>CM028130.1:1378500000-1379210000 GCA_016271365.2 Neoceratodus forsteri | reverse complement strand
AAGTCATTTTCTGTATAAGCTGGCACCCGACAAAAAAACTTGTTTGGGTCCAACTGAAAAAAACCCCATCAGAATACACCTGAAGGGATCCTCTTTAGCTGTCACCTGATTTTTTTTTTTTTTGGTTTTAAATGTTCTGTACTTCAGCATCCTCACTAAGCGGCATACAAGATGGTGGATGCAACACACTTCAATTGATCAAACCTCGGTGAAATGTGTGCACAATACCAGCCTTCTGTGTGAAAAGAAGCTGGTATTTTGCACACAGTGTTCATATTGTGCACACAACATCAGCTTTCTTTGTAAAAAGAAGTTGGTATTTTGCGCACAGTACTCTATTGTGCGAAAAATATATTTTTCATGCCTGACATAAACTTTCCCATAGGAAATAATGGGAAACATTAAAATGTTATGCCTTTTGAATGGATTAATATTTTTTCTTCAGACCTTTAAAAGGCACATCTGTGACCCAAACACTTTCTCCCCTGGAAATTTCAGACCATAACCTAAAGTCAATTCTGAGATCCAGGATGACAAAGAAATGTTAACAAAACAGAGTTTTCTGTTTTTTCAGCACTTTATATCTCAGAAACCAGTAAACGGATTCCCACGAAATTTGGAAGGTCAAGAGACCTATCTCTAGGGACTGTGCATGCCGTACTTCATGCAAATACATTTAATGGTTAAGATTCAAAGTTCGGATTTCAACACACACATATATATATATATTTATATATATACACACACATACACATACATGGTTTAATATCAAAAAAGTACAACTGAAATAGCGCGATCCTATATAGCGAATACAATATAGCGTGTGTCTGCTTTAGCGCTTAAGCATAATAGCGCTTGTTTAAAATGACGCGTGATTACTCACGATTATCTTTTTTTCTTAGTGGCACTCCCAGTTGTAGATTCCTAGTGCAGTGACTATGCAGTGACTATATAGGCTGTTGCACACCGGTTGCCCACCAGTGTCCCACGCTATAATATTCCCCCACAGTGATGTATTCTTTAGTTCCTAGCAAAACAGCTTGCAGTGAACCTTGATGTTGATGGTTCACAAATATACAACTCAGACACTGTGAATGTGCTACTCTATCATTTTTGAGTTGTGAGTTGCTTTCAAGTGCTTGTGTTTATTATTGTGCTTATGATTGTGCTTTGTACTTGTGCTTGTTCTTGTGCATCGGGCATTCAGTAACACTTATAATGGAGCAATATTAAAACTCCAATCTTTATTGATGAACAGTTAAAAATTGTGTTACTGATCAAAAAGCAAGTTGTACTTTCTGCCACATACTAAATGCAGTTATGCTTGCAGCTGAAAATTGTAGGCAATACCGTGTATGTACTCCGCCTTTGTATGCACTCTATTCTCGTCAACTATAGCTGTTATCTGCTTCACCGTATCTTTATATTTTTTACAGGGCACACTAACAGCAGTACCAGCTATGAACTGCTCCATTGTCATAGTGCTGCAGTGCTGTTCTTCTTTCAGGACTTGTATGAATTTCCATTTTGAAAGATGATGTGCACCAATAAAAATTATTAAATTCGTGGTGCCATGCCTCAACATAATTTCTGGTCTGTGGTAAATCTTGATTCACTGCTTCAAAACAGTTTCATAATGGGACTGCGAACATTGGTCATCTTCGGCCCCCCCTTCCCAAGGGACGACCCAACCAGGTGTCTTCGAAATAGTCCACCAAGTTGGACAGCAAGTCACCATTTTCTTGAATAAATTCAGTGCCCATTAGCTTCTTAAAGGCAGAGATGACATCATCGGCTGGAATATAGGCAAGGGCTGGTAAATGTCTCAGCTGTAGAGCGAAGTTAGGGTCCGAAACGTACCATACTATGCACACACATCAGGCAGCTCCTGTATCTTTCACCATAGATATTGACACTTGTGGAAAAGGCATCCAAGGATTACAGCAGTGGGGAATGCTAGCTGAAATGCTTTTGTTGTGGCCAATTCAAAGTCTAGCATTATTGTTTCAGGTAGGAGATTGTCACAAAGATTTTTTCAACTCACTAAACACTTTGGCATATGTGGTAGATGTTCTGTTCACCATCAGAACATACACAAGAGGTAAAACAGTGCTGTTGTGTATCGCATGAATTGAATAAATCTACTGAATTATGCTTGGACAATTTTTGAAATTTCCATCAGCGAATCAATAAGGACTGGTTTTCAAGTGCTGTAAGTCCTGTGAGCTCAAAAAAATCAAGACACAGTCATGACAGGGTCCAGAATCAAACAGGCAAAATTTCTCATTTTTCATCATAAAGCATAGATCCTCTGGAAGTATTAAAGAAGCAGCATCTGCAGGCTCAGATGGGGGGCAAGCAGCAGCCCTGTGGTTACGCCATACAGTGTGTTTTAGCAATGACATGGCAGGGTGTTGGGATGCAACTGATGGACACAGTTCAGAGACACTACCAGCTACTATCTGGTGAGTAGTTTCAGAAGTAACACTTGTCCGTTCCTTCATTCCTGCTACTGTCTCCTTTACTGCTATCAGAGATGGATCGTGGACATGGTTGTGCTCCACTGTTTTCTTCAGCACTATCATCCCATTCAAATGCAGTCTGGCAGAGCAATGACCTTTATCATACTCCAGACATTTATAGTATGATTTAGAGGTTGTCTTGTGTTCCCTTCGAAACAGAAATCCACCAATACAAGTGAGTTCACCTCCCTTCTGGCTCATAAAAAACCTTACTTCCGTTGTCGACTGTTACTACACTGACTAACATCGTGCATGTTAATGCGCTATTAGGTACCTGCACTTCATTGATTCTGCATGATTGTATTCTGCACTATGATGTATGCATTGTTTTTGACAGCGCTATTATGGTTGGGGGTTTTGACTGGGTACCCACACACACATATATATATATATATACTCACATTATATATATATTCTTTGCAAAAAACTGTGTTAATGCAACAGTCAGATTATTTTACAGTGACAAAAGTGAGGAAATTCACCTTTAGGGTTACCACCCCTTGCATCCCACGACCATCCCACCCCCACCAACAGGCATCGGACTGTGAGTTGGGGTCATCAGCCCTAACTCTAACCCCATTCCATGTATCAATAAGCTGAGGTGATGCAGTATAGGAGAACAGGGTAAAAGTTAGGACTGATGACCCCAAGACACCCCCCAATGCCTATTGGCAGGGGTGGAGTGGTCATGAGGTGCAAGGGATGGTAACCCTAACAGTGAATTTCCTCACTTTTGTCACTGTAAAATCCTAACTATTGCATTAACACAGTTTTTGCAAAGAATTTACTTATTTTTGAGAAAGCATATAGCATGTCGTGCAAGTTGGTGGGAGTGCAGGCCCGTTGGGCCCATGCTCCCACCACCTTGAAACTAACCACATTTTCATTCATTGGCATGGCATAATTCTGCATCTGTTTTCATTTTACACACCTAAACACTAAAAATTACCTCCATGCAGTAAGGCTAGCTACTCTATAAATGTCAAGCCACTAACACAATGCAGAACACTATCCGCAAAATGTAAACTGTGTCACGTGATAACTCCACAGCAAAATACTTTTCTAACACCTAAATACTATAGTTAACATCTACAGGACACCCCCTCAACACCGTCCAAATGTCAAGTTAAAAGATCAAACCATTTCCGAGATATTTAATTTTAAAATTTTAGATTTTCATTTATTGGAGTGGCATAATTCTGCACCTGTTTACATTTTACACACCTAACCACTAAAAAATTCCTCTGTGGCAGTAAGGCTAGCTACCCTATAAATTTCAAACCACTACCACAAAGCAGAATGCTATCCGCAAAATGTAAACTGCATCAAGCAATATCTCCATAGCAAATTAATTTTCTGACACCTAAACACCATTATTTACATCCACAGGACATCCCTCAACACCCTCCAAATTTCAAGTTAAAAGACAAAACCGTTTCCGAGATATTTAATTTTAAAGTATTTGCACCTTTAAAAATTCCTTGATCGTGAGAATCGTCTGTGACCTCGCGATCAAAGATCATATTTGATCATTGTGGGACATCTGGTCATGAAATTTGGGCTATCTGGTCCCTCCCAGTGACATTCTGACCAGTAAAAATCTGGCCATCTCGTCCCACCCTCATGAACAAACCTTGCGATCAAAGAAATCTTGCCACCAAAGAATTTGCAGGCTCACTATCAAAGAATTTAAAAATGTTAAAACTCTATTTTTTTACACATCTACATTAAACCACAGGTATGGTTCAACAGAGGAAAGCCCCCTGAGGAAAACCCATCCTAGTTTTACTTAACAAGTCACCCCTGGGCTGAGATATTTGTTTTTTTCCCAACCCAAAAATCTAGCTGTCTCATCCCTCCCTTGCGAATGAAGATCACAATCAAAGAATGTCACGATCAAAGAATTTTCAGGCTCGTGATCAAAGATCATTAGAGAGCCACGATCAAAGAATTTAAAAGTTTGAAACTCCTTTTTTTGACACAACTACATTGAACCATATGCATGGCTTGATAGAGAGAAGCCCCTTGAGTAAACCCATCCACATTTTACTTCAGAAGTCACTCCTGGGCTGAGATATTTGTTTTTTTCCAACCCCAAACTGAAAACAAGATGGCAGCCTTCACGATCGATAAATGTCTCGCAATCAAAGAATCTTTCATCATGAGCCTGCAAATTCTTTGATCATGGGGGTGATCAGATGGCCAAAACCCCATTCTTCTTTTGCAAAACAACCACATAAATTGTTCCGTAGACTTATAATGGGAGCTAAAAAGTTTAATAACTTTTGAATGGATTAATATTTTTTCACCAAACAAAAAGTGGCATGTCCCTTGACTCAGGCTGTTTCTACATGCCAAGATTCTGACCAGCATGCCACATGGTGGCTGCACAGTGCCACAGACAAAATCAAAAAGAACTGCCCTCAAAACTGGCGAAAAGTGCATTTTCAGCTATTCACTGCACAAAAATTGTATGTCTGACTGAAACACTGTTTGGCACCTCAAGAGAACTACCATGCCCCACCGCACAAACCAAATTTCATGCAAATCCATGAAACAGGTCCAAAGTTATTAACATGCAAAATTTCACATTTAACATTAAAGTGCCTTCATAACCCTAACTATAGGGGCGCGACTGTGCCCCTGTAATTATAATTATATATAAAATGGTAACACCAATGGTGATGCAAAAGGAAACAGTAATACAAACTCAAGCAGAAAAGCAAATGGAAATGGTAACACAATTGGTAACAGAAACGCAAATGTGAACACAAACACAGATGGTAACACAAATGGCAATGAAAACAGTAATGATAACACAAACAGAAAAGCAAATGCAAGAGCAAATACAAACTCAAATGGTAAGAGCACACAGTGATGCAAATTAAAATGCTAATGAAAATGGTACCAGAAACGCAAATGGTATTGGTAACGCAAACACAAATGGTAATGCCAATGGTGACTCAAAAGGAAACAGCAACGCTAACAGTAACTCAAACATAAGAGCAAATAGAAATGCACACGGTGATGCAAATGGAAATGATAACGCAAACAGTAATGGAAACGCAAGCGCAAGCATAAATGCAAACACTAATGGTAATGCAAACAGTAATGGAATTGCAAACAGTAACTAACGCATATGGAAATGCAAATGGTAACAGTGACAGCAATGGCAATGGCAGTGCACAAGGAAGCAGTAATGCAAGTGACAATGGAAATGCAAGTGCAAATGCAACGATAACAGTAATAGAAATGCAAGTGCAAATGGTAATGTAAACAGCAACAAAAACACAAACGGTAATGATAACGCAAATTGAAACGCAAACACAAATGGTAACGGTAACAGCAAAGGTGACACCAAAGGAAACAGTAATGCAAATGGAAACGCAAATGCAAGAAAAAACACAAATGCAGCAAATGCAAATTGTAATGCACATGCTAACGCAAATGGAAATGCTAATGAAAATAGTAATGGAAACACAAACAGTAATGGTAACGTAAATGCAACTGGAAATGGTAATGCCAATGGTGATGCGAAAGGAAACAGTAATGCAAATGGTAATGCAAATGCAAGTGCAAAAGCAAATGGAAATGGTAATGAAAACAATAATGGAAACACAAGCGCAAACATGAACCCAAACACAGATGGTAATGCAAATGGCAATGAAAATGCAAACAGTAATGGTAATGCAAACAGAAATGCAAACGCTAGCGCAAATACAAATGCAAATGGTAACGCACACCATGACACAAAGGGAAATGATAACGCAAATGGTAATGGAAATGCAAGTGCAAATGTAAACTCAAACACAGATGTTAATGCAAATGGTAATGGAAACACAAACAGTAATGATAATGCAAATGCAAATGGTAACGGCAACAGTGACACACAGGGAAACAGTAATGCAAGCAACAATGGAAATGCAAGTGCCAATGCAAATGCTAATGGAAATGCAAATGGAAATGGCAATGCAAATGGTAATGAAAATGCATATGCAAATGGTAACGTACACGGTGACGCAAATGGAAATGCTGATGAAAATGGTAATGAAAATGCAAACAGTAACACAAACACAAATGGTAACACTAATGGTGATGCAAAAAGAAACAGTAATGCAAATGGTAATGCAAACACAAGCACAAACACAAATACAAATGGTAATGCACTCGGTGACGCAAATGGAAATGCTAACCCAAATGGTAACAGAAACACCATCAGAAACGTAAATGCAAATGCTAAGAGTAACAGTAACACAAATGAACATGCTTTGTGTTAGAAAGAGGTGCATCCAGAAGCACAGTGAATACAAAGAATGTAGGCATAATAGTGGCTCTTAGACAGAAAAATGAGCACTTGGAATACTAAATTGCTTATATCTCAGGAACCATACAACATAGAAAAAAGATTAAAATCTCATATTATTTATGACTTTCCAGGCTAGTTTTGCACATAGCCCCCCCAATGGGGGACTAAGAACTTTTGTGACAAAAAGTCCATATCTCTAATAGTTTTCGAGGTACGGGACACGAAAAGCACATTGGACGCCGTAATGTTATCCTATGGGAAAAATTGTCAATTTCGGAGTGCCATAACTTTGCAGCCCTATTATAGTTTGGCACTAAACCACCAAAAGGTACATCTGTGTGATGTTGGCTTTCTTCCCTGCAAAATTTCAGTCCAAAAGACCAAACTGTTGTTTTGCAGCAGGGTGGAAAAGATTTCTTATTGTTTTGGGCATAGTGTCGCAAAATACTTTTGCCAATCATGACACTTTCTCAAAAAAAAATCACGAAAGTGTCACATTTGCTAAAGTACTTTGCAGCACTACTTTTTACAAAAATTTTAAAAACATATTTCTGAGGTGTTTTACCCCCAAAAAAAGACATGGCTAGCATCCTCAGGACTCGACTAAGTGAACACAACAAGAATTGTGTCCCTAAAGGGTCCCACATTTAAATGCCAAGAATTTTTCTGACCACCAACTGAAAAAAAAATGGCCGAATCATGAAAGTAAAAGGGTAATTTGTGACAGTAAAAACTGCAACTGTGACACTGGAGTATAGTTGTTAACTTTTCCCATAGACTATAATGGGATTCAGTGTTTTTTGAAGAACTTTTGGACCATTTAATTTTGTTTCACAAAAATTTCAATAGGCACATTGGGGACCCCGGATGAATCTTCCCAGAAGTATTTGGACCAATCACACAAACTGTGCTAGCTGAAGGCATGAGCAAATAAACACACAAAACCCCATAATTTATGCTTTTTTTTGGTGCTCTATAGCTCCACAGCCGTACATCCGACTGTAATGAAACTTGGCAGGTCCAGAGATCTATGGAGCCAGACCACGCTTTCCAAATATCAGGAAAATCTGTCATGCACTGGCAAAGTTATTAGGGTGCAAAATTTCAGATTTAACCTTAAATGGGGTACTCAACCCTAACTATAGTGGCACTACGGTGCCACTATTTTATATATATATATATATATATATATATATATATATATATATATATATATATATATGATATGCAATGCCCTCATCAAAAATATCTCTGATATTTTCCCCAGGTGCAGTTTGACCTTTGACATCACGAGTGGTGAAGCCATGAGTGATGCCATAGGTCCAACTGCTCGAGGTGAAAATATCTGAGATATTTTTGATGGGAGCATTGTATGTTTCATTTATGCAATGGGCCAAGTTTTTTTTTATCAGTGTAATTTCCATTTTTTAAAAATAGGTATGTATTTTCTTTATTTGTGTTTCCAGATGACTGATCATTATGTTCTGTTAAACTGAACTTTTGTGTCAGAACACTGTGCCATTGTGATGCTGGGGACAGTGGTAAGAGTAAAAGAGAGTTATTTGCTTTTTTATGTACTGGGGTTTGAAGGAAGTGAATGTTTTGTGTGAGGCTAACATTTTTCTTTAAATATTTGAAGTGAAAGAAAGTGGGGTGGGGAGACAATGAAAATAATTCATTATGTTTTGTCTGGTATTTTGGAGCTTTAGTAGAAGTGGTAATTAATATTGTGTGAAGATGAAAGTTAATTTTTTTAAATAAGTTACAGTGAAAGAACAGGGGAGAAAATGAAACTGTTCTGTGTGCTGCTGGAGAGAAATGAAACTGCCAGTGGGAGCTGGAATGCAAGTGAGCAGATGCATTCTAATTGTGCTGATCATGCTGCCAGCTCCCACCAATCAAAGCCGTTGCAAGCAGTTGTGCTAAAGTGCAGATAGTGCCTGGTTATTACCTACAGTAAGGATAAATTACCTACAGTGAGGATAAATGCAATATTCTCACTGTAGGTCTGATCAGCCAAAAATACTGCTGTTATGTGCCACTTTATATCCTCACCCCACTGCATATATATATATATATATATATATATATTAGAGGCAAAAAAACTCCATTTAATGCATTAGTTAGGGTTGTTCCACAGTGACAAAAGTGAGGAAATTCGGTGTTAGGGTTGAAACCCCCCCCTTGGACCGCTCCGCCCACCCCCCCAATCAGCATTGGGGTGCGCATTGGGATTGTCAGCCCTAACTCTCACCCCATGACATGTGTAAAGCAGCAGAAGTATAGGAGAATGGGGTGAGAGTTAGGACCAATGATTCCAGTGCACCCCAATGCCAGTGGGGTGAGAGAAGGGTCAAGGGAGTTTTAACTTTCGAATTTCCTCACTTTTGTCGCTGTGAGTTTTTGCTCTAATTTCCTTCTTTGAGAATGATAACAAGAAATAGTGAATGTAATGCAGCGGTTGGAGCGCGGGGCCCGCCACATGATGTCTTGTGGCATAGTAACAGGAACAGCAATGCAAACAGTAGCGCTAACAGTGGCTCACATGGTAACACAAGCGTGAATGAGAACAGAAAGGGTAACGCACATGGTGGCGTAGATGGGAACGGTCTGCCACATGATGTGTTGTCACATAGTAACATGGTGCCTGCAAACAGAAATGTCAATGGGCATGGTGACACAAAGTGAAATAGAAAGAGAAACAGTACTGTAGACACAAATGGCAAAAAATAACAGAAACACAAGCGCAAATGAAAACACAAATGATAACACACATGGTGGCGCAGACGTCAACGGTAAGTGAAACGGGTACGGAACCACAAGCGGATAGGGCAACAGTAACAGTAATGTAAGGGCACAGGCTGGTTTTCCCTAAAACCTGCATAGAGAAAGACAGTGAGTACAAATAATGTATGCATAATAATGAGTATCGGAGCAGAAATGAGAACTTGGAATACTAAATACGTTATATCTCAGGAACCGTACGGTGTAGAAAAAAAATTTAAAAGTCGTATGATTTACAACTGTCCTGGCTAATTTTGTACTTAGCCCGCTGTGGGAGCTAAGTGTTTTCTGACAACCCGAATCTCGCACCGTTTCGAGATCACGGGCCCTGAAAAAGGCATGACGCCGTAATGTTATCCTATGGGAAAAAAGAGAAGTTCGGAGTGCCATAACTTTGCCTCCCTGTAATATGTTTTCACCAAACCACTGAAAGGCACATCTGTGGGCTGTTGGCTGTGTTCTCTCCATATTTCAGGAAAAAAGACTAAACCGTTATTTTGCAGCAGGGTGCCAAAGGATTTCTGTAATGCGTCGGGCGCCGTAATGTTATCCTATGGGAAAAAAAGAGAAGTTCGAAGTGCTATAACTTTGCCTCCCTGTAATATGTTTTCACCAAACCACTGAAAGGGACATCTGTTAGATGTCATCTGCATTCCCTCCAAATTTCAGCCCAAAACCCCAAACCATTCTTTTGCAGCAGAATGCCAAAGAATTACTGTTATTTTGGGCATAGTGTCGCAAAGTAGTGTCGCAATTTGCAAAAGTGTCGCAAAATAATTTGCGACACTTTCGTGAGTGCGACACTACCTTGCAAAAGTACTTTTTACAGAAATTTGAAAAACATTTCTGGGGTGTTTTACCCCAAAATAAAGACATGGCTAGCATCCTCAGGGCCCGACTAGGTGAATACAAAAAGAATTAGGTTGCTAGAGGGTCTCAATTTTAAATGGCAAGCATTTTTCTGATCACTAACTGAAAACAAGATGGTGGATTTGCGACAGTAACAGGGCCACTTGCGACAGTAAAAAGTGCATTTGCAACACTGTCGAACTTTTTGTTAACTTTTCCCATTGACTTATAATGGGAAATTGTTTTTTGAATAACTTTTAAACCGTTTAATATTTTTTATTGAAATCTTCAAAAGGCACATTGGGGACCCTGGCTGCACATTCCCTGAAGATTTTGGGCCGGTCGCGCAAACTGTACGACCTGTAGGTGTGACCGTAGAATTCCAGAAAAGCGTAAACGTGTGCGCTGATCATGCTTAATAACTCCGCAGCCGTATATCTGACTGGTACAAAACTTGGAAGATTTCAAGGCCTATGGTTCTTGATCATGTATTCTAAATTTCATGCAAATCCGTTAAACGGTTGCAAAGTTATTAAGGTGCAAAAGTTTGGGGTTTAACATAGAAATGGCTCCTCAACCCTAACTATGGTAGCCCTACCGAGCTACCATAATATATATATATATATATATATATATATATATATATATATATATATATATACATACACACACACACACACAATAGGGGTAAGTGGTAAATAAGTGAGATAAAACAGTTTATCATCCACTGCAGTGTGATATTTTTATCCTCTGCTCTACTGGGATGATATCAGCCATTTACAAACACAGGTCACAAAAGATCATCACTCTAGGCAGCTTTCCCCTCAGCATGCAAGAAACACCTGTGCTGTTACCATAGACACAAATGCAGAACCACTTCAGAGGTCTCACTGCTGCCTACAGCTAAATCAGTGAGCAATACAAAACACACCTATCGCCCACCCACCAAGTTCCAGCTCATTACTGTGACTGCAGTCAGAATTCTAAACAGCACAGCTTCACAGAACAGTCTAAACTACTGTCTGCAGTTGACTTAACTACCACTGAAACATGCTTTCACTTGTTCCTCAAACTCTGATTCTCACCCATTACAATTACTGTGATACTTTGAGCTTGACTGCAGCCAGAATCCTAAAGAGCACAATTTTACAGAACACTCACACTCTGCACTCTGCCTGCAGCTAACTTAATTACCACTGAAAACAGTATCAGCTGTTCTGACACTCTGCCTCTCAGCTCATTACAATTACTGTGATGCTCTCAGCTTCACTGCAGACAGACTTCTAAACAATACAACCTCACAAAATTATGTTTCTCACTCCTACCTAAAACTAACACATTTAGCATTGCAAAACACACTCATGTGTCTCCCAGAGTTTATAACACTGCCAGTTCATTCAGAAAAGCTTACACACAGCATGAGCAAACACTTAAACAGGAACAGAACACAAGACAGCATAACAAAACTTCTAAAACTCTTTGCCCTATTGTATATATCGAATACATGATGGGCAGATCATGTGCTATGGCAAATATTGTCACTCCTGCATCGTGAGCTCTGGATATCTCACTCATGCCTTCGGCACTAGTGAGATATCCAGAGCTCACTCTGCAGGAGTGACAATATTTGTCATATCACACTCATGCCCATCATGTATCCCATATATATGTGTGTTATATATATATATATATATATATATATATATATATATATATAACATATAGGACAGCCATGCCCCTGTTGTTATGGTTGAGTAGCCTGTTTAATGTTAAAGCTCAGATTTTGTACTTTAATAACTTTGCAACTGATCAATGGATTTGCACAAAATTTTGTATGCACTGTTCAGTGGGATAGGTCTCTTGATGTGGTAATTTATGTTCTGGTTGGATGTGCAGATTCTGTGATCTGGATAGTGTCAAAAAGTAAAAAGTCACAACTTTTTCAGTTTTTCCCTCATCACCTTCATCACCTTGCATCCAGGTGGTGTGTAATTTTGGTTTAATGTTTTTATGGTAGAAAGAACATGGGTAACATAACTGCCAGTGTTAATTTGGTGTGAAAATATTAAACCATTGCAAAATTATTAAGTTTTAAAGTTCTCATTATTTCCTATGGGAAGTTCATTTTTCAGGATAGAGGTAAAATGTTCAACAAAGGATTTGATCTTGGGAAAATGGATTCAGTCTCAAGAGGGAAATTTATTTTTTGTAGGAAAAAAATCCTTTTTCGTGAGGAAAAAAAATCCTTTTTTGTCAGCCACCATCTTATTTTCCATTTAAAAAAAAATAATTGAAACCCACAAAAATGAAGTTATGCAGAGACACCAAGTCGTGTATCTTGGTCATTGGGGCTCTGTTAGGTGGATTCTGAAGTTATTTGGTTGAGAAACAACCTTGGACTTTTTTTTACTATTTTTATCCTTTTTCATGACTCAGTTCCTTTTTTGTGAGATGATTCATTTCTCGAAAGCCAATTCCTTTTTCTTGAGTTCACGAAAAAAGGATTCCTTTTTTGCAAGCCAATTCCTTTTTTGCAAGTTTGCATGGAAGGATTCCTTTTCTGTGAGCTGATTCCTTTTTTGTGAGTACAAAATGTGAGGTTTAGCATTAAATAATGTATTTCAATGAGAGTTTCAACTTTGATGCATAACTTCTCCATTAATTAACATGTTGACACCGAATTCTCAAAGTAGCCTTTTGGGGACTCTACCCCATGAACATTATGACTGTCATGACTCAGCTCATGCCTGAAAGATGATTTCACAGTCGCTTGGTGAATTCACATTTCAGGCAGGATTTGGAAATTGTTTCTGCCCTAGTTCATGAGGTGGGGTCGTAAGAAGGCTAACCTGAAAATATGGAGTCAAAATATGAAAAAATGCCAAAGTTATGACTATTGGTTGCAATTTCACTACTCACACTCGTAACTTTGGAAATGTTACATTTTTTGACTCCAGATTTTCAACATAGCCTTCTTATTACCCCACCTCATGTATGTCACAGCTGTCATTTTTCAAATCCTGGCCAAAATGTGTTTTCACACCTGTGGCACAGAATCATGTTACACTTGTAGAAAATTATGTTTTGAAAGGGATTCAAACATTTTCTGTACCAGGTACATGAGGTGGGTAATAAGATGTCTGTGCTGACAATTTGGTCACTGTTGTTCTATAAATGGAAGTGCAGGGCCCAGAGGCCCCTGTGCTTCCACAGCTACATACATATATGCATCTATAGAGGGATGGTAAAGCAGGGCCCAGATAGCCTTTTGCTCCAATGGAAAAATAAAGATATGATTGTACTATCTCAAAAACTAAGGAAATTAGTTGCAAAAGGCTCTGTAAATGCATCAGTTAGGGTTAAAGTGGCAAAAGTATGGAAACGTGGCATTATCATTTTCAACCCTATCACCCCACCCCCACCCTGCATACACCAACAGGTGTTTGGGGGTGAGCCTTGAGAACATCAGCCCCAACTTTTGCCCCATTCCATCTGTAAATAAGATGAGATGGGAACAGAATAGGAGAATGGGCTGAAGTTAGTGCTGACAACCCCAAGGCACACCCCCAATGCCTGTTGGTGTGTACAGGGTGGGGGTGGGGTGTTAGGGTTGGAAACCTTAATGCCACATTTCCCTATTTTTGTCACTTTATCCCTAACTGATGCATTAATAGAGTTTTTTGCAAATATACGTGTGTGTGTGTGTGTGTGTGTGTGTGTGTGTGTTGATCATACACTTATTATATAAATTACAGTGTAAAATTAAACTCACACACCAGTATGTCACTTTTCATTATAAGGTCTATAAAAACTTTAAAAAGTAAAATAAAACGCTAATGTTTTTGATAGCATAACAAAATATAAATTACCCCTGTTGGCTGACTGCTGAATATACAGATTGTGTACACTTCTTTCCTCAGTTGGGTTTCCACTTTTAAGTAAGCCTGGCAGTGCCTTTCTATAGCAGTTTTAGTGATTTTCCTCAGTGTTATTGAATCTTCTGTTTGGTACCACTTACTTTTTGGGTGTAACCCTTTTCACGAAATCATCTGTTTCACATCACCAGTTATGAGTCTCACAAATAATGCCACTTAATTTTTGGGTGCAACACTGTTTTTTATCTGAATCTTCTGTTTCACGTCCATTTTTAAATAAGCCATTTTGTCAGTGTCTTTAGGAGTTTTAAGTTATTTTCATCAGTGTTATTGAATTTTCTGTTTGGTACCACTTAATTTTTGGGTGTAACCCTGTATATTGAATCTTCTATTTCTTGTCACTTAATCACGATTCTCATAAATCATGCCACTTAATTTTTGGGCTCAACCCTGCTTGTTTACTGAATCTTCTATTCCATGTCTGTGTTTAACTAAACCATTTTGTCAGAGTCTTTCTGAAGCAGTTTTAGACTTGGACTGCCTTCTTTTTCATGAACATTCTCTCATACATGTAATATGTTGAGTTCCATCTTGTCATAACATCTTGTTTTAGTTGCTGTATTCGCAAGCTTTGTTTTCTTCTGGAGGTCAGCCAAAATACCATGTGATTTTAGAGAGAGTGAAAAAGGGCCACATATTTTTCTTTGCAGCTTCCTCTAGTGTTACTTCCTATACTGTTTTCACTGGACAGGAGAGCTCATGCTAACAGATTTAATGAGTGTGAAAACAAAGTACAGAATGTGAGTAAAACTACCATGTTTCAATGCACTAACAATATTGGCACCATTGTCTCAAACCACAAATCCAGTAGTGAATCCTGGGACTCTAACCACTCGGAAATGTTGTCACGCAAACTCTTCCAAAATATTGTTAGCAGTGCAATGCTTACCAAACATGGTAACACAAACAGCTGCCATTCTGTCTTCTTTCCTGTATAGTATTGCTTTTGGTAGTGTTTGAAGATGATTGTGACACCCAATGTGCTGCGATGCACATATAATCAGTAGTTTGAGAACTTGTCCTCTTGTCTGTGGTCAGCTGCGCAGCCCCACATTCACTCTCTTTATAAGCCAATTTTATTTTACATACTGTACATTCATAGTCATACAGTTTGGAAACAGCGACAGTTGCAAAAGGTTTGCAGCTTGGTATGTTGTAAGTTACATTGAGCAAAATATTTTAAAAGGGATGTAAAATCTTCATTCTGCACCACAGAAAATGGTTGCAGGTCCTTGGCACTGAATTCAGCTATTAACTGATTAATTTTTAATGTTACTTGATTGCTGTGATCTACTGTACGTATGTACATTCAGCTATTAGCTGATTAATTCTTAATATTACTTGATTGACGTGATCTCCTACAGGCATAAATTGAGCTATTAACTGATTAATTTTTAATGATACTTGATGTGCTCTACTGAAGGCAGTTTTTTGTTCAGGCATCACAATAATGGTCTGTTGTTTAGTTCATGCAGTGGTGCAAAAACCACAGGATTGCAGTGGTGATGCTGTAGGCTGTCCCAATGCAGTACTTCTGTCAGTAAAGTTGCACATGTTTTTTCTTTGCCCTGTCTCTGAGTCTCTTCACCATCACTATTGTCTGTAGGATTATTTTCATCCCAGGTATTTCCCCTTGCTTGGGAATACTGCTCAGCCAAATGGCTGAACATGCTGTTTGCAAATGCCTTTTTAGTGATGTTGTCCCAAACTACCCCTCACTTCCCGCTGCCTACTTCCCAATTGCAAAAGGTGCAGAAAGCAAAACATTCATTTTTGGGACTTATATGAAAATAGCTCCACAACTGAGGTGGAAGATTTTGTTGTCATCCAGGAACTGCTGCAATTTTGATGGCTGGTATTTCTCTGATCCTGATCCATGCACACTATGGCTGTACCCAGAACAGGTACCATGATTGCTATTGACTTTTTCCCCACTACTGTGGGTATGGCTAGTGGAGCTGCTTGCTGTGTGTGTTTTTGGTTTTTCTTGTTGGTATGGTGAACCCAGGTGACATCCTCTACCTCATCAGTATCAGTCTCTGATTCATCACCCTTTGAACAGCATAACTGAGATAATGATCTTATTCTTGTACATGTAAAACATCTTCATCAGAGGCACTACTTTCTGATGAAGCAGCAGGATATGCATGAGTGGCATATCATGAGGGGGGCCACATCTAGTGGTATTAGATAGCACCTTTATCTTAATTATTGACTTTCTAGGTCTAACAATATTTTGGCTACCTGATTTAGTGTTTTGTCTGTTTTTTTTTCTGGCAATGCCAGCAGTGCTGCATTACTTTGATCAGGGGATTCAGCAACATTTGTTCTTTATTCTGGTTGTGTTGTTGCTTCATTTTCCTCAGTTATGCATTTGTATTGATTATATCTGCAGCAGTGAATTTCCCTTTTCTCCTGACTTTTTTAGGGAAATGTCTTTATTGGTATGTGTACCAATTTCAGCCATACAGCTGGTGTTGGCCACATGTTCAATAACATATTCTGATTCTGAATCCATTTTTTTGGGGTCCAACTTAATTACTTAATTAGTAGTATTAGTTCAGATGCAGAGATGGGCAAGACAGAGTCTGAGACATTTGTGACACCCTCCTCTGTACGGCACTCTGACTGACACACAGAATTGGTAAGAACAACAGCCAAACAAAAAAAGGCTCTAATTGGTTGGCTTCCTTCAGTGTCCAGTATTATGAGTGTTGCCTTTCATATAGTTTGTTGGTAAAGAGGGTCCAGGGAGAGGTTGGTAAGAGATTGAAAAAAATTGTTCTTTTTTTAAAAACATTTTGGTACCCTGCCCCCCTCTCCTCCTTGTTTAGTGACTCATTACTGCAGTACTGGTGAGCGTTACATTTTTATTTTTTATTGCTGTTGGCTGCTTGCTGCCGAAATGACATGAAAATGAAAACATATTATTGCTGTTGACTGCTTGCTGTCCAAACAACACAAAAACACAGACAGATTTTTTTTTTACAGAGGGATCTAAAAGAATAATACTGATACATTTGACATACTTAGACAGACTAAAATTTATCAGAGTAAATCAGAACCTTCTGCAAATGAATCTGAGTCAGAATCAGAAATGGGTCAAAGCTGACCTGCCCATCTTTAAGAACAACACCATTTCTAAATGCCCAAGCTTTCATTAAAAAAAAGTTTTTAACCCCAACAGTTCCAGCGTTGGACCTTTCAAAAGATAATTTCTTTTAAATGTGATAAAGACCTATTTTTTTCTTTAACATGAAAGCAAAGGTCAATCATTTTTAACAACATACATAGACATGTATCAACATGGTAGAACTGTATCATTAGAATCAAAGCATGTTGAACAGACTCCAAGCTTTCATTTTAAAACAGAAAAAATATAAATTTCTATGATTTACAGTTCAAATATTAGCGATTAAAATATAATTTCATGCTTTATAAAGTATTGTAAATGATTATTTTTTGAAAGGGTTGGAAGATATTAATAGAAACATAGAAACATAGACTTTGATGGCAGATAAGGACCACTTGGCCCATCTAGTCTGCTGATTTCCCTACCTACAGGATAGGCCGTAGATCCTTGTTAACCAACAGCCTATTTCTTCCTACCCCACAAGAATTGCCTTCATGTCTGTCCTATGCATTCTTGAATTCTCCCACAGTTTTAGACCCCACAATCTCCTCAGGAAGGCTGTTCCATGCATCCACTACCCTCTCTGTGAAATAATATTTCTCACATTGCCCCTGAACCCCATCTTTAAAGTGTGTCCCTTGTTCTTGCATGTCTGTTTTTCTGAAAGATGCTATCCTCTTGGACTTTGTTGATTCCACTGAGGTACTTAAAGTTTCTATCATATCCCCTCTCCTTCTTTCCTCAAGGGTATACATATTAAGCTCCTTTAGTCTCTCCTCATATGGCTTCTCTGCAGACCCTGCACCATTTTAGTTGCCCTCTCTGACTGCCTCTATCCTGTCTATGTCCTTGCGGAGATGGGGTTCTCAGAATTGGATGCAGTACTCAGATGGGGTCTCACCAACTGTCTGTACAGAGGGATAACAACTTCCTGTTTTCTGCTGCTGATGCCTCTCCCTGTGCATCCCAGTATGCCCCCAGCCCTCCTACTGCCTTCTCACATTGCTTGCTAACCTTAAGGTCATCTGATATGATTTCCCCCAGGTCCCTCTCCTTTTTTGTTGTTGTTACTACCTCCCTCCCATTGTGTATTCTTCCCCTGGGTTCTTGTTTCCCAGGTGCATTATTTTGCACTTCTTTGCATTGAATCCTAGCTGCCATACTTCTGACCATTCCTCCAACCTTGCCAAGTCCCTTCTCATCATTTCCACGCCTCCTTGTGTATCAACCCTGTTGCAGATCTTTATGTGATCTGCAAAGAGGCATACTTTTCCTTCCAGTCCCTCTGCAATGTCATTTATGAAGACATTAAAAAGAACTGGACCCAATACTGAACCCTGCAGTACCCCACTAGTAACCCCTCTTTCTTCAGAGTGGACTCCATTTACAATTACCTTCCCTGTCCTGTTGTCCAGCCAATGTTTTACCCAGGCTACCACCCTGGGACCCACTCTCAGGCTGGTTAATTTGACTTTTAATCTTTTGTGTGGGACTGTGTCAAATGTCTTGCTAAAGTCTAGGTAGGCCATGTCCACAGCCCCTCCCTGGACTACTATTTTGGTCACCCAGTCAAAGAAATCTATTAGATTTGTCTGACATGACCTTCCCGCTGTGAACCCATGCTGCTTTGGGTCCTGTACCCCACCGGCCTCTAGGTACTCAACTATTCTTTCCTTCAGAAGTGATTCCATCACTTTCCCTACCCCAGAGGTCAAACTGACAGGTCTGTAGTTTCCTGCCTCTGTCTTGGTCCCACTTTTGTGAAGGGGAATCACATCCGCCTTCCTCCAGTCCTAGGGTACCACAACATCCTCCCATAATTTATTAAAAGAGTAGCTAGTGGTTTCACTAGTTCCCTAATTCTTTTTAGAATTCTGGGGTGAATTCCATCAGGCCCCATTGCTTTGTTCACCTTTCAGTTTTAGGAGTTCTTGCAGAACCCTTTCTTCTGTGAAAGGACTGGGATCAACCCCTATCAAGAGTGCTTCTGTTAATTGGATTAGGCACTTCCCTCCTCTTTTGTGAATATTGAGCAGAAATATTCATTCAATATCCTGCTTTTCACCGTCCCCTCTGCCCACCCACTGCTCATTCTATTCAGCCTCACTGTCCCTCCCTTTGTCTTTTCTACGCTCACTGATGTACCTATAAAAGGTTTTATCCTCCTTCTTAACGAGTTGGGTATCTTTTCTCAGTTTGGGCCTTTGCTATTCTGACTTCCCTCCCTGCTTCCTTCTGCCTTAACTGGTACAGCTGTCTGTCCTGCTCCTTCTGTGTTTCCTTATACTTCCAGAATGCTATCTTTTCTTCCTGACTTTCACAGCCACCTCTTTTGAGAACCATAGTGGCTTTTCTTTTGTTTTGATTTGTTTATTTGCTTCACACAAAGGCTTTTTGCCTCTGTGATGGCAGTTTTGATGATTCCCCATTGTTGCTCCACACCTCCTTCTAGCCTGTTTGCTAGTGCTTTTCTGAGGCACTCTCCATCTTGCCAAAGTCAGCCCTCCTGAAGTCCAGTACCCTCACTTTTGTATGGCTTGACTCTGTAGCTGAGTTTAACATAAACCACACTGTTTGATGGTCACTTGTTCCCAGATGGCAACCCACTTCTAGATCTGAGATCCTCTCACTGCCCCCGTTTGAGAGCACAAGGTCTAAGATTGCTCCATCATGAGTGGGTTCCGAAACTAGCTGTCTGAGGCCTACCGCCAGTAGGGCATCAAGAATGGCCCTGCTCTTGGATGTGGCTGCAGTTAACATCTGGCATATTCAGGTCTCCCATCAACAGTATCTCTCCTTTCTCTGCCATTCTAAGAATGCCTTCCATCATATCCCTGTCCATTCCCTCCCCCTGACATGGGGGTCTATACACAACCCCGGTGTGGATTGTGGTGCCCTTTCCAGTCTCCAAGGTGACCCACAGTGCCTCCTTTCCTCCCTGTTTACTCTTTTTTTCAGTTGCTTTTATCCCTTCCTTTACATAGAGAGCTACTCCTCCCCCTCTTCTCCCCTGCCTGTCTCTCCTGTAGGTTATGTACCCTGGTATGTTAACATCCCAGTCATGTAGTAATGTAGTTATTCCTGTAGGTGCCTTTCTGTTTTACTTCGTGTGTCTGTGTTATATTAAGATACTGTGTATTTGACCATTTTTAAAAATTAATAATCAATTGTTGATTGCTTCCAACAGTTGAACCTCACTATTTCGCTCATAAGAACAACTACACTACTCTGTTTTCATATTCCCCAAACAATCTATTATATCAGTTTCTCCATTCTAACAAGTCATATAGACAGCATGGAAGATGCAGCTAATGTCAGAAAATTTGTTTGGAAATATAAAGAGAAAGAGCAGTCCTGTAACTTTTGAAGAAAGGTGAACACGATATAGATTTGAGTGCACTACAAAGCTAGATCATTGATTTATCAAATGAATAGTCAAAGTATATTAAAAATATATGGTGGACATCAAAAAGAAAAAAGAAAGGGCCCACCAGTGCAGTGGTAGGGCTACCGCTCTCGGTGCCAGTGACCTAGGTTTTGGAATGGACTTGGGCTGCTGGAGGGTCGGCTGGGGGGAGAAGGATTGAGTGCCCAGAGGCTGCTCTCCTCCTCCAGGGTGGGGTGGGATGCATGTCACACTGCTCTACCACAACCTGGGTGACAACGGGTGGGGCCAGAGCTCGAACACGTCTCGACCTGTGCCACCTCTAGGCTCCACTAGCATGCCGATGTTCTGAGGAAAGGGGACAGAAAAATGGAAAAATCCCACAGTGCTCCCTATAGACAGAGCTCCAAGCCCTGATCCCAGTACCCCTGCCAATGTCTGATGACAGCATTTCCCAACAAAAGACAGACACATTGGGATGGTAAGGGGGTACCATCCCGAACCTGCCTGGGAGGTACAACCAAGGTTCCATGGGGGGATGGACTGCACTGACACCTGGCATGCCGAGCAAGGACGTACAAGGCCACAAAGGAGTCTCCAGAAGAAAGGAAGCAAGGAGGTCAGAAGAGGAAAACAAAAAGAAAAAAGAAACAACATTTAACCACACAAAAGAATTTCTTGCCATCTTTAATAATGCAAAATCTGAGAATATTAGTTCCATCTGCATGGAGCTACTGTTCAAGAACAACAGCAACATTGACATTATTTCTTTTTTTTTCTATGATAGTTTTGGTTTAGCTGAAATTCATAACAGAAGAAAACAAATATTCACAATTACAACATTGGAATTGCTGTATACAGTGTGCTTAACTGAATAGCCACTGAAAATATTTTACATCATAAAGAATGCACATTGTATCAAATGTATACAAAATCCACCTAAATTAATGGTTCAGAATTTGTATTACATGTTTTAAGTGCTTATTAAATAGAAAAACCTAAGAAAGATGTCCTGGAGAAGAACTGGTAGAACATTTGGCTGAACACACTCAGATTGCTTAATTGTCTTCTTTTTACCGTCTATGCTATAGGCAGAAACCAGACAGACAAAACAAGCGAACATTTGCACAGACAGGCAACATACCTATTGCAAGATAATAGCAATGATTTATACTACTTACAGATCCTCATTTATTAATATCATGAGTTTAGACCATAGTCAGTGTCAGTGGCTCAGTAGGTAGCACACTCGCCTCTGAGGCAGGGAGATCAGAGGGCTGTGGGTTCAGTTCCCACATCTGGCACTTGGGTTAATATCCCAGTACTGACACTGTAGTGCAACATGAGAGGGGTGCTGCACTTCTGAGGTGCTGTCTTTTGGAGGAGACGTTAAACTGAGGTCCCATCTGCCTGGATTGGTGGTAGTTCATGTGGATGTTAAAGATCCCATGGCACTTATCGAAAAGAGTAGGGGAAGTTTTTATTAATATCAACAGCATATCAACAATCCAAAAATGAAAGGTACAAAATGTACAAGGCATATTATATGATACAGAAATCAAAGTGAAAAGCAAAAAAAGATAACAATATTGATACAATAACACAAAATTGGAAACAGCTGAAAAAAAACAAGGTGAAAACCAAAAAATGAAAATTAAATAAAACAATGATGATATACAAACAAAAGAAAAGAAAACCAAAAACGGGAAATCAGCCAGTATCTAACCACTGTATTGCTTTCCAGTTTTTATGAAAGACTGGTGTTGACAATGTACGAGTATCCCTGTCCCAAATAACCAACAACCAGTCATGGATTTTCCAGAATAATTGATCAGGAGAAATATACAATGATCGTAAGGACCACATACATCTCACTTGCCATATATGATATTTGATACCCCCTAAAATTAATCTAACAGTATCAAAATTAAATATCCTCCAGTCTGAAGAAAAAATACCAAAAAATAAACAATCTTTGTCAATTACTGGGAAATGAAAATGTGCCCACTTAACATAGAAAGAAGACCAAAATTGTAAAATATAAGGACATTCAAAAAATAAATGAGACATTGTTTCAATATAAGTCTTACAGATATTGCTTCTTGGACAATATCTCTCTCCCCCTTACCCTTATGCTTTAAATTACCCTTAACATTTAACTTCCCATGAACAGTAAGCCAAGTGACATCCCACATATAATTTGGAATACTAAGGGAGGTAAGCAGCAAAGAAACTTGAAGCACATTTGAGTCTGATACATCCGGAAAAACAGAATGTTCAGAAAAATAATTAACCAATAAAAAATAGTACATACCCTCCCGTGAGGTATGAGTTATCGATGAGTATGAAATATGCCATTTCTTCAACTTACCAAAACAAGATTGGAAATACCCTGGTAAAGTATTAATACATTTTTGTTTATGAATAACTCCGTCTATTGACCAACTATCTAACCACCGTGAAATATGGTCCATTATCCAAACTGACTATATTTTAGAGTGTCCCAGCAAAAGAGGAGAGATATTTTTATACAAAAAAATACTGAAAAAAAATAAAATAGGATTTATCATGTTAAGTCCACCATCCTTAACAGGTAAATATAATATATTTCGTTTGATAGGGTTCAACCGACTGCCCCATATAGTTTGGAAAAAGAGACTATATAGAGCCGTTTCCCTGGAAGTAGGCAATGCATAAACAGCACTTAAATGTAAAAATAGACCAATGAGGAATGTCCTAACCATATAAATTCTCTTTTTCTTAGACATTTTCCACTTGTTCCAAGTTGCTATTTTCCACTTTGCAGTTTGAATAAGCTTATCCCAATTATACGTCGCAGTATCTTCCCCACAAAAAAAATAAATTCCTAACATTTTGCAAACCTGGGATGTAACAGGAATCCCCAAAAGTGTAGAATGAGTAAAATTACAAGTGCCAAAGAAACTACACTTACTTTTCAACAAGTTTAATGCTGCTCCAGTACCCTTCGTATATGCAACAGTCAAAACTTCTGTAGCTGCACAAGGAACAGCTGCTAAAAAAACCCATAAATCATTAGCATAAGCAATGACTTTGATCTCTGCATCTTCAGAACCTAAAGAGAGATATGGTCTGAAGTATAAATAGTGGAAAGTAGTGGTTCTAAACATAAGATATACAAAATAGGGCTTAAAGGGCACCCTTGTCTTACACCCTTACCACACTTCTGTTTAGAACCTAACTAACCGTTGACATAAGGGATAACTTCTGCTTGTAAATAATAGCGTTGCAACCATGTAACAAAAGTAGACAGAAATCCCATCCCTTTCATACAATTCCAAAGATACAGGTGAGACACATTATCAAATGCTTTCGCCTGATCTAAAGTAACACAAATTCCTGCCAATTCCTCTCTAGCACCCCTTTCTATAATTTCTCTTATAAGGATGAGGACATCAGTGATGGTGCAGCTGCGTACTGAGCAAATTTATGTAGGATGAATAATGTTTTGTAAAAGACGTGAAATTCGCATACTTAAAATCTTAGTAAGAATTTTACAATCTGAATTTAAAAGAGTAATCGGATGCCAATTATGCAAACATTCTCTATCTCCTGACTTATACAGAAAAATCAAAAGCCCTTCATTCATGCTAGCTGGAAAAAAAACATGTGAAAGGCAACTATTAAACATTTTAACAAGCTGATGATCCAAAACTACATTAATAAGACTATAAAGTTAATTTGGAAGCCCATCTTTACCCGGGGCTTTTCCTTTACAAAGATTTTGAAAAACAACATGCAATTCCATCAATGAAATAGGTGCCAAAAGTGAAATTAAAAATGTATCAGGTACCTGTGTTAAAGAACTAAACTTAAGCCACTCAGATATCGAGACTTGTGTGACGTTAAAATCTTCCTGAAATAAAGAGTGGACATGAGCATCAATAACCTGTAAAAGATCAGATCGGGAAGTAACTGTAAGACTGTTTGAATTGATCAAGCGATGTATATCCTTCTTTTTCTGAAGTACCATATTATACCATATAATCATACGGGTTTGTACATGCCGAGGAACCTTGGGTATTAAATTTTTGTTCCCTTTCCAATTGAATCTGTTTAGAATTGTGAAGCTGAGCTAACTGAACTTTCACCAAATTCAAATCATGAGCAGCCACTTCAATACCCATATTAATTTGAGAATAATAGTATGTCAATAATCCCTGAAGATGTCTTTGGGTGTTTTTACGTGATGCCCCTAACAAACGTCCGATATGTATAAAATACTGTTTAAAACTAAGTTTTGAATCTTCCCACCAATCCTGAGATTGATCATATAGAAAAACCACCGATAGACGGGCCCTTAAAACATCCATAAACCCCTCCACTACTTCTGGGATATCCAAAAGAGATAAATTAAGTTTCCAATACCCCGGCCCTTTGGAGGTATTTTTATAGGCTGAAAGGGAAAAACTCAAAAGTCCATGATCCGATGAGGCTATTAATTTAACCTGGGGGGCCAAAAATTGAAGGAAAGAGGAAATATACCAATAATCTATTCTAGTTTTCCTAGTACCCTGTAAGTAAGTGAAAGAGGGAGTAGTCTCAAAAATATCACACAGTCCTGAAACCAGTAGCAAGTTATTCAAACAATGCATATCACAATAGACTTTAGAGGTAGCCAAAGTATTAGGTTTATGTGAGATATTAAAATCTCCACCAAATAAAACATTTTTGGTAGTAAATAGATAGGGTCTAAGAAGGAGTAACAGCTGAATTCGATCCCACTTATTTTGAGGAGCATAAATATTAATCAATCTAAAGGGGACAGCATCAATAAGGACATCCAACAACAAAACTCTACCAGGGGCAATATGAATTTCATCCATGATTTTGAATTTTTGAGACGTAAAACAAATTCCCACTCCAGAACATATGTCAGTCCCCCTAGACCAGAAACAAGGACCTCAACCCCATAAATCAGTGGCAGTGATAAAATCTTGAGTAGTATACAATCCAGTGTCCTGAAAAAAAATGATATCATAAAGTAAATCTGAAAAAGGGGCAAAAGTTATCCTTTTTTTATACAAGGATCGAATGCTATTAGTATTCACAGTGGCCAGAGAAATGTCATAGCCAGGAGTTATACGACCAGAAGCAAATCAAGTATTAGGATGCAGTTTCCTATTACTTTTACGCAATCCAATTCTGGTAGTTTTTTTTGGTTTACCTTTTGTCCCCACCCTAGGATCTAGTACTGAATCATGGTCAGAAGTAGTTTCTACTTGGGAAGGATCCTGAGAAGCCATATCAGAATCATGGTCCTCAGGTCCAATGGAGGCCAGAACTCTGTATTTATTTGAAACTAACACAGGTTCCGGAGATTGGGCCCAATCCAACACTGGGGTATGTGGAACACTAGTCCCCTCAGAGGGAAGAGAGACAGTTCCAGCCAACACAGTCATAACCAGAGAAGGGACTACCATCTTGCTGGGTAAAACCATTGCTGAATCACTATTAGAGAGATGCCTGGAAGTGTGATGGCCAGGTGTCCTAAGTAGTGTAAGTGATGGGGGGGAGAGTTTGTCTAGACTGCATAGAAGGAACAATTGGAGGTTTCATAGCCAAGGCTGCTGAATAAGATTTAGGACCCATAGAAGTATCTGGCGGACCACCAGCCAATAAATTCCTAGCCGCCTTAAAAATGATTAAATCTTGCAAAGCATAATCTGATTCTTCAGTATTATGAGCAGCCCATGGACAATCTGAAAACACATGCCCCACCTCATCACAGAAATTACATTTTACAGAATTCTCACATTGGTAACCTGAATGTCCAACTTCCCCACATTGAAAACATTGAATTTTTTCACAGGCAGTACTAATATGACGAGGAGAACCACATTTGTAACATCTCTTGGGCTGACCAGGATAAAATAAGAAACCCTTATCACGCCCAATAAAAAAAAATTTGGGAGATGAACATATTCATTTCGAACACTACAAAGTTTTAATTTAATCCTCCAACCCCCATTCCAAAAACCCTCACCATCCAAAATGGGATCAGGTGTACCCTGGACATCACAATGTTTTCCTAGCCAATAAAGAATATCTGCCAGATTTACCCCCTCATTACGAAACAAAACAGTTACAACCCGAAAAGGTTGTTTTGTTAAAGGAATGACCAGAAAATGGGACCATAAAGGGTTAGTTTTCAACGATGCATATTTTAACCAAAAAGCATCCAAATTAGCAGGAGTCCTGAAACTGATGTCGAAAGAATATTTAACAGGGGCATGAATAAGAGCATAAATGTCTGTAGGCGTAAAGCCCAAAGATTGTTTTATCAACACCTTACCCACATAAAACCTTTCAGGAAGTTCTTCCATGCCGCCCAAATAACGTTGGCGGATAGCATTCCTATGTTTAGCCTGTTCCAAAGGTTTAGCAAATAAATCAGCAAAATTCATTTTCGGTACATCAGAAGTTGTACCAGGAGAAACAACAGGAGTGTCCGACTCTAAATCAATAGCATTTGTAGCGATATTTGCTGAGAACGAAACAGAAGCAGTACTACCTGATGCAACAGGCTGTGAAATGGCAGACTCACTAGGTTCCAACACTTGATTACCATGAAGAGTCTCCTTTTCTGTCTGTAGTCTGCTGGAGTGTGCCAGTATGTTGTGTGGCTTGGTGGGGTCAGTGACCCAAGAACCATCTGCATGCCTTGTCCAGCCCACCGTGGAAAGAGCCAATTCTGGGAACCACTGCCTTCCCTGTCCGTCTGATGCAGTGTCTAGTGTGTCCTGTGATACAGTTTCCGGCGCATGATGAACTGCATCTTCACAAAGTCCAGGACCTAGCTTGAAAGTTCTATGGAGAGGTTCAGGGGATACTCCCAGCAAATGTTTCCTTTTTTTATCCAGTAAATCAGCTCTAGCTGAGGTAAGAGCTTGTTCAGTTTGCAACAATTGAGCTTTTAGCAGCTCCCTTTGCTTTGCCATTGCTTCCACTGTGTCTTCTTCACTCCTGGCAACCTTACGGTCTGACTGATTGGAAATAATACTAGGAATAGGTGCCGAAGCAAGCTGTGTTTGCTGACCAGCATGTGCGGTAAGAACCTCCACAAAAACGTCCTGCAGCAAACCTCCGTCCTCCTCCACTGTCGACAGCATACTGTCGTCCTCCATCGTCGTGACATGTGGGAAAACACCCCCTTCCAGAGTAGGGGAATTTCCCCAGTGTCCTGGCCAAATATCCCTCATTCACTAAAAATATCGCTTAATCTGGTTCAAGGTCACTTGGCATTCATCTGTATCCCCCTTCCCCTGGTCATGCCTAAAAATAGGCAGGATTTGTCTAGTGCACTTACCTGGTCAACAAAAACTAAATAAATAAAATAAAAAAATAAAAAGATAGATACAATCATTAAGTATTTCGTAGATTTAATGCACTTTCCCATGTTTTTTGTGTACTGCACTTTCTTATGTATTGCATAACTTTTCTTATCTGAGATATTAATTATATTTAAGGTGATTTATCCATTCTGAAAATACTAGTGTTTTTTTTTTATCTGTACAATGCTCGGTACCTTTGTCTTTATCAGTTCTATGCCTATATCTATTACCCCTACCTTGATTACTAAAGAGGGAACAATCTTGCCACTGCTTGTATAAGGAAAACTGTAATTTCTTTCCTCTGTTATAAAAGCTACAAAACTTACTTTTAGATGATGGCAGTAATGAAGTTCCTTAGCTTTTAAATTACCATCACACTTACCTTTAAAACACTTGGTGAGTCTATCACCAAATGACAGGTTTCCCTTAAATGTAACTTTAATTAGGGATGGTTTGGATTCATTGTCAGCTTTCTTGTACCTGAGTTGAAGTGCTCATTGGGTCTTAGCTGATCAGGAGTCATGAATGCACTAAGCTTGAGTCTAGTAAACATGATGCCCACAAGGCATTTTGCCACTTGAAAAGCAGAGTCTAGGGCTTCTAATGTTACCTAGCAAGAGGTTCATCAGAAATTTCAGAGATTTCAACCAATGCATAAGCACTCTACTGGGGTCTACTACCACTGTGTTGGCCCACAGCTTAAAATTGCCAATTTCAGGGAACCTTTTGGGGGTGTCATTGATGGTTTGTCCATGGAGTTATTCAGGATTGCTGTGCTCTTGTTAGGTATTGTTGTACATTGGAAAAGGGAATGTCAGTCTTTGGGGACACTGTTCAAGTGTTTGTTTTATCATCTGGGAAAGGATAGAATTGCTCCAGTGTTCACTTCTTTGGAATCCTTGTGGGCTCTGCTGCCTGCCATTCACATTTATAAACATTGTGCAGGGCTTGACTATAGGAATGAAAGATTCATCCTTCAGTTACTATCTGATGAGTGCTTTAATCTTTGACTCTTCTGTGGAAGCTTGTGTCTCAAAACCTAGTGTCTTTCACACTGCTTGGACCAGCTGTGATATATACACTGATGTGGATAGCCTAGTAGTGATCTCCTCCAGATTGTTGTCAGCTAAATCTGATCTGTGTCATGCGCATTAATTTTCTTGGTGTTCATCTTCATTTCAAGGGCATTTGTGTTGAGGAGGTTTCAGAGCTGAGGTTGTTGGTAATGATTGCATGGCATGTGGACCATTGGGGTTTGGACTCATCAGCAATGAAATCATCTCCAGTATTTTGAGAAATATTGTAGCCCATGTTGATTCCAAAGTCCAACTTCCCATCAGGTTGGGTATGGGAAGGGTTCAGCAGATTGAATTCTGGCATGATGTGTACAGAGCCCACTGCTCTAGTATCATCCATCTCAGTATCAACAGTGCATCATGGACAGAACTGACCACCCTGTGATGGGACCAGCATGATGCCAAATTTTCTGCACTTTTGCATTACAACTGGCTGATGCTTGAGGTGCATGAATACAGATGACTACAAAGGTGTGCAACAGGAGAGTTAGTCTGAAACAAACCTAATGTGTATCAGTCAAATAAATTGGCAGGTAAACATGTCACATCAACATTTTAATTAATGAGGTTATGAAAGACAATCCGAGTGTGAGGCATCCACTAAGATGTTGCCAACTGTGTGACTCACAAATTGACTGTACCATGACCAGAATGGCCACTGGTTGAGCTTACTAACTAAATGACAATTCACCATGTGCACAATGGTCCCACACTGTCATTCCCCCGCAAATACCTCACAACTTGTCAAGAGCAAGATATCCACCCCACTGGGAGCAGCTCTTCATCCACAAGATGGCTGTGGATGGGAGAGTGCTGAATCATGCCAAAGATGGCATGTATGAGTTGCTAGGTATTAGATGCAGCAGGAGGGCAATTAGCCACCCAGATATTAATGACATCCTGTGTTATACCACACTCTGGAGGGTATAATTGTTTTTATGAAATGGATCCTGATGAACACTAGAGGATATCATTGTTTTTTATGAAATGGATCCCAATGTAAACGACAAAATTAAAAAACAGTAATTTTTAATTTTTTGCTGTTTCAAAGTGGTGTAAGAACACTGACATCCATCTTTAATAACTATAAGTTAGTCATTTTGTAATAAAATGTGTTGTGCAATTCTATAAACTTAGGAAACATGTCAAAAACTAAGTAGTCAATAGAATAAAAACCTTTTAAAATATTTTTCTTTGCAAATTTTCTTTTGAAGACTTCAGATTTTGAACCTCACATTGTCATTGAGGGCACCAACTAGAAGCCTGAGCAGGAATTCAACAGGTGGAGCTGAATATTACTTTTTGGTTGTTTTTGGAGGAGAAACAGTAGTTTCTGAATGCTATACTTCTCTTTTGGGAGAGATTTCAAATTGGTAGGCATACTTGCCTTATGGTGCTGGATAATGTAGTTAAGTGCTAACTGTTAAACAGGAAGGTACAAGAAGCAGAGTGTTGGTGCTTGCCAATGGAACTGTATTTTGCTTTTAAATACTAGATGCATTGCAGAGCTATCAAACTGGATCATTTGGCAAAATAAGAAGTATGAGTTCTTCAAGTACTGCATTATGCAATGAGAAAATACTCCTCCGGTGCTGCTGGTTGGATATGGAGGCTTCTGTGATAACCAGGTGTGCAGTTTCTTTGTTGTTTTGATTGTACAGTATCTGTCAGGTTGGTGCAGAAATGCACATCTTTGGCCATTTTTCACATAAAACATATATGGTAATTGCATACTCACAAATAAATGTATACTACCTATCAAATCAAATCAAATCATCTTTATTTATAAAGCGCCTTTCAAAACCAAGGTGCTGTACAATAGTTCACATAAGTACATAAATTAAAATAGTAAAATTAATAGCTATAACTAGGATAAGCTAAACCAAATAAATATGTCTTTAACTCATTTTTAAATTTCTCGACAGTTGGACAATCTCTCAACCAACGAGGTAGAGAATTTCACAGGGTTGGTGCTGAAAAGGCAAAAGCACAAGATCCAGATGTTTTTAATCGAACCCTGGGAATCTCCAGCAATCCCTCATTGCTGGAGCGGAGAGGACGGAGGGGCAATAGGGTACCAGGAGATCTTTCAGGTAGCTGGGTCCCTGATCATGTAGGGCTTTAAAGGTTAGTAAACCAACCTTATAGGTAATCCGCCACCTAACAGGCAGCCAGTGCAGTTTGTGGAGCACAGGTGTAATATGACTGGATCTAGAGATCCCAGTCAAAAGCCTTGCCGTCGCATTCTGCACCAACTGCAGGTGATGGATTTCAGCCCCAGATAGCCCTAGGTACAGGGAGTTACAGTAGTCAAGACGGGTAGTGATATAGGCATGGACCAACATTGGCAGATCACCCGGTAGGACTAGGTGTTTAATCTGGGAAATATTCCTCAGATGAAAAAAAGAGGATTTGACCACGGCTGACACCTGAGATTTTAAAGTCAAGCCGTTGTCAAAAATAACATCCAGATTTCGTACCTGATCAGAGGTAGTGAGCGACATACCACCGAGCAATAAGCCCGGTGGTTGGCCAGCCCCCAAACCCGTCACCGGGCGACCCGGGTCCACTACCAACACCTCAGTCTTATCTGGATTCAGTCTCAACCAGCTAGAACTCATCCATAATCTGATCTCAGTAAGGCAGTTGTCTAGCATGGAGAGAGCACCATCTTGCTCGGGCGGAAAGGACAGATACAGCTGAGTATCATCTGCATAGCAGTGAAAACCCAAGCTGTATCGCTTGATGATATCTCCTAAAGGCAGCATATACACACTGCAAACAACATGGGTGCTAAAATGGAACCCTGCGGTGCCCCACAAGGCAGGGAGTGAGCACCAGAGGAATAAATTCCAGTGGTAACCCTCTGAAATCTGCCTGTGAGGTAAGATTGAAACCATTTGAGGACTGTTCCAGACAGTCCCCAATAAATCCACAGGCGCTCCAACAGCACACCATGGTCTACAGTGTCAAATGCCGCAGAGAGATCGAGAAGGACCAGAATGGTACATGCCTCTCTCGATCTCTAGCCATTAGGAGGTCATTTAACACCCGGACAAGGGCAGTCTCCGTGCTATGCTTCTTCCTGAAACCAGATTAGAGAGTATCATAGACATTGTGAGTTGTAAGATGATCATCCAGTTGTAACGCAACCGCCTTCTCAATAACCTTCCCAACAAAAGGAAGGTTAGAGATAGGCCAGTAGTTAGCTAGACAGTCTGGCTCCAAGGAGGTGTTTTTTAAGAGTGGTCAAACTACCACCTCCTTAAGGGGATCAGGAAAGACTCCCCTCTCCAAGGATTTCCAGACAATGTCAGCAAGGATCAGGCAGATAACCTCTAAACATCCCACCAAGAGGGCTGTAGGACCCGGATCCAAACTACAACTGGTTGGCCGCAATGTTTGGATGATCTTCACAATGTCAGTGAACTCCAGCCAGCGAAAATCTGACCAGACAGACTGGGTGGATAACACTTCCCATCGACAACTGCAATCCCTTAAAGGAGGAGTCGGACTGATACCGGACCTGATGCCAGCAACCTTATCTGCAAAGAACCGAAAGAACTCCTCGCATCTTAGCTGAGAAAAGGCTTCTCTGGGCTGGAGACAGATTGGATTGCACAATCTGTCAACAGTCTGGAAAAGCTGAGCTGGTCGATTCTGTGCAGCAGAAATCTCCCTGGACAGGAAAGCTGCCTTCTTACAGTTGATTTCTGATTGATAGCCATCATAATGTGCCATCAACCTAAGCCTGTCAGCATCATTTCTGGACTTCCACCAGGCTCTCTCCAACCTTTGGTCTACTCTCCTTAACTCCTTCAAGGAGCCATCAAACCAAGGACTCCTTGAATGGAGGGTGAGAGGCCAAACACGAACAGGAGCAATCTTGTCCAGAGCATCTCCCACAGCCTTATTATAGGCCAATATGAGATCATCTGGACTTATGCATTCACCAGACAAACCCGATAGGTCCAGTACCACCATCAAGTCGCTGGGACTAATAACTCTTAAAGGGCGGTACTGAACCATCTCCGTAGGGGCAGACCTATTAGGGGGATCCATGAAACTGAACCTTATGGTGTGATGGTCAGACCAGCTGACTGGTTCTACCCCCAAGTCAGCAATCTCCATATCCAAAAGGAAGACCAGATCCAATGAATGACCTTTTATATGGGTTGAGGAGGTAACAACTTGTGTTAGGCCCAGTGAAGTCATCAACTGGAGGAGATTTTGACCAAAATAAGAGAGTTCATCGTTGACTCAGGCATTGAAGTCCCCCAGAATTAACAGTCTGGGTGACTGCAATACCAGGTCAACGATGAAGTCTTCTATCTCCGGCAGGAATTCTCCACCATCTCCTGGTGGATGGTAGATGAGGAGAATTCCACAACCTACACCCTCACCCAGGATATATTCAAAGGATCTGGTACTTCCCAAAGGCACATCCACAAGGCCCAGCTCAGTTTTAAACATAATGGCTACACCCCCTCCCCTACGATCCAGCCTTGGACGGTGTATCACTGAGAACCCGGCTGGTGTTGCTGAGGCCAATATAGGGCCTGAATTTTCATCCAGCCAGGTCTCGGTGATGCATGCCAGATCAGTTGGTCCAACAAGATCAGCTATTATAGCTGTCTTGTTTTTAATAGATCTGGCATTGCATAACACCGCCAAGGCTGGATGAGCGGTCTGGGAAGACCTCGGCTCCTGCCTACTAAAGTTGGAACCCTTGGATATGGGAACAAGACAAGAGTAACCTCTATCTTGACCCCATTTTTCCCCAGGGCGTCTCCTGGATCCTACCACCCCAATCCACCCTCCCTCCTCCTGTCCCCCACCAGGCTCCGCTCTCCATCTTCTTTTATGCTTCCTCAAAATGCCCAAAGCACGACACCTAAAATAGGAGTTGGATGGTAATGGAGGACATTCAAAGGGACACAATTCTTTGAGTCTGGTGGGGAATAATGTCCAACTGTCGCCAAATCACCCCGACACATTACAAAAAGGAACAAAACAAATATAAACAAAAAATATATAATCAACAACTTATATAAAAATAAATCGCAATTGTTCAACCTTCCTAGATATAGACACTTAAAAACTATTACCTTAAAATTATCAAAATAAAACAGTACAAATAAATTATAAATCCAACAACCCAAAAAGAAAACCACCCTTAAGAGTCCACTTCTAAAGAGAATTTAAATCCCAAAAATAAAAATAATTAAATAATCTTACAAATAATAATAAATACAATGAATTCTGAAACCCTGGTACTCTCACTATCCTGGGGATCAAAAAACATAAAAATAAAATAATACAAATTTACAAATTTTCAGGTACTCACACTACCTGAAAAAAAAATAATAATAATAGTTTGGGCACTCTCACTGCCCAAACATTTACACAAATAACAAACAACAGGAAGAGTTCTCTCAAAAATGTCTTGGTAGTGGTTCTTCTTTTATCTCAGCAAATCATAGTCCCAAAACCTGTTAAACTCCAAATCTCGAAGCCGAGTGGTAAATAATCCAATTTTAATCAGCCTTTAAAATCCATTTCCATTAAAGGGTTTTTCTGGCAAAAGGCAAAGAGTGTGCAAACCTTGTCTGATAATAAAAGGGATACTCCAAACCTCCCATCCACATTACCTGGGTCACTCAAACCCCTATCGCCTATGACCTGCAGCTACAGAAGTCCTGAGGGTAAACAGCCTAGTCGACCCCCAGGGCAACCTAGGAGACCTCAGAATCCTCCTCTGACTCCTCAAAGGAAGATGAGGAAACTCCCATTCAGTCAGGGGAAATAAGGGATTGTTGTTCTTCTTTTTTTACTTGCTCCTCCCTTCACCCCATGAACCACCACTCCATCAAACTGTACAGTGTCCCTTTGGCCTGTCAGCCTCACCTGCCACTGCCATCTCTACCACCTGGCTCATCTCGGAGTGTCTTGCTTATCTCTCCCAGGGGGCCCCCTTCCCGAGGAAAGTAAAGGAGAGTAGTACCATTCCTGCAGATCTTTGAAGACAACAGGGGCTGGGAGGCAATAGTGGTGCACCTGGGGGACCATGGCATGAGAAGACTTGGAAGCCACCATCCAGTGACTAAGATGGGTGCTTTTTCCAGTTTTCTGAGCCACGCATTACACCACAGTTGCTTGCACCATGGTGACACTGACAAGGTTCTGCACACCCCACCAGCTGTCACTGTCAGAGCTGTGTTGCGCAGCACCCTCTCCTGGGAAGAGAGCATCCATGTAGATGCTATATCACCCTCCTTGCTGCCCTACATTCCTGCTATTCCAGGCTCCAGGCTCAACCCCAGATACCAGCATGCACCACCGGTTGGGGACACGGAACTGACATATCATTCTATTTTAATGTACTATATGGATTTTGCTTAGACTTATATAAATTCTAACTCTGTACCTCTTATAAGATTTATGTAGCAATGCCACTGTAACAGAACAATTTTGTAAATAGGGCTTCTAGCCCTAACAGTTATATCCTGTAAAGAAATACTGCCTTCATTACTACTACTACTTTGCTTGATAGATAGGTGCCAGTTAGAGATACAGCAATGTTTAAATTTGCAGGAGAAGTTGACATGATTCCCAGACATTCATGGTTCATGTATATATATAATAGTGGCACGGTAGTGCCACTATAGTTGTGGTTGAGGAGCCATTAACATGTTAAACCTAAAATTTTGCACCTTAATAACTTTGCAACCATTTGAAAGATTTGACTGAAATTTGGAATACACAATCAAGACCCAAATGCCTTGGGATCTACCAAGTTTCGTACCAGTCTCATATACGGCTGCAGAGTTATTAAGCATGATCTATGCACGCATTTACGCTTTTCTGGAATTTTATTGTCGTGCGTACAGATCGCATTGTTTGCACTACCAGTCCAAAATCTTCAGGGAACATGCAGCCAGGGACCCTGATGTGCTTTTTGAAGATTCCGTGAAAAAATATTAAACGGTTCAAAAGTTATTCAAAAACACGTTCCCTTTATAAGTAATGGGAAACATTAACAAAAAGTTTGACAGTGTCGCAAATGCAGTTTTTACTGTTGCAAATTACCCTTTTACTGTCGCAAATTCACCATTTTGTTTTCAGTCAGTGATCAGAAAAATACTTGGCATTTAAAATTGGGACCGTCTAGAAACCTAATTATTTTTGTATTCACTTAGTCGGACCCTGAGGATGCTAGCCATGTCTTTACTTGAGGGTAAAACACCCCAGAAATATGTTTTTCAAATTTCTGGAAAAAGTACTTTCGCAAAGTACTGTCGCGACTTGGCGACACTGTCGAATAATTATGAAAGTTTCGCAAACTTCGCAGTACTTTTCTAGGCTGTGGGAAAATGACAGCAATTATTTGGCACCCTGCTGCAAAAGAACGGTTTGGTGTTGTGGCCTGAAATTTGGAGAGAACGCAGCTGACATCTAACAAATGTGCCTTTCAGTGTTTCATTGAAAAAATATTACATGGTGGCAAAGATATGGCACTCCAAAGTTGACACTTTTTCCCATAGGATAACATTACGGTGTCTGACGCATTACAGGAATCCTTTGGTGCCCTGCTGCAAAACAACAGTTTGGTCTTTAGGGCTGAAATTTGAAGGGAACACAGCCAACATCCCACAGATGTGCCTTTTTCTGGTTTGGTGAAAAAATATTATAGGGAGCCAAAGTTATGGCACTTCGAACTTCTCTTTTTTTCCCATAGGATACCATTACGACATTTGTCAGGCCTTTCAGGGCCCGTATCTCGTAAACGGTGAGAGATACAGACTTTTTCATCAGAAAAATGCTTAGCCACCTAATGGGGGCTAAGTACAAAACTGGCCAGGAAAGCCCCACGCTCCTGCCGCCGCATTACATTCACTATTCCTCTTTATCATTTCAAAAAGAAGGGAAATTAGAGGCAAAAAACTCTGTTTAATGCATTAGTTAAGGTTGTTTCACACTGACAAAAGTGAAATTCAGTCTTAGGTTTAGCCCTTTTCACATACCTCTCATGGTACTGCATTAGGGTTGTAGTCCTAACTCTCACCCCATTCTCCTACACCTCTGCTTTTTATGCATGTGATGGAGTGAGAGTTATGGCTGACACTGTAATGCACACCCTGATGCCAGTTGAAAGTAGGTTAAGGCTTTCAACCCTAACACTGAATTTCCTCGCTTTTTGTCGGCAGAAATAACCCTAACTAATGCATTAAATGGATTTTTTGCCTCTATTATATATATATATATATATATATATATATATATATATATCAGTGCTCCCAGATTTATGGGGATCCACATATTTAATGGGGGTTCAGGTACAAAAACAGGATACAGGGATGAAAGCCGAATCATGCCATTCCCACAGGTATTTGGTTGGGATCACATGGGATTTGGATGGGGTCACAGTGGAGTGCCATAGAAATGATGAATGATATGGCTAGTAAAAATAAAAAGCAGTGCCAAGGTACAAGATCACATTCACAGTGAGTGTCAGCATTCACAATTGGGGGAAATGTAGCTCCTAGTGCTATGCCTTTTATCAGCAAAATGAATTGCTGCTAAATAGAAAAGGTTTGTTTGCAAAACCAACTTAGCAAAGATCCTCAGTGTAAGGTTTTCCATTCTGTCTTCTAGTGAGGAGATGGCATTTTTTGCCCCTGAAACTTCTTGAAGTATGCACTGAAACTTATTGAATATGGCAGGGTTAACTGTCACAGCTGAGCATGATGCCATCCTGCTTATGGGTCTATCAACCATAACAGAATGAACTTTGAAAATAGTTTCTTAGAGGAAAACCCAGACTAAGTAATTCAAACTCAATATTTTTCATTTCAGCAAAACAAAAACAAATGAAACTAATCAAAACTGGGACAATTAGAGCACCTTGAAAGATATTAATTGTAAACTGATTTAAAAGTTGGTTGTGTGATGCCATTCTCACTCTCTGTTGTTTACAAAAAAGTGGCATGGCTTCCAGGCCAACTCTATGAGGGTAATTCATTTGTGTTGAGGGCTGCATTAGCAAGGATAACCAAAAGCCTTTCCTTTTAAGGTTCCACATAATCATACCCTTCCCCCATCAAGTCTGCCATATTCCAATTAATTTGAATAATTGCTTCAACATGGGGCATCCTGTGTTTCTGGAATATCTTATGTTCCTTCAGGATATTGAATATAATTGGAATAATATGATGATCTGTTTTGAGAAATCCCTTGATTGTTTAGAAATATGCCCACCTGCAAAGGCATCATTTAGCTCTTCATTATTAACAGTCTTTCAAACACTGTGAAGGAATGTATGGAAGCTTTTGATAAAAATCATTATTAAATAACTGTATTCCAGTTTCATCCTCATAATTCACAGTATTAAGTATCACCACAGCACCTCCATTGTCAGCCAGTTTCATGGATAAATAATTAGTATTTCCAAGATCAGTTAGTGCTTTTCTTTCAGCCATGGCCATGTTTTAATAGCAGATATGCACTGGCATTTGAAATGGTGGGATCAGGTTCTTGTTTGCATAAATGCTGAGTGTATCAATAGACGTACTGTGAGTTACTGTAGCAGAAAGCAGATATCTTGAAAAAGGTCATACAGTATGTTCAAAATTTGTGTTAATCTCATTTCCCAGTTGAATATTTGAATATCCTGTTAACTTTGCAAGACATATTGCTCCTTTACTGAAAAATGGATTCAATAGTAACTCATGGAGCTGTTACAGTACATGTGGCTATCACATCTCCTATGAGTAAAGTCATGTCTTCTCCTGCTGCCTCTCACCTTAACAAATACATATTTTTTGGAAAAATTGTTCTGTAAAGTTATCTATGTCAGATGTATCTGGTATCATGTTGCCAAAGCATTTAAGCAAAAGAACTGACTGTCTTTCTTCCATCTACCTGCAAAGTGTTCTCAGAGCCTACAACAATGTTTTACATTTTGAATCTCTAAATTTAAATAACAGGCACAGTGACTGCCTAAGTATGTCTGCATTATTATTCTTATCTATCCAGTTTGCTGAACAGACAACATTCATGCTTATATTCATGCATTTCAGCCACTAAGAAATGTTCATTGGGCATTGCAAGGTTGGGCTTGTAAATCAAACACAATCTCCTTCATCACCTGTATCTACATCAAAGAAGATATGGTGTAGACAGCATTGCAGAAATGACTGGGAGCTGGAGCCTGAATTTAAAGGATGGCTGCAGAAGAGCAACAGAGGAGAGGAATATAGATTTTGTGTGCAATTATTACAGTATTCTTGATTCTAGTACTGGCAATGCACAGCCTTGCACTGAATCTCGAGTGGTATACAACATTTCTTATCACATAGTAGAAAGAAGGAGCTTCAGATAGTTTGATGTAATTCATAGTTTACAAAATATTTGTTTTTCATTTCAGCACCTGCAAAAAGGATGTGAAGATAGCCAATGGAGGGAAGAATGACATATCGTGACCATGGCAGGGGTGATAAACACAAGAAACATCTAGCTTCCTCATCCAGTAACAGAAGTATGGGCACCTTCTTTGCAAGATCACTAAATACAGATGTGGCATCTGCTGAACTCCTCTGGGCATGAGCTGTAGCAGAATATCATCTTCCATTTGCCCAGGGCAACTACATGTCAGAATTATTTCCAGTAATATTCAAAGATTCCATGATTGCTGAAAGCTTTTCCTGCAAGGAGAGCAAAACCAGGTCACTGCTAGTTAATGTAATAGGAGACGAATTAAAGTCCTCTGTTGTGGAACAAATGAGACAACACCATTTTAGCCTCCTTATAGCTGAAAGTAATAACACAACAGTGGCAAAGCAACTTGCTCTTCTTGTGCGTCTCCTAGATACTCACGGGAGAGTGAGCTCCACATTTTCTAAACTCATAGATGTACAGGTTACCTCCACTACAACTAGTGTCAATTTTAACACAGAAACACTCTATGGTGCAATTATGGATGCTCTGCCCTACAAAATATCATCAGATTTGGATCAAATGGCACCAATGTCATGATTGGTGAGTGAAACAGCGTGTTGTCCAGATTGAAGAAAGAACTTCCAAATATATAAAACATTCACTGCCTCAGTCATGCTGCCCATCTAGTTGCAAAGAATGCTTGCAAATTGTTCCCTGAGGAGATACAAAGTCTACCCATAGACATTTGGTACTACTTTAAAAAAATGCCAAGCGAATGCAGACTTTTTCAACATTCCAGGGATTTACAAACACTAAATCCCATAGACTCTTGAAGCCCTGCCAAACAAGATGGCTCAGTCTGCATCAGGTAGCTGTGAGAATGACTGAACAGTTCCTTGCTTTGAGATTTTACTTTGAAAGCTTGAGTGAGAAAAGTGTCACGGCACTTTGCATAAGAAAGGCTTTGCAGTCAAACTTATGAGATTATGTTTCATGTCTTTGGACTTTGCTTTACCAACAATCCTGGAATTTAATTTACTGTTTCAACAAGAGTGACCAAATATACATCTCTTGCAGCAAGAACTGGATACTCTACAATAAACTGCTGGCAAAATTTATAACATATGCTACCATCAGGGAATCCGCTTCAGTGGGGGCCATTGCTGTGACAGATGAAGAGAACCTACCACTAGATCAAATTACTTTTAGAAGAATGGAGTGCCACACATTAGGGCAGCAGCTTGAAGAGGATGGAAAGGGAGATACAATTGAGTCATTCCGGGTTATTGGCAAAGATGTTCTGGATTGAATCATGCCTCCAAGTAAAAAACATTTGCACTTTGATGACTATGATGGTGGCATTTACAAGAATTAGTGTCATCAAATGGAAATTTTTTTTTTATTTATTAATTTTGATGACCGGGTAGGCCCACTGGGTCCCAGAGGTCCCTTTTTCAGGGGCAACCTGGGTAACAATACAGGGTGGAATACAACACAGGATTATACAGTACATAATAGATAAATCAGCAACACAAGATTTGGCAGTGAGTAGCAGATACATCACACTTACAGAAGGATTACTGTTGTAAAAGTTAGTAAGACTGTCAAAAAAGAGAAAAAGGTTCTTAGCATCTTAACGCTGACTTTAGTTATATACAATCCTGGCTAAAATAAAATAGGCTAGTCCTCAATTTCAGGAAAACTCAGGTCATGCTCTTTGGTTCCCAGGCTAAGTTAAAAGTGTCCCCTGTGCCCTTGCATATTACTGGTGCTGATGGTCCCCCATGATCATCGCCAACTCGGTCAAATACTTGGGAGTTACCCTTGACCTGTCCAAGCATATTCACCTTGTATGTAGAGCTATAAATAATAAGTTGGGCTTGGCTTACAGAGCAAAAAACAGTCTCACCCCCACAGTGCATATTGCCCTGGTGAGTGGGGTGTTTCTTCCCATGCCCTGCTAAGGACGTATCACATTTGCACATGCTGCTAAAACTCACCTCTGAAAATGGGACATGGCCTACAATAATATATGCTTCTTTGCCCTTGCAGCCCAGCATCTCACCCACCACTGCGACCTTTACAATAAGCTTACTTGGCTTCTGCTGGATGTGGATTGAAGCAATCAGGCTGCAGCCTCAGCCAGAAACAGAGACATCCTGAAAGTCATGCAGGGGGTGTGCCTGACAGTTAGTGATGGAGTCCACCTGAGATGGAGTGATTTTGGACCTGGTACTCACCAACGGGGACAGAATTACAGATGTAAAAGTGTGGAGCAGTCTAGGATCAAGCAATCACAGTACAGTGTGGTTCAATGTGAGGACAGCAGAAGAGTCAAACCACACAAAACCAAGGGTCCTGGATTTCAGGCAGGCCACATTTGCCAAGATGGGGGAATGTCTTTGGAAATCACTGGCAGAGAAGGAGAAAAGAGGGAAGGGGTTGAGGAACAATGGGAGAATCTTAAGGAAGCCATAGTGGTGGCAACAAGCCATTGCATTAAGCAAGTAAGCAAAATAAAGAGAAAGAAAAAATCACCATGGTTCTCAAAGGAAGTGGCCATGAAGGTAAGGGTGAAGAGGGTGGCATTCAGGAGGTAGAAAGAAACACAGAGGGGGGAAGGCAGGGAACTATATCTGGAAAAGCAAAGGGAGGCAGGGAAAGCAGTCAGGAGTGCAAAGGCACAAACAAAAGAGGGGCAAGAACTTTTTCAGGTACATTAGTGAAAGAAAAAAGACTAAGAGTGGGAATGTGAGACTACAAATGGAAGGAGGGAAGGGTGCAGAGGGGGACCAAGAAAAGGCAGAAATACTGAAGAAAGTATTTTTGTTTAGTATTCACAGAAGAAGGGAAATAGGAAGGGGAGGGACCAAAGTGAGGCAACGGAAGCACCACTGGAGGGAGGTGGACACCAGTCCATTTAAGTAGGCGAGAGCTTTAACGGAACTCACTAATCTGAAAATTAACAAAGCAATGGGGCCAGATGGGTTACATCCCAGAGTATTAAGAGATTTCACAGAGGTGCTGGGAGCACCACTGACAGCCCTATTCAACAGTTCACTGGAAATAGGTGCGGTACCAAAGGACTGGAGGAGGATGAATGTAGTCCCTCTCCTCAAAAGTGGGAGCAGGGAAGAGGCTGGCAATTACAGGCCAGTCATCCTGACCTAGGTGGTGGGTAAACTAATGGAATCACTACTTAATGAAAGGTCTTTGATATATCTGAAATCCAACGGAGCACAGAATCGGAGGCAGCATGGATTCACAGTGGGAAGATCTTGTCAAACAAATCTGATAGATGTATTTGACTGGGTGAACAGGGAGGTCGATCAGAGGGGGCGATGGATGTGGCCTACCTGGATTTCAGCAAGGCCTTCAATACTGTCTGACATAGGAAGCTAATAAAGAGGCTGGGCAGCCAGGCAGTGGGTCCCAGGGTGGTAAACTTGGGAAACAATTGGCTGAGCAATAGGACACAGAGGGTGGTGGTGAATGGAGTATCTCTTAAAGAGAGGGGGGTGACCAGTGGGGTCTTGCAGGGATCAGTGATTGTACCAGTCCTCTTTAATGTCTTCTAAGTGCCATTGCAGAGGGGCTGGAAGGGAAGCTGTGTCTCTTTGCAGACAACGTAAATATCTGCAACAGGGTTGACAATCCAGGAGGGGTAGAGAAAATGAGAAGGGACCTCAGCAAGCGTGAGGAATGGTCAGGGTTGTGGCAGCTAAGATTCAATGCAAAGAAGTGCAAAATCATGCACTTGCAGAACAGAAATCCAGAGGAGGAGGACTTGATGGGGGTACTGACAGCTACCAAAGAGGAAATGGACTTGGGATTAATCATATCTGATGATCTAAAAGTTACCAAACAATGTGAGAAGGCTGTGAGGAGAGCCAGTGGAATGAAGGGGTGCATTGGGAGAGGTATCTCCAGCAGAAGGAAGAAAAGAAGGTGGCGATACCACAGTATAGAACATTGGTGAGACCTCTTTTAGAGTTCTGTGTCCAGTTCTGAAGGGCTGCATCTACAGAAGGACATAGACAAAGAAGAAATGGTTCAGAGAAGGATGACAAAAATGATGCAGAGGCTGCACCCAAAGTCATATGAGGGCAGACTAGAGGATCTTAATATGTATTCCCTGGAGGAGAGGAGAGAGAGGGGGGGATAAAATAGACACTTTTAATTACCTCAAGGGTGTAAGTAAGGTACAAGAGGTTTGCATCTTTCAAAAAAGAAAGACATTCAAGAACAAGGGGCCATTATATGAAGATAGAAGGGGGTCGACTTAGTGATAACATGAGAAATTATTTTTTCAAGGAAAGGGTGGTGGATCCATGGAACAGCCTCACTGCAGAGGCTGTAGAGTCAAAAATGGTATGGGAATTCAAAAACACATGGGACAGACATAATGGAACTCTAGCAATAGGAAAGAGATGGTAAGCCGCAGATCATTTAGGATCTGCGGTAAATGAAACAGGCAGGGAAAATTGGCAGACTAGGTGGGCTAAGCAATCCTTATGCACTGTCAAATTCTATGTTTCTATGATTTGCCATAGAAGTACTGCACTGTGTTCGCTTATCCCCTGGAAGAGAGGAGACAATTAAGTTGATCCAAATGTTGTCCACTAAATCATTTTCTTTTGTAAATGCACATGGGCTATATTTATCTCCTCCCCATGCTAGCTAATAGGATCTAACTAAAATACGTTTACTACAAAAAGCATAGAAACATTGATATTGACAACACAAAAGGACCACAAGACCCATCCAGTCTGCCCAGACCCTACCTACCTATGTGGTGGCAAGGGGCCCTATGCTGCCCCACCCTCCTTATGTGATTTTTCCTTTTAATGATACCCATGTGCCTGTCTCACACATGCTAAAATCCCATCACTGTCTGCCTCTGCACCTCCCTAGACAACTTGTTTCATCTATCCACAACCCTTTCCTTGAAGAAATGCTTCATGGCCTCCATCTTGAAACTTCTCAACACTAACTTTATTGTGTTCCCTCTTGTAACCACATTTTTGCGCAGCCTAAACATCTCCCCACACTTCACCCTGTTTATCACCTGGGGTATTTAATGGTCTAAATCACATCCCCTAGGCTCTGTTGTACTCCAAGGAGTACATGTTAAGGCTCATCAGACTTTCCTTATAGGGTTTCCCCTGATTTCCCTGTATCATCTTGTTTGCCCTCCTTTGCACAGTCGCCACCTTGTCAACGTCCTTTCTAAGGTGTGGGATCCAGAGCTGCACACAGCTTTCAAGGTGTGAATGAGCTAGTGACTTGTATAGGGGTGTATAGTAAATGCTATATATTTAATTCAGAGCCTCTGAGGATGTAGTCATGTGGCTATGAACATTAGCCTGATTAATTGCTTCTAGCATTCTGTTCCATTTTATCCTGCTGGCTTGTATTGGGTGCTAGCTTTAAAATCTGAATTTGATTTATTGCTGTTCATTGTATGCTCAGTGATTGAGCTATCCTCAATAAATGCTAATGTGGCTATGTGGAATTTCTGCTACATTAGTGCTGCTTTATACAAGATGACTGGACTCCCCTCCCCTGTGTGATTTGTCTTTGTACATGTGTGCATTCACCCAAAGCTGATTTTTTTCAGAAAGGTAATCTCCATTAAAACTTTCCTTTTTTTGCTACCAGGGGGAGTAGAACCTCTCTCTTTCTCATTGATCTCCCCCTTCCCCTTATGTGGCCCATCATCCTAGTTGCTCTCTCTAACCCACTGAACACTAGGACTACTGCTTTTAGGCCATCCCCAATGACAGTCAAAAGGTCCCATTACACCAAGGTACATGCCATGACATCTCCTGTCATCCTGTATGTGAGTTTGGTGTTTTTTTTGTCTGATGTGCACTACTTTGCACTTTTTGGCACTGAATCCAAGCTGCCAAATTGTGGACCACACATCTAGCCATTCTACCACATCCTCATGGCCTCCACTCCATCTATTTTTCCAGAATATTGTAGATCTTGGTGTCTTCTGAACAAAAAACACAGAAATTTACATCTAGCCCCACCCCATGTCCTTTATGAATACTGTATATTGGTGAATGGAGCCCAGTACTAACCCCTTGGGTACTCTACTCAATCCTCAAGAATTCTCCATGTACTGCTTCACTCTGGAATTAATTTACTGTACTGGCAGTGTAGCCTTGTGTGTGAAACATGCAGCAGCATACCTAGAGGTCAAGGTTTGATTATCATCACTGCCACTTACTCACTGTGTGAACTCTAGGAAGCCACTTTACACTCTGCCCAACCTCCTTTCTGTCCCATCTCCTCTTTACCTACTCAGTTAACATTCATCGGTCTTTTCTAACCTCTGTGTGTGTGTGCTTCTAGTGGCTACTGTCAGGCAGTCATCACTTGAAAAAGTGCTTTGGGATGAAGCATATTTAAAAACATCATATAAAACCAAGTCCCTTTCTTCCTGCAGTAGTGAGCAGTATACTTAATTGAAATGAGTTAATAGCTCATTCATCAATGATTTGATTTTTGGTAGTTTTGTTTTTATCTATGAGTGTTTTAGGGGTAAGATTTGTATATAAATGTCATACATAAATGATATGATATATACATATAAAATACTGTAGAAAGTAAGTACCGTGAGTGCAACAAGGACAACAGTTCATTATTAGCTTAGATGGAAAAAGCAATGGATTTTACGAATCAAACTCATTTCAATTAAGGTTAAATAATAGATGTTCAAATCCCTAGCAATGAAGTTGCTTTTAATTGCAATGCTGGCCCCACTGATCCTTCCTACATTTATGGTCTGGGTCCTATAATTTTAGATATCATCTGGGACAGTATAGTGTGTACAGGACTGTAATGTGTCAGTGTCTATGCCTGAATGTTCCTCAACCCCACCCCTGGGCTCTGCTGTGAACACACATGCGCGATTCATTGAATAAGTCCCTGGTTAGATTTGTTCTTAAAATGATGAAAAAGTTGTTACGGGGATAAGAATTTTTTTTTATTTCTTGTAGCACTTCCCCAAAAGAAGCCACAGGTCTCTTACAAAGCTACTTCCATGATAAACATTATCTTTTTTAAGTATATGATTGTCATTCCCCCACTTTCTGTCACAGTGTTATTAAACCATGTTGCTTAAGGTAGGCAAATAATGTTACACAAAGCACATCTCTGACTTGGTAAAACCAACTAAATCTTCATTTTTTGTTATGTTAGAGAAATGTAAATGTTGGATATACAGAGGGTTGCACTTGTGTTGCAGTGTAATGTACCTTCTTAACTTTTCCTGATCCATTTCCCACAGTCTTGGCATTGCCATTGTAATTATATCTCCAATAATTTTTTCCAGTGAATACTCAGACAGACACTTGACATTGACCACAACTTTATTTTTATTACACATCTGTTAACTGTTATTCTTTCCTTACAAATTTTAATTGATCATGAATAGCAAAATAATCCATTCTTATTTACATTTTGTTTCTTGCCATCTTCTTAAATGCCCATTGTAAAACAGGTCATGCCAAGACATTTTTGCTCTCAGCATTCAGGCCAAGCTCAGTGTAAATCCAGCCATGCTTGCACGGCCAATTTAAATTAGTCCGAGTCCTGTTAGTGGGCTACCCAATGCACTGTGCCCTCTTCCCTTGTAACCTGATGATGTGGAACCTTTGTAAACAAGTACCATGCTCAAAGATTGTTTCTGAAAATACAAATAAATAAAATGAACCTGTTTCTTTTTAGCTGTACCAGTGTGGGGGGTGGGTGGATGGGTATCTTCCTAACAACTAGACACTGAGGGACTCCACCTACTCCCGTCTTATATCTTGTTTCCCTTTCTTTGTCCCCACCTACCTGCCAATCCCAATACTGCCTGCTTTTCCTCTTCCAATGAGGGGATTCTGTTAATATAAGAACTTTCCTGTGACTGAATATATCCTTGATTATCCTGTGGGGCTCAGGATGCTGATCCCATACTCCACAAGGTCAGCGCCACCCCTTTTCTTTCTTGTGCTGACTGTCTTGAAGAGCCATGTGGTTCTGCTTTCTACTGCACATGCACATTCTTGATGCTTGCATGGAAAAGAAGGCATGCACACCTGTCTGCCACTGCCTGGATCATTACCCTTGCAGATATGCACTTCTGGATACTACAAATCATCCTCCCCCCCTTGTGGTCCAGCCATAACACCCTATCCTAGTCTGATGGTTCCCAGCTCTGGAACTGTTCAGATCTATGAGAGATACTTTTCCAGAGATCTCTCAGCCCAATTACCTTGATACATTGATGGGCTGCCTTCAAGTGGCAAACCATTTTGTAGTCACTGTCTAATGCATGACAACCCTAAAATGTACACTTGACTGCTTTATTTTTCATTGCTGTATCCTTTGTGTCACCGGTACCACTGAGATTGTCAGAACACTGGTATCCCTATTGAGAAAGAGTGGCAGTTGAGTACCCATATCTATCCAGTTTGTGATTTTTTGTGCATTTGTTACTTTCATGTACTGTTTTTTTATTTTACTATGTAATCATCATCATCCCTAGGACATAGTTGTAGATGGTTCACAAGACACAGTCTCCCACCCTGCATAACCCATCGATAAAATATAAGTGTATTCATGTTAGCTTCTTTATTCTCAATTTTAGAGACTTCTGGTACATTTAGAAAATGAAAGATGAAGAATAGATGTTGTGTGGTTGATGCGTGCAGTCTGAATTTTCATACTTCAGATGCCATGATTTGAACATAACCAAGCATATTGTTTTGTAAGCATTTTTAAATTAATGAAGCAGAAAAAAATAGAACTATACTTGGAGTTTGTGTAGGAACACATCAGAGTTTTGATTATCAAAATGATTTCAAAGTGCAAAGTGAGTCAAGACCACAGACTTTTATATACGGTGCTCTTACTGAGAAGGAGGGGCCTTTTTAGTTGTACATAAGTGTACACTGAATGATGAAAGCCATTACATGATTGAAAATGAACCTCAAGTAAGATGACACATACGTTATGATCACGCCGCACACTCAAATATTTAGTTGTGTTTGCATTTACTGCTGCCTAGCTTAAAACAGAGGAGAAAACCTTACAGCTTAGGCAGGCTTCTTTATCTGACACTTTTGAGCAGTGCGCTGACTGTCTCTATTCACAGCGAGACCTTGAGATACCATTCTTTTTTTTTTGTAATTTCTTTTCTCCCCAACGTGCTACCATGTTAGCCACTCCTTAGGGCATGCCAAGGATACTTCTGACCCATCCTGTCCCCCAATCCTCTTCACTCAGATAATAGCCACCTCGGGGTGACCCGATGTAATCCTTCACCAGGTGGGTCCCCCTTCTCCGAGGGGGAAGGCACCAGCCTGGACAGGGCAAGTAGACCAGCGCAATGTCTTAGCACTGAGGTACTACTGAGGCGGATGGCTGCAGGGGCATTGATGGCCTCGGACAGCTGGGCAGCCATCATCCAGTGTAACATGGAGCCATTTTCCATGTTCTGGTATGCTTCCCTCCTTATGCTGTTGTGTAGTGCTCCTGGTCTCCACCAGATACCGCTGCCAACCGACATCTACCCCAACCCACCCCAGGAGAGCAGAGCAGTCCTGTGGATGCTCAATCCTCTCCTTCCTCTTAACCACTTTCTATGTAAACATGTATATGCACTGACCATTTGGGTACTGGACTGTCATTTTGGCTGGGAAGGGCATCTTACATTTATTGTTGGCCCATGCAATTTACATTATTTGAATATTCCCTCATGATAGAAGGTGGATAATCCTTGTAAAAAAAAAAGATGGTCATAGCTAGAATTAATTGCTTTCATGCCCAATACCTTTGACAACAGTTTCTGCTTCACTAGGCATTTAAGAAAGTGGGCAATAACTAATTAGGGCCTGGATGTCAGGTCGATAGGTATACACACAAAGGTACAGTAGAGTGCACACTCGCCATCACTGTTAGGTAGTCAGGTGGCAATGGCAGGACCTCCTGCAGCATTGTGACCAGAAAGATATAGATCTGATTATCTTCTATCCCACTGGGAGTCTGTAGATACAGACCCTGCTTTACTGCTCATGGCCATTTTATTTTAATGTGAATATATGTTGTGAATAGTTTTAAGACCAATTTTTCTAGGTCATCTAAGTGCCAATTAGTTGCTGAGATCTGTTGTTCCTTGACTCCCATCATAGCCTTTGATACCTTACTTACTCTGTAATCATTGCAAAGGAGCTTTTGACCTTGGCTCTGAACCCTTGAAGCTCCTTAAAGATGAAGACATAGTTTTTGCCTTTCTGAGACATGGAAGAATGGTGTGTTGATCTTGCCTCCTAGGCTGCAGCAATAGTGAGGGCAAAGAGTCCTCATTTATTGTATCTGCAGTTTCCCATCTATCTCCATCTTCAATTTCAGTTGCTTTTTATAGTTTTGCTTCCCTTTGAAGTAGCTGCCTCACTTCCAATAGGGTATGTTTTTTTCACAGAAATTTGGGTATGTATTGAGGATTATGGTTTTCAGAGGTCCACAGTACTCCATTCCTGTGCTGTTACTCAGTTTATGCCATTGCCAGAATACCCTCTGTGCTTCTCTGCAGGAACAATTGTACTATTCAGCTGGGAAGGGTTTATTTTAATGTTTCTTAGGATAATTAAGTTAATGTGGTCGCAAGGGCCCCCGAGATTCCTGCCCTCCCCCAGGTTGATTTTGAAACTGGAGTCTGCAGCCGGTAATCGCGAGGGCCCCCAAGAGTCCTGCCCTCCCCCAGGTCGACTTTGAAACCGGAGACTGCAGGTATGAAAAGATTCACAGCCGAAAAGGCCAGGAGACTGTATGGTGAACGCTGTGTGTGGTTAGCTGAAAGCTGCTGCTGCATGTGCACATAAAGGACTTGGTGTTTCTTGGCACCGTTTTCAAACATTATTGGTCGGCAGAGCAGTGGAGATAGTTTCTTTGCTGCAGCACCTCGTAAAGGAAGCAGCTTTTTTTCTGCATCTCACAGGCTACCTTAAAGGGCTATCCCGAGTGGAGCTGCTTTTCACCTAGCCTCGGTGGTTACTTTAAATTGCAATTACTAGTACTCAATACAACTGACAATTGTTCTTAGAGTCATTTATTCAACCGAGTGAAACACTGTATTAGAGTCTCTAGCATTGAAATCAACTTGATAGCACAAGTGCAGTTTACAGCTCGCAATTACTAGTACTCAATATAACTGACAATTGTCATTTATGCAACCGAATGAAATACTGTCTAGAGTCTGTAGCACTGAAATCATTTGATAGCAATAGTGCAGTTTACTGCTTGTTGAACGTACAGCTTGTCGAAATCAATTGTGATAGTAAAAGTGCAGCTTGTGTTGCATTAAGCTTAAAGTCAGCCCCCCCCATTGTTGAGTAACCTGAGCTTTACAGCAGCAGCCTCTTCTTGTCCTACCTGATTATAAAAGTGTCCGTTTTGTCTCCTTTCCACAGCTGGTGGTCGCGAGGGCCTCCGAGAGTCCTTCCTCCCCCAGGTTGATTTTGAAACCGGAGTCTGCAGGTATGAAAAGATTCACAGCTGAAAAGGCCAGGAGACTGTATGGTGAACGCTGCGTGTGGTTAGCTGAACACTGCTGCTGCTTATGTAGGACCCCACCATCCCTGCCACCACCCTTGGTGAGCACCGCCTTTTATACACGGCGTGAGGTGCGAATTAACCTATCAGCTCACTCCTTCATTAGCAGGTTATACCAAATCACCACTAGTGGCCACTTGATCTCTCCCCCAGCTGCCGAAACCCATTCGTCTCATCATGCTGCCTCTGCAACTCACCTTGCTAAGCCTACTCTGCCCCCTAACCTCCCTCCCACCAGCCATCTACCCAGATTCTCCTGCCTCCCCCACTAAAGGCTACTCATGGGCTCCCCCTTATCACACTACACTCAACCCTGGCCCATCCCCACATTCCACTCTAATCAACTGGAATATAGGCCCCACCCTCCTGCCTCCTTCTTTCCATCCTGGGCTGTCCGTCCTATACCCATCCCTTCCCAAATACTGCCCACCAGCCAGCCTTCAGCTACTGACTCCCCGGAAGGCAAGAAATGTGACGCTCATAGTAAAACACCTAGAAACAATACTACTACTACTCCTAGCAGGAGACGTTGAATCAAACCCAGGGCCACCTAACCCCCCCAAACAACCTCATTACCCCCCTCCTATCCAATTACCACGGGGGCTTTAAATTATGCATCTTAACATATGCAGCCTCCTGAACAATATCACCCCCCTCCAACCGTACATCCTCTCCCTATCACCTGATATCCTTATTATCTCTGAAACTTGTCTGAAACCCCATAACTTGGATACCAAAGTAGCAATCCCTGGCTACTCCCTCAGTCGTTATGACCGTCTGGACAAAAAGAAGGGAGGGGGCATTGCCATGTTCATCTCTTCTAAGCTACAATTCGCATCAGTCCAACTCCCAAACCCAACGCACGCCATAGACTCCCTCCTACTCAGACTCTCACTACCTCATTACATCCCTTTATATATATCAGGGTCCTACTGCTCCCAAGACACCCCTCCGAACACCATCATTGAACATCTAAGCACCCTAAAAACACTCGCCGAGGGGGGTGAACTATACATACTTGGGGACTTCAATATCAACTGGCTATTGAAAACTAACTCTAAGCTCAAAAACCAGGTGACTGCACTTAACCTCTCCCAGCATATCACCAAACCCACCCGCTTAAACCATAAATCTCTTAACCACTCTCTCCTCAACTTGGCCCTTATCACACATCCCCATAGGGTGCTACAAGCTGGTACTCTCCCCGACTCCCTCAGCGACCACTACATGACTTACATAGTACAGAAAATTTTCAAGCCCCAGGCACCACCCCCTCGAATACTGCTCACTAGGGCTTACAAATCACTAGACCTTGCTGCACTGCTAAGAGACCTATCTAACATTGATTGGTCTTTTATCCAACATGCTTCCTCCATTGACTCAGCCCTGGAATTTTTCAGATCAAATTTCCTCGCCATATGGGACTACTACGCCCCTCTCAGAAATGCCTGCTTTAGGGGCGCCCGCCTACCATGGGTAAATGCCCATATCACTGACCAACTCCATGCCAGGGACATGGCCTGGAAATCTTACAAGGCATCAGGGTCACAGGCAGCCCTCCAACACTACTGTGTACTCCAGAACACAAGCACCAGGTTAATTCACCAGGCAAAAGCAAACTACTTTAAGGCCTCTTTCAATGCAAACCACAACCACTCAGCAAAATTCTGGAAGTCCTTGAAATCCCTGCTCTCTCCCCCATCTCAGCCACCCACCCCTGCCCTGAAGGTAAATGGCTTCTTGGTAACAGACCATGGTGTGGTGGCCTCTGCTTTCAACTCATTCTTTACTAACTGTACCTTCTCCCTTTTCCCCACAAACACACAGCCTCCTATGATTCCACATCCACCCTCTCAACCCCCACTCAGATCCTACCACTTCTCATTTTGCCTGGTCTCCCCAGCCAAAGTACTAGCTGTCCTACGCACACTCAACCATATCAAAGGCAAATTCCCCTCCAGCCTCGATTCCAAGATGCTATACCTATCTGCCCCTGCCATCGCCACCCCACTGGCCTCCCTCTACAACCTCTCCTTCTCTCTTGCCAAGATCTTGGCTGCCTGGAAACATGCCACAGTCATCCCTCTCCTAAAGGTGGCGACCCCTCCTCTCTAGGCAGTTACCACCCTATCTCCCTCCTCCCAATTCTAGCCAAACTCCAGGAAAAGCTTGTTCTCTCCCAATTGTCCACCTTCCTTGACAACTCCTCTTTCATCTCACTCTATCAGGCTGGTTTCAGGAAATCGCACTCTACAATCACCTCCTTGCTCAGGTTAACAAACGACATCCTCACTGGTATGGATAATGGGCAAATCATCTCTGCCATCTTCACTGACCTAGCTAAAGCCTTTGACACGGTCTCCTATTCATTCCTGTTATCTAAACTCACCCTAGCAGGCCTCTCAGGGGAGGCCACCAGCTCGTTCCACTCTTACCTGGAAGGGAGGCAACAAGCAGTTAGAATTGGTGCACTCACCTCTGATCCACTACCTGTCACAGTAGGTGTGCCACAAGGCTTGGTCCTTGGCCCGCTACTCTTCTCTGTCTTTCTAAATGACCTGCCCTCCATGTGACCCCTTTAGTCCATTCACATGTATGCTGATGACACCGTAATATATGCTACAGGTCCCTCCCCTGCCGTAGTGTCATCCAAACTCCAGGAGGATTTTAACACAATCCAGCTCTGGTTCCACACTCACCAACTATTTCTCAACCCAAAGAAAACCATCTCTCTAACCTTCGGGACCAGGCAAAGGCTCTCCAGGGACCACTTATCCCCTGCCTTCCACACCTTAGATGGGACCCTCTTGGAGACCTGCACCTCGTTCAGATGCCTTGGGGTCCGGCTCGACCAGCACCAAGACTTCTCAGCCCACATTGACTCTTTCCACAAAAAAACGCACCCAAAACTGGGAGCCCTTCTCTGGAACAGAAGCTGCCTGCACCTGCCAACCTGAAAAGAAATTGTTCAGAAAATGATACTCCCACTCCTTGATTATGGCAACATAGTTTATAGCTCGGCCCCCAAATCCACCCTTGCCAGGCTAGAACCTCTCTTCCATCCTTCTGCCGTTTTGCCCTGTACCGCCCACCCACAACTCACCACTGTGATCTCTACAGATCCTTAGATCTTCCTTTCTCACAGGACCGGAGAATAGCACATTGTGCAAGAATAACAGCAAAATACTGGTCCCAGTCCCTCCCCCCGTACCTTGCTAATACCCTTGCTGCCCAAACCCCTTCATGCTATACCCTCCGTTATCTCGACTCTAGGCTCCTCTCCCTCCCACGCATGTCGTCCTCCAATGGTCAACGTGCATTCAAGTACTGAATGCCTTACCTGTGGAACACCCTCCCACCAGTAATTAGACATTCCTCCCCCTCTCTGCAGCTCAACCTCCTCCTCAAACAGCATTTTGTTGCCACCTGCTCATGCAGCTAGCCCCTCAAGGTATTTCCGATGGTTCAAATACGTGATGTACTTAAGCCTCATTATGTGACCTAGCTGGACAAGTTTCTTCCCCTGCCAAGAGGCAGGTGTATTTTGTACAATGTGTTTCTCTCAACCTTGCATTGCGCTTCGGCGCTCATTTGTATGTTGCTCTGTATACTGTCTTCCCTAATTACCCCTCCCCCCAGGACCCATCTGGACTCGAGTACTACACCACTCAGCATGCCTTCCTGGTAAAATGCTTAAATAAATAAATTAAATAAATAAATATGTTTAACTCTTAGTTTGTGATGTCATTAGTGGGCACTACCTATAAAGACATACTTCCTGCTGTAGGTTGTCACTTCCTAATGAACCTCTTGACAAGCAGAACACAGGGGAGCAGACGTTGTGCAAGGGGAGGCCCTGTTTTTGTATTTGTGATCTTTAATAGACTTCAACGTATGGAATTTGGGGCTCTTACTGTATGTAACTTTGCATCTTCATGTTTTGGCAATTAATACATACATACAAACATACAAAGAAGACAGCATAAGAAGGCAATTTGTTCCATCTAGTCTGCTTTTATTTCAGGGTCCACAGCTTGAGCTACTGTCCCTGCCACCCCTCCCACACCTCCCATCCTCCCTACCTATGATCCTTATCTTCCCCATTCCTATCCTAACCACTCTTAAAGCTGCCCACTGTCTTCAATGAGATCACCTCTTCCAGCAGCACATTCCAAGTATCTACCACGTTCTCTGTGAAGAAGTACTTCCTGACCTCCCTCCTAAATCTCCCACCCTCCAGCACAAGACTGTGCCCACTCATGTTATGGTTGCCACTCAGCTTAAAGAGACTCTCCTTATCCATCTTATTTATCACTTTCAAGTACTTGAAAGTCCCAATCATGTCCCCTCTCTCTCTCCTGTCCTCCAGGGAGTACATGTTCAATGCCCTCAACCTCTCCTCATATGCCTTACCCTGCTGACTTACTATCATCTTTGTAGTCCTCCTCTGGACCTTCCCCAGCAGCTTAATGTCCTTTTTGAGGTGTGGGCACCAGTACTGAACTCCATACTCTAGATGTGGCATTACCATTGACCTGAACAAGGGCAGTATAACCTTCTCTCTTCTACTACTGATCCTCCTAGCTATGCATCCCAGCATTTTGTTTGCCCTTGCTGATGCTTTATTGCACTGCATTGAGTGCTTCAAGTCACTAGTGGTCATCACTCCCAGGTCCTTCTCCTCCTCTTATACAAATACTTGGACTCCTCCTAGCTAGTACTCAGTTCTGGGATTTTTGACTCCAATATACATAACTTTGCATTTCTTGGCATTGAAACGAAGCTGCTAGATCCTGAACAACCTCCCCAGCTCTTCCAGATCATCCTGTAGGTCCTGTATTCCTTCAGCTATGTCCACTGTCCTGAAGATCTTGGTGTCATCCACGAATAGGCACATTTTGCCCTTAATGCCATCCCCAATGTCACTGATGAAGACTTTGAACAACACCACTGACTGAAAATAAAATAAAGTGAGCAAATGACTACAGCAGCACTATAAAGAACTGATCAAGTGCCTTTGATTTTTATTGACATAGAAATCATGTTCTTCTTTCCGTATTAGCCCTTAGGCTGCAAGCAGAATTAGAAAGTATACGAACATACGAACATATGAAATTTGCCAGCAGATAAAGGCCTAGAGGTCTATCAAGTCTGCTCGAATGTGCAGCTAGCACCCCTTATTTTGCAGCTGCCCCTCCCTTCCACCCTTCCCCTTCATTAACCCTCCCCCTTGTCCTGTCCCATCCTCGTTTGAAGCAGTCCACTGTTCTACTGCATACCACTTCTGCAGGTAACGCATTCCACCCAGCCACCACCCTCTCTGTAAAAACGTGTCTCCTCATCTCCCTCCTGAACCTTCCTCACTCCAGTCTCATATCATGGCCCCTGGTGGCCCTCCCCTCCCTTACTTTGAACAGCCCCTCTGTACCCGTCTTGTTTATTCCTTTCATGTATTTAAAGGTTTCAATCATGTCACTCCTGTCTCTCCTCTCCTCCAGTGAGTACATGTTCAACTCCTTCAACCTCCTCTCGTATGATAAGTCCCCCAGTCCCTTGATCATCTTTGTGACCCTTCGCTGCACCTCCTCCAGTAACTTAATGTCCCTCTTCAGATACGGATGCCAGTACTGCACGCAGTACTCCAGGTGTGGTCTAACTAATGACCTATGCATTGGCAGAATCACCTCCTCCCTCCTCGAGGATATACCCCTTGCAATACAACCCAGCATTTTGTTGGCCTTTGCAGCTGCCTTTCTACTTTGTGCCGAGTTGTTCATTGACCCTGTAATGAGCACACCTAGATATTTCTCCTCCTCTGTCTGGGCTAGCTGCACTCCCCCTAGCTGGTAACTCCTCCTTGGGTTCTTCATCCCAAAATGCAGCACCTTGCGCTTTTTGGCATTAAACCCCAGTTGCCAGGTGTCTGACCAGGTTTCAAGCTTTGCCAGATCATTCTGCAACCCTTGCCATCCCCCTAGGTCATCCACCACCGCGTAACCTTGGTATCATCAGCAAACAGACTGATCTTGCTCTTGATGTCCCATGATATGTCTGCAATGAATATCCCAAACAACACTGGTCCCAACACTGAGCCCTGTGGGACACTGCTCATCACTGCCCTTGGGTGTGAGAGCTCCCACCCACCACCACCCTCTGTTGCCTTCCCTGCAGCCAGTTTCCTACCCATCTCACCAGCTTTGCACCCGCCCCTGTGCCTACTAACTTCCTTCCCAGCCTTCCATGTGGCACCGAGTCGAATGCCTTACTGAAGTCCAGATACAGGACATCCACTGCGTGGCCCCTGTCCAGTTGCCTAGTTACCCAGTCATAGAACTCGACCAGGTTGGTTTGGCAGGATCTGCCACGTATGAAGCCATGCTGTCTGCTGTCCTGTAGTCCTTTGGCCTCTAGGAGGGCCACCAGCCTCTCCTTCAGGATAGTCTCCATTAGCTTACCAATGATGGATGTGAGGCTTACTGGTCTGTAGTTTCCTGGTTCATCCTTGGGGCCACTCTTGTGGAGGGGCACCATATGAGCCATCCTCCAGTCCTGAGGTACATACCCCAAACGTAGTGAGGCATTAAATAGGTCTGCCAAAGATCCTGCAAGGACCTCTGCCAGCTCCTTCAGTACCCTGGGGTGGATGCCATCTGGGCCTGGCGCCTTGTCCACCCTCAGTGCCTTCAAACCCTCTCGAATTCTGCCCTCCATGATTTCCCATCTGTCACCACTTCCCCGATTCTGCCATTTCTCCCACCTTGGGTGTCACCCCTCTTCTCTTTAGTAAATACTGAGCAGAAGTACTCATTTAGTGTCTCCGCCTTATCGTACCCTGCTTCCACCCAACCCCTCCTTCCTAATCCTTACTATGTGGTCCTTACAGCTCCTTTTCTCCTGATGTACTTAAAGAAGTCCTTCTCCCTTCTTAATGCCTTGTGCCAGCCTGAGTTCCGTAGATGCTTTGGCTCCCTGCTACTGCCCTTGTCACCTCCTTCTCATTCTGTCAAGTACCTCTCTGTCCTACCTCTCCCTGTTTTCTTGTCACTTCCTAAAGGCAGCTGTTTTCCTACTTACCTTTCCATGACCTCCTTGCTCAACCAGCTCAGTTTCTTAGCCCTAGCCTTCTTGCTCTAGGCTTTGCAGCAGGTTTTGGTTGCCTCCACTATCCCCAGCTTTATGAGCTCCCACCTCTGGTTAGTATCCATACTAGATTGAATTCTGGCCAGGTACCCTTTTACCACTTCCCATCCTCCCAAAGTCGGCCCTCCTGAAGTCCAGCACTCTTGTGCCAGATTCCACTCCTTCCTTGCCCATATCCAATGTGAGCCATACTGAGTGGTGGTCACTCCCTGACAGCGGTTCCTCCACTGTAAGTTCTCTCACAAAGTCCCCATTTGCCAGCACAAGGTCAAGGGTATTCCCTAACCTGGTTGGTTCACTGACCATTTGCAGCAGGAAGCTGTCCTGGAAGGCATCCAGCAGTACCAGCTCCCTTCTGTTCCTGGTTGTTGGAGTGCTCCAGTCCACTCCTGGCATCTTGAAGTCCCCCACAATCACCACACTACCCTTCTCGCAGGTCCTCCTGATCTGTCCTGCTAGTTCCCTGTCTAACTCCTCCGTCTGAGATGGTGGCCTGTACACCACTCCCATTCTAAGAATCCTATTCTTGGAATCCTGGATTTGCACCCAAAGTGACTCTGTACTACCCTCCTCCCCTTCCTCCCTTACACACTTCAGTCCTTCCTTCACATATAGTGCCACCCCCCTCCTTTCCCAATCACCCTGTCCCTACGAAATAACCTGTACCCTGGTACAGACAGGTCCCAGTCATTATATTGGTGGCCTGTTTCCGTGATGACTGCAATGTTCACCTCTCCTCTGCCATGAGAACCTGTAACTCTGCAGTTTTCTCCCAAGGCTCCTAGCATTAAGGGTAACCACCTTCCACCCTTTCCCCCCCTTCCCATCCTGCCCTCCTTTCCTAGCATCACCAATAGTACTTGCCATTTGTCCTTTGTCACTGTTATGGGGGGTAAGCTCATATGATTTCCCAACCTGTGGTCTCTGCATATCTCTTCCCCAACTGCCACCCCTCACTCCTAGTTTAAATTCTCAACTTCCTCTATATACTCTTCCATCCTCTGTTTCAACACTTTCTTTCCCTCCTCACTCAAGTGCAGTCTGTCCTTGGCATACAGACTACTGTCTTCCCAGGTCTCTCCCCACCCCCTCAACAGCCCATACCCTTTAGCACAACACCAGGTTCTTAGCCATCCGTTAAATTCCTCTATTCTCAGTTTTCTTGTTGTGCTTGTCTTTGGCACCGGAAGTATCTCGGAAAAAGTTACTGAACTTCCTGCCCCCTCACATAATTGTGCTAGTTCCTCAAACCTCCTCTGGACTATATCTACTGTCTTGTCAGCCAGGTCGTTTGTCCCAAGTTGTATAATTAAATGAGGCTTGTCCCTACCCCTTCTAGCATATTTCAGAACAGACTGTCCCACCCTTTCCACTGTCATTCCTGACATGGCCTCCACCCAAATGCGACCATGCCTCTCCCCCTTGCTACTCCACCTAACTCCTCTTAGTATAGAGTCCCCCAGCACAAGATTCCACCCCTCTTACTCCCTGCTTGCTTCCATTCATCTCCATCTCTCATTTCAAGCTCCTTCTTCCTCCTGCACATTATTTCCCTTTACCCTGTTGTATTCTCCCAGCAGAACTTCCCCGCCTCCAGTTTGGTCCAGGCATTTATCAATTACTCCTCTAATTTCATCATTTCCCTCCTCCATTTTCTTCCTCTCTAGCAGTGCATAGCTGTTTTCTGAAGACCATTCACAAATGCCCGCTCCCTCTCTCTTCATAGTAACCTGCTCTCTCCTTTCCACTCCATGACTTTTTCCACTTCTTCGCCTCCCCTCACAAATCCCTATCTCCTCCTTCCATTTGTCTTTTGTCTCCTGACCTGGTTTCCCCAGCAATCATTCTTCTTGGCCTGGGCCCCTTTGTCTCTGCTTCTCTTCCTCTGACCCTCTCCTCACCACTGTTGGCTTAAATCACCCTCCCTCATCTCCCCTTTTTTCTCCCTCCAGTATTGGGCTAAACCCACCCCCAATCTGCCTTGCCTGTCTTAGTTCCTCCTGCAGACCCTCAATCTCCTTTCTAAGTTTTTCTATGTGGTTGCACACTAAACATCCTCCCACACTCCAGGCAATGTTTAGAAAGATTGGTGCACAGCAGTTGTTGCAGCCTACCACCCTACCCGTGCTGTCGCTGCTCCACCAGCGACCCCCACCTTTCCAGATGCAGGATACCAAACACTCCCCCAAGTCTCCCTCTCCCCTCTATCAGTGCAAAACATTTTCTTTATTTCCCTTACCTCCTTTGTTGCACATGTTTAGATATATTGAGCAACTGCTTTTTATATTCCTATCCTTCCTATCCACACTCAAAAAGAGACTTTAAGTAGCCATTGCACAACCTTCTTCAAACTCCTACTCCTCCTTTTCCCAATGCAATATCAATGCGAAGAAGTAATAATGAAAGCTCCTAGATTTGCATTTACTTCCCTTCCACTGAGAGAGCAGTCACCTCTTCACTTGCTGCTGTTCCTTTCCTGGATGTCTGCTTCTGCTATGACAGGTGCATATCCTTTGCCTGTTTGAGGAAGTGATGTCAGAACCCCTAGTATAAAGGAAATAATGGACCAGGGTGGGTGGGTGGGTGGGGTGAGGGTTTGGGGGTGGGACCAGCCCAAGTGTTCCAGAAACAATCAGGTAGCTGAGGCCTCTGGTCAGACCATTAGCACCCTTCCCCCACTGTGCACTCAAACTTTGTAGCTATTGAAGCCAGCAACAATGAATCACAATTCTACTCAAAGCCCCCAAAATAGGTTTGCTACCCAAAGAAACAGGACTCCAATTCAAACAGCTTCACCAACAACACATCAAAATAGGCTTGGAATTAGAAGATATAGGTCTCCAATTCAAAGAAACAGACACAGTTAAATTACACCAATTATGTTTTAAAACAGAAGAAATAGGCCTCTACAAATGCAGCCTGCCACACAGTGAACCAAACAAATGTGCCCACTTATAGCTACCAAAACAGGTTTCAAAATTCCAACAGCCCCAAACAATACCCTGCTAGCCCCTTAGTAGTAAGAAAGAAAAGAAATAACATTCTACCAAGTAGAATCCACAAAAAAACAATTTAGAACAAGAAGCTACTATACTGTAGATATGATCATGTCCCCCTTCTAGTTCTGGACTAATATAGCAGTTCACAGCACAGCAGGGATTAAAAGTGCACCCTTTTCTATCTAGCTGCAAGGGTTTGTTTGAGGTTAGCCACCCTGTAGGTGTACCCACTCCCATTCCTCATGCACAGCTGGATGGAGTAGGTTACAGCACTTGATCTCTTAGCATAAGATGGGAGGGTGGTGTCCTTTTGAGAGACTCACTTTGATACACATCATATATGTAATGCTTGAGAACTGGTTTAAATAAACACATGGCCTTGGTCAATAAAATACCAATAATGGTGTTGTTTCTATCTTGGGTGCCTGGAGGGAAAGAAAAGTGAGGTTTAAAAAATTGCTGCCCATTCCAGGATAAAGCAAGTGGAAAAGCAGTGATAATTTTCTACATCCACTTTCCTCCTTACCTCCAAGACACAATGAAGCCAGGGGACATGCTGCTCACTCCTTAACCCACTGTCCTGTGCCATCTAGCTGGAGAGGTTGGGCTTTTGTGAGGAGGAATGGAGACTTGGGCTGTAGCCACTGGAAGTGGGCTACAGCCAGGTGAGAGGATAAATCCAGGCTTTTGGAGCTTTGGTTCCTCTCTGCTTCTTTCCTACTGGAAGAAATCTTCCAATCCAACTGCCAAAACCTTTAACACTGGTAGAAAGGGCCCTGACTTCTACCAGGGGAGACTTCTTTTGGAGTAGTGGAGACATTTTCCACAGGGTTCATATTTTTCCTTTTCACCTCCACCATGTAGGCCTTACAATTAGGATAATAGATTGGGGGGGGTGCAGGCAACACCACTTATCATAGCCATAGTTTAAGCAGGAAGTCTTTATACGGCTTGCCTTAGGTGAGGCCACATTTGCCCAGTCCTGAGGAAGTGGAAGGGGAAGCACATGTGAGCACAAAGGAGTGGCGCCACCCTTATATGTGACCACACAAGGTGGCAATGCTCATGCCCAATATTTCTTAGTCTGCACTCTCACTGGTCATCCACTAAACAGAGCTACTTTGAGCAATTGTACATACAGTTGCTCAGCGTATCTGCAGTTCATTACAAAATTTACACTTTGTTACCAGCAACCAAGATTGTGTTTAAAGTAATAAACTCACAATGAAGCAGGATGATTGTTGTTATAAAATACCCACACCTAAGATAGTGTTTAAAGTAATAAACTCACAATAAAGCAGGATAATTTTTGTCATAAAATACTTCACTCACTGTTCAATTACACAAGAGCCATGCTGCCTCTGCCTCTGGGGCAGTGTGTCACTGGTGGATTTGAAATGTGAGTCAAGCATTTTATAACAACAATCATCCTGCTTCTCTGTGAGTTTATTAGTTTAAATACTATCTTGGGCACAGGTAGTCAAGCTTAAATATTGTACTATCACTGGTCATGCAATTTCCACAGGGTCAGGGTCAATGACATCAGGGGCACAGTTTGAGATTTGATAGTGGAGGCCTATGATCTCTGGATTGGGTATGGTGAGCTGTGCCTAGAGTACCACACAAGATGAATGGCATGAATGTGCTCCTCATACATTTTACACTAGGGTAGAGCCTATCTGTGGGGGTTGGGGGGCTATGGCCCTTGCTTTCTTGGCACAAGAGGGAATGGAGGGGTCATTGTAAGAAACATCCTTCAGTGCACATTTTATTTGTGTTGCTTGAAAACTGATTTAAATAAAAATATGACAGTTACCATTTAAATCCCAACAATGGTGTGGTTACTGTCTAAAGTACAAGGGGAGATAAAGCTTGAGCAGCCAATTTGATTTGCATGCTTACTATCTTTAGAAACCATTCAAATGTTTAATACAGACTGTAATGCTTGTCTAAGATATTCATATGTTATTGCTATGTAACTTTAACAGGCCTTTATCTGTTGATCATTGATATCTTCATAAATATTATTTAATTCTTGAATGAATTATAGATGGATAATAGATGACATTTAGTTGGATTGGAAGTTGGATTCCTTATACTGCCAATACTGATTAATAGAAATTAGAGGTGGGCGAAGAGGCTGAAATTTGCTCCGCGGAGTGTTTAGCGGAGTAATGTGGAATCCGTGAAGCAATCAACAACGTGAAGAGGAGTACTTCATGTCATAATGGGGAACGCAAAGTCCATTGACACCAATGACTTTGCGTTATTCTGCCTTCCCCAAACCACTTCACCAATTTTAAGGTGAAGTACATGGAAATCAATGTACTTTGCATCACTTCCCCCTGTTATTGAGCTCCAGGGCAAATTTGCAGTGCTCATGGGACTGCAGGTCACATGGGCTCTAGATTATTCTGCACAGCCTCAGTTCTGTGTAGAGTGTATGTAGTGGAAGATGGAGACAGTTTCCTCTCAGAGCTCTGTGATTCAAATCCTCTAAAAGCTGTTAAAAAAAGCCTTTTAGAGCCATTTTATTTGCTCAAAACTTAGTGCTTCAGTTGTAGGAAACCCTCCTGATGTCATATTATCGAGTGTTTATTGTTTGTGTGGATTTTGAATGTTAATTTAGAACAGTCAGTCTGTGTACTCTGATGTGTGCTTTGGGGGAGGGGCGTATCTGTGGTGTAAGTCGATTAACTGGGAGAAAAAGGCAGTCTTTCTGTTTTGGTTATATTTTTCTTGTATAACTGTGTTAATGTACACACAGTAATATTTTCAGTAATTACTGACATTTTTTTTGCTGATTTTAATGGTGCAGCAGTCTATAATTTCAGTTTGTTTAAAACATTTGGTTATATTGCTGAAGTTTTTCAATTTACTACGCAATACTTGTAGTGTGTGCGAGTGTGTGTGCAATGCGTACCATTAAATCAGACACCCTTTATTGTGCCAGAGTAATTGCAGCAGTGTGAACCTGCTATCCACCGCACCTGCATGAATTTTTTATACTGCTTTGTGGTATCTTTACTGGTAGTGGACTGTTACTGCCGTGCACTGTCCCCCCAACCAGCAAAAGGTATTCTTTTCCAGATTTGGATTTGTGACTTGTGATCACTGGTTAGGTGTTGTGTCTTTGTGCCTGACTCTGCATCTCTTGAGTATGCAGCACAATCTTAATCTGTCTGTGCATTTGCAGTACACCATTAATTCTGGAGACTTTGCATTTCTTGTTATGCTCTCATTTCACGTCGTCAGCACTAGGGAATTTTCTGGACACAGGACAGTACTGTAGCATTTTGAGGATGCACATTAATTCTGGTGACTGTGTGTGACCACTGCTCACATGACTGAGTGCGCCATTAATTCTGGGAGACTTTGCATTTTTTGTTACCCTCTCATTTCACTACACCAGTACTGAGGAATTTTCTGGACACAAGACAGTAGCATTTTGGGGATGCACATTAATTCTGGTGACTGTGTGTGACCACTGCTCACATGACTGAGTGTGCCACTAATTCTGGGAGACTTTGTATTTCTTATTATGCTCTCATTTCACTTCTTCAGCACTGGGAAATTTTCTGGACACAAGACAGTAGCATTTTGGGGATGCAAATTAATTCTGGTGACTTTGTGTGACCACTGCACACATGACTAAGTGTTCCATTAATTCAGGGGGGAATTTGCATGTTTTGTTACCCTCTCATTTCACTCTGCCAGCACTGTGGAATTTTCTGAACACAAGACAGTAGCATTTTGGGAATCCAAATTAATTCTGGTGACTGTGTGTGACCACTGTGTGCATGACTGAGTGTACCATTAATTCTGGGAGACTCTCTGTTTCTTGTTGTGCTCTCATTTCACTTTGTCAGCACTGGGGAGTTTTCTGGATGCAAGACAGTAGCATTTTAAGGATACACATTAATTCTGGTGACTGTGTGTGTGTGGGGGTGCACTGGGGGCTGCCAATATTGTTGCCACACCACCTTACTTAGAGTTAAGGTGGAATGACAACGCAAAGTAATAATTACAAGGTAAAGTGAGCCTGTCCTATTGGCCACTCTGTGTAGTGGAGTGACAACACGAAGTGGTCACTTTGCATTCACTTCACCAGCAGAATTTAATTTTTCTGCATCTCTAATTGAAGTACACAAAAACCAAGGAGGGGATGACCACCAGACAGGTGGTGCAGGAAGCAAAGAATCTGAAAACTGTTTAGAAAAAAAAAGCCTCACTCACACACACACTATCAAGAGTACAAGGAGATACTGACTCAATAGTATTTGAAAGTGCAAAAGGATTTGATACTTGAAAATCCCATTCCAAAATATCAAAGTGCTGGGCATATCACCACAGAATGCATCCCCACAGCCTACGCAAAATATCCAACACCATTCTGAGCTGACCTCAGTACTTTTTCAAGAGTAATAATTAATATAATGGTGATCATTGTATACTGCAGCAGGATGAAGATGTAATGACATGATCATTGATGTGAACTACTTACATTTAAAGTGACAAGTCCATAAGAAATGTTCAGTAGAACTAGGGAACACCTAAAGGCTAAAACTTGATACTCGACATAAAATGATGGCGAAAAAGACACTATTTAGATTTGCTGCATCTTAGTTTCTCACAGGTCCTAATTAAGTAATTAAGAGCAAATAGATTGCAAAATTAAGAATCAGGAGGGATATAGAAATCTGTAAACTGATAGAAGCGGTAACTTCCCATTTACCTGTTGCAGCTAATACTGTGTATGCAATTCTTTTTTCAGTCTGTGCACAAATTAACAGCCTCTTGGTGTGTAAATGGTTCATCTGCACCCATTTCTCAACATATATGGCTGAAATTTTTTTTTGTAATATGTCAACCAATGAACTGTGAAAAATGAATTGAACATGGTCCACGTAACATGAACTGTGCTACTTTATAAAAAAGTACAGTTATGAGACATCAAGTTGGTATGTATACAGTACTTAAGTAAGACCTGTGAGAAATTAAGATGCAACAAATCTAATCAGCACAGTTTTACCATCGTAACAGTGTTTTAGTGAGCCAAGATGTTTAGGGAACTCTCAAAAAAAAACCTCCAGAAGTTCAATGAAAAAAAAAAGTTTCTTTATTTCAGCCCCAGGCAAGGGTTCAAAACTGCTTACGTTGGTAGAGAAAATATGAAACAAAAGATTATTAAGCTTGGCTCAACTCTTCAGTTCATGGCAAACTTGTACTTTCTCTCAAACCCCCAATTCCCCCTTGATGCTTTGTTCCTTTTTATGCCTCCTAGGTGAGGCTCATTTGTGCCCATCCCCTGCAGGAATTTTCAAGCTTGCATACAGCCAATGCATAGGTCCTTATATGGCCAGGCTGGAAATCAGCAGCTATGGGTCTTAGCTCACTCTATTCTGCTGGTGTCTTAGTAGAAGGGGGTTGCAGGTGAAGGTTGTATAAATTTCTTCCCACTATCAGTTTTATGCCCTGTGTCATGTATTAGGCTTTAGGTGTGCTCTAGTTCTGTTAATGATTTATTTTGCACTTGTCAATTTAAATTTAAGTAGTTTACATCAACAATCATTTCATTACATCATCATCCTACTGCTTTATAAAATGAATACAATTGTATTACTTCTTACCCTTGACAAACTTCCACAATTAGCACAAAATGGTGTTGGGTGGGGATGCATTCTGTAATGATATACCCAACACTTTGTTATTTTGGAATGCGATGCAAAAGTAATAAGGCATTTTGCACTTTCAAATCCTATTGACTCTGTATCTCCTTGTGCTCTTTTGTGTGAGGGCTTTTGTTAAACTTAATAGAAATGCAGTATGTTGAAAGAGTTATTTTTTGCAGAAGGCAGAAAATGCATTAAGAGGAGCCAGAAAGAGTTGATATTGTGGAATTCACAAAAGGAGGTACGAGAGGAATGTGGTCTTAAAATATGTCTTAACAGATGGCACAGTGAAAGGAGTTATGGATTGAAGAGTATTTCTTGAGGAAGTCTAGCCTTCATAGCTTGGGAGTTCAAGTTTATTTTTAAGAAATGTATCTTGTTACTATAGATTGGTCTAGGGTTTTCTAGGTTGAAAGTGTCACACATAATTGAAAAAGAGTTACTAGAGTGATAATATTGACAGCAGGGAGAGTCTAAGGATATTCAGCTACTGTAGTGGGGAGACATGTAATAAGTGGCAAATGTATCCATGCATGTCTATGCATATTCAAAATAATCCAGGAGGCACATTTAAATAACAAGACAAATATCTGAGGGCTGCCTCAACATCAGAATGCTAGACAACAGAAGGAAATGTATTACTTCGAATGGATTGCACAGAAACATTAGAAACTAATTTGGAAGAATTTTGAATGTGTATAATTTTGGAGACAGCTGAGTGCCAGCTTTGGATTGCCAGACCGAAGGACAAAATCACTTGATGATGTGGATAGCACCACTTGTTTGGCATAATACAATGAAAAACAGTTTTAAAGAATGAGATGTGAAACATAAAATATCATCCAAATGCAGATCAGAAAGATTGATGATTATGTATGTCTTTCTGGAATATTTCCCATTGTTTTTCCTGTTGGAGTCATCCAATAGGTAAGAAAGACAATATTTTTATTGGACAGGTAAGGGATTCATGTGAACATTTTTTTTCTGGTAGTTGAATGATGTGTTGCATTGTTCTTTTGATGCAGATTATCAGGTTTCCCAAAAAGGAAGCACTGAGGAGGAGGGCTAATTTTATGCATTTCGGTTTAAATAGAAATGGATGAGGAGACTGTTCTGTCTCTGTTCTCACCTACAAATAGTATTTGCAGCAGGACACAGAAAAACAGTGGGGGATTATTTGTATGGCTCAAAATTGCTCCTGCTTCCGATACACATATGGTTAAACATTTATTTTAAAAGTTGAGTGCTTCATTTTTATAGAAACTAATGTATAATACAACATGAGCTCACTCACTGCATATAAGGAGAGGGATTGGCACACAGAGGTCTTCACAAAGACAGGATGCCTTCTGTTGTCCAACAATACACATAGTCAAGACCAGTGGGGGTAGGCATTTAGAGACAGCATACAAAAACTCATTGCACTGCTTATGTCAGTGGATGAACACCACCACAAATTGGCCCTTGGGGAGATTAAGACAAAAATATCCAAGTAACTTGCCGGTACACTCACTTGTAAAATCTCTGCTGATGAACAAGAAGTCGTTGAAAGAAAAAAGAAAAAAATACAGAGGGATTACTTTGACTACCAAGAAGGGATATAATATAGTTGGGGCAGATGTGCGCATTCTGCCAGCAGGGGCATGAAACATCATACCAATCTCAAATGAGGTACAGAAGCAGAGTTACTCAGGGCAATTATCAAAGAAGGTCTGTAAATGTGGGTTGAGTTTCTATGTCTTCCAGACATATTCCACCTCCCCTCCCAAGACTGTCTCTTTTGGGGGATTCAAACAGCTAAACTACCAAAAAGAAAATGACAAAGAAAAGGAGAAGAGAAACAAAGTGGGGATTTTCAGGTATAAAGATGCCTAACAACAACTCACAGATCACTCAGAGAGGCAGGAAAAATCATTGATCAGTACAGAATCTTCAATATAATATACACCAACACACAGATCAAAGTATTATGAAAGCTGCATGTCTTTTGTCCCATTACAGCAGTGCCTAAATTTAAATCCACATGTATTTGTTTATGTATTAACCAGCTGGGTGAATTTGTCCCAGGGACCATTTCCAGGCATGAACTGGGCCATCAAGATGGCACATAGTAGTGAACAGTAAATAGCACATACAAGACAAGAATTATTGGCATGGAACTAAACAGTTGATTAATCCAGACAAGGAGTATATATAAGTCACCAATCAATAAATACAGAAGTACCGGTACAAAGACGTAGTATATGATATGCATCAAGGTTATGAGGGTGATCCGGCAATAAATTATGGCAATGTGCACAATTTGCAGAATATAGAAAAGCAATGGAAAGACACAGACACAGGGAAAGAAAAGAGACCAGCATGGAAATCCACATGGACCTATTTTTGGTATTTCTAAAATTTCATATAAGTAAATTATTCTGTGGTTCTGTCCAGGATGAGTCAATCATTTGAGCCACAACTCACAGAAACAGAGGATGTACAACCAGTGACTGATGATGCACCAGTTCCCTGTTCTAAAGGCTGCCAAGCACTGAAGACAGCTCTGAACACAGCAAATGGACAGTGCAAACAGCAACAGCTTCCCAGTGCACACAGAGGCAGACAGTGTGAAGCAGAAGGAAACCATGTGGCCACTGGGGATGCAAGCACAAAAGGGGCAGAGGACACTAGACAGAATAGGCAGGAAGCAGTATAAAATGCAAAAACAAAAAAAGAAACAAACTCAAGGCAATGGCAATGCACACATAACTAGAAAAGTAGCACCACAGTGGGAAAGTGTAAGGGGAAGAAGGATGGAGATAGGGCAGTGAGACTGGTGAAGAGGGCACCACAAATATATCAGCATGGGCTGCCAGTGTGTTCCAAACTGATCCTGACTATGTGCAGGGGGAGGACACATGGAACCCTGACATGGAGCAGGTGACAGCACACTGAATGGCACTCAGCACAGAGACACAGGGGGATGGAAGACAGTCATGCCAACAAGGACACAGCCATGGAGAAGACACAGACAGAGGCCACCCAACTAGGCCACTCAGGTGGCAAGGTGGTCAAAGTACAGGGACCATCCGAGAACAATGGACAATCACAACCTAGATATAGGCCATCATGTGCAGGAGATGTGCAGAAGGACACACGTTGAAATGAATGTGTCTGCCAACATGCCAACACAACAGCCAAGCCCAGAACACTCTACAGGTGGATGTGCAGTAGCAAACACCAGCAGCATCACCAGTGGAGACCCTGAGGGAGACAATAGGCATAGACATACCCCACAGAGGGGAACAGCTAAGCAGTGAGGACACCTTATCAATACACAGGAAAATGGTATACTGCATAACAACAGATGCAGGACACAAGAGCATATAATCATGTAACAACTTTAATAAACAACATGTAAAACAACAAGCATTTGTCAATGCCAAATGTTGTCACGCTGGCATTGGCAGTGGCGGAGCTAGAGATGCACAGCACTTTGATTTTGTTAATGTGTCGCAAAAGGTGATTTTGCACAGTGAGCATCCCATTGTGCACCACAGCTGTGGAAACACGTTTTGGGCAGGTTGTGAAAAATGGCAGCTGGACTGTTGATAAGGAGGTGTGCAGAAATGCCAGTGGTGAAAATGTGGCATGAAAATATTGCAGATTGATGAAGTTACAAGGGTGAGTGGAAACTGCGCAATGAACGCTTGCAACACAGTGATTGTATGGACTTTTGGCACCAAATTTTCAAGATAAGCATTTTAGGACCTCTGCTCATGAATAGTGTGACCATCATTTCCTCATACTGTCCCGAAAACTGATTTCGCACAGCGACCATGCAATTCTGTGACAGACGTGTGAAAACACATTTCAGCCAGCTGTATTGTTCATAAGGAGGCATGGAAAAATGGCAATGATGAAAAGCTGGAGTGAAAATATTACAAATTCACAAAGTCATGAGCATGCATGTAAACTGCACAACACATGCTCACAAAATACTAATTTTATTGACTTTTGTCCCCAAATTTCCAATATAGGCATTTTAGGACATCTGCTAATGAACAGTGTTACTGCCATTTTCATAATGTGTCTTGAGCATGGGCTTTCCACAGCGATCGCACTATTCTGCGCCAGAACAGTGAAAACAGATTTTGGTCAGGATGTGAAAAATGACAGCTGTACTGTTCATTAGGAGGTGTAGAACAATGGCACTGTTGAAAATCTGGAGTGAAAATATTAAAAGTTTGCGAACTTAAGAGCATGCGTGCAAACTACACAACGCACACTCATAACATAGTCATTTTATGGAGTATTGTCACCAAATTTTCAACACAGGCATTTTAGGATCTCTGCTCATGAACAATGTCACTGTCATTTTCACAATGTGTCCCAAACACTGATTTTGCACAGCGACCATGCTATTCTGCACTGGAAGTGTGAAAACACATTTCAGCCAGAATGTGAAAAAATGACAGCTGTAAGGTTCACAAGAAGGTGTGGTGAAATGCCAATGTAGAGAATCTGGTGTGAAAATAATGCAAATTCGCCGACTTACGAGTGTGCATAGCAACTCTGCAATGAGTGCTCATAAAAAAGTAATTTTGGGGATTTTTCCCACCAAATTTGCAACATAGGCTTTTTGAGAACCCCCCTCATGAACAGTGGCACTGTCATTTCATTACTCAGCCCTGAAAGGTGATTCTGCGTAGTGAATGTGAAATCACCTTTCAGGACCAAATAATGACATGACAGTGCAAGAATTCATGAGGAGGGATCCCCAAAACCCCATGTTGCAAATTTGGGGCCAAAATTCCAAAAAATGCCTGAGATATGCAGCAAAGTTGAAAACACCCTGTTTACTCTATTATACAGCTTACCAGCATTTCTCCAGTTTGTGGTCGGCTTTGAAGAACGCAGACGTGTTCCCGGTCCACCGAAGATCATCACTCCACACTCCGGATGTAAGTATGGGGTGAGGGGGGGTGTGGGGAGGCAGGGTGTGCAGAAGATGGGTGCTGGTGGGGGGCAGGTAGACTACGAGGGACTGTTCTCATTTTACAGGGAAAAAAACAATTGGACAACGTGGGACAGTTTTTTTTTAAGGGATTTGGCAGGCTGGGGTGGGCTCCCAGTAAGCCACCTAATTGTTGGGGAGGGTTCTGTAGCCAACAGGGGATTGGACACCCTCATTGGCACACAACACGGGGGGATGTTATGCCAATTGGGATTGGGCACCCCCGTCGGCACACAAAGCAAGCGGGGGGCTGAGCCGAGGGGGATTGGGCACTCCCCTTGGCATTTAACAATGGGGAGGGGGTGATTTATGCTGACAGGGAGTGGGCTCCCCCATCAGCACATACACAGGGGTAACCAACAGGGGGATTGGGCACACCTGAAGTTGGTAGTTTGGCAGTCAGTGTGCCGCCATGTGCATAATGTGGTGAGCACATCAAGGGAAGGCCTGCTGCATCTGATGAGCTTTTCTCAGATTGCAGGGACCTTTTCTTAGATGTGCTCACCACGTTATGTATGCATGGTGTGGCACTGGCATGCAGGCTGATTGGGAAATGAGGGACGCACCTACTGGTGCGTACCCTGCTTTTGCCCAACAGCGATCATGCCTCCAAATCCCCACTGCTGCAAGATGTTGGCTGTGTAAGCGTGCCAACATAAAAATGAATTAAACAAGAATTAGAAAAACTATTTAACAAAATAATCTGTCTTGAAAGGGGAAAACAGAGGGCAAAAACAAGGGGAATGCTGGGTGGGCAAGTTCAGATGCAGAGTAGTCCTAGGGTACACTCAGGGGTGGTGGATGTGCAATGCACACCATCTTTCCAACTTCCACAGCAGTCCACCTTGAAAACTCCTCAGTGGCTGCCAGCCACTTCATGATAATTTGTTGTTGCCACATGACATGGTGGAACAGGTCATCACAGCTCTCAGCCACTTCTGGGTGACAGGCAGTCACAGTCTTCGATCGTCACCTATGGGGAGAAAGAGAATGTGTATTATGTGAGCAGACACTGTGGACCATGTAAGTAAAACTAGCACACCAAGCTGTGTCCCACACGCCACCCCTACAGCCCTTACACCACCATGGCACATGTGACATACAGGTTGTATTGCCACGCCTGAGACTGTAGACATGCCAACAGACCTGGACGTCGGACATGGGTGGGTTGCTTACATGCCCTGCAGTGGTCCAGGAAGCACAGGCCAGGACAGGGGGTGCACAAACAGAGCAATGGCCATGGGCACAGTGCATAGGTAGAGTCCTAGGACTCAGTGTCCAATGTGTAGGTGGCAACACAATGTGCATCAAAGGTGGAACAAAGTGGCACACCAGCGTGGCACAGTGCACTGGCATCAGGAGGCATGAATGGCATGGAATACCCTCATGGGAGGCAGTCAGAGAAGGACAACAGTGCACTGTGTCAATGGCTTTTGCTCTGTTTGCTCTTGTCTCACTCATAGATTATGGTCTAGTAATCTATGGATCTGCCTCTGAAACTACTCTTCATCGTATCGTCATGGCACTCAAAGCTTGACGACTTTATTCCAGCTCTGACCATCTGACTCACACCTGTGACATGTATGCTTAGGCTAACTGGGTACAATTCAAATATAGATGTATGTGCCAGTCTTGTTTGCTGGCCAACAAAGTCAGTCTTGACAAAGTGCCCCATGGTGTAAAAAAGTTTCTTATCCCCATGGACAACCATTGTTACACTAGAAGTTCTACTAGCCAGATTTTCAATATTGCCTGCTGCCACGCTTCCATGGGTCAAAGGTCCTTTGCTTACCGCGCATCTCTCTGTATGAACTCTCTTCACCCTGACATCACTTCGGCATCCACTTTGGGCACATTTAAGAAAAACTCAGACAATAGTTGGTTGCTGATGCATGTTGTGACTGCTTCTAATAACCACCCCCCCGATGTGACTAATGTCACAAACGCACTCAGCAGATCAGGCCCTCTGCTCCCACAGTGCCTACCTCAGAGCGTAATAGTGTGATGAGGTAACAGACAGGGTAACCCTTCTGTCTACTTTTGGGTCCAAGTCACCTTTAGTTTCAAGTTCTGGGGGGCATTCAAACTGTAAACTTTATGCTAGCATACCCAATGAACAGACTCAGATACGTACTCTCTTCAGGGATTGCGGCACAATATTTCACCAGGGGCATCCAGCCAGGCTTCCAAAATTAACCCTTTTAACTCTATAAGAGACCTTAGGTACATTCTTACTTTTTTCCAGTTTAGTAACACCATCAAACCCTTTAAACAGCTATCAGACTTAACCATGTATACATTACATGCAAAAAGTACTTAGAAGACACACCCAGGCAGTATCTTAAGAAAATGCACTTCACTATAAGATGATAAGAATATGAAAAAAGTAAACACAGAACAATATATCAAAGAGCTCACAATCACATAAAAGAACAAGGGAAAATTACAAAGCATAACTCCTACCACAATACAGTTAGATTTTTACTATCTAAGGTATTACCTCTGGAAGTGCATTTTAAAGTTAGATCAGAGAGCTGTGTCTCTCTGGAGTCCCAGGATGATAAGACAACATTTTAGACACAAGTATCAGTTTAAACTCTATGTCTCCACACCCCTTCTGTGAGTCATCTAGCACCTCTTTTTAGAATACAAAATTACAAAACATGATTTCCTATCAGGAGGTATTTTAAATAAGGTGCTATCAGAAGAAAAAAGACATTTCCTATATATAACTCCTTAATTGCACATGTTTTCTTTGAACTTAGCAATCCCACACTGGCACCAACATGTTAAAAAGCTAACAGGAATCAGCCTAATGATGTCCTGTTTTTGAAGTCATAAAGTCACATTTGGTTTGCATTTCAAAAAGCCTAGGCATGTCAGAAAAAGGTAATACAATGCCATTCTGAAGGAAGTCAGTTAATTAAATGGTTCCTGGTCAGTTTACATGTCCTGTAGCTTCACTGAAACTGGGGGCACCCATAGAAGCACAGCCTGTCTAATGTGAGACAATCACATACTATATTTTTATATTACAAATATGCAATAATCATAACCAGCTGACCAAGCATCACACTCCTCCCCACCTAGACTGAATTTGGGGGCTCTATCCCCTGCATGGGATGAGTTGCCTAAGTCTGTTCACTCCTCATATAGATGCAACAGGCCATCTGCATTCTGTTTGGTCACTCCAGCCCTATGTAAAACTGTCATGTCATACCCTTGCAAGGCAAGACTCCATCTTAATAGCCTGCCATTAGTTTTTCCCATGTATGTCAGCCAAACCAGGGAGTTGTGGTCAGTTTGTACCTCAAAATGCTGCTCATATAAGTATGGCTCTAACTTCTTTAGGGCCCACACTATGGCAAGACACTCTTTTTCCACAGTAGAGTAAGCCTGCTCCCTGGGAGGCAACTTTTTACTCAGGTACACTACAGGGTGATCTTTCCCTTGGTTGGATGTGTGACTCAGTACTGCCCCAATACCCATGTCTGAGGCATCAGTCTGAACTATAAAGGGTCTGCTGTAGCCAGGACTTGTCAATACAGGAGCATTGTACAGTGCTTCCTTCAGTCTGGTAAAGGCTCTTTCATAGGCTGGTTCCCAGGTAATTTACTTAGGCATCATTTTGTTTACCAGGTCAGATGGGGAACAGCCAGGGCACTGTAATTGGGTACAAATTTCATATAGTAACCTGCAGTCCCTAGAAAACTCCTGACCTGCTTCTGCATTTCTGGTCTGGGCCATGCCTTGATCACCTCTGTTTTCACTTGGTTAGGACAGAGCTATCACCAGCCTACAACATGCCCAAAGTATGTCACTTCAGCCATGGCCTCCTAGCACTTCTCAGCTTTGACAGAGAGCCCAGCCCCCTGTATCCTGCCCAGCACTTCCCTAAGGTGGCACAGGTGTTCCTCCCAGCTGGCACGAAAGATGGCAATGTCATCCAGGTACACCACGGCATACTCCTCAGCACCATTTAACACCTGGTTCACCAACCTTTGGAAAGTGCCGGGGTATTCTTCATTCCAAAAGGCATTACTTTAAATTCAAATAAGCCTATCAGAGTGATGAAGGCTGACCTCTCCCTAGCTCTATCAGTTAACTCTACCTTCATATAACCCTTTGTCAGGTCAATAGTCATAAGGTAGGTTGCCCCTCCCAACTTGTCCAGAAGTTCATCTGTTCGGGGCATCGGGTTGGCGTCTGACTTCATGACTGCATTCAGTCCATGACAGTCCACACAGAAATGAGTAGAGCCATCTGGCTTGGGCACAAGGACTATGTGTTAGGCCCAAGGGCTGTGGGATCTCTGGATTACCCCTAAATCCATCATTTCCTCCACCTCCCTCCTAATGTCCTTTTGGACAGCCTCTGACACACAATATGCTGTCCGCTGTATGGGTGTCTGTGTCCCTGTCTCCACATCATGTGTTGCTAAGGGGGTTAGTCCAGGCTTGGCACTAAACACTGGGGCAAAGTCTGCTAAAACCTCTCTTACTTCCTGGATCTTGTCCGGGGCCAGCTGGGGTGACAATTTAACTGCCTCCACAGAGGACTCCGCTTGCTTTCTTCCAGCAAGTCCAGAAGGGGGGGGCTCCTTTGTCCTTCTCCTCCCCAGGACTACATACTGCAAACACCATGTCAGCCCTATTGGCATATGGCTTCATCATGTTGATATGGTACATTCTTTCTATATGTCTTCTGTCAGGTAACTCTATGATATAGTTCACATCATTTACCTTTCTAACTACTTTGTACGGTCTTGCCCACTCAGCCTGCAGCTTGTCTTTCCAGACCGGGATACGGACCATGATTTCCTGACCCACCATGTATGAGCGCACTCTGGCTCTGTGGTCATACCACACTTTTTGTTTCTGTTGGGTAGCTGCCAGGTTGCTCTGGGCTATTGCCATACACTCCTTCAGCCTTTCCCTAAACCTAAGGACATAATCCACTATGGAAGTTCCCTGGGTGGCGTGCTTGCCTTCCCAGTTCTCCTGGATCAAGTCTAGGGGCCCACTTACCCAGCATCCATATAAGACCTTGAAGGGGGAAAACACTGTTAACTATTGGGGCACCTCCCTTTATGCAAACAACTGGTGGGGAAGGTATTTCTCCCAGTCCCTCTGATGTTGTTCAGGAAATGTTTGGAGCATTGACTTCAGGGTACCATTAAATCTTTCCACAAGCCCATTGGCTTGCAGGTGATAAGGTGTTGTGCACTTCTGCACCACAACACACTTCTCCCAAAAACATTTCATCAGGTCTGACATGAAGGAAATCCCTCTATCAGTGATAACCTCCTGTGGAAACCCAACATGGGAGAAAATCCTAAGTAAGACATCTGCCACTTTGTCTGTCCTCAGTGAGGATAGGGCAACTGCCTTTGGATACCAGGTGGCATAATCCACCACATTCAGGATGAACCTCTTCCCAGAGGAGCTGGGGGATTTAAAGGCCCCACAATATACATTTTCACCCTCTGGAATGGCTCCTCCACTATGGGAAATGGAATTAGGGTGGCTAGGGTTTTCTTACCCGCCTTCCCTTTTTCTTGGCACCAGTGACAAGATCAGCAGTACTCTTTCACCTGCTGGGTGAAGTAGGGCCAATAGAAATTCTGGGCCAACCACTGCATAGTGTGCATGATTCTCAGATGACAGACAAGGGAATATCATGTGCAATCTTGAGCAACTGCTCATGATACCTCTGGGGAATGACAAGCTGCCTGCCTGTCACCACTCCCTCTGTCTTATCATCCTGTGTATACATCAGTCCATTTTACCAATAAACTTTATGTTTTCTGTCACCTCCCTGTGCTCCATCAGAGTCTGCCCAAGCTCTCAGCTTATCTAGACTTGGGTCACTTTTCTGAGCAGCTTCAAACTCCTTACACATTCCCAAGGCATGGGACAGGTCCCCTTCAGTCTCTAAACTAGGGTCCCTAGCTCTAGCATCAGGGCACTCAGCATCACTGTCATCCTTAACCCTCTGACAATGGGTCACCCCTCTGTCTTCAGAGTAATCCTCCTTAGCTGTTTGGTTAACTGCTACTGGGGAAATTTCTACCCCCTTTCATTAGTCTCCATATCATGGGACACAGGCTGGGGAAACAGCCTCCCAGTGGTTTCCACAATGGCTTCTAGGGGTCCAGGGAACTACAATTTTCCCTTCCCACTTGGGTACGGGTAACTGCACACACCATCCCATTTGAGATTGTTGCCAAGGATGACGTCAACTACTAATGTTTTGGCTATAGCCACCTGTTGCACAGCTTCCCCGTTTCACCCCAGTCTAGGAGGACACTTACAAGTGGCAATGTTGTCTCCTCCCTAGTGAACCCTTATACAGTTACAAATCTATTGGGTATAAGCTGACCAGACTCTATCAGATCCCCTTTTACCAATGTCAGGGATGCCCCTGTGTCTCTTAACCCTTGTGTCTGTACACCATTCACGGTGACTGGGTGCATGTGTTCCCTCATGTTTACAGGCATGCTTCCAAGGACACACAAACAACCCACTTCTTTCCTAGCTCCATTGTGCATATTGCCCATCCTTTTGGGACACTGTCTGTCAATATGCCCAGTTTCTTTACAAACATAACATTCGTTTCTTTTCTCAGAGAAATCTTTTCTTTGAAACATGTTGCTAACTGGTTTCGGTGGAGGCAGTGAGGATTTTATTTGCCCTGAAGGTGTGCTTATCCCTTTCTGCACTGCCATGCCCACCTCATTCACTCTCAGAGCAGGTCTACTCTTGGCATAGTGGTCTGAGAGTTCAGCAGTCTGTTGCACTGTGTTGGGATAACGGTCCTCCAGCCAGATTTTCAGATCTGCTTGGCATGCCCAAACAAACTATTCTAACAATATAGCATTTTCAATTTTATCTACATAGTTTACTTCAATTCTTTCCCATGAACATTTTATTATTTTTTTTTTTCCATTTAAACTTTATTAGTTTTCCAGCAGAGTAAAAAATAACAGGACCATAACAAAGTAAGTACCATTATATTAACAATGTCCCAGTACAAGCAATAAAAGTACTCTGCATTACCCCACTACCTAACCTCCCTAAACAAATCCCCCAACACCCCTAAATAACCCCCTACCCCCTACCAAACTCCCCATTTCCACCCTATCCCATTACTCCACCCTGCCCATGGCACATGCCATAAGTTAACCAAGACCACCAAACTTAATTTAGGAACCAATAGAATAACAAGATTCAAACAGCCCCATATTCTTCTTCAAAATAACCGAAGTTATTGTGCATAATAGCAATCATTCTTTCCAGTCTTAGGAAAGCTAGGAGCTCGCTTAGATATTCATTGTACGTGGGACAAAATTTGTCCTTCCAGTGCCTAAGCACAAGCTTCTGACCGAGACAGCCATCAAAGAAATGTAAAATCTCCTTTTTAACAGTGACAGCACAAATCGCCCTAGTGCACAAATCTCAGGTCTAAGCACCTCATCCAAGCCCAGAAGCGGATTCAATTTAGACTGAATTTCATTCCATAGAGGAGCCACAGAGGGGCAGTACCAAAATATATGTAAGAGATCACCAATACCCGTCCCACACCTATAACATTTTGAATCTGGTAATAAACCCAGGTTCTGCAGTTTCTGAGGTGAGTAATACATGTTGTGTATAACTTTAAACTGTAATAGCCTGAGTTGATCATGTTTCAAATATTTATGGCAGGATATCCAAATACCCGCCAATCCAGAGAAAGATCTGGAAAGGCACTATTCCAATAAGCACATGAGACATTCTTGCCAATATGAGCCCATTGAACAAGACCGCATACAACTTAGAAATCACCCGCAGTGCTCCCACAAGAGGGAGTATCCCTACCAAAAATCAACTGAGGGTGTTTGTTTCATTCCGATCCATCTTCTGTAATAAGACATGCCTAATCTGCAACACTTTGAAAAATGTCTCTATTACACAACCGGAATTTCTCAATCATTGTCTGTGCTGTAATTATGCCACCGTTAGCATCCAGAAAATCCCTAAAGAGCAGTCCTTAGACTCTCCAACCATCCTGGTCCAATCACCCTCTGCCAATTAGAAAGCGGTTTCAAGCACCGGCTGCTACTATCTCCCAGATGGTTGTATCTGAGGAATCTGCACAATTGGTGATGGGACCTGACCGCCACCCCAATAGGGACCCTTTCAGAGCCAGTGGCAGTTCTTTAGGGGACATAAAGAAAAGGGCCTTGGGATTAAACCCAAACCTATTTATATGGGCCCTTTCTATTTCCAGCCATAATGGAGCATATTCCAAATTGGGTACCATGTTCAGCTGAACCCACCTAGCATACTTACTCAATTGCGCAGCCCACCAGTATAAACCAAAATGAGGTAATCTTAGTCCTCCAAGCTCTTTGGGAGCAGCTAGCTTGAAAAATGCCATTCTAGCCTTTTTGTGCTTCCATATAAAATCAGCAATCATAGTGTGAAGGTTTTAAACCACAATAAAGGGAGAAATATATCCAGTCTACTAATTGGATAAAAAGCCTGGGGAAAACGTCATTTTACTAAGCTAATTTACCCCAAATGGACAGGGGATACTGATCCCATCGCTTAAAATCACATTGAATAGTGCGAATTAGGGATCCAAATTTAATTGACGAAGACGTTCCGTATCCCGGGTTAAAACTAATCCCAAATATTTAAAGGAATTAGGGCTCCATTTAAGCCCAAGCTCAGTTACCTCCCTTTTAAATAACCTGGAGTTAAGAGGATAGACCACAGTCTTATCCAGATTGATCTTGTAATTAGAAATTTGACCAAAACCTTTAAGTAAATCCAACAATATAGGGATAGACCTATCCGGCCGTGATACATAAATCAACAGATCATCTGCATACGAGGTGACCTTGATGGAAAATCCCTTTATCTCAATAGGTTCTATTTCTCTCTGATAAAGAATCTTCCTAAGCAGGGCCCAAGTACAGATTAAATAAAAGAGGGGACAATGGGCACCTTGCCCCAGCCCACACATAACGGGAAAGAGTTAGACACAACCCCATTGCAACTGACCCTAGCAGACAGCTTGGAGTATAGGCCTCTTAACCACTTTAAAACTCCTCAGGAAACCCAAACTTCATGATGTTTCAAATAGGTAACCCCAATAAACCCTATCAAAGGCCTTCTCGCATCCAAGGAGACCAATGTATAGAAAGGTGGCCTCCTTGGAGGCCGAGAAGACATGGCTAAAGTCCTAAAATGGTCAATCGAGACCTACCCTTCATAAAACCAACTTGCACATTTCCTATGAGTCTAGGCAGCACTTTGTTGACCCTATCAGCTAATATCTTAGCTAGGATTTTTAAGTCACAATTCAAAAGCGATATAGGTCTATAACTGGCTGGGTCCGTAACTGGCCTATTGGGTTTGGGAAGTAAAACAATATAAGCTTCATAAAATACTTTTTCCACCTCATTTCCGGCACATATATAGCGGAATAATCTAAGGAGATGTGGGGCTTAAAGAGGAGAAAATTTTCTATAAAAATTAGACGAAAACCCATCTGGCCCTGGGGTTTTATCCAACGCCAGACTCTTAATAGCCAATTCCACCTCAGCTAGAGAGATATTCCCGACAGAGAACTCTTCTCACTTTCAGTGAGAATAGGCATGTCAATATTTGCAAAGAACCTTTTAATCTGGTCCTCAGAGGGCGGTACTGGCATTTCCCTATAGAGATTCTCAAATATTGAGAAAAAAGGTGAGCAATCTCATCCGGGATGTTTTGACAAGACCATCTTCCTCAGAAATAATTCCCTCAATCAACCTAGAAGCATCTAATTGAGAGAGACGACTTGCCAACAACCTCCGGGCTTTTCATCCCTAATCAATGTACTTAACTTTAGTCTTGATCAAGGCCAATTCAGATTGTTCTCCTAACAATTTAAGATAAACATCCCGGTTCTGATCAGCTCTTCCTCTTACTCTTATTATATTGGTTAGTTAGCTCCACCTCTAATGCCCTGATATGTGTCAAAAGTTCCTTCTCCGTTCTATTTCTTTCCTTTTTTCTACCGGTTGTAAAACTAATTAATATTCCTCTTAAATAAGCTTTAAAGGCTCCCCAAAACATATCCGGACGTACCTCATTGACCGAATTGTTCCGTATAAACTCTTCAATGTGCTCAGATATAAACTTGACCGTCTTATGTACTCTGAGAATCTGATTATTAAATTTCCACCTGCCCTCTCTCCTTACTAAAGGTGACATTGCAATAACCACCCTTACAGCTGAATGGTCAGAGATGGGTCCAGGTATGATCTCAGACTTAAGTATCCCACTAAGAAGGGATCTAGAAACAAAAATATAGTCCAGACGGGAAGATGTCCTATGTACAGAAGATGTAAAGGTAAATTCTTTGGTGTCTGAGTTGAGAATTCGCCAAGTATCAACCAGTCTGAGTTGATCTAACAACTCAGACAGTGCACGAGTTGCCGGGGTTAGATAGACCTGGGACTTACTAGACCTATCTGAGAGGGATCTAACGCTGTTGAAGTCCCCACCTAAAACCAAAGGGAGGTGGGCAAAAGGAGTAAAGCTTTTAAACAGCCCGAATTAAAAATCTTGGGTATCTAGGTTTGGGTCATAAATAGTTCCCCACAAAATTTCTACGTCTCGATAATTTTCCCTCACTCAACACATACCTCCCTCCTTATCTTGAATTACCTGTAGTGGCCTGAATGGCAGAGACCTGTGGAGTAAAAGCATAACTCCTCTACTCTGTGTTGAACCTGAGAAGCAAAGACCTGACCTCTCTGCAGTTTCCTCATGGAATGAGATTCTGATAATAACAAATGCGCTTTGAAGAAACACTACTTCTTGCCTCGGCAAGTTCTATGTGCTTAAGGATTTTGTACTGCTTGTCACTAATACGAGCACCTTTACATTCCAGGTAAGAAACTTAGTCCACAACAATGCACCCATATCACCTTAACCTAACAAAATTATAATTAGATCTGATTGCACAACCTGAAAAACAGAGGCCAAAACAAAACCCAGTTCTATTTGCGCAGTGCCATTGGGCATAAACCCACCCACCATCCCCCCACAACCCATACAAAAACTATTATAGCTCCACCATCCCAAATAACACCCCCATACACTCCGCCTGGTCCATGATCCCAGAACACTGCCCATTTTCGCCACTTCCTTCCTCCCAGGAAAACAGTAAACATTAAAGTGAAAATGCAACCTCACTCTGGCTTAAGTTAAACATACACCATGCAGCCAGATTAGCCCCCTCCAATAACGTTTCCATATGGGAGTATTTTACCCCAATGTAAAAATATAGTCCCCTATAAGTCCAGATTGCTCAGGATTCTCAGTCCTTCAGATTATCAGACACTTAAATAGTCCCAGAAACTTGCGGTCCCCCTAGAAAATGCTGCAAACATTCTTCATGGTGCACACCATCATGGGGACTTGAACAAGGCAGGCAGGGCCTTCTGTAAGGCAGCTTTCGCCGCGTCTGACGACTCGAAGGATTTCCACTCGTCCTGAATTCTGACTTGGAGCCTGGCAGGATATGCCATTCGGAATTTCACCTCAGCAGCTATAAGCTTCTTGACCACCACATGAAATGCAGCCCTCCTTTGCCTCACTGTAAAGGGCAGATCTTGTACCACTCTCAACTTCGCTCTCTCCCAGTACAGCTCCTATTCCTCCTTGACCTTAGCCATAAACAGCTGACGTTCTTGGTAGTTCAGGAAGCGAAAGATAAAGGGCCCTGGAGGACCACCCGGAGGCGGTAAGGGCGTAAGGCGCTTATGTGCACGCTCAATTATATATATAGCACCAAGCACGAGGGCCCCAGCACTTTCATGACCAATTTCTGTATAAACTAACAGGATCCAAACCTTCAGCCTTCTCGGGCAAGCCAATTATCACCATATTGTTGTGACGGCTTCTCCCTTCAAGATCCTCTAGCTTGGAGTCCATCCTGTTAATTTTCTGCTGTAACACACTAATAACGGTCTCCAGCTGGTCCCTGTGGGTCTCCAGTGACTTAATTCTTGCACCATTATCAGATACCTTCTGATGTAAATCTTCCATGGTCGTGGAGAGAGCTTTAATTTCACAAGCCATATCTTCCAATGTCGCCTTAAATGGTCGAAATTCTGCCAAAAACTGTGTCAGAGTTAGTGGTTCCTCTGCCCCAGCTGCTCCTCCTATGTCCTGCTGCACCTGGAGAATCGAGGCCTTGGCTTTCTTTGCGGCCTTCTCAGGGGTGGCTGGAGGGGTATGCTTTGAGGTGTGTTCTTCGTCTCCTCCATGCGCCGTAATAAATGAGACCCCACACAGCTCGCGACTGCTTCCCCCACACTCAGATCGCTGCACAGCCACTTAAAGTAAACTCGAGAGGGCTGTTCTTGAAATCGGGTAGCGGAGCTCACGGAAGGCACAGCCACTACGCGTGCTGCATCACGTGACTCCCCTCCCATGAACATTTTAAACACTGATGTTGTTTCGTGGCTAGCTCCTCATAGCTCATGTCAGGGATTCTCCTGAGCTTACGGAATTTAGCTCTCTATGCTTCTGCAGTTAAATCAAACTTTTTTTAAAAGTGCAGCTTTAAGTTTGCTGTAATCATTACTGTCCTCATTGTCCATTTGACCCAATCCTTTCCGAGCTCTCCTGGTAAGTAGCGGGGATAGCTGGAAGCTCCAGGACCCTCTAGAACTTTTTGCCAGAATACAAACGATTTCAAAGGAATTTAAAAAGGCATCCATATCCTTCCCTTCTTTAAATTCAGCTATTAATTTGGAATTTCATTTGTAACCCAGTCCTATAGTTCTAGTTAAACCCAAGCCACTTACCTTCTCTGGTGCTGGTGGTTGGAGTCGTAGCTTCTCCAGTTCATGTTGCCTCTGGCACTCATGCTCCTCTTGGTCTGCTTTTCACTGTTCATGCTCAGCCTCCTGTTGTTCTCATTCAGCTTCTCACTGTTCTTGCTCCCTCTTCTCCTCTGCAGCTCATTTCTCTCACTTTGCCTCTCGACGTTCTCACTCAGCCTCTCTCTCTCTGGACCTCCAACTCCATTCTGCGCAACTCAATCTGTAGCATGATTGCTTCTGGCTCCAGAATGCTGGTGACCTTCCCCTGCTGCTGTGGCCCTTGGTTTGCACTGGCTCTGCTGCCCTCCTCATTGGATCTGTACTCCGCCTGGCCGCTAGTCCCTCCACAGCCAAGGTTTGGTCCTTTACAGTCACAGTCTGTGACTTGATGCTCTGGGCATCTGCTGCCATCAGGGCATCTATGAGGTTCTGCTTGTTGGCTTTCCCCTAACACTGGACTCCTCTGTCCTGGCACAACTGCCTCAAGTAGTCTGCAGTGTACCCACTGTAGCTGGAAGCCATCTTCTTTCATAACTACGGCTAATCTAACTTGTACTTTAGAAAAAAAAATACAACGGATTGGAACTTGACTGTAAGCAAAATTATATAGTTCTGTTAAAAATAAATCACTGCCTTATTTTGAAAGTGAGCTGTACAGGATTAAGCTGATACACTGAACAGTTAAAGCTTGTGTTACCAAATTTTTTCACACCACTGCCGACCAAATCTGCCACAAATGCACTCAGCAGGTCAGGCTCTCGACTCCCACAGTGTCAACCTCAGAGCGCAATATTGAGAACAGGTAACAGACAGGGTAACCCTTCTGTTGGCTTTTGGGTCCTAATCACCTTTAGTCTCAAGTTCTGGTGGGGATTCAAATTGAGAACCTTATGCTAGCATGCCGAATGAACATGCTCATATATGTAGCCTCTTCAGGGATTGTGGTACAATCTTTCGCCAGGGACACCCAACCAGGCTTCCAAAATTAACCCTTTTAACGCTATAAGAGACCTTAGGTATATTCTTACCTTTTCCCAGTTTAGTAACACCATCAAGCCCTTCAAACAGCTGTCAGACTTAACCATGTATACATCACATGCAAAAAGAACTTGGAAGACACACCTAGGCAGTATCTTAAGAAAATGTACTTTACTAAAAGATGATAAAAATAAGAAAAATGTAAACACAGAACAATATATCAAAGATTACACAATCACATAAAAGAACAAGGGAAAATTGGAAAGCAAAACTCCTACCACAATACAATTAGATTTTTGCTATCTAAGGTATTACCTCTGGAAGTGCATTTTAAAGTTAGATCTGAGAGCTGTGTCTCTCTAGAGTCCCAAGATGATATGACAACATTTCAGACACAAGTATCAGTTTAAACTCTGTGTCTCCATGCCCCTTGTGTGAGTCATCTAGCTCTTCCTTTTAGAATATATTACAAAACATGATTTCCTATCAGGAGGTATTTTAAATAAGGTGCTATCAGAAGAAAAAAGACATTTCCTATATATAACTCCTTAACTGCACATGTTTCCTTTGAATTTAGCAATTCCACACTGGCACCAACATGTTAAAAGGCTAACAGGAATCAGTCTAATATCGTCCTGTTTCTGAAGTCATAAAGTCACATTTGGTTTGCACTTCAAAAAGCCTAGGCATGTCATAAAAAGGTAATAAAATGCAATTCTGAAGGAAGTCAGTTAATTAAATTGTTCCTGGTCAGTTTATATATCCTGTATCTTCACTGAAACCTAGGGGGGTGGCACCCATGGAAGCACAGACTGTCTTGTGTGAAACAATCACATGCTATATTTTTATATTACAAATATCATACAGTAATCATAACCAGTTGGCCAAGAGTCACAACCAACACTTAATCATGACCTTACCCCCTAACAAATTATGTAATCTCTCACCCCCTCTCACTTACCCTCTCTCTCCCCACCTTGTCTTCCCTTCTGCTCTCTGTAACACCATGACCCATGCCTCATATCCTCCTGATTCCATACTCCCTCCCCTCACCCTTCCAAGTTCTCCTCCCTTACCCCCTCACCCCTCCCTCACCCTCCCCTTCCCTCATTTTCTTTTCCTGCACTCCCACAATCACCCTAAAATGTACCAGCTGTAACCTACTCACCGTTGACAAGACCCCTTGTGTGATGCCACCACTTACTTAGTTTTCTTTAGCTTTTACTCTTACAATTTTTCCTTCTCATTGGGAGTTTGTGCTTATTGGTTTCAGACAGTGGTGTACTCTGGCATACTTTGTGCAATGCCAATTATATTGGTATTTCCTGTAATTGATTCCCTCATGAATGGCTATTATATGTACTTCTGTTGCTTGTCTGCCTGTATTGCACTTTACCAATTTGGTTTATCCACTGACGTGAACCTATGAAATGTACTGTTCTCAAAGTTGTGTTAACTGAGATTCCTGCATTGTAAACTTTCATTTTGTCTACCACAACTGTATTCTAGTATTCTTTATATTTTTTCCCTTGTAATGACTGTGTCTTTTTCCTATACTATATTTGTATCATCCTGACGTGGAACCTTTGCAAATGAGCTTTCAGCTCAAAGATTGTAATCTGAGACTTGAATAAATAAATAAAATAAAAAAAAACAATGGTCCAGTGCAGTGTTTGCTCACAGGGTTGGAGATGGGTGTGGCCAACCTCCAGTCACACCCCCCTGCCAGCTGCTGCAGTACACAGTGCTGAAGACATCCAAAGGCAAGCATGTAAAATGGTATACATTGAATCTTATATAGTGCATATGTATGTGCATCCAAAACTGCACTAAACAGGTACACAGTGGGCATTATAATGGAACTGAACAACAGTCCATGGGAGGCAGAACAGCTATGTGTACATCAATCACACACATCCTCCCCGGAAACCTACCTGGAGTGGCCATTGGCCCAGGGGCTCTGTATGTCCCCTATCCATATAGTCCCATAGGTCAGCACATGGTGGTATGGCCAGAAAGGACAGGCTGTTGCCAGCACCACAGTAGCATAATGCAGGCACACAAGTGGGACATGGACATCCAATGCAAAGGAGACCAGATGCCAGGATGCAGAAGCGGGACATGTGGACCATAGCTCCATGGTGAGTCACTGGCTGTGAAGGGGAGTGCAATGCACAGATTACCCAAAGAGCACTGTCCAGGCATTCATGGGCCACCATGATGTGGTGGTGTATGGCAGACAGGCCTAAACAGGACAACACAGCACAGGCCATGGAGTAATGACCATGGAGCCCTGGGGTAGCATGGCACATGCTGCCAAAGGGGTGTATGCAGCATGAGACTGCAACCCTGCAGCAGGGATGCCTGCTTGTTACTGTAACCTCTGCAGCAGGCATAATGGTATGCCACCTCTGGCCCACCACTGGACCAAACACCCAATGCATATGACACAGAACATGGTTCCCAGCCACGCAGAACAGACAAATGTGTCCCAGGACCATGGCACCCATGACAATATACACAGTGGATGCAATGCACCAGTGAGTGACATGGACAGAATGAAAACTGACTGCATCCTATGCAAAAGGTGTAATATGTCACAAATCTGCACACATGTGTCTGCGACCGACAATATGTGGTGAGGCCAGAGGTACTACAATTCATACAACTGCAACATAAGGAGAAGTGGCAGTTGACAACACGAGTTGGAAGGGTAGAAGGGGGATAACCAGTGAACTGTGGGGACACAAATAGTGGAGGGGCCAGTAGTCAGCAAAACAGCTCCTTCTAGGCATGCTGCAGTGCATCCTCCAGATCCATGGATGTATGTCCAACAACCAGCACAGAGGTGACCCTGTGTGTGCCTGTATAATACAGTGGATGGAAATCACCTGCACTAAACCCTGCAGGAGGCCTACCCACAGAGCAGGGGTAGTTGCATGCCAAGGTAATGTTGCATGCAGGAAACATGCTGCATGTGGGATTAGTACAATACAGGCCTTCAGGGATGCATACACGATAGAATGCATGGCTGCACAGGACACTCATGTTACCATGCCATGTGGGACACAATGGTGCAGGTAGTAGGAGGACTGTGCAACAGTAGCAGAGTACAACTGGCATACGCATATCAACTGGATGTCCCAAGACATGAACCACACAGGCATGGGCAGCCTTTGGACTGGAGCACAGCACAGGGATGGTGCCACAATATGTCAGGGCATACCAACCAAAACAGCAGCATTTGTGACATGGGATGGGTGGGCAACCCACACCAGGGCCACATCATACTGTGACAGGTGTTGTGCATGCTCACAGCAGCACATAAGGTGGTGTGGAAAAGGTGTAAAGGGGTACAGACCTGTCATGGGTATCCTGGTAGGTCTCAGGTAATTGAAAAAATATAACATACTGATGTACTTTAGCCCTACGAGTCAACCTTAACATTCCTGGATGATGGTCAGGGCTCTGTTCGCGCCCTCCTAATGGTCCCTGGTCACAGTCACCTGTTGATGTCCCCCTATGGAGTGATCTGAAAAGTGAAGGAAAAATGGTAATGTCAGTATCTCCACTGATAATATGTCCCTCCCCCACCCCCCACCTCCAACCCCTTGCCCTCATTTTCACAGTCCAGGTTGCAGCAGCATTCATGCAAATATCTAAAGCCACAAAGCAGGGATGATACTGTTAATGATGGCCTATGACAGTGGCATGTATAACGAGTACCCAACAACACCACTGTGGAAGCACACCATACCATACGACAATGGACACAACAGTGACCCATATAGTGACAGACATGCCTGGGATCAGACCAAAGGACACATTATGGGCACAAAAGGCACCTGTCCCTGATGCATAGGGACATAAAGCAATGCACATCCACATGACAGGCCCCAGAAGTCCCACACTGACACAGTGTTGTCCTACTCACTGAGCTGATACAACAAACAACAATGTTCTACCACCCATCAAACTGGGACACAAAATATACATGTGCATGCGATATGCACCCATTCATACATTCCCTGTAGCACTATGAATGAGGTCATGCCCCTTGGCAGGACATTACCTGTCAGGCAATCACCTACATGCCCAGAGCACTGAACGGCATTACTGACATGTCAGGAACACATGTACCCTCAACTGGTGGTGGTGGAGCATACTGAAATGTGGGGCCAGTAATAGATAGGCCTGTGGATGGAGCACAGCAAAAACCCAGCCCAGGACACAGGACACAAGAGTAAAGTACTATATAACCCCCTGGCAACATACCATACAAAGTATACCTCACAGTAATCCACACAGTGCTTTTAACAAACCACAGTGTATGCACAGATATGTATAGATCATGTGTGATCAGCACAACACAACAGAGTTAGGGTTTGCAACCCCTTGACAGTCAGTAATAGTGTACACAAAGTCCAAAGAATGTTATGGTGCAACCCACCTAATAGTAACACAAAATGTACCAGAGAGCATTCACGACAACCGATCTGTCCCATGTGTCAGTACAGATTTCGAAAATGACAGGTAACAGCATGTTGCCTGTTGTCCTCATGGAATGTGTACCATGCTCAGTACCATGTCGTACTGCTACAATGCACAACATGTTGAGGGGGCACAAGACATTAGCTGACCACCTAACCACCAAGATGTCTTTGCATGCCTAAGCATCGAAACCCCCACCACATACATCAGGGACATGGCATAAAGACATCATGGTGAATGACAAAACATCATGGACACATCGTACACATTGATGATTGGCACTCAGACAGCTGACAGAATAATGTGAGTAGTCTAACATGTAAGCAAAGAGCAAAGTGGGTCAAGGAGAAGCCACTGACTGGAGCAAAGATAAACAATGCATGTGCAAAAGTAGAGGCAGCCAGCTCATATGGACATAAGACACTGAAGTCCACTGTTTGGACACAATTAATACTTGTATTTATTGTTAAAAAACAAGTAAAAAAGACAACATTAGTCCAGGTACCAGACGTGGTTGCACCCCCTACACTTGTCAATATTTCACTTCTGTACTTGATGCTCTTTCAAGAGCACTAGTGCACATTTGCTGAGTCCTGTTCTTACTCTGTCAGTTGCTAATTCTTTATGAAATAGCACTCAGTTTGCAAAGGTACTACTATTGAGCAACTCAGCGTACTTTACTTCACCATGCCTGCTATTTTTTGTAAAAATTAAAGCATATAAAAGTTTATGGCACAGTGCAGATAGGGGGCCCGATTCTAGAAGGGTTATGCTAGGTGTAACAGCAGTTGCGCCAAGCAGAATGGCGCATATAGCAACTTACGCCAGCAGTTGCGACATGTGTATTCTACAAAGTGACTTGCCCCATGTCACAGGCCACTTGCGCCAAACAGCTGAAAGACACACATAAACCCCCTGCGACATGGAACTAGGGGGTTTATGGCAGCAGTTGTGCCTCATTCTAGAAGGGCAGCCACAAAATACCCACATTGGGATTCTACATCGGGATTCCACCTATAGTATCAAGAGGGACATACGGTAGCTGGCTGTTTGTGTTTGTCTCTGTCAGTAGTTTAGTTTTTGTGGTTTTTCATGTGTTTCTACTTGGAGGAACTGGACCACTCTTGGACATAACATCTATGAACATTTCCTGGACTAAGAAACTACAAAACATCACCACCAGGTATAGGCATTCTCATCATAAATCAACTTTTTTGGAAGACATCAAAAAGTAAAAGTGAGGTCAGTAAATCTTTTATACAAGTTTCTGGGTTGTGGAGTGCTGCATTGAATCCACATTTCCGTCTGACTTTCTTAAAGGATGTGTGCTTGTCTTTGAGGTCTATTCACAACTATTTTGGAGAACAAAGGGAAGATCCTAACAAAGGATTTTTACATCCTTCATATGCCCTAGGCTAATGTCCATCACCTTCAGGAATTTAACACTTTCTGGGTCTTTGATCTACAGTAACAATCAGTTTTCTGGTCCACAGTAGCTCACCACGAGTCACTCAGGAACACTCACCCTTGCTACAGTAAACATTTGCAGTCTCCTCTACCTCTCACACTAATCATTCAAGCTTGATACCAGCAACCTGGCATCATGGCAAATCCTTCCTACCCTCACTTGTGGCACCCTCCTACAAAGGACAGGGTGCAAATGACAGCTTACGCTGCTGGAAAGTTGACAATTCAATACCTGCTCCTAGATATTACCCTACGCTGGGACCCTAAATGACTACACTGTACTCAAACTAACAAGAAACAGAGGCATTGCATGTTACACTATGAGCTGAGGCAGATGTCCCTTAAACTCCTGCTCCTCCTCCTTCTGATGTCAGGAATTGTCCATCCAAACCCTGGCCCTGTTTCTACCAGGGTAACAAATCTAGCAAAAACAGAGGGGGGTCTCACCATCACCACCTTAAATATCTGTAGCCTCCTTCCAAAACTGGCATCCCTTCAAGTCTTTGCCAGTCAACACAATCCCGACATACTAGCCATTGTTGAAACCTGGCTGACACCAAGAACTCCAGACCATGCCATCTCACTACAAGGCTACAATATTTTCAGACTGGACAGGACTAATAAAAGGGGGTTGTGGGTTGTGCTATTTACATTAAGGACAACCTCTCTATCCACCCTGTCTGCTTTTCCACCACTAACTCCTCTGTGCAATTTCTCCCTGTCAAGCTACTACTTGGTGCCCAAAATAAAGTGCTTACTGTGGCCGCTGCATATATCCCTCCTAAAGATCCAGGGTCCAGCCTCCAGACTATTCTTTGAATTTGTAAGATCGCAAACCACCTGACACTGAGCTCCTCCTGGTGACTTTAATATAAATTGGCTCGCATCAGACGTTGGGTTCCTCAAGGATGCTATCCTAGCAGCTAACCTAACACAGATGGTGAGCTCCCCCACTGAAAAAACTGCAAAACTGGAACTTGCAATCTCATTGACTGGATTCTTGCTAGCCACCCAGCCCGCATAAAAAACACAGTTGTTCTCCTGGACTCTCTCAGTGACCACTCCCCTGTGATCTGCACCTGGACAAATAAGTTCCAAAAACCACCTCCAAAAACTGTCTCAAGCAGAGTGCTACCCCATGGAAACCTTACTAAGCTCAAGACCTGTCTTTTACAGCAAGACTGGTCCCCAATATACAATACTCTAGATGTTGACACAGCCCTAGATTATTTTATCACAACTTTCAACACTGCCTGTGACACCTACGCACCAGTAAAAAAGTGTAAAATCAAAGCGCTCTCAAATCCCTGGCTCACGGCCAAACTACTGGCCCAACTCAAAGCTTGGAACCACCTCTGGGCCATAGCCAGAGCCACAGGCTCCTTGACGGATATCCAGAAGTATGAACAGGCACGAAACCAATGTACCAAACAAATCCGACTAATGAAGAGCTCCTATTTCAAAAATGCCCTTGCAAACTCCTGGGGTGACGGGAGATCATTCTGGGACAATATCATAAATATCATGGGTAAGCAGTCCAAATCATCTCCCACTATAATGACTGTCAATGGAACCACTACCCTAGACCCAATGGTCATGGCAAAGGCCTTAAATAAAACTTTCACTGACCTCAGTGGGGTCCTCCCGACGGACTTCTTCTCTGACATGGACTCGCCAAAACCAACATCTCCTACTGCCTCACCTGACCAACCGCTTTTCCACTTCAAAATAGTTAAGGCACATGAAGTCTACAAATATATAAAAAAGGCTATCTCTAAATCCAGAGCAAGCAGTGATACTATTGATCTTAAAATTCTGTCCCTTACCCTGGAAGATGTGGTGCACCCACTCACCAAAATTTTCAGTCTCTCCCTCTGCCTTAGTCAATTTCCCAGCAAATGGAAATCTGCTATAGTCACACCAGTGTTCAAAAGTGGCGACAAGTCCCTACCAGGAAACTATTGGCCTATATCTATACTTCCACCCCTCTCCAAGGCCCTTGAATGCATTGTGGCTGACCAACTCTCAGACTACCTGCATAAGTATAACATACTCTGCTTGCAGCAACATGGATTTAAGAAAGGACACAGTACATCGACCACCCTACTGGAATTCTCAGGAGAAATTCACACTGCCTTGGACAAAGGATATCAAACCACAGCTGTTTTCATTGAGCTAACAAAGGCGTTTGATACTGTTCACCATGGCTTACTTATCACACAACTACACAGTTTTGGACTCTCAGAAGGACCAGTTGCCTGGGTTAAAAGTTACCTGGTCCAACGCTCTCAATCAGTAAAAATCTCAGAAGTATTCTCAGACTCAAAACCGGTCCTCTCAGGTGTTCCACAGGGGTCAATCCTAGGCCCCCTCCTTTTCAGCCTTTTCCTAAACTCTCTCGACAAATCCTGCCCGGAACAAATAATCCTTTATGCTGACGATGCCGTGATTCTCTCCTCTCATAAGGACCCAAAACCCTTACACCAGAGCCTGCAACTTGCTTTCTCCAATGTTGAAAAGTGGTTCCTAGATCACAAGCTGGTCCTAAATCACAAAAAAAACAAAATCCATGCTTTTCTCCAGTCCACAAAACAGAAAAAGACAAATTCCACTTACTATCAAAACATACGCAGGAAATACCCTTGAACAAGTGTCAACATTTAAATACCTTTTAATCACCTTTGATCAAGGTCTTACCTTTGCAACCCACATTGATAACACAGTAAAAACGGTGAGCCAGTGCATTGGTATCCTGTTCCGAAACCAGCAATTCCTTACCCAAGCTGCGCTGAGGATTGCTATCCAAAGCTCTGTCACCTCAATCATAGACTATGGCTTAATTATCTATGGCTCTGCCACTACCACCACACTAAGGCGCATCACAACCACACTAAACAAGGCCTGTCAGCTGCTCACTGGAGCACAAAGACGTACTCATACATGTGAGCTCTACACTGAAACAGGATGGTTGCAACTCTCAAATCGCATAAGGTACCTCACATGCTTGATGGCAAAAAAAAATCCATCTTGGGCCGCACTCCGCTGTGTATCCAAGACCTACTTTGCCAGAATACCAGCATCCGTCCCACCAGAAGATCAGAACACCAGTCTCTCCAGGTCCCCAGATGCCGGACCACACAGGGCCAAAGATCTTTTGCCTATTGTGTCCCCAGCTGGTACAATGCCCTGAACTCGCTCATTACATCCTCCACGTCACTAGGAGCTTTCAAATCTATGCTTTACTCTCACCTCTCAGCCTCTAGCTCCTGTGACTGCCTTGACTAATGATTCTTCCCTCATGGCTGTTTTTACTGTTTTTTATCCTCCTCCTCCTCCTCCTCCTCTGCTCCTTTCTTGACAAAGGCATCTGAGTACCTCTAACTACTCTAAGTCTGCTCCCCCCTCCCCATATCTCCTCCTACCCTTCCCACCTTGACCATTCCTCCAATGTTTTGTTTTTTTCCTGTGATGTACTGTATTATACTGGCTTATTGAAACCTTTATAATTTGCTGACCATCCTATGTAACATGTCTTGTTTGTTTGTACATTGATGACGTGGAACCTTTGTAAAAGAGCCATTGGCTCAAAGGTAATAATTCCTAGAGCAATAAACTAAAAAAAAAAACTAAAAAAAACAAGAAAACCCTGAAGAGTTCTGGCAATGTAAGTTATACCAGCAATTAGCTGGTATAATTTATGGATGCCCCGGGGGTCCTGTAGACCTGTCGGCTGTCCAGTGGATAGTGCACAGTTTCCCTCCCCCCATCCCAGCACACCCCAGCTACCCATACCCCCAGCCCCTCAAAACAGCCATTGGCAAGCCCTGCAGGGTGGTGCTGCCATCCCCCTACTTCAGACATGAGTTTGTGCATACATATCGCGGCAATAATCCAGCCCTGGCAGTCTAGTGCCCCCCCTCCCTGAACTGTACATTTCCAGAATAGAAATAATTCCCAATTCCCTGGTAGTCTAGTGCCCCCCGAACTGTACATTTCCATAATAGAAATAATTCCAGATTCCTTGGTAGTCTAGTGCCCCAACAACTGTACATTTCCATAATATAAATAATTCCTGATTCCCTGGTAGTCTAGTGCCCCCTGAACTGTACATTTCCATAATATAAATAATTCCCATTTCCCTGGTAGTCTAGTGGCCTCCTACCCCCCACCCAGCCATGCCAGCCCAGCCAGCACCCCCCCCCCTGTCCCCAGCCAGCAACCGGCACAGCCCACCTCTCACCTCCATGGCCAGCCACCAACTGAGTGCAGTATTAGTGCTACTGCACTGACACACTCAGAAATTAATTTCTGAGCACATCTGTGCTGTAGCGCTAATACAGCACTCAGCTGGCAGCTGGCCATGGAGGTGAGAGGTGGGCTGTGCCAGTCACCAGCTGGGTATGGTTGGGGGTGCTGAGTGGGCTGGCAAGGCTGGGTGGGGGGCCACTAGACTACCAGGGAATCAGGAATTATTTATATTATGGAAATGTACAGTCTGGGGGCACTAGAGACTACCAGGGAATTGGAAATTATTTATATTATGGAAATGTACAGTTCTGGGGCACTGGACTACTAGGAATTGGGAATTATTTGTATTATGGAAATGTACAGTTCGGGGCATTAGACTACCAGGGAATAGGAATGCTTTTATAATATACTACTGTACAGTTCTGGGGCACTAGCCTACCAGGGAATCGGAATTCTTCTATATTATACTACTGTACAGTTGGGGGGCACTGGACTACCAGGGCTGGTGACATGCCACATTGGCAGCGAGCACCGGGTCAGGACATGGGTGGGGATGCACTTGTGACTGCAGTAGTGAATGCTGCATGCTGGCCAGGTACGCCTTCTGTGCTGCGTACCTTGCCGCATGTCGCAATTTGCAGGACTTTGCTGTGGAGACACTGCCCCTTCTAGAACAGGGCACAGGGTCAATGTAGCAGTTACAGGTGGCACAGGTTGAGTTCGGCGGCAACCTGCCCCACCCTTCTAGAATCAGGCCCGTAGTGTCAGCAACTGTGTTCAGAGTGCATTTTACTGACACTAACAGTAGCAGGTCATAAAAACTGAGTCCAAAGCTAACAGTGTCCTTTTAAGTTGACTCCATCCAATATATATGTATCAAGTCTCTTTTTAAATTAATTTTTGTCCTTGCTCAATACTATATCCATGGGCAATCTATTCCATAGATTAATAATATGCATGGTATAAAAATGTTTCTTATTGTTTCTTTTGAATCTTTTTTTCCCAGTTTTAGTGGATGTCCTCTAGTTCTTGACTCAGTAGATGTGTACTTTAAGTCCAGTTTGTAAAATAGATAGGGGTCATTACAGATGTCATATAATAACAACAGATCAACTCTAAGCCATTGCACTTTTAAGGACACATGGTTTAGATTTTTTAAGCCTTCTGTGTATGTATTTTGTTCTGCATATATTATTTTGGTTGCACATCTCTGTACTTTTTCCATCTCCAAAATGTCCTTTTTCAGATAAGAACACAACAGGTGGCTAGCAAAATCTAACTTTGGCCAAACATAGGCCCTATACAATGGCATCAGCACTTGGTCCCATCTGCTGCAGAAATTTCTTCTAATTGTCCAAAGGACTCTATTAGCAGTGGTTTTATGTGACAAGGGTGAGTTTTTTATGTTGCCGACCAAAAAGAGCAACTGAAAAACCAACTCAAGTCACTATAGCGAACAACATTAGATCGACCACTGCAAACAGCGATGGTCGATAACTAATTAAACAAACCAAAAAACAAACTTTTTTTAAGGTCCTTGTTAGTTGAGCAATGGTATCCCTTTCTAGAAATCGGCACTTAAAAGTATTAAAAAATGCTTCTGAAAATCTCCCCAAGTCTGTCTATGGAGTGCGTCCCTGCCCCATTCTGGTCCCGGCATCACAAAATGTGCAAACTTGGGGGTGCAGCTCCAAATCCGGAACTGTGAGCATTTTTAATCCCAGGACCACGGAGCATTTTACAAGTTAAATTAATAAAAATATAGCCTGCCAAAACAAGAACTTTACAGATGGAACGCCTAATTGGCAGTTAAGCTGCCGTATATGTTGGGGAGCATGCCCACTAAAAACCTGCTTTTTAAAATTAAGATTGTTGTCAATAATGACCCCCAAGTCACGTTCATCACTTACTTTTTTAGTGGTACATTTCCTAGCATATAATTATGTGGCATTGTTTGATGGCCGAAGTGTATAACACAGAATTTGTCTGTATTGAAATGCATGCCCCACCTCAAGGCCCATCTGATAATGTGATCTAAATCAGGTTATATAACCTCTATATCTCTCTCAGTACCAACTGTCCCACCAATTTTGGCATTGTCATGATACTTGACAGCTCAGCTTGTTACAGAGTCGAACCTGGTAGCTGTAAATATTTGAAATAACACTGGACCCAGCCCAGATCCCTGAGGAAAGCTGCTTGTGACATTTCCTAGCGTTGAAAGATAATCTTGGATAGAAACTTGCTGTGTTTTGTCCACTAATTATGAACTAACCCAATTTATAATGTATCCATTTAGTCCAATGTTCTCAGTTTTTTCAGTTATAGCTCAATGAGGCACAGTGTTGAATGCCTTCATGATTTGTCTGTCTAGATTTCGGGATACTGTTTTATAGAAACATGAAAAACTGGTCATGCGCAATCTCCCTGCCATAAAACCATGCTGATCTTTGTCATATTTTTTTTCCAGTCGACAAATTGTTCCTGTATGTTATCCTTTAAATGTATATAAGGCCAGCCCACCAGTGCAGAGGCAGTGCATCCGTCTGTGACACTAATGATCCGGTTTCAGAAACAGACTCAGGACCTCGGAGGGCCAGCTGGGAGGAAAAAGACTGAGCATCCTTGGGACTACTCTGCTTCTCGGGGGGGGGCAGTGTGTCCAGTTTGTCACGAACGTCTGATAGAGACGGAGGGGGGGATCCATTGTGCCAGCACCATTATCTGCTGGGTGGAATGGGGCAGACCCGGGCCATCATTGTATGTCCCTGCCCCCGGGTACAGCAACACACAAAAATCCCAGCCCTGAGTATGAAGCCCCACTCTGCTCCTGCTGCCAACAGTGTCCACCGGGTTGAGTCCCACTCTCATGTCCCCAGCCTGGGGGGGTAAGCCAGGGCATGTTACCATGGATTGTGGGGTTGGGGCACCTGCTCTGCAGTCACACCCAGGAGCCTAAGCCTGGGCACGGAGGAGGCAGCAAGTGGCCTGGGCCTGAGCTCCCTACAGGGTGTGGGGGAGACAGACAAAAGAAATGGATGCTAATATTTTCCTGGGGATTGAGGCAAGAAATATCAGTCAATAATTGTGGAAGTCACTTTTATCCTCCTTCTTGTGTATGGGTACAATGGTGTCAGTTTTCCAATCATCCCATAAAATGCCTTGTTGAAGGGAACTGTCAAACAATAATTTCAGCAGATATGCAATACTATGTTTTAAGACTTTAGGAATGTATGTGGAGATGCGAACAGTTGAGCTTTGCTGTTTTAATTTATCTATTTTGTCCATAATAATTTCTTCAGTTATGCAAGGGAATTCAGTTTCATGATGCCATCAGAGCACATTGCAAATGCTTGAATATCACTGATCAGCGACCTGTGCTGCACACAAATGCAAAATCATGTTGCACATTGTGCAAAATTACTATATTCAGATAGACTATGCAAATTAGGCTCATATGGACAGTCAGTGGTCAAATGGACTCATTTGCATGTCATTTTAGATGGATTTGCAAACATTACCATTTGTAATTGCACCTTGGCTATTTTAAAGGGGACCAAAGCCCTCCCCCCCAATGCCCATAGGAACTGCAGCCAACACACAGCTCCAGTGAGATAAATGCTGACCAAAGTGAGACTTTCATACATGGAGAAACAAAATAATGCCCCAGCAGCCGGGGCCAATGTCCCACATAGCATTGTTTTGTTACCACACTGTGATAAATGGGATACAACCACTTGTAGGGCCTTGGGGGACATACATTGCAAGGAAACATACATTACAATGTTGTTATTGCACTGTATGCCAATTACATGCAATGTGTGCCCCATAGCCCTCAACTGTCCCTGAAGTACAGGAATGTCCCTGTATGTGGCCCACTCTATTCCTTTGGCCACAAAATGTTTGTGTTTATGTGCCTGAATTATGAGGAGTGTCTGTACAATCAATGGACAAACATTACAGGGAAACTGCTCTGCATCTGTATGTACAGTGGTGTCCCCCAGGATGAAATGCACTTTTAATGCACTCTGCAGTATACTACAGCAGATCTACTGAATAAAGCAATGTAATTTCAATGGCAATTACTCCCCTTTGTCATGCAGGAAACTGTGGCACTCACTTCATCCTGTAAGTGTCACATTTTCCTGAATGTCAAAGGGGACTAATTGTCATTGAAATTACGTTGCTTTATTCAGCAGGTCTTCTGCAGCATTCTGCAGAGTGCTGCAGAATGCTGTGGAATTGAGTTGCATCCTGGGAGACACCACTGTAGATTGACACATATGAATACTGTTCAAAATGCTGGCTTGTATGCTGGTCTTGGTCTGCCTAGCCATACTCTTTTGTTATGTCATTGGGTGTATGCTGTCCAATCTGCTGGAGAGCAACATTTGGGTGCTGTATGCAATAGCACCTGCACAATGGGCCCTATGCCCAAAAGCATGGCTTGCCTATGCACTATGTAGCTGAGTCAAGCAGGCAGTCCTATTTTGGAATGCCACTCAGTTGGGGTCCAGTAAAAGTCCTGGCGGCATTCATGACAGGTGCGCAGGCTATCTGTTCACAAGACCCCTTGTCCGATCTGCAGCTATGAGCCACAGTGGGTCTGTGGGTGTTCAAGTGGACGTGCCCATGCTGTGTGACATGCACGATGGCACTGCAGATTGGACCATGGCAGTAAGTGGTACACATAGGAGGACCCTGCTATAACTATTTACATGTCCCCTTGAAGGTTACTGTCAGGGCATGGTGGCATCAGGATCCCTCTGCATACACTTGCCAAAGATCTATGGGCTGCATGGGAGGGCTGGGGGCAACCATTTGAGCATGATTTATTCCTGGTTAGTGTGTGCACCTTCTTGTGCATGGCAGGGGATCCACTATGGCACCCCAGATGGGAATCCTATTGGATGCCCACCTGCGCACTCCACTCCATCTCTGCACGGCTCTGAGACATCACCATACAGCTGTGCTCTGAGGGGGTATGGACAGGAGGCTGGCAATGGTGAATATGGGTCAGTGAGCACCTGTCTTTAGGTACAGAGGCACACAGGTTATTTACACATGAATCACACAGACTTTGCGCACCTTCCTGCATAGCCCCCAATACTCCTATGTATGGCAACATGCATTGCTGTACTACTATTGAACACAGGGTTCTATGGGATACTATAATCATCATATACCTTAACACTAGTACATTACAGCAGATGGTACAGATAACACACACAATGAGACAACCAAAAGGCCTGTACAGATTGGAAACAGACCAGATAATCACCAGTGCATATAAAGGGGATCCTATTAGGCCATTTGGCTTCCAAGGTCTGCACAGGTCTCCTTGATAGGTACAAATTTGTGTGATTCACAAAACTTACATCCTATACTATGTCTCTAATATGTCAAACATCTGAGTGATGTGTAATGCTTTTTAGGATCTGCACCTAGTTCAGGGTCTATGCCCCTGATTATCATATGCCACATCCCTGGGATATGAGGCAATTGCATCACAGATATGGTGGGCCCCATAACCACAAAAGGTGATGTTAACCATGGCAGTATTGTATCCTACACAGAGCAGTACATTTTGCTATCGTATGGGCCACATTCATTTGCAGGGCAGTGAGTGTCCTCTCTTCTGTGTCTCTGTGACTTGCTCAGTACCTCTTACTGGTACACCTCAGCACCTCAATACTTGCAGACTATGCTATTGGTACATCACATATGTATGGGTCGCTACGTCCTTGGGATAACATGGAATGACATCTGTCAGGTGTGTAACAGCTGTTTTCAAATACCTAACATTGCTCTCACAATGCTGCACATGTCTTATGGGCATAAGGGCAACTGCACCTCACAATCAGTGCCTACACTGGCCAGCAGAATGCACTAGCAAATGGGCAGGAAGGAGGGGTGGAAGAATAATGGGGAATGATAAAAACTGCCATCACAGAGGTAACAAGCCTTTGTGTGAAGCAAATAAATGAAACGAAACGATGTAAGAAACCACTATGGTTCTCAAAGGAAGTGGCAGTGAAGGTTCATGAGAAAAAGAAAGCATTCAGGAAGTACAAGGAATCACAGAAGGAGCAGGACAGAGAACTGTATCAGTTAAAGCAAAAGGAAGCTGGGAAGGCAGTCAGAACAGCAAAGGCCCAAACCGAGGAAAAAATAGCCAACTCAGTTAAGAAGGGGGATAAAATCTTTTATAGGTACATCAGGGAGTGAAAGAAGACCAAGGGAGGGATAGTGAGGCTTAATAAAGGGGATGGAGGGTGGGCAGAGGGTGACTGTGAAAAGGAAGAGATATTAAACAAATATTTTTGCTCAGTATTTACAAAGGAAGAGGGGGAGGTGCCTAAAACAAACAGTAGAAACTCTCTGGATACAGAAGTTGAAATCAGCCCATTTATAGAAGAAAGGGTTCTGAAAGAACTCTTCAAACTGAAGGTGGACATAGCAATGGGGCCTGATGGGATTCATCCCAGAATTCTAAAAGAACTAAGGGTAGAACTAGTGACACCACTGACTACCCTCTTTAACAAATCATGGGAGGATGGGGTGGTACCCGAGGACTGGAGGAGGGCAGATGTGATTCCCCTTCACAAAAGTGGGAGCAAGGCAGAAGCAGGAAACTACAGACCTGTTAGTTTAACCTCAGTGGTAGGGAAAATGATGGAATCACTTGAAGGAAAGAATTGTTGAGTATCTAGAGGCCAGAGAGGCACAGGACCCAAGGCAGCATGGATTCACAGTGGGAAGGTCATGCCAGACAAATCTGATAGATTTCTTTGACTGGGTGACCAAGTAGAAGATCAGGAGGGCTGTGACATGGCCTACCTAGACTTTAGCAAGGCATTTGACACAGTCCCACACAAAAGATTAATATACAAGTTAGCCAGCCTGGGAGTGGGTCCCAAGATGACAGCCTGGGTAAAGAATTGGCTGGAGAATAGGACACAAGAGTAATAGTAAATGGAGTCCACTCTGAAGAAAGGGGTTACTAGGGTACCGCAGGGTTCAGTATTAGGAACGGTCCTCTTCAATGTCTTTATAAGCGACATTGCAGAGGAACTGGAAGGAAAAGTATGTCCCTTTGCAGGTGACACAAAGATCTGCAGCAGAGTTGATGCACAAGGTGGGGTGGAAAAGATGAGAAGGGACTTGGAAAGGTTAGAGGAATGGTCAAATGTATGGCAGCTTAGATTCAATGCTAAGAAGTGCAAGGTAATGCACCTGGGAAGCAAAAACCAGGGAAGAGTACACAATGGGGGTGAGATACTAACAACAACAAAAATGGAAAGGGACCTGGGGGTAGTCATATCAGATGATCTAAAGGCGGGCAAGCAATGTGAGAGGGCAGCAAGGAGGGCAGGGGGGATACTGGGATGCATAGGGAGAGGCATCACCAGTAGAAAACAGGAAGTTATTATCCCTCCGTACAGACCGCTGGTGAGACCCCATCTGGAGTACTGTGTGCAGTTCTGGAGACTCAATCTCCGCAAAGACATAGACAGGATGGAAGCTGTCCAGAGGAGGGCAACTAAAATGGTGCAGGGTTTGCACCAGAAGACATATGAAGAGAGACTTAAGGAGCTTAATATGTATAGCTTCGAGGAAAGGAGGGAGAGGGGGGACATGATAGAAACTTTCAAGTACCTCAAGGGAATCAACAAAGTCCAAGAGGGTAGCATCTTTCAAAAAAAGAGGTGTGCAAGAACAAGGGGGCACAATTTGAAGATAGAGGGGGAGGCTGCTCAGAGGTAATTTAAGGAAGTGTTTTTTCACAGAGAGGGTTGTGGATGCATGGAACAGCAATCTGGAGGAGGTTGTGGAGTCAAAAACAGTGGTGGAATTCAAGCATGCATGGGACAGTCATAAGGCAATTCTAGGGGTTGGGGGTAGGAAGAAGTAGGCTGCTGGTTAACTAGGATCTGCAGCTTATCCATTAGGTAGGGAAACTGGCAGACTGGGTCAGCCAAGCGGTCCTTATCTGCCATCAAATTCTATGTTTCTATGTTTCTGGGGTGCTGTACAGGTCAGCAGTACATAACCATGCATGAGATGTGGGGTCCCATGGACCTGTGGGGTGTCATTGCAAAGCCTGCCTACCATGCCACATGCTCCCATGTGTTTGGGTGTGTTTCATGTGCTTCATGTTGTGTGACATAGACTTGCAGTCCATGACCCAAGCTCAGGCCATACAACTTGTGCATTACAGCACAACATTGCCCCATGTCCATATAACAGCCTACCACTGCATGCTCGGCCGCATGTATGGTGCACACATCGAACATGTGGGGTCCATCACTATGTTCCAGACACAAGTCTGACAGCAGGCATATCACCACGTGTGTCATGTACGACCCACATATGTGCCTGCAACAGTCCCCCCATGTGCTGTCCCTCCTCCTCCTCCTGGCCTCTCCCATCCCCTACCCTCCTCCCCCCCTCTCCATCCTTCTCCCCATATGCCCTGGCCCAGTTTAAACATTTTATTAACATCCTGTGTGAGCCTAACATTCCTGCAACTCTTTGTACATTTGTGCACTGTTAATACTTACTCCATTATGACCTTGTATCTTATCTGTAAATGATGTATAATTATTAAACTATTGTAAACACTGTGTAACTGCTGTTGTACTGTATTACTATATATGAAATGTAATCTCTATACTTATCTCTCTCCCCTTTCACCCCAGGACACATCTGGAAATGAGCTATTTTAAAGCTCAGTATGTATTTCCTGGTGAAACTCTTTAAATAAACAAGCATTTGTCAATGCCGAATGTTTGCTTGCTGGCATTGGCAGTGGTAGTGTAGAAGTTACAGAGCTGCGTAAAAGGAATGGCAGTATGAATTGAATCTAACCCACCACCACCCTGCAGAGTAGGCAGGCATTGGGGGTGTGCGTTTGGGTAAATCAGGCATAACGGCCACGCCATTTCACCACACCCTCACTTGCAGAGACTGACAAGTGTCACGTGTTCCTTGGGGTCTTTGGCCTTATGCGCACTCCCATTTCATTAGGAAATACGGTGAGATGGGCGAGATAGGAGAATGGGGTGAAGTTTGGGGCCGAAGAGTCCAAGGCATACCTCGATGCCTCTCAGTGACTGCAGGGTGTGGAATGGTATGAGCATCACAGGCAAGAATCCCAAGTCACACCCTGATTCCTGTCATTCTCTATAGGGTTGGGCGATTTAGTTGAAAAGCCTAATACCTCAGGCATTCGTTGGTATGTTAACTCCAAATTTTCAACATGTTTGTTTTGTGACCCCACCTCATGAACAGGGGGAATATCAGTTTGGTAGCCAAAAGCTGCTTATGCACAGTGACTATGGCATTTAGCACCACAGGTGCAAAAATATTCCGAACAGGATGTAAAAAATGACAGCTGTACTCTTTCATGGGGAGGTGTAAAAATGGCTATGTTGCAAACGTGTAGTAAAAATATTTAAAAAAATGGTGAAGTCACGAGCGTACATAGAAACTGTGCAATGCACACCTGTTGTATAATTAGGTTGGGGATTTTTTATAGCAGACTGTCAACTCAGGCATTTTGGTGCCTCCGATCATGAACAGTGTCACTGTGATTTTCTTTATCTGTGTCGAACAATGATTTCCACAGCGAACCACGCATCTCTGCACTGAAAGTGTGAAACACACTTCGCCATGTTGTAGAAAATGGCAGCTGTACTGTTCATAAGGAAGTGTTGAAAATGCCACTAGTGAATATCTGGACTGAAAATATTACAAAGTCATGAACTAACGAGGATGCGGAAACTGCACAATGCTCACTCAGCATCAGATCATTTTATGGACTTTGTCACCAAATTTTCAACATAGCCATTTTAAGACCTCTGCTCATGAACAGTGTAACTGTGATTTTCTTACTCTGTCCTAAACATTGTCAGACACCAACAGCACCATTGTGGCTACATGGTGGAAACACATTTTGGGAAGGATGTGAAAATGACAGCTGTACTGCTCATAAGGAGGTGTGGAAAAATGGCAATGTTGGAAATCTGAAGTGGAAATATTGAAAATTCACAAACCTACGAGCGTGCGTGGGAACTGTGCAACGCACACTCATAAAACAGTCATTTTTAGGAATTCTGTCACCAAATTTTAAACATTGCCATTTCAAGATCTCTGCTCATGAACAGTGACACTGTGATTTTCTTAATGTGTCCCATACACTGAGTTCGCACAACGACTGCCCCATTGTGCGCTACATGGGCAGAAACACGTTTTGGGTGAGATGTGAAAAATGACAGCTGTACTACTCATAAGAAGGTGTGGAAAAATGGCAATGTTGAAAATCTGGAGTGGAAATATTGAAAATTCGCAAACCTATGAGCGTGCGTAGGAACTGCGCCTTGCCTTTCATTAAAACAGTCATTTTAGGATTTTTTCCACAAATTTTCAACATAGCCATTTCAAGACCTCTGCTCATGAACAGTGTCACTGTGATTTTCTTAATTTGTCGTGCATTGATTTCGCACACTGACTGCGCCATTCTGCGCTACATGGGCGGAAACACATTTTGGGTGAGATATGAAAATGACAGCTGTACTGCCTCATAAGAAGGTGTGGTGAAATGGCAGTGTTGAAAATCTGGAGTGAAAATATTGAAATTTACGTGAACTTACGAGGCCTGCGTGGGAACTGCATAGCGCTGCAGCTCGTTAAGCAGTCATTTTGGAATTTTGACACCAAATTTTCCAACATGGGGGTTTGGGCCCCCTTCTCATGAATGAGTGTCACTGTCATGGCGGTATTCAGGCCCGAAGGTGATTTCGCAGTCACTGCACAGTCACTAATGCGAAATCACCCGCCGGGCGAATAACTGCAATGACAGTGACATCATTCATAGAAGGGGTCCCAAAAACCCATGTTGAAAATTTGCGCAAAATTCCAAAATGGCTGAGATATGCAATAAAGTTGAAATCCCTATCTAGCCCATTATACAGCTTACCAGCATTTCCAGTTCAGGTCGGCTTTGAAGAGTGCAGACTGTTCCTGGTCCACCAAGATTGTCGCGCGAGTCCGGAGGTAAGTATGGGGTGGCGGGGGTGGGGAGGCTGGGTGCGCAGTGGGTGGAGTGCGGGTTGTGGGAGGGGGTCGGGAGGCGCACTGCTGGACCGTTTTTCCTTACAGGTAAAAAAAAAAAAAGGCGTTGTGGGACCGTTTTCCACGCTGGGGTGGGCTCCCAGCATGGCACAAGGACTTTTAGGGGGGCATTCAGCGGCGGGATTGGGCACCCCGTCGGCAAAAAAATAAAACAAAAAATCGCGGACTGCTTGCCACGCTGGGGTGGCCCAACGGCACAATGACTTTGGGGAGGGGGCTGCTCAGCCGACGGGATTGGGCACCCCATCAGCAACATGACTGATTGCCACGCTGGGTGGGCTCCCAGCGTGGCATCAACTACTGGGAGGGGAGAGACAGATGCAGCTCAGCCGATGGGGATTGGGCACCCGTCGGCTATACACTGCATGCAGGGGCGCGCCAAGCCGCTTGGGGGGAGCTGAGCGTGAGCAGCTTCTTTTGCTGCTCACTCAAGCGTAGCTCCCGCTTTCAACTGTATGCCACTGCATTTTGGAGCATGTCATAGACAGCTCCAAAATGCATTGGCTTACAGGGGCCGCGCCTGCCAGCTTGCTGCCTGAATTGGAGGAGGAGGTGACACACCACCGAAATCTCCGATGATGGCACTATGTTTCTTGCACATGTGTGCAAGCAAACATAAAAAGTAAAATTGTTGGCCTTGTCCCTGATATGTGATGAGGTTGGTTGAGAGGTACGACCTGTGTGCAAGTGTTGCATGTGTGGGATACTACTGTATGTCAGGGAACACTGTCATGCTTGTATGTTCTTACCATCACAGTTGACTAGGTTGCCATTGAGGGCCGGGACAGGTTGACCTGTAGACACCTGTTTCATGCTGACACTGGGCAATGCACAGCACCACACACACACTGGGGCATGCATGCACCACCAGCAACATGCATTGTGTACCACGTATTGTATGTGACAGTGACAGATTCTTCCTCTCACCACAGTGAGTGGACAGCCATCCCAGGGGGAGGAAAAACCAACTGTAGCATCTGGGGTGTGCTGATCACACCAGCAAGTCAGAAGTGGGGCCCTATCACCTACATTGTAGAGGAGGAGGAGGAGGAGAGTGACAGCAAGGTGGAATTTTATGGCCTTAGCTTGCAGGACATATCACTGGTCCCATTTCCAGGGGAGCAGTCCCCAGTGCACCTTCCTTCCCCGCATTGAAAGGCAGATTGCATACACCAGCCCCATGCCACAGCTGTCCACCATGCCCCTGTACATGGCAGTGCCATCACCACCACCTTTGCTGCTGTTCTGTCACAGCCACCACTACACACACCACTGGCTCAGAGCCCCAGGGGTGGTGTGCAGCCTGGCATCACCTCTGCCATCCCAATGCAGGCCTGCATGTCCACCCACAGCACCTGTGCCACTGCCATCTCCCCCAACTCACCCTGGTGAGGTGTTCTCACTGGCCGCTTGGAGCAGCCATGAGCTGCCATGTCTTGTCCTCTAGGATGGTGTCCCCCGTAGGCAGACTGAGCAAAACTGCAGGCAGCAGCTGCTGCAGCCTGTGGTGGAGTCACAGACCAGCATGCACCACAAGCTCACTCTCTTCTGGTGCAAGTGCATGAGGACTTCATCAGCATGAGGGACCTCCAGCATGCGGACCTACAGAGGCTTGCACAGTGGTTGAAGGCCCATGATGCCATTCTAATGGACATCATCCACACTGTCATCGGTGAGCTCACTGTGGCAGTGCATGAGCTCACAGCCACCTTGCATGGTGGTCTGCTCCATGGCAGCAGCACTGCTGCCTCTAGTCTGCAATGCCCTGGTTCCATGGTGACACCATGCCACATGTCAACACAATGCAGATTGGACTCTGGTAGCATGCCTACAACCCCCATGATCAGGGTGACACCATGCACACCAGGTTGGGACCTCCCTCTCCCATCTTCTGGCTCCAGCATGACTGTCCATGAGCCAGGGAACTTTAGTCATCAGAGGTGTCACCCTTCATCTTCCTACAGGTGACACCATCCCCCACCAGGGGAATGTGGCAGCCACATGTCAGGATCCATGGCAGCTGTAGACACTACTGAGTGGGCTGTCCTCCCCTCCACACCACACTTTCACACACATCCAGCCCACATCACATCCACAGTTGCTGTGTCACTTTAATTTGTTGTTGCACTTCCCCACCACTCCTCCCCTTGCCTACCCTATCCATCACCCTTTCTGTTCTTTTTTGTGTCACTGACCCATTTGCTTTGTTTGTATTATCACAATAAAGTATTTGCATTACTACAGTGTCATTTCTTTCATTCCACTCACCTGCTCCTGTGTGAGAGGCTTCTTATGATGTTTTGTCAGTATTCTTGTGCCCTCCTGGCCAGGCAAGGGTCTCACATGTCTAGCTGTTCTAGCATCCCATGCATCTCTGGCCCCATGTCAATGTAGATGTCTTCCTCTTGGACTGGCAGGCCTATTCCATGTGTGAGTGTCATGTTGTGTAGCATGCAACAGGCTAGAAATATGCCACATGCTTTCTTAGGGGTATGTTGTAGGGCACCTTCTGAACAGTTCAGGAACCAGAATGGCATTTCCAGCTTAACAAAGACTCACTTAATGATGTTGTGTGTGGTGGAGTGTGGCTCATTATATCCATCCTCTGCCATACATGTTGACAAGAGGATGGGTGTGGTAGATTGACCCCCCTTTGAATCAGGCTGTGGCATCTCTTTCTGATCCCCTAAAGTCTACTGCAGTAGCATTTTGTCTTTTCTAAATACTCTAATTATATCATTTCTACTATTATGGGTAGGCAACCCATAATAGTATATCTTCTTCCTTGGATATTCCCTCTTTATATCCTTTTCATCCCCTGCCTTATGCCTATAAAATGATTGATGGATTGAGCATCAGATAATAAATAATTATGCCTGCCTAATGAATGTCCAGTATGTCTTTACAAAGGCAGAGCATGAATGACTCAAGCCCAGACAGTGATTTGCAAATGCTCCGTGGAGCACGTTTGCTCTACGATTATAATCCTGTGGGGTAATGACATGGGTCAGGCAATGGTCCCTGTAAAAAGCTGCTCTCGGCTTCCAAAAAAGTTAGACAAAGCAACCTCTCACTTTAGAGAAAAGAAATACTGTAGCTAAACTTCTCCTAGAGCTGCATGTTCTGACCACTATGAGCTCTGTATGAAAGAACAGGGCAATAGGTAACATAACAAGACCATTTTGCAAACAGGTGAAACTTGTGGTGCATTTGAGTCAGTAAAGTAAAAGTTGTCACTTTCCCTGACTTGCGCTTCCAGAAAAAGAAAGGCAAACTGATAGAAGGGGAGGAACTCTCACTGGTAAAAGAATGGGACCCCTTCACTATATTAATAATGAAAGGCTCGTAAAGATATTGCAAGGCACTGTGTCAGAGAAAAGAAATGTGCAGAAATGAAATCTTTTCCCAATGGCTTGCATTTTCAGCCATCGGGTGTATTGCCTGCAGGCGAGTGATTTATGTAAGCAGCTCCTAAATAAAAGAGAATGTGTAAAGGAAATAATACTGTGCCAAAGTAATATAAACAGACTCATTTTTTTTCCATTGCCTGTGAAACAGATATTTGCTCTTACCTGAGCGTTGAGGTCATTTAAAATGGCTCTTAGGAGCCAGCAGCCCCAAGAGGAGGCTGTTTAATCGTGAAAGACAGCTGTCACTCAGATTAAGATAAGGGGCTGTGTTTCAAACACAGACAATTAATCACTATTGTTGTATTTCTTGTTCTGACATGAAAGAAAAAGGAACAAAAAGTGTTTTATTTGTACCAGTTATTTATAAACTGTGTATGCAGTCAAGCTGATCCTCCCACCTGTATGTATTAGAGGTGGAATGACTGTTTTTAAGATTGGGGTGGATCAGCTGACCTGATGATGCTACAGGGAGGGGTATAAAAGCTGCCCTAGTGTTCAGATATGGCAGATCAACCTTGGAGAGAGTACAGAGAGGTTATCTCGCAAGCACAGAAGATTGCAATACATTGTTATTGTAAATTTAACTTCTATGTGGCAGCACTATCATAGGTATCATAGGTGTATACAAGCTAATATAGACAATAAGTCCATAATGCTTGCTAATTTAAGCTAACATTAAGACAATGTTTAATTGTATCAGCCATTGCTAAATCCAGGTTTAATTAGAAGGAGTCAATACTTGGACTATCAACCACATTGGCCAGGAGATTATTCCAAGTTGGAACAGATCTTATGCTAAACCAGTTTTTCCCTTCTCAGAGTATGCCACTTATGCAACAATAATTGTTTACTACCGAGGAAGGGTAGTTCTGGAGCTCAAGAAGAGCTGTTTCTTTTGTTATTCATTTTACTTTGTCTTTAGTCTGAAGTTAAGACTCATTTCGTTTATGCTTTATATTTATTTTTGTATACTTATCTTTTTACAAAAAACTAGTCCTTTGGATAAATAAACATCACACATAGCAAGGGTGTGTTAAACCATAATTTGGAGGTCTTGTCTAACTCATTTACCCTACCCACAAAACCTGGTCACAGATTTTTGTGTTAGAAGTGGGATCTAGTTGTCCAGCTTAGGGAGAAAACCAGAATCTGGTACCAGTCCTGGTACTAGGGTAAAAAGAGTGACATGTCAGATAATGAAGAGAAGATGAAGGGAGATGTGGTGGCTGGTATTCATACCAGAACCCAGGTGGCAAAATTCAGAGAGACCCTGATGCCCAGATTGGGACCAATGATGAGGGCACAAAGGCCAAAGGACCAGAGCAACAAGGATGAGGATCAGAAGGAAAAAGAATAGAAGATGTACCCGGAGGAACCACCAGAGAGATTGCCCAAATTATTGAGATGGTTGGCCATCAGACAAATGGATATGGAATGAGAGAGGGAACACAAGAGAAGATGACAAGACACCAGGTGGGCAGAGACTTTAAAAGCTTTACAGGACTTGGGAGCAGGTAGAGGTCAGGGTGGGGACAGACCAGACCCAAACCCAAAGGATATTAAGCTAACAAGAATTATGGCAACAGATGATATAGAATGGTACTTAACCACTTTTGAAAGGGTTGCCCAGGCATGTGCATGACCGCAGACACAATGGGTGGTACGACTAGCTCCATACCTAACTGGGAAAGCCCAGTTAGTCTACAGTAACATGGATGCAAGAACAGCCAATACTTATGATTTGGTAAAAAAGGAAAATTTAAAGTGGTATGATATTAATACCGAAAGGTACCGGCAAAGGTTCCAAGCTTTAAAATTCCAGACCCACAATATCCCTATAGAGACTTTCATAAGATTAAGGGACCTGTGTAACAAATGGCTATAGCCAGAGGAGAAAACAGTAGATAATGTGGTAGATACTGTAGTGGAGGAACAGTTCCTACTAATCCTGCCCCAGGATGCACAGATATGGGTAAGATATCACCTTAGCATATGACTTCCTGTCTGCCCACCAGAATGTAAAGAAAGGAGGAACCAGACCCTTCGAGAATACCAACCCTAAACCAACCCCCTAGTGAGGCCAGTTTATGAGCAGCCGAGGGATGGGAGATACGAAGGCTGGCAAGAAAATAGGGGTGGTACTAGTGGACAACCCTTCCCTGCAGACATTATTTTTCAGAATTGCAAAAGCCAGGGACACATCACATGATATTGCCCAACTAAGAGAGGAGATGTGACCCATCTGGCATTATTGAACCCTGGCTATTTTTTCACTGAAGTAAAGGTGGAAAACAAAAAGGTGACTGCCTTGATTGATTCTGGTAGCAAGCAAACTTTATTTTGCCCAGAACTGGTAACTAAGAAAGAAAGAGAATCTCCTATGAGTGTGGTCTGTGTTCATGGGGACACCCATGTATACCCCACAGTGCCAGTGAACATGGTGGTGAAAGAGACAGCAACCACTCAAACAACTGTGTTGGTACTATACCTGCCAGTACCAATGGTTGTTGGGCATGATTTACCAGACTTTGTTGACTTAATGCCTGATAAAGGAACTGACAGCTATAACCACAAGGGCCCAGGAGAAGAGACAACAACAGTTGGGGGATATCTTTCCTTTCCAAGATGAGGTGGCTGATGAACCTGGGAAAACCAAATTATCCCACAATATGAAAAAGAAGGTACAGAGACAATGGCATGCTAGCCAGTAAGGTTTAACACCAGAGAATATACAAGCAGTTTTTGTAAAACAATTGTGGTTGCAGAACAAAAAGCTGATGTTAGTTTACATTCCTTTTTCCAGCAGGTGGGAAAATCACAGACCCCAGGTGCCCCTAAGATAGTAATGAAAAATAATTTGTTTTATAAAATGGGCTTAAAAAATCCACAATGCTGATTGGCTAAAACCTAGTTTCAGCCGTGTCCTTATCAGCATGTATTTTGCCAACCGGCACTACCCTCCAGTCCCCAGCCCAACAACACCACAGAATCAGTGAGCTGTGCCAGCTGAAAACAGAATCAAAGCCTGGCACAGCTCACAGCGCGACATCTCATCTCTGTAGATCCCTGCTCAGCCCTCGCACCCCACCTCTTTCATAGCACATAAAGCAGCCAAAGCAGCCTCTATATAAAAAAAACAGCAAAACATTTTTTAACAGTTTTTACTCACATTTCTCCTAGAAAATCTCACCTCTCCTGCACACAACGATCCCCGAAGTCACCAAACGGCACGTGCGGGCATGATGCCATTTAAAACGAATCGCCTATGTAAATAAAAATTCACTCCCCACACACACACATAAAAATTATCCATGTTGTACCATTTCTTACAGGTACACACAATGGCATTTTCACATAACCATGAAACATCATGGTAAACCAAACCCTGTTTTCTGCCAAAAATCCTCTTCACTTATAGCGAGCGTGTCCCTTAATGACCTCCGTACAGAGCACTGTCGTTCTTCTCATTTTCAAAACAACTTGCTCTGTGACAGTGCGGCTTTGCAGATTCACTATATTTTTTTCAAACAGTAGTTAGGACAGTGTAGTAGTGGTGGGAATATCCAAAACATCGGACACCGGAAACAAACGAAATCGGAGACCACAGTTTAAAACAATGGGCGAGACCTGTACATCTATGGACAAAGACTGCACTGAGAAAATAATTACATATAGAGAAAAGTAACTTACTCTTCTTCTTCGGCATTGGGGATGGGGATTGGATCTACTGAATACTATCAGTCTTTTGCTCCACTACAAACCATGCCAAATACAAATGAACCCAAATAAAATGTACTGTACAGTACATTACATAGAAGGACTACTTTATCCCTCAACTACACAAGCTTTCTTACTTTTTATTTTTTATTTCAAAAGCTTTTTTCTTTTTAATTCTCAGTCTCTACTTGGGCCCATTTTATAAAGGCGCAATAACACACTCCAAGGTGTGGAGTTCGCATGCTGATAAGAGCATGCCCAGGGCATAAGGCACTCGGCGCAAGTGCCTCATGCCTTAGTACACCCCTGGGCGTGCTCTTATCAGCACGTAACCCACACCTTTTGTGTTATTGCTTACATATTGTATATGTGAGAACCCTGTATGAAAAGAAGAGGTAGGGCAACTGTTAGTTACCTCATGTTTTTGTAAAGATCTACTATTTCTAAGTCATGACTTACCATGGGAAGGACATGCGGGGTGAGATGAGACACTGGGCAGGTTAACCCAACATTTTCTTTGGCCCAGGATACATGACGATGTAGCCAAATACTGCAGAAAATGTGAGGTATGTCAGTTTGTTGGCCAAGTAGGAAAGAAAGATGAGGTCCCCTTGTTGCCCTTACCCTGGTGACAACTCATTTCAAACAAATTGGAATGGATGTGGTGGGCCCACTAAACAAGAGCTCAAAGGGGAACCAATACATACTGGTTGTATGTGATTATGCAAAAAATACCCCAAGGCAATCCCCATGAGATCAGTCACCACACCCAAAATAGCTGAGGAATAAGAAAAGCTATTCAACAGGGTGGGCATACCTAAGGAGATATTAATGGACCGGGGGGTACCAATTTTAATGCTGAGTTGTTAAGGGAGCTATATCGATTACTGGATATAGTAGTTATTCACACTTCCCCCTATTATCCCCAGAGAGATGGCCTAACTGAACAATTCAACCAGACACTAAAACGGATGCTCAAAAAGTTTGTTCATGGGGAGGGTAAGGATTGGGACAGATACTTACCTTTTGCCCCGTTTGTATACAGATAGGTCCCACAAGCATCTATAGATCATTCCCCATTTGAACTTCTTTACGGCAGGAATCCTACAGGACCCTTGGAAGTGATCAAGGAATGTTGGGAGGAGGGAAAGGATATGGAGCACCCAGGAATTGCAAAATATATGAAGCAACTAAGACAGAGATTAGTTAAATATTCTGCCAAAACCCCATGAGATGAGCATTCAGGCCCAGACTATACAGAAACAAACTCATGATCAGGGCACACAGGCCAAAACATTTGTGACTGGAGACAGAGTTTTATTGTTACTCCCAACCACTGCTAATAGAATGTTGATGAAGTGGCAGGGACCTTATAAGGTAGTGAGACAGGCTGGACCTGTTACCTTTGAAATAGAAACCCCAGGTAAGAAACACAAATTCAAAATCTATCATGCTAATCCACTGAAAAAGTGGCACAAAAAAAGTACCACGGGGATGAGTATGTTGATAATGCCAGAAACACATGAGACAGAGAGGTAAACTGCTTATGGGAGGCTGTATACTAGAAAAGGGATATGGGAGGTAGCTGTAAATCCTACCCTAGACCTTGAGAAAAGACAGGAATTACAGGATATGCTGATAGAATATCCTAGTACATGCACTAGCATGCCAGGCCTTGCAAAGGGAGTGGAGCATGAGATAAGTACCACATCCCCGCCCATAAGGAAAAAATTGTATAGGCTCCCAGAAAGAGTGAGACAGGAAGTTCAGTAATAAGTGGAAAAACTGTCAAAAATGAATATCATTGAGCCATCCAATTGTGCTTGGGGTTCCCCCATTGTCATGGTGCCCAGGAAAGAGGGAGGTATTCGACTGTGTCTTGATTTTAGAGGATTAAATGCAATATCCCAGTCTGATGCCTACACCATGCTTAGAGTGGATGACATAATAGATAAAGTTGGTAAGCCCAGTATATTTCCACCTTGGATCTTACTAAAGGCTACAGACAGGTGCCCCTCAAAGATAGATCATGAGAGAAAACAGCCTTTAGTACACCTATGGGTTTGTTTCAATTATGGACTATGCATTTTGGACTCCATGGAGCTCTGGTGACATTTCAAAGGTTCATGTACCAAGTGTTGGCACGTCACTCAAATTTCTGTGCAGCATATTTGGATGACATTACAATTTTTAGTCCAGATTGGAATACTCATTTGGTGCACTTAAGAGCTGTGATTACCTCTATTGCCAAAGCAGAAGTTATCATCAACCCTAAAAAATGTTTTCTGGCCATGTCAGAAACCAGATACCTGGGTTTTGTGTTAGGGAATGGTACCATCAAGCCTGAGATTAACAAAGTTGAAGTGATAGCCAATTGTCTTCGACCTGAGACAAAGAAACATGTACGTTCTTTTCTAGCATTGGCTGGCTACTACCACAGATTTATCCCCAATTTTGCATCAGTGGTGACTCCATTAACTGACCTGACCAAAAAGATATTTGGAAACAAGATTAAATGGACCCCAGAGTGTGAGAAATCCTTTTATACATAACGGCTACACTATGTTCTTCTTCAGTATTGTGTGGTCCAGATTTCAGCCATCCTTTCAAGGTCCATACAGATGCTTCTGGGACAGGTATTGGGGCTGTCTTAAGTCAGACTATTGAAGGTGAAGGACACCCAGTATTGTATATTTCACAAAATCTCCATGATCATGGACAAAAGTACTCGACTGTGGAACAGGAATGCCTGTGGGCCAAGTGGGTCATTGAGGCACTGAGGTTTTATTTGTGGGCTGCACCATTTAACCTTATCACTAATCATAATCTCCTTTTTTTATTAACCAAATGAAAGATCATAACAATCAGATTATGAGGTGATATTTGGTGCTGCAACTCTACAGGTTCATTGTTCAACATCGTGCAGGTACCCAGCATGTAAATGCTGATTTTTTGTCAAGGTATGGGGTCCCTGTTACCAATGTAAATGAAAATGTATGTTCCTGAAGTTCATCTGTTGTTAAAGAATTAATTGTATTTTTGTACAAATGTTTTAGACACCCCAGGGTAGTATTTAAGTATCTTAGGTATACTTATTGTAAAGTACTACCTAAGTGTTGTTGTTTATCAGGGATCCTGGGGTAGAACTACCAAGCAGGGTGGGCGGTAGTTCCATCCTACACAGATATACTTTGGTAGGTTGTCTTGGAAACAAGACAGGTGAAACCACTAGTTTCCGCTTGACCATGGGGATGTGTGGTAGATTGACCCCCTTCCTCTGAGTCAGGATATGGCATCTCTTTCTGATCACCTAAAGTCTACTGTAGTAGCATTATGTCTTTTTCTAAATACTCTAATTATATCATTTCTAATATTTTGGGTAGGCCACCCATATAATAGTATCTCTTCTTCTTTGGCTATTCCCTCTTTATATGCTTTTTATCCCCTGCCTTGTAGCTATAAAACGATCGATAGATTGAGCATCAGATAATAAATAATTATGCCTGCCTAATGAATGTCCAGTATGTCTTTACATAGGCAGAGCATGAATGACTTCAAGCCTAAACAGTGATATGTAAATGCTCCTTGGAGCGTGTTTGCACTATGATTAAAATTCTGTGGGATAATGATATGGGTCATGCCACGGTCCCTTGTAAAAAGCTGCTCTCAGCTTCCCAAAAAGTTAGACAAAGCAACCGCTCACTTTAGAGAGAAGAAATAGCTAAACTTCTCCTAGAGCTACATGTTCTGAGCACTGTGAGCTCTGTATGAAAGAACAGGGCAATAGGTAAAATAACGAGACTGCTTTGCAAACAGGTGAAGCTGGTGGTGCATTCGAATCAGGAAAGTGAAAGTTGTCGCTTTCCCTGACTCGTGCCTCCAGAAAAAGAAAGGCAAACTGATAGAAGGGGAGGAACTCTCCCTGGTAAAAGAATGCCCCCCCCCTTACTATATTAATAATAGAAGGCTCATAAAGATATTGCAAGGCACTGTGTCAGAGAAAAGAAATTTGCAGAAATTAAATCTTTTCCTGGTGGCTTGCATTTTCAGCCATCGGTTGTATTGGATGCAGTTGAGTGATTTGTGTAAGCAGCTTGTAAATAAAAAAGAACGTGTAAAGGAAAGAATACTGTGCCAAAGTAACAAAAACAGATTCATTTTTTTTCAATTGCCTTTGAAAGAGATATTTTCTCTTACCTGAGCACTGGGGTCATTTAATATGGCTCTTAGGAGCTAGCAGCCCTAAAAGGAGGCTGTTTTATAGTGAAAGACAGCTGTCACTCAGATTAAGATAAGGGGCAGAGTTTCAAAACACAGGCAATTAACCACTATTGTTGTATTTCTTGTTCTGACATGAAAGAAAAAGGAACAAGAAATGTTTTATTTGTACCAGTGATTTATAAACTGTGTATGCAGTCAAGCTAATCCTCCCACCTGTATGTATTAGAGGAATGACTGTTTTTAAGATTGGGACTGATCTGCTGACCTGATGATGCTACAGGGAGGGGTATAAAAGCTGCCCTAGTGCTCAGATGTGGCAGATCAACCTGGGAGAGAGTATGGATAAGTTATCTCGCAAGCACAGAAGATTGTACTAAATTGTTATTGTACATTTAACTACTCTGTGGCAGAACTACCAAGGAAGGGTAGTTCTGGAGCTCAAGAAGAGTTGTTTCTTTTGTTATTTATTTTACTTTGTCTTTAGTCTGAAGTTAAGACTCATTTTGTTTATGCTTTATATTTATTTTTTGTATATATATCTTTTTACAAAAAAATAGTACCTTAGGACAAATAAACATCACACCTAGCAAGGATGTGTTAAACCATTATTTGGAGGTCTTGTCTCACTCATTTACCAACCCACACAACCAGGTCACAGTGGATATGAGGAGACAGGGGTGTAAGGGATAGGCACTTTCTCCTATGAGGTAAACACATAAGTTAGCACCTGTTCACAGTGTTGCTGCCCCATTGTAACAATGGCCCATGGGCTGTGTTGTTCGCTGGGCACCTGTCCACCCTTCCCTTCTCACCCATCCCTTTGTGAAGTTTGTTTGTGCTGCATTACCACTGCATTATTCCCTGGGGTGGCTGTTGGGGGCATGCTGAGTGTACTCACTGCCTATGTGCTCCCTGGGTATGTGGCTGCCTTCAAAGGGTTGGTATAGTTGGGAATTTTGCCATATGAAGGCATCCTGGGTACTGCCAGGGTATCATGCCCGAACACTGGTTATGCACCCAGTTGCATCACACACCACCTGGCAATTGATGGAGTAGAAGCCTTTCCTATTGAGGTAGGCATCCACCCTATCAACAGTGGTTGCACAGATAGCAAAATGGGTGCAGTGATTTGCACTGAGTACTCTATGTAGGTGCATAACCCAATAGGAATGCTTCATGGTTTTTGTGCACTCCGCTGCTGTGCTGGGGAATATGATGAACTTGCCAGCATGTGGCAGAAGGATATCTAGAAATTGGGCCAGCAGGAGTGAGGTGTTGGACTGCGGCACACTAATGGTATCCTCAACCGGTGTGTGGAATGACTGTTGGCTAGGAAGCCCATCACAGTTATCACCTTCTGCTCAACTGTCGTGGCATTGCTGTGCTCAGTGTCACTGTGCAGCTGCTCATGCAGGAGCTCGCACAGCTGGGGTAGGGTGGCCATAATGGAGCAGTAATGACCCACCAACTGGTCATCAGTGAGATTCTCATTTTGGAGACTCTTGGCTAGTACCGTCAGTGCACATCATATTGCCTCCACAGCCTACAGAGTGGCTCAGGGTGTCCTTCAGCCCTCCCATCCTCATCTATGGCCTGTCATATTAGAAACAGCATGTGCACTGCATATTCAGCCATTTTGTGCTGTGCTCTGCTTGGAGTGTCACCACCCACCTCTAGGGTTTGCCCAGAGTAAGATGGCCTTTTTATAGGTGGCATTAGTGCTGCACAATGGTTCCGCACAAGGCCTCGTTGTATGATGCTAACACTCTGAATATAGCACTGTGCCTGTATGCATGTCCACACCCCTCACTTTGCCAGTGTATACATTATCTTTTTGCATAGATGCTATTTGTTATTGCCCATGCTGCTGGACCTTTTGAATATCATGCAGTCATGCAATCAGCGCACAGTTAGCATGCAATCTGTTTGCTCATTAGGAAAAGTTTTGAATATTGGGCCACAGATGATCTACTGGACCTGACTGGTGATAACACCTTAAAATATGAAAATATCCAGAAACCATCTGATAATCAACAATCAGCCTCACATTCACAGTTTAAGCTTCTGGCATAATTTTGCCCTGTTACTGTGCTCAATGAAGTAATACTTGTATACCATAAACCTGTCTACCTGAGCATTACAAAAATTTTTTCAGTCAGATTGTCACCAAAATTAAGCAGGCTTGGGCAGACTGAATGGGCCAATAGGCCTTTATCTAACACCATTTAGATCTTGCTATGTTTAAACTGGGGTTGTAAGCCCAAAAAGAGGCTAAAGCACTTGAGGAGCTAGCCACCATAGAGAACATTGTTATCAAACAGGTGGACAAAGTGGGAAATATGGTGGTGCTAGACATATCAACATACCATTCTGAGGTATTGAGACTATTTTCTAACAAGGACAGCTACTGTCAGGAAGGCCTACGTATTCTAATGAAAAAAATGTTTGGTTTCTAGACAAATACCTGTCATTAGGGTGGATAAGTAGGGCTGAACAGCAATTTCTATGCAGTTACTGTCCAGTCACAACTACGTTTTATGTATTTAAAAAGATGTATAATAGTCTGATCAACCCTCCATGGTGTCCCAAAATATCAAGCAATGGCTTCTTACTGAGAACCTTTCTAGAGTCATCAGTGTGTTTTTTCAATAACATTGCAACCACCCTGCCTTCTTGTTTAAAAGATTTGATGGATGTCCAAAGAAGATTTGACAAAATAATATGGAGTGACAAAAACCTATAGCTATCCATTGATGCTGTCATCTTATACAGTTGTGTTACACACTCACTAGGTGTGTGTGCTTTTAGAACCAAACTTGACAACAAGGTGCAAGGACCATCCTAATAGACTGTGTCATGAATACAGTTAAACTGGTGTTGCACTGCAACTATTTTACTGCTGGCAAAAACTTCAAAACTCTCAATTTGAAGTTTACCCATTCCATGATAAGAAATTCTATTAACTTCTTGGCTCTAAAACATGAGGATATAGATGATGCTGTTATACAAACTGAAGTTTATCATAAACCAACAGTATGAAATGTGCATCTCCATGCTAACAGTCCATATCAATGCCAAAAATTAAATCCCACTTGAGCAGTTTGCTAGATAATGTAAACATTGTTCAAATTAAAGTAACTTTGAATAACAGACCTTTAAGTTATGTGACAGATTTAGGAACATGGCAATTCTGAAATTATATTAAGGGATGCATGGATCAGGTCCAGATATTTATATAGAGATGACATACTGAATCAGAACTTCCTACAAACAGATACAAATGAAATTACAATGGTGACAAAATTGTATCCAGTTACCACTACTGTCAAGAAAATTGTCAAGAAACATCACACTTACATAGTAGTGATGACTACTGTTGGAGCCACTCCTAGAGTGACATTCAGAAATGACACAAGTACAGCATAGGCCATCAAATTACATGTAATCAATCTAGTGCTTTGACATCCCCTAGCTCAACCTGGTTACCATTGAAACCCATGGACTTTTATAAATATCAGAGTTACAACATCTATAAGTTTGTTATTTTGGGAAGATGTTTAATCCCCTGAAGACAAGTGTGGCAGTAGACATTAGTTCATGACCTGGCATAGTGCAGATATTGTTTATGTGTTCTGGTGTGATTTTGGCCTAATATAATTTGGTTGTACAATCTGACTTTTAACAACCCACAGTCAAGAGCATATCAGAGCCATTGCTAAATGCACACTAGAATGGGAACCTTTAATTACCCTTAATCTGTAGAGTTCGTGGCACTTGAACATGCCCCCAGCACACCAAAGATTGGGTAATGGACAGAAAGGTTACTACAAAAGGAATGCAGGGCAAGTTTTACCCTGCGTGCTCTCCAGAGTGATGGCCTAAATGGTAAAATGAACTGGGTCCCAATCCTGCGAAACATCTGACCTTAATGAAAGTTTATATTTTCTCAAACAAACTTTCTTTTCCCATAGATCCAGCAGTCCTGATCCAGCACCAGCCATCCTGATATCACTAGACTGTCCCCTGAGTGAAGCAGTAAACATCCAAAGCCCCAGTGAGTACTCCTGGTAAGCCAGGTGGCCAGTAACACTGCAAGGGCAGGTTACAACCACTATAAAGTGGGACCACTCCAAGTGGTTTCCCATTTATTCTGTTTTATTTATTTTAGTATTTTATGATCTGATGAGTGATGTGTTTTAAAATTTGTTAGGCACCTAGACATTTTTGAAAGGCGCCTTAAAAATAAACTTATTATTATCTAAGCGACTCTCACTCAAGCGGTGGGAGACACCAGCAGGAGACTGAGACTGGTGGTTGAGGGAGGCGGTTTTATTTTTTCTTCTTTTCTTTGTTGTAAATTATACATTTTATTGTTTATTTGATTTAAATTGTAAGAAGATTGTGGTACACCATATTTAGATTTATTAGTATTGTAATATTTTTATTGTCCAGGGAAAAATGATGGTATTATGACTAAGTTGGATTTTTTTAGGTTTCCTATTTTTTAAAGATTTTCTGTTTAAGAAACTCAGATTGAACATATTTGAAACAGAATACTCAAGGGGAGACCCAGTTTGTCAGTGTTAATATATTTTCTATTTTAAAATGTTGCACTAAAATAAACAATATACATGCATTTAACAAAGGTTGCGAATGTGGAAGGGTAACCTATGGTTGTTTGATATTCAAAATGTTTAATGTATGCTCTAAACTAAATGATTTAGAAAAGTTATGTCTCTTAATTTGTTTACTTGCTGGAGATAATGAAGTAAAGCCTGGATCTACAAAAGTTAATAATATTACAGACTCATAATAATGCCTGGAGTTGAATTCAGAAAACAGATGAACTTAGAATCTGGTGCCAGGAAACAACTTCCAGTGTTTGGGGCATTTCTGAAACATGGCTAGATTTCAGTGTGTTTGAAGTCTGATATGCCATTCAGTGATATCAGGGTTATCATAAGGATGAAGATAGGAGGGGTGGGTGACAGCTTATATACATTAGTGAGAATTTAGACCCAGTTTGTTTAAAGCACGCTGTCTAGTTTAAGGGATTTGATTGTATTGTAGTGGAACTTTTAAAATACACTATGGTAACTGACACTATATATGCTGTTCCTAGAGTAAATCCCTCTGTTTAGGAAACGTTGGTCTACTTTTTTGATGATCATGTGGGAAAATGACAGTGTGATTCTAGTCAGTGACTTTAAACCACATTGGGAAGAACTGAAAGAGAGGAAATAAAAAAAAAAACCTTTTGGAATACTAAACGTGTCACAGTTAATTGTAACTCCAACTCATATTTGTAGTGATGGGAATGCTAGAACTATAATTTATTTGATATTTGTTTCATTTAATCTGGCTGTACAAAATTTGAAAGTGGTAACCTCTCCTTTAGGAGACTATGGTGAAATAATAAGCACAGTTGATCTGAGGGTACATCTAAATGTGGTTTCAGCCTCAGTTTTTAAAATAGGTCATAAAAAAACTTTGCCTTTGGGAAAATATGATGAAAATAAAATGGAATCCTATTAATCTAATTCTAGATTTAGATGGTTCTGTAGTATTTTCTAATAGCAAATTTTAAAGGGTCTGTAGTGCACATGTTTCCAACGTGTAGTGTTAAATAAACAGAGGAGTTGAGCTGGCCCGGTTGCACTGAAGGTTGAGGCCCTGGACGCCACACCTCGCGCCACACTGGTGACCCTGGTTCAGGAATGAGCCTGGGCAGCTGGGGTCGACAGGGGGGAGAGAGGATTGAGCATCCAGAGGACTGCTCTCCTGTATCTCGGGAAGTGGACTAGTCATCCCGCTTGCTGACTGCCCTCTGGTGATGGCTGGAGGGCAGTACAGGTCAGGAGGCTTGAAAGCCAATGTACTTACATCAGAAGGCAGGGAGGGAGGGTTAAAAATGGAAAATGCCTTGGCTCCACAAGACCCATGATGGTCTGATCACTCTAGTGAGTCTTCCCTCCCCACCACCTGATTTGCCATACCAGGGTGGCTGGGGAATGCCAGCAACCCACACCTGGCCCTGACATGGAGGAGGAATTTGCAGGGCAACCTCAGGGGGCAGACAAGCTGGGGGTAAGACTGGAGGATGTACCTCCTCTGGGGGGGGGTTATGGTCCCCATGGAGCCTGTGGAATGAGGTAAAATAATCATAATAAAAATAAATAAACAGAGGAGTTTGTCATGGACTTTTTAGAAAAAGAGATAGACTGTGGAAAGTGGCTGATAAAACACATTGACATAGTGACTGGGTAGCTTTCAAAGCTCATATAAATAAAAGTAAACAAACAATAATGGATGTGAAAGCACAATATTATGAAAATAAATCTGAGCAGGCAAAAAAACTCTCATGCTTTCTGGAAAATAGTAATTTGAAAACCCCAGTAGTACCCAGTACATAAAACATTAAATCTAAATGTTGTTAGAGAAACCAATCCAAAGAAAACATATGTTTTAAATGTTCACTTTATAAATTAGTTGTTATTGGTCTCTGAAGTGAGTTCAGATAAAAATTTGAATGCAGAATTAGATTGTCCAGTAGAATAAGGTGAACACAGGCCTTTGTTAGGTTTAAAGTATTTTAAACTAAAGAAGTTTGGAAACCTCTTTGGACACTTAAAGAACACAGACCAGGTTGTCAGATGAATTGGGGCTAGACTGATGAGGGAGGCTGCAAATATGACAGCTTCTCCATTAACAAAGATAGTGAAATGGAGTTTATGTAGAAGGATTTTTCCATATTTATGGAAATTAACAACAATTACCCTTATTTTTAATGGTGAAGAGTTTGCTCCAGTAAATAATTACAGGACAATTGCATTACTTAAATTGGTTTGAAAGACATTTGAGAAGGCAGTACATAAGCAATTATTTTATATCTTTTTTCATATAATTTAATCTCTTCTCAACAGTCTGGTTTTAGACCATCGCACTCTACCACAACTGCCTTGTTCAACCTCTCAAGCATTGTCACCAAATCTATGGAAGGCAAAACGTATATGAGGGCAGTGTATGTGGATCTAAACACTTCTTCTGATATTGTATAGTATTCTTTCTCTTACTGAAAAAAATGATGGTGATGGCAAGAACTCCTTATACATTTCTATAGTTTAGTTCCTACTTAAAAAAAAAGCAGTCACAGCTGATCAGTTGGAACAGAACATATTCTGAGATTGGGAAGGCAGGTCAAAGTGTATCAAAACAAGTTGAGTCTGGGTGTACCACTGGGATCCATTTTGGAGATCCTGTTTTTCATTCTTTTTAATAGACTACCATCATTTTTTGTTTCTTCAACCCTGAAAATGTTCAGTTATAGTACAGTTTCTTTACTCTGGCAAGTGATTCAGAAGAAATGCATATCAGTGTTCGACTGGATTTTAGAAACCTCTAAACAAGGCATATTCAAATCAGACTGCACAGTCAAGTAGATTCAGGGATGCAGGACTGGGATGGCTATTCCCCACAAAGTTCAAAAAAAAAAGATGGTGCTGCACTCCAATGTTATTAGCAAAGTTTGAGAAATACAGAAAGTTCCAGAAACTCCAATATTCTTGGCTTCACAATTTATTACAAAACACTCTCAAACACAAGTCAGTCTTTCAGGAGGAAAAGCCCCAGCACTTTGCCAGGCATGGCTTTAACAAGGGGCCTTATAGCCCCTGGGTAGTCTGGTGTAGCACAATATTGCCCACACTGGAGGGTATTATTGCACTTTAAAAAATGTGCAATAGGTTGCATGAATGAGACAGAGACAAAAATACATTTTCAGTTAAATAAATATTTATTATTGATAAATTATTTTCATTTTATATTGTGAGGAGAAAAAGTAGTGAATTTTTGGGATGGGGTGGGGAAAACAAAAAAATACAAACTTTAAAAACCACACATGTTGCACACTGAGTTAGGGGGATGGCCAAAATAATGAACTGTGGCCCTCTTTTTCTTGTAATGGATGAAATTCACTGGTACAGTAAAGGAACAATTATCAAGATTCAGTGGTGATGGTGTGGATCCAATAAGTAGCAGGGATGAGCTGCAGCATGATTTGTCTTCTGCTTCTAAGTCTTCTGCTTTCTTTTCCTTTTCCTGTTGAGGAGGTCTTGCTATTAAATCTGCCTCCTTGCTTAGCTGTGCCAACAAGAAGCCTAAATAACTTTTCCCATAGGCTCTTTGGTATACCATATCTGCTCTGTGTCTAAAAATGACTGGGGAAGTCATCTAGGGTGAAGGTAAAATGCTTGTACATCTACTTGTATTTTATACATGTACTCCAGGAAGCATTTTACTGAGCAGTTCAGGTTGTCAGGTTTCTCAAAGATGTAGCCTCTGGTAATCTCTGTGTTTACTTCTGTGTGCTTGTTGTGGTTTTGGTGTGGGCATTATGGGACACTGTAAGGTATCTGCAGCCCTTCTCGTCCTGCTTGAGCTCAAAGGATGTAGATGTGAGCTATGGCAAATCCTCTCTGCCTTGCTGGGCCATGTGGATCTGAATTTCAAATCAAAATCTCTTGACTAGGCTCGGTGCGGTGTTAAGAGAGAGAGACCTGCTGATTCTCTCAGTATTTTTAGATCTGCCTCACTAATTGCAGGATTGTAGGCAGGCTTATCCTTGATGGCCTTGCATAGCATTTTATGATGCTTAAAAACATGTTATTGGCTGCCCGGAACATGGAGTCACTGGTAATATTTATGTTATGACTGTTACTGGAACTGTTCAGGAAAAGGCTCACCCCTGCTCATACCATACAATACCATGTGATTGAATATTCAGCACTGCCAGCAGTTTGCACTTCAATGTAGAACTACAGGAGTAGATTGTTGAGATTTTTCAGCACTTTCACTTGTGAAATCAATGCTTATGTTTCTTTTGGCAGCCCTGTCGAGAAAAACACCAACTGTCCATGCAATGTTTTTCTTAGTGTTCACCTCATCCCTGTCACACTCTATTTTATCTAATTCTGAGCCACGGTGATGTGTCTCTTGGATGACTTGTCACTCTGGTGTTTTCCTTTCCTTTTTTCCTTCATTTGCGGCATGGCAGTAACTGGCATTTCAGCCTCAGGAAACAGGACAGGTGCAGATCATTGAGGATCTGGAATCTTACAGGTGCATTATCTGAAATGTTTTTCTTAAACTTATTGTCACTAGCAGCAGAAAAAAAATGGCTGCTAATGAGCTGTCAACAGTCTGTCAGGGGTCTGGCTGAGTAATACTAGCAAAGAGGCACTAGACACTGGCACTTTTTTTATCCTGGTCTCTGTTGGCACATATATGTATGCCCTGCTAAGGGAACTAGCCTATCAGAGACCAGGATTTCCCCTGTCCATTTTCTAAAAACAAATTGAACACTAAGATTTCATAAAAGATAGGGGCATTACTAAGACACATGTGTTACTTAACAGTGGAGACTAGCTAAAATATTGCCTCAACTCTCATACTTCCCCAACTAGATTATAATTGTCTGACCTGTTATTCAGCAAACAATACCAAATTATTGAAACTTGATACAGTATATTATAGAGTTACTACATTTTTGTAAGGTGCAACTAGTCCCCCAAGTGAAAAACATCATTGTTCTTTGATTATAGGTTCAAACTGGTCTTCCTTTGAAATCAGAAGAAACATAATTTGATATTGTTTTCTTTATATGCATAGGAATGATCTAGTTATTTGGTATTTTTAAGATGAACTAATGTTATCAAGTTCCTAATATTCCTTATAAGATGTACCCAGTGAGGATTTAAAAACACCATGTGTTAGATCACAGTTTGGTCAAATGACCTTTTAGTACATAGCAGCTTCCTCCTTGAATCATTTACACCATGTCTACACCAGCTGCCTATTTGTACTAGTTTAAAGCAGCAGTTTTAAAACTGAGTTGTTTTGAATGTACTGTTTTTGGACTTGAACTGTTCAATATGTTTTAATCATCTGTTGTACGTGTTTGTGTAATATTTTTGTAATATATAAGGTGACCCAGAAAACAGGTTTTGCCTAGAGTCCCAATCTTGCTCTCCTCAATTGGCAGTCAATCCAGGGCACTGCCTGGGAAGCAGGAAGTAGGCCAGGGCTTTCTTATGGACTAGGCCATCAAGCAGCCTCCCACACTGCAGCTGCCCACATGAAGGTCCAACAAGTAAAGGATGTCAGATTCTGCACACCAGAGGCAGCCCAATGAGGCAGCCGGCAGCCAGACACTCTGCACCACATGCAGTGAGTGAATTTATTTATTTATTTATTTAGTTAAACATCAGTTTAGAAACCTTTGAGCCAGAGGCTCATTTACAAAGGTACCTTGTCACAAAGAGGACATCAGAACAGTAGTACAAGGGACACAGTACTTACAAACAAAAAAGTTACAGTTCAATTACAATTTTGTTACAATAGAATACAATCTCCAACGAAGCAAAAGATAACAAAAGGTGCAAAACTTATGGTCGGGGGAGAGCTGGTGGGGTAGAAGGGAGGGAGATAGGGGAGGAGGAATTAGTAGGGAAAGGAGGGGGGGGAGCTGCTCAGTGAGCATTGTCAAACAGAGTATATGTTTTTTTTTTTTTACACTAGACTAGTGGCAGTTGCATTTGTGAGAGCTAAGCAGGATGTTTCTGAGCCTGGGCTTAAAGCAAGCTAAGGTTAGTGAGTTTGAGACACTGGCAGGGAGGGAGTTATACCAGTGGGGCGCACGGTAGGGGAATGCCCTCTGATCTTGAGAGGTTCTGGCTCTCGGAATAACTAGGGTAGCTCTTGACGAGCTGCGTGTGATCAGGGTCAGTGCAGTACGGCGAATGGAGTTGGATAGACCTATGGGGGATAGGCCACACAGGGCTTTAAAGGTGAGCTGGCATGTCTGATACATGAGTCGCTCTTCCAGGTTGAGTAGGGTAGCCAGGGTGTACAGCTCACATGTGTGAGTGAGTCTGGGAGCACCAGTGATAAGTCTGCAGGCCTTATTAACTGTGAGGTGAACCTTGTTGAGGGCAGTCTGATCTGCTGAGCCATAGACCGGAAGGCCATAGTCAATGACAGACATGACAGAGGAGGTGACAGCCAGGCGGAGTGCATCAGGAGGGAGGCATTTTGTGCCGGTAAAGAATGCCCTAGCGTGAGTTGGCGACAGAATTTAGGGCAGATATATGTCCATGGAATGAAAGTGCAGGTCAAAGGTTATACCAAGATATTTATAGGACTGCACCTGGTCAATGACGAGATTGGGTGTGGAGTGGACAGCTAAGGAAACTTGCTATACTTATTTTGGGGTGGAGAAGAGCATCGTTTTTGTTTTCTTAAGGTTGATAACAAGTCAGTGCTCAGTGAACCAGGTAGCTGCAGAGTCAAAGACTAGTTGGAGGGAGTTCTGTAGCAGCATGGGGTCATTGTGGGAGGCAACGAGAACAGCATCATCAGCATAGAGAAGCATCTTACCCGTACAACTGCTGGGTAGGGAGTTAAGAAAGAGTGAGAATAGTAGGGATCCAAGAATTGAGCCCTGCGGCACCTCAGAGTGAATGGGGCATGTTTCAGAGAGAGTACCGTTGACTTTCACACATTGGGAGCGGGCGGAGAGAGCTGGTGCACCAGGAAACAGGTCCTGAGGCAAAGCCTATTAGGTCGAGGGTGGAGAGCAAAAGAGGATGCGAAATAGTACTCGAATGCTTTAGACAGGTCAATGAATATAGCACCAGCCAGGGCACCAGAGTCCAAGGAGGCATGGAGGAAGTTGGAAAATTCCAGGAGTGCTGTATTGGTACTATGACCTGCTTGAACCCGTGTTGTTCAGGGCAGAGAACATTGTACTTACAGAGGTAGTCAGAGACTTGGGACACCACAATTTTTCTAACGCCTTAGAGAGGGGGGGAGGATTGAGATGGGTCGGTAGTTACCCAGAAGAGTCCTGTCACCACCTTTATGGACAGGGTAACTGTGGCAATCTTCCAGGCAGAGGGAATTGTCTGAGACAGAGTGATTTGTTGAAAATGCGTAATAGGTGAGAGGACCTGATCCAGGACCTGGCGTAAAGGCAGGGATCAAGTGAGTCATTACCGATGGTGTTACCTTTTAGGCTTTTAGCAAGTAAGGCCTAGCTTCTGCATGGTGACACGACGAGGTGGAAAGAGTGGCGGCAATGGGTGTGGTACAGATGGAGGAGGTGGACTGAAAAAGTTACCAGGAAGTACTGAGCTAAGGTCGGTAAAGGAGTTATTGAGGTGGGTGGCAATGAGGGCAGGGTCAGAGGAGACGGTACCATTGATGTTGAGAAGAGAAGGAGAGGGACTGGGAGTGACCATTCAGTTGCTTGAGCGTTGTCCCAGAAGCACCTGGGGTTCCCCAGGAGGAGGTAAGAGGCTTGGTAGTATTCCGCCTTTGTTTTGCAGATGGCCCAGGTGCACTGGTTGCGGGCGGCAGCATAGGACTGCCTGTCAGCTGAACGGGCCAGTAGTACACAGCAAGGTGACAAAGATTGTCACATTGCTTAAGTTGCACAGTAGGGCAGGGGTGATCCAAGGGCATGTTTCACTTTGGACCTCCTAGCAGTTATGGGAGCAAAGATATCACAGGCAAAGTTGAAAGTGCTACAAAGAAGGCCAGGGGCCAAGTCAATGTTGGTTGCCCTCGTCGGAAAGGACCAATCAGTATTAGACGAGGGAAGCGCTTAAGGCCTGTAGTCCCCAGGCCTCAGCCACCTTTGAGAGGTGGTTTTGACTGGGGATGAGGGCCGAGGGTTTCCCGTTGAAAAGCACAGGGGAGTGGTCACTGAGGCAGTCAGGGAGGATTTGGATGTTGTGGATGCGGATTGGCCTGTTGGTGAGGACCACATCCAGGAGGGTGCTTGTCCCCCCCAGGGTTTTTTCTAGTAGGCTGTGTGACCAGTTGAGTTAGGTCAATTGAATCAAAAGCCTCACGGTAGGAGGAGGATGAGGAGGAGGAGGAGGAGAATAAAGCAGGAAGCCAAGGAGGAAGCAGGGAAACAGGAGGTCTGCAAGGAAAGGCAGGAGTGGACTAGAATTTGGAGTGGGTGGAATGCCTTATCTAGGTTAGAGGTACAATAGGGTTTTTATTTAAGAAAAAAAAATCAGTGAGGGGGAATATTAGCTAGAAACCTATCCAGATCAGGATGCAAGTGACCAAGTATATCTAGAGGAAACAGAGTAGCAATTATGATGGGAGTGGTGCAGTGCAGTGGCTGTGTGGTGGCAGTTTTCAGGGAGATCTTCTGGAGACTGTGGTGCTGCCCAATCTTCATGCATCTCTCTGGGCAGAGGGAGGAGGTTGCTAGAATCCAGACTGAGTTGACTAAGATCTGGGGGCCTCTTACCCCACCCAGAGACCACCAAGTCTGCTACAGCTACCAAAAAGGATGCCAAGGAGGAGGAGCAGCTGGACTATGGTGGGCTTAGGAAGGGATAGGGTGGTGGGTCAGAGGAACATTCCCATATGCTACCACTACCCAATTCCTACATCACTACAGCAAGGCAGGATTGTCCTATGGAGGCACCCATAGTAGTGACCAAGGATGACGTGGGGGTGCTCCATAGTGGATATCCCAAAGAGGGTGGAAGAGGACCCCAGAGGAGGAGTAAATGACTCTTGGTGGGGGGATCTATTATGATGGGGTCTAAATCTGTGGATAGGATGGGAGGGGAAGAGGGAGGCTAGGTGCCTACCCAGCACCATGGCTCAGAGAAATGGAAAGTGGATCCTGAGGATCGCTAGGGCAGCAGAACAGGAGGGAGAGCTGGATGTCACTGTACACCTAAGGACTAATGATCTGGCTAGGGTTGAGGCTAGGATAGTGAAGGAGGAGATCAGGGAGTTGGGGAGGGGTCTGAGGCAGGTAGCATGCTCAGTGGCCTTTTCTGAGGTGCTGCCTGTCTATGACAGGGAGGAGGATAGGGTACTCCATACCAGAAGCTTCATCTCATGGTTGAAGGAGTGGTGCAGAGAGGAGATGTTCGGCTACACTGGGGACTGGAGTCCCACCTGGAGTGATAAGGGCCTACACAAGGGAGATGGCCAGCATCAATCCAGGAGGGGAACAACAGTCTTCAGCGAATTATTTAAATTTTAAATTTGTGAGCATTTAAACTACCAGTCTGCCAGTCAAGGCAGATCCCAAGGTACTTAAAGGAAGAAACATTGTCTACCTTAATACCATCAAGGGTATTAAATAATGGGAAAGAAGTAAGTATGGCAAACCTCTGAAGGGCACCAAAAGTCAAGAAGATTTTTTTTGGCACTGAGGCACACTTGGTTTGAATTGAACCAGTGCTGAATGTTGTCAAAATCCAACTTCAGCCGGGAGGTTAGAGTATGGGATGAGGAGCCAGAAAATATTTATATAAATTCTATTGTTTTATTGACTATATGCTTATTTTCTGGCAGGGTGAAATATCAGAAGCAAATGGCTTTATAGCCTGGCTAAACAAAAATACCTGGGGATTGAGATTCACTGTAACAATTGATAAGGAACTGATTCAGCTGGGGACTGAGATTCACTGTAACAATTGATAAGGAACTGTTTTTTTTTTTTTATTATTTAATCCCAAAGGCAATAGAAGGCCACATTTAAACTGAAGGCTTCAGAAAAGCTACAGCTGGGAATTCATTACTGCCAGCCTCTTCTGCTAATCCATACAGTCAAAAGTCCAATATACCTTATGGCAAATTTGTGCAACTATGCAGACATTGTACAAGTACTGAGATATTTCAGTAACAGTCACAGGAGTTATTTCAGTGATTCCAACAAAGAGGTAAGAAGTCAGATCTACTGTTGAAAACATTCAAAAGAGCAGAAAATCAATATAAAAAGTAATTGCCTGTGCCTTAAATAAAAGAGCATAAAAATGAGCAGATTGTTTTTTTTTTATTACAGATTAAAATAGAATATAAGACAAAGTAACAAAAAATGTGTGTGAAAATTGGAAAATGTTACAGACTGACGATATACTATCAGTACATGTTGCACAAAGCCATTGATTTCCTTTAAGAGACCTCCAAAATTATTAGATAATCTATGTTGTATCCATTATGTCTCTCCAAAAAAATCTATTTCATTTGACAAAGCCTCCCATTTGCCACTACCTAAAGGATTTTATTGTTGTGGAGACTGTTTAGTATGTAAATATACAGTTTCAGGAAAACAATTTTTGGTACCAAATTCTTCAGAAAGTTTTGAGGTGAAGCACTTTTTAAAATTGCAACCACACATTTTGTGTTTAAACGGTGTGATATAGTTATAATTTAATTTACATTAACATGACAAAAAGAATGGTCAAAACATGGATCCAAGAATGTTTACATGGCATTGACAGTGCTAAAAATGACAGCTCAGTGGCAAATCAGATTAACAATATACATAATGGCAACACTTACTCTTTCTGTTTTATTGGCATTGACCATACATCACCAAATCAGAGAGGTGGTGACCAAGAGACAAAACTTGTGAGTTGTGAATGTCAGTGGATAAGGGTGATACATACAATATCATCAAAGGGGCTCAATGATGGAGTTCTCTGTGTTTCTTTGAATATTGGAATTTTGTTCCCCTTGTCTCATCCTCCCATACCATTCTATTAATCCTTCTTGACTAGGTGCAGTGAGTATACAACTGTGGAATTACTTATTTTTTTTGAGTTAATTATTTTTATTATGATTTTCCCAAACAATGCAAATCAATACAATTGATACAATTGTCAACTGACATAATCAAGAGTCATACAATATACTAGCAGTAAACACATAGTGTAACTGTGTGGCATGGAGAGGCACAGACATAGATACATGTACTAAATGAATGAGTCTTTAATTCGTTGACTATCTAAGTAACCATAAGATGAAAAGGTGAAAAGGTATAAACATTTGCAGTACCATTCTAGGTGTACAACAGATATTAATATACTGTTAGTATGCTAGAGTGTGCACTTCCAACTTTCGCATGTTGGTATGAGTATTTTTTATTTATTTATTTATTTAGCTTTTGTTGGACCGGGTAAGTGCACTAGACAAATCCTGCCTATTTTCAGGCACGACCCGGGGGAGGGGGGGATACAGATGAATGCCAATTGACCTTGAACCAGATTAAGCTGTTGGTGGTATTTTTAGTGAATGAGAGAAATTTGGCCAGGACACTGGGGAAATTCCTCTACTCTTTTCGATAAGTGCCATGGGATCTTTAACATCCACCTGAACTACCACCAGTTCAGGCAGATGGGACCTCAGTTTAACGTCTCATCCAAAAGATGGCATCTCAGAAATGCAGCACCCCTCTCATGCTGCATTACAGTGTCAGTACTGAGATATTAACCCAAGTGCCAGATGTGGGAACTGAACCCACAGCCCTCTGATCTTAACAATACAACATCAAACCCTAGACAATAGTCAGATTGGGATTTTGCTGAGTAAGTGATCTGTAGATGGTCAAATAGGTGGGGTTATTATTTGGGACTGTCAGACTGGAGTACCAGAGGAGTATTATGACATCATTTGGAAGTCAAGAAAGGGGACCACCACCTATAGAATTTGTCCAGACTATGGGTAGCGAAACTGGACAATCTCTCAAGAGTGGCAAGTTGTCCAACTGTGAGCATCCATTCTGAAACAGAGGGATAATTATTGGACCTCCAGTTGCACAGCAATAATCTGATTGCAGCCGTACCTACCACTGCGATCCAAAATGCTCCTATGTCAAATTTGGGTGTGGCGGGGGAGGGGCAAAGCCTAGAAGCAGAAGGGGATGCATCTACAGATGCTAATGAACCCAGAATCTTGTGGCATATGACTATAATCCATTTGCAGAATGGCTGAAAGGACAGACATAACCATAGGATGTGGCATAATTGGGCCCCAGTTAATCACATCACCAGCAACACCAGGGCCACTGGAAAATTGTGGAAAAAGTTACCCAAAATTGCAGAGCGTTTTGCAAAAATTGTGGGGGTTCTACTATAGAACCTGAGTGCATCACAATAAATCTTTTAATGTTTTCTGTAGCATATATTAGTCAGTATAAATTGCTAAATGAATACACTGACACCTGAATATGTTTAAAACATAAAGAAGAGTTTATGTTCCTAACAAGAATACTAAACTAATAAGCTATCATAAGCATTACCTATTTTCCAAAATTTAAAAGCATCTGCCTCATACAGTGCTAAATAGATTCTATAAAGTGAGCCACAGCAAATAAATATTTAATAAAGCCAGAAGAAATTTGTTTTTGTTTGTTTCTGGCTGTAGAATAATGAAGCCTAATCAACAGTTGTTTACAGTGCTCTGCCAGCTATTCACCCACTTTGGTACAAGAAAAAATAAGCAGACAGAGTGGTGAATAATTCAGTTTTTCATAAAATGTTGTTAAAGTGTTTAATTGTCAGAATTTGTACATAGGTACTGTACACTATTTTTGAAATCACATATTTAAACATTAAATCTGGGGGTATTGTGGCTGGCAGTATAATCTAGAGGTAAGAGTAACAAACTGTGAATGAGCTGATGATATCTAGCAGACCTGGGTTAGATTCCCACAACCTCCACTTGCATACCGTGTGAGTCTGAGCAAGTCACTTAACATCCTCAGTGCTCCTGGGTTGTACCTGAAAACAGGCACTTGTGTCTAGTGGGCCTTATGTGGTTACAAAAAATTAACAATAAAATAACAATATATTTTTTCTGCATCATACAGTAGTCAGGGTACCCTGTAATTTACTTTTGTTTTACTCTGGCTGCAATGATTTTGTTTAGTTAAAGATAAATGTTCATATACATTTTGTGTTTTATAAGCTTGTTTTTAGACTCTAGTCGTGTTTTTATTGTAGTCTTTACATACAAGCATGTAGGGGGAAGTTGCTAAGGGTGAGATCACTGTTACCAACTAGCTTATTCAAGTTTAAAATTGGCAAGGTCATCCAAAAATCCTCAGTTGTTTGAATCAAAACTAGTCTGAATGAAAGTATGCTCACAGGGAATAATTTGTTCTGCCAGTTACAAAAAGGTTCCATTGTTAGCACCCCATTTAAGTGAATGGGATAATTTGCACCTTTTCTCCCATCTTTTGTTTCAGTCTGTTTGTCAACAAAACATTTTCTGATAGACTGCTTCAGCACAAAACAAATGTTAAGTGTTTAAATGTACAGTACTTATGCTTGGCCAGTGGATTTTGGAAAAAAAAACAAGACAAAGAGTCAAAAGAAATCAGTGTCACATAAAACCCTTGCTCTAACTTGCACTGCATTGTTTCGGCCAAACCCAAGTTTACATGCAAAATTGTCAATATATTGAGAGTATTTAATTAAAAATGTTAACACTTTTTACACAGTTCAAAACAAAAACTCAAAAATTGCAAGAAATTGCAGAACATGTCAGTTTTTGCAGAGAATGGTGAAAATTGCAGATTCCGCAAAAAAAATTGCGGGGGCACTTTTCCAGTGGCCCTGGTCATGAGTCATTAGGCCCATCTGTAGGAGAACATAAGGGGTTCTGCACCATCTTAAAAGTGTTTAATTTAAAATCAAATGGCTTCTGCCATCCCTGCAGGCCTTATTTATCCTGCTTCAACTCTTATCCCATTGTTCGTGTGATGTGGAGCACTGTAACTCCTGCTCCCATTGGTGATTGACCATCAGGAAAGGGTTTGGAACACTATCCCTTACAGCCTTATAAATACAGCTGGCTTCCCATTGGTGTTGGTGCACCATTTCTCAGAGAAGACAAGACGCTGACCGGAGTGTTGGAGGTAGGTCCTTTCGATAGCTTCTGATTTACATCCCAGTTCTGCAAATACCACCAAAAATCTCTCCTTGGGATGCAATATGTAATTTATGGGCAATTGAAGGAGTCCAACATACAGGTTCCAGGTGTCACGAGATCTTTAACTAGTCAGATACCTTGCAATGCCCAGAATTTCCATCATATGACATTCCCCCAATTTTGACTTAGGGACTGTGCCAAATTGGAGTGTACTGCCAGGGGTTTGGGTGCTCCCCCAAACAAGTGTGGGTCAAAACCCAATAAGATACTGAGATAAGCTGAGATCCTTCTAGGGCTCCCAGCTCAACCACCACATGATCCCCTGGCCACCGGGTGGTCAGGGCTCCAGAAGCCAATGCCCGAGTCCACAAGCTTGGATTCAAGCCTCAGAGAGCTGAGACCCTTCTAGGGCTCCCAGCTCAACCACCAGTCAAACCACGGCCACTGGGCATCGGCACTCCAGAAGCCAATGCCTTTTTTCCACAAGCTCCGATTCAAGTTTCAGAGAGCCGAGACCCTTCTAGGGCTGCCAGCTCAACTGCTGCACGATCTGCGGCAACCGGGTGGTCAGCACTCCAGGAGCTGAAGCCCAAGTCCACAAGCTTGGATTCATGCCTCAGAGAGCTGAGACCCTTTGAGGGCTCCCAGCTCAACCGCCGTACAGTCTGAGGCCACTGGGTGTTTGGTGCTCCAGAAGCCAACGTCAGAGTTCACAAGCTCGGATTCAAGCCTCAGAGAGCTGAGACCCTTGTAGGACTCCCAGCTCAACCACTGAATGATCCGTGGCCACTGGGCAGTTGGCACTCCAGAAGCTGACACCTGAGTCCACAAGCTCAGATTCAAGCTTCAGAGAGCCAAGACATTTTTAGAGCTCCCAGCTCAACCACTGCATGATCCACAGCCACCTGACCGTTGGCACTCCAGAAGCCGACGCCCAAGTCCACAAGCTCAGATTCAAGCCTCAGAGAGCCGAGACCCTTCTAGGACTCCCAGCTCAACTGCTGCACGATCCGCTGCCACCAGGTGGTTGGTGCTCCAGAAGCTGACACCCGAGTCCACAAGCTCAGATTCAAGCCTCAGAGAGGTACGGCAAAGCTGCAAACCATTCAGAGTGCGAGCGCCTTTTGCCAGGATCACTCCGATTGGTCCTTTCACTCCTCCATTCTTTCCTGGCTAGCAGAGCAAAATGACGCAATTTTTTTAGCAAATCCTGCCAAAATACTAATGCCTATACTGTTTTAAATTGTCTAAACTGCATAGAAAATATGTGTCAATTGTTAGTTCTACCATGAAAAGATGTTTTTACTTTGTTAAAAAAATGCCTAATGTTTAAGTGATTGCAGCCATTTCCTTGACTCTGTAGCCTAGACTCCCAGTCACCAAGGAAATCATTCCTATTCACTTGTAAATTTTCTTTGACACTGCCTAGTGAGACCCTTTGTCCTCCTTCAGCATTAATTTGGCTTCCTCTATTCTTCCCTCTTCAGCCAAGACCATTCTAGGGCTCCCAGCTCAACCGCCACACGATCAGCGGCCACCGGGTGGTTGGTGCTCCAGAAGCCAATGCCCGAGCCCACAAGCTTGGATTCAAGCCTCAGAGAGGTACAGCAAAGCCACAAACCAATGGGAGTGTGAGCGCCTTTTGCCAGGCTCACTCCGATTGGTCCTTTCACTCCTCCATTCTTTCCTTGCTAGCGGAGCAAAAAGGCGCTATTTTTTTTTAACAAATCCTGCCTAAATACTAATGCCTATACTGTTTTAAATTGTCTAAACTACATAGAAAATATGTGTCAATTGTAAAATCTACCTAGAAAAGCTGTTTTTACTTTGTTAAAAAATTGCCTAATGTTTAAGTGATTGCAGCCCTTTCCTTGACTCTGTAACTGTAGCCTAGACTCCCAGGTGCCAAGGAAATCACCCCTATTTACTTGTAAATTTTCTCTGACACTGGCTAGTGAGACCCTTTGTCCTTCTCCAGCATTAATTTGGCTTCATCTCTCCTTCCCTCTTCAGCCGAGACCCTTCTAGGGCTCCCAGCTCAACCGCCACATGATCCATGGTCACTGGGCAGTCGGCGCACCAGAAGCCAATGCCTGAGTCCACAAGCTCAGATTCAAGCCTCAGAGAGGTACGGCAAAGCCACAAATTTTTGCCCACCTGCCCCTCCCCCTCCCTGTACACTTCTATATAGACCGTCTTGCTCTGTCCCTTTCTGTCATTGGCCCCCCACTGTCTACCTTTTTTTTCTCTTATTCATTCTTTCTGGCCTAGTTCTTAGACAATCCTTTTGAGGTACTGCCCATCACATTAGCCCAGCTTTATAAATTTACCTTAAGGAGCCATGCCTCTTATACAAGCTTCTCTTCCTAATGACCTGCACTAAAACCATGTCATTGGCGTTGAGGCTCCAGCTTTTTTGTGCCCTATGTATATTACCTTTACTAGGGGAACCTCTGGTTAGGACCTACCTAAGTGGGGAGATTCACCCCTCCTCCATTGAACGTGCACACATTAGGTCCTTACTTAACTCTTGCAACACCTCTGCACCCTTACACTCCCACCAAATCCTGTGGCATATTTGGTGCTGCTCAAGAAGCCAGATGCCATTGGGAAGGAATCAGCCACTTCCACCCAGTGAGCACACTCCTTGGTACTTCACAGCTAGGTTACTATGCTGTGTAATGCTAGGACAACATAATACTAGCAATAGGCTCCCGCATATATACCAGGATGCTACATCTACCTAGCTAAGGATGAAAATCTCCAAAATATCCCTTATTGCCCTAAGGAAACTCATACTCCTTCTATTACCTAAAAATTGAAACCACTCCTGCATCAGTCATCCAAATCATTGGTTGTTACAGAACACCCTCTGCTGGACCACAGCTTCTGGCCCACCTATCATCTATGTTGGACTCCAGTAACCTAGAAACTATATTATTGGTAGACCTTAACTACGACTGACTGTCCAGTGCCTCTCTACCTCTCAAATCCCTCTGAGACTCCCATGGACTTTCACAGCCCATCAATGACCCAACATGCATTAATAAGAAAAACCCATCAAGTAGCACCCTCCTAGATGTCCTACTAGTAAATTAACAGCACTTCTTCTCCCATGCTGGTATCTTTCACGCTGATGTTAGTGACCACTGTTTTATTGCTGGTGTGAGAACAAACCTTATGCCCAAACCCACTTTGAAATTCTCTACTAAGAGATCAAAATGAAACTTCGACCAACTGACCTATATCAACGATCTTAAGTCCTCTCCACTCTGGCAAAGTTTCTTCCTCGCCAAATTGGTGAATAGAGCATACACTATTTTCCAAGAAATCTTAACAAATGCCCTTAATACCCATGCTCCTTTGGTCAAATCTCACATAAAGCCCAGAACATATCGTTGGTTTACTGCTGACCTCAAATCCACATTACTAAAAAGGGACTTGATTTGGAAAAGTGCTCATAAATCTCAACTCGCTAAAGACTGGTGCTTTTCAGAACTGCCAGAAACTTCTGTACAACACTGATCAAAGAGGCCAAGTCAAATTTATACTGTACTGAGCTAGACACCACTATAAAATGCCCAACCAAATTCTGGGCCACATTAAAAGACCTTTCTGGTCACAACACAGGAAATGCTTTCCCATCAAAAATCTTCTCAAACAATGTCGTTATCTGCAATAAAAAGTAAATTTTACAAGCATTCAATAATCACTTTGCCTCAGCTGGTCTTGCTTTCAATAACTCACCTGCTTGTAGCCTGCAATCTCAGATGAATGCTTCACCCCCTGAGCCAAATCTAACAAACGCCACCTTTTCCTTCTCACCTGCCACCCTAAAAGAAGTCAAAGATCAACTCCTTCATTTGGACACCAAGAAAAGTGCTGGCACAGACTCTTTAGATCCCTACTTCATAAAGGTTGCCTGGCATGTCCTGGCAGTGACCATTATGCATCTGTTCAATCTGTCATTATCTCAGGGGTCTCTCCCTAATTTATGGAAAACTGCCCACATTATCCCACTATTTAAATCTGGGGATCCCTGTGACCTAAATAATTACAGGCCAATTTCATTACTTCCCATCATATCAAAACTTCTAGAAAAAATAGTGAATGCCCAGCTATGAGCCTTCCTGGATAAGACAGATTTCCTAAATCCTATATAGTCAGGTTTCTGAATGAACCACAGTATGGTCACGGCATTGATCAAGGTAACAAACGATTGGAAATATGACCTTGAAAACAAAACTTTCATCTGCGCTGTCTTTCTAGACCTCAGCAAGGCATTCGACACTGTTGACCATTCCCTACTCCTTTCCTCATTAAAAGACATAGGTCTATACACCACCTCCTTGAGCTGGTTCCAGGACTACTCAATGAACAGACATCAGCAGGTCAAGCCAGAAGGGGAGCTCTCCTTCCCTAAACTGTTATTAAGAGGTATCCTTCAAGGCTCCATCCTGGGACCTATACTCTTCACCATATACATTAACAGCATTGACATTGGCATTAAGAAAGCCAATATTCACCTATTTGCAGATGACACAGTACTATACCTAAGCCGGTCATCACCTGAAGTTGCCTGCAAAGATCTGCAACTCAACTACGATATCCTCCAACACCAGCTTCTCAGAAAAAACTGTTCCTCAATGCCAAAAAAACTAAGGCTATGATTCTTTCACCTGGCAACCAGCTGGCTTACCATGCTATTGGCACTCTACCCCCTATCACCACCTTACTGGGAGAAAACTTGGAGTTTGTCCCCAAATTTAAATACCTGGGGGTCTGGCTAGACCACAAACTCTCCTTTGGGGATCACTTGGAAGATATGTTGAAAAAACTGAGGCAGAGGCTGGGGCTCTTCTACTGGATAAACCACCTTCTGGCCACAGAGGCAAAAAGACTGCTTGTACAGTCCACCTTTATCTTCTTAATAGATTGAGGGGTTCTCAAATTGTGAGGCCAGCCTCCCTGGGGAGGCCCCAACCTGTTCTAGGGGAGGCTCAAGCAAGTCTGAAAAAGTACTGTATTTTGTGTGAAGAAATGAAGCAAAGTGAAAGAGGATAATGGTAGGTGAATTTTATGTATTTATTTACTAATAGGTGACAAGGGAAGATGAACGAGCCAAGGCTCATGTCAGGTGTACCCAGGGAAGGGTAGGGAGTGAATACATTTCAAAAGGTAACTGCAAAACAGTCAAGAAATACACAATGAACAATAGTTCAAACACATATGAACAATAAACTAATAATGAGTGGTGGTAATTGATCAATTTGTAGACTGATGGCAGAGCAGCCCAAATACAAGGGCTGAGCATAGAAGTGCTAAGAGCAACAGCAAGAAGGAGCAAAGTAATCCCAGAGAAGTTGTTTAGGAGCAGGGAAGGAGGGGGAGAGGCAAAGTATGTATGAAGGTTATTTCATATAGAGAGGAAACAGAGAAAGTAGTCTGACCCATGAAGGTACCGCAACAAAGAGTAACACTGGTTCAAGAATGAAAATAGCGGAGCAAGTAGGCTGGCCTGTGTGTGTGTGTGGGGGTACAATAAGCTGAATAATAATATTTGTTTTATTTATTTGTTATTCAGATAACACCTTTGAGCACAGGAGCTCTTTTTCAAAGGTTCCACATCAGTATAAGACAAAGAACTGAATGAAGGAACTGAATGTGAGCCAAGTACGCAAAGGGGTTTCAATTTATTTATGGTATACTGTGCAAAGTACAGTGTGTTATTTTTCTTTGGGGAGGCCCAAGATTATTTCAGTTTTTGGGGAGGCTCAAAATCTTTTCCATGGATTTGGGGAGGCTCACTGTGACAAAGTCTAAGAACTATTGGATTACACTGACTTCATCTGTAGTCATTGGAAAGCCTTATAACTGGGTAAGCTGGACGTCTTATACCACAGAGCACTGCGCTTCATCACCAGCCTTCCCTCCTCTACCCATCACTGCTCCTTATATGCTGCTGTGGGATGGACCTCTCTACAATACAGACACAATAGGAATGCCACCGTATGGACACTAAAAGTGATCACTGGAAAATTACCACATTATATCTCTGACCTACTGCCTCTAAGTGAGCTCCGAAACTATGCCCTAAGGAGCTCCTCCCTAATTTCCCTGCGGATGCCCAGGGTTCGCACGTGCATACAGAAAGTGGCCATAGGCTACCGCTGCCAACTGTCTGAAATGAGATACAGAAATTCTTGAAACTAAGATCCCCTGTAAGCATCACAGTATTCAAGACTTTATACGTGAAAACAATCACAGAAGTATGTCACTGCTTTCACCGCATATGAACTTTTGCCTCTTTGCGTATTATCTTCTATAGCCTGCACACATTAAAAAACCTACCCAGCAGATTTCTCACACCTTCTCACCCTTGCCTCATCATACCTACCATCTCCCTACCCCATGCTCCTACTCAAATCCCAAAATGCGAATGACCCCACTGAGCTCCTGGTGTAGTGACCAGAGGAACCATACCCTCCGGCACTCAGCACCTCCAAAGCAGACACCAGAGATCCCTCGACTCTGGTTATACTCCTCTAGTAATGATAACTTGCCAGAGTCCCAGCTTGGATGCTGCATGCACCTGCAGTCTCCTGGTGGCCAGTGCTTCTGAAGCCGACGCCCTTATTCCTTGACCATATTCTGCTCCCTGAGAGCTGTGAACCCAGTTCAGACACTGCAGGAAACTAAGGCCACAGGGTAGATGGCGATACTAAAGCCTTCAACCCATATAACTTTTAGAACTTATCCATAAGAAGGTATTTCAGTACAATACCACGAATATGACATTTGTCCCTGCCCCCCACCCCTGCAACCTTTACCTACTCAAGGTTCCACCTTAATCTCCTTTATCGCATTCTTTTCTTAACCATGTCATGTACATAGCTAGCTAAATTAGAACGTGTGCCTAATGGACTTTTGGTCTCACTGTTACTTTAGTTTGTTTATTTCTTTTTCCTTTTACTCCTATGTACTACCTTAATGCCTGTATATATGTGTGATTATGTATACTGTTTTTGACCTTGTGTGATGCAGGTCCACCTTATAAATGAGCTTGCTCAATGGTGTCCACCTGGATAAATAAAGATTTGATTGATTGATTGATTGATTGATAAGCATGGAAGGTTATTAAACTCTCTGCATGCTGGATTTAGTGTAGCGGAGAATGGCTGGGGATGAATTCTCCACAAAGCTAGTCTCGAGTAGCAGCCAGGCAGGGGACTGGGCAGTGAGAAAGGAGAACCACCTCATAGTTTGGGTGGTAATAAAAGCCCTGTGATATACCAGAAACCATGGAAGCCCCCATTCCCCCATGTGACCAGTGTTATCAGAGTTTTAATCTGCTATATCTGGGGGGTTTGCCCTCCCATAGAAACTGGCCAAAAATTGTATCAATTTTATTAAACCATTTGGTGGGAATATGAATAGGGAAGTGGGTTAATACATGGAGGATGTTAGGGGCATAAATAAGTTTAATGGCATCAATTTTTCTGCCAGGGAGAAGTGTAAAGTTTTCCATCTTTCCAGGTCCAGTTTAGTAGAGATTACTAAAGGGTCAATATGTAAAGGGATCATCTTTTGAAGACTGGGATGTAGCTTGACTCCCAGGTAAGGGATGCCTCCAGGGGACCACTTGAGGCCCAGAGCTGGAAAGGAAGCTGCAGGACATTGCTTGCTAAGGAGAAGAACCTCTGCTTTAGAATGATTTACTCTCAGGCCTGAGACTCGGGAAAAGTCCTGGATGAGATAAAGGGCTTGTCCCACTGATTAAGGTGTATTGTCCATTGTGATGAGCAGATCATCTGCATACAAAAAAAGTTTTGAATGTTTCAGAGCCTTCTTTCTGACCTGATATGGCAAGGTTCTCATGAATAGCAGTTGCTAGGTGCTCAATGTCTAGGACAGAGAGAAAGGGAGAGAGGGGGCACCCCTGATAGGTGCCTTTCTACAAGATGAAGGTTGATGATTTGAGCAAATTGCTGTGAATCTCAGCCACTGGCAATGAATAACGAAGGCACACCCATGTTCTGAAGGACTGGGCTATGCCCATGTACTCCAGGGTTTCATGAAGATAGATCCATTCAACAGAATCAAATGCTTTCTTGGTAGCCATCACAAGAGCAGCTGCTGGAGATGGGTGTGTATGGACTTGATGAATGAGAGAAGTTAGTGCTCTTAGTTGATCTGAGCTAGTCCTGCCCTTGACAACTGCAACTTGTGATGGGTGAATCAGGTCTAGTAGCACACGCTCTATTCTGGTTGCTAACACCTTAGCCAGGATCTCAGCATCAGTATTAATAAGTGATATTGGGCAATATCTTCCAGAGGGTGTTGAGTCTTTGCCTTTTTGGGGCAGGACTGTAATTACTGCCTCTCTGATAGTCTGTGGCATGAGCCCTTTCTTGAGGGAGTGCTGGAGTGTGCGGAGGAGGTACTGTATGTGCCCACTTCAGTGGTGAGGACTTGATAAAAGTTTAAGGGAAAATCATCACCTCCTGGGATTTTATGTGGATTTAGGGTTTTAATACATTGTCTCCTAGAATACACATGTAGACAACAGCAAATGTACTGCAGTGTGTACCAGAATGACTACAGAAGTCACCTACAGACTTTCTGTGTGCCCTAGTAACGTCTGGAGATGTCACTCATATGTTTTAATATTACTTGCCGGACAGAATTGATCAGCATTAACTGCATAGCACCATTATAAAGCTAATGTTGTGTTGAACAACTTTGCCACTGACACTTTGTGTGTATCATGTTCACTTTAGGAGTTATTCAACTTTGTTTATGACATGGTGTGTATGGCAGACATTTTGTCCATCAAGAACCACCTAAGAACTTAGAAGAAAACACACTTTCTGGGTATCTTAGCCAGTATAAAACACAAATCAAATTGAGCACAGTTGATTGCATAGCACCGTTGGAAAGGCAATTTTGTGTGGAACAACTTTGCAGCTGATATGTTGTGTGTATCATGTATACTTTAGGAGTTATATGCATTTGTTTATGGTAAAGTGTGTATGGTTCAGATTCATCCCTCAAACCTCACCAATGCACCTTGACTAAAATGGGGGAAAATTATGTTTAATACTACAGAAATAGCTGTTTTTTTTTACAAACAAACTATTAAAACTACATCTAATGTCTGGTTGGTTACTTTGGTGTTGATATTTTACATATTTCCCAACAAATAAGGCTTACTGTGCATTTTTTAATGGAAAAAAATTTTTTTTTGCTGTTTCAACCAGCATAGAAAAGAAACTAAATTACCTGTTATTACTTGCATACCACCACTGGAAAGGTAATTTTATGGTGAACAAGTTTTCCCCTCATACTTTTTGTCTAGCACTTACATTTTTTGTGTTATAAGCATTTGTTTGTGGCATGCCAATTATGGCTTGATTTTGCTTAGAGAGGCCCAGGATTCACTGTTAACAGTATAAAGGAGACAAGTGCTGCAACTTCAGAGAGTTCCTGTGGTGGCAATGAGTTAATGGCAGCAGTAACTTCTGCTAGGGAAGTTGGTGCATCCAAGGAAGCAGCCTGTATGGGAGAAATAGCAGGGAATGGGAGAGATGGGAGAAAGGCTTTGATGGCCTCATTTTGTGGAGAGAAGGGGATGCATATAACTTCATGTAAAATGCAGTCATAGACCCAAGGGTCCTGAAGGAACTGGCGGAGATGTTGGCAGGCCCTCTGATGGTCCTCTTCAACACCTCCTTGGAGACAGGGAAGGTACCCAGGGACTGGAGGATGGCTCATGTGGTGCCCCTTCACAAGAGTGGACCCAAGGACCAACCGGGAAACTACAGACAGGAAAGCTTGATTTCTATAGTGGGGGAGTTGATTGAGACCATTCTAAAGGAGAGGTTGATAGCCTTTCTTGATAGTAATGGTCTACAGCATGACAGACTGCATGGGTTTGTCTCGGGAAGATTGTGTAAAGCTAACCTGATCGACTTCTTCAACTGGGTCACTAAGACGATTGATGAAGGCCACACTGTGGATGTCCTGTACCTGGACTTCAGCAAGGTTTTCAATTCGGTGCCTGATTGGAGGTTAATGAGCAAGCTGAGGGACACGGGGTTGGGGAGAAACTGGTGGGGTGGATTGAGAGCTGGTTGCAGGGCAGACAACAGAGGGTAGTTGTAAGGGGTGAGACATCCAAGCCAAGGCCAGTAACAAGTGGGGTACCACAGGGTTCCATGCTGGGCCCAGTTTTGTTCAATGTCTTCACTGGAGACATTGCAGAGGGGTTCAAGAGTAAGATCAGCCTGTTCGCAGATGACACTAAGATTTGAGTAGAAGTGAACAATGAGAAAGAGATGTAGGCACTCATGGAGGATCTAGTTAAACTTGAACACTGGTCTAGGGAGGGGAAGTTGGGGTTTAACACTAAGAAGTGCAAGGTCATGCACTTCGGAGCAAGAAATCCCAGGACCAGCTACTGGCTGGGGGAGTGCAGGTAACAGCTTAAGAGGAAGAAAGGGACCTTGGGGTAATAGTCATAGGGGACATGAAGATATCAGCACAGTGTAGGAGGGCAGCAGCAAGGGCAAATAGGATGCTGGGGTGCATTGCCAGAGGGATCACCTCTAGAAAGGAGGAGGTCATTCTGCCCTTGTATAGATTGCTGGTGAGGCCACACTTGGAGTACTGTGTGCAGTACTGTTGCCCATACCTCAAAAAGGATGTGAGATTACTGGAGGGAGTGCAGCGCAGGGCTATGAAAATTTTTATTTATTTATTTAGTTTTTGTTGACTGGGTAAGTGCATTAGGCAGATTCTGCCAATTTTCAAGCATGACCTGGGGGAAAGGGGATACAGATGAAATGCCAAATGACTTTGAACCAGAGTAAGCGGTTGGTGGTATTTTTAGTGAAAGAGGGAAATTTGGCCAAGGCACTGGGGAAATTCCCCTACTCATCAGTAGGAGAAACCTCTGGTCCATCTGCTAAAACGGCCGCTGAGGAGAAGGCTGGAGAAAGACAGGCTGCTACAGAGACAGGAGTTTTTGCCTCCCCTCCTGTGCTCTCAACCCAAGAGGCAGTAGAAAATGCAGTGGTCTTAATGGAATTACAAGAAGACATGGAATTGCAGACTGAAATGGATAATATGGAGGTTGTGGCTACTACAGCTGCTGTATCTATCAATGAAGTGACTTCTAAACATCCTGCTAATCAAGTTACTGTTGATACTCCTAAATACTATACTGTCTTGTATACTTCAGTGAAATTATCTTCTGTGCCTTTAACAGATGTCTCAAATACAATGGAACATCAGTTAACAGCTGACCAACAGAATGAACAACCTAGTTCTGTACCTTTGAAATTTGATACTACAGCTATCATGTCTGCTAAATGTCCTGTCAAACTTACTGCAGAAGCTTCTTTGCATTTAAATGCACAGCCTGGTACCAGCACATTAGGTTCAGCTTCTGAAGAGGAGGTGCACGATTCAGCTGGCAGTTCAAACAACCCTTCCAATGTGTGCCTACAGCCGAGTGCACCTCCCAATTCACCGGACTTGCTGCCTCAGCCCGCTCCTACGGAACGGTCCCGAAAGCGCCTCGACCCACAGCAGCCTGTTGCTATACCCTCCTGCACGAGTGAACAAAAACAGCAGCAAGCCCAAAAGACCAATCTGCCACATATTACTGGACAGTCAAAAACATCATACATTGAAGAAAAAGCTGCAGAATATTTAGCTTGGCGCTCTAAACAAATGACTGAATCAGCGCTGAGTTCTGCAGAACTGGTCAAAGACTCTCTGGCTGTGAATTGGATGCTGCAGAAAGCTTTAAGGATGCTGGCTGGGAGCTGACCTCCGATGGCAGCTGGATCCTAGATCCTATGGATGACACAGTTAAAAGATACCATGATATTGCCCCGAGTGAACCCAGTACAAGTGTACATTGCTCTGGCTATGTGACTATGGGCACACACACTACTACCTTATTGCATGACTCTCCTAGCACTTTGTGACTTGAGGCATCTCCGCATCTAGTAATAATAATAACACCTATAATTTCTGCATCTACTGATGTTCCTTTACATTTGGGCCCCACCAAAACTGCTCTATGAAACCCTGGAAGAGAGCATGGCTGGATCCATTCTTTCAACTTGCTGATTTATTTCAGAATAATGGGGAACCGGCTCCAAGAAAGAATGCTGTGAGACATATTTATAAAGGGGGGCCTTGAACCCCCCCCCAACAGACTTTATATTGTTAAAAAAATCATTGCATTTTCTCTCTAAAGATATCTTCGCTCCGATTCATATTTGTAATGCTAATTTGAATTTTAGCCTTAAAAATGTAACTCATCTAGATAGATTCTGGGCACAGTATTAAACTCTTAAGAATAATTCTGTTTGGACTCCCTTTTTGGCAGTACCCCTCACTAAACCTTCAGTGAAGTTTATCACAGTTATGTTTGAGAATGAGGGAGTGACTGTAGAGGACATTTTATTTTGGTTAAAACAACACTGCAAAGTACTTGACTGGCCTAACCCTATCATGGACAGTGAACAGAACTGGAATTGAGGATGGAAGATTAAGGTGAAACTTTTTCCTCTAGCAATGGCCCAGTCCACCTCCCTAATTTTTTTTTCTTGGGCAGAGATAGAGGGTCCCTATTCTATGCTGGGCAGCCCAGATCTTGTTATAAAAGTGGATCTAGATCACACCTTAGTACTGCCTGTGACATGTCTAGATGCAGCCATTGTTTTGAGTATGGCCATGTTTCTTCTGATTGCCTTAATCTATTTAAATGTAATCTTTATGAACAAACTGGACATGCTTATGGCAAATGTCCCTGGGCCACCCACAACATGGATGACTGCCCTTCACATGAAGGCCTCATCAATCGTGCCCTGTTGGAACAAACAAGGCAAACTACTAAGCAGCAGCAGTCTGAAATCCGTGAGTCTTTACCTGACAATAACCCTGTTTTGAATGCTCCCCCTATAGTCCCCTTTGCTAATGGTGATGCTTTAGGTAGTAATATTATCCCCCCACCGGCTGCCTTTTCTCAAGAGACAGAGGTAGAACTTGATGGTCAAGAACTAGAATAGATGACACTTGAAGACTCAATGGATTCCTCAGCTATAGTGATGCCCCATCCCCCTCTACCAAACACAGAAAACATCTTCACTAAAATTGTACAGACAAAAAGGTCCTGAAAAGGGAAAGCATTGACCCCTAAAAATCTGGCTTTCCCTACTAAACAGAAACAGGATAAATCTAGTTCCTGGGCTTCAGGTAATAGATATGCGGCCCTGCACCCAGATTCTCAACTCAGGGTCTCTGATGAAGAGTCTGACACCTCTTCTATTGCTTCCACAATTACTGACACAGATGAAGGTACATGAGACAACTCTATTGCGAAGCGCACTAGACAACACAAGCAGTTTAGTACCCCTTAGGCAACTATACCCTCTTCTATCCTTCATGCATGCACTCTTTAACCATAACCACCACTAATGTAAACAGCATTAAGGGCGATAGGAAATGGATAGGTACCATGCACTCCTTGTCAAACCTTGGTGGGGACATGCTATGTCTACAAGACACTAGACTTAAAGCATGTGCTGAATTGTGCAATGCCTCTCATGCATGGACATGAGGTCCTTCCTTTTGGTCCACAGGTGATACCACCTGTGACGATATTGGTATTTTGTTTTCTAATCCAAACCTACAGATTTCCAGGCTATTAGATATTTACCCAGGTAGAGCTTTAATATTGGACATTAGCTACTCAAATGAAAGAATTTGCCTCATTTCAATATATGCCCCCCCAAACTAAAGCACAAAGAGTTGCACTTTTTAAAGAAGTGCAGCCTTTTCTGCATACCTCAAGCATGGCAATATGGGCCGGAGATTTTAATTGTGATTTAAAGCAAACTGACAGAGGATTACAAATGAATGAGTTATTTTGTGATTCCCAAGCCTTGAATAACATAGTCACTACTGCAAATTTACTAGACTCCTATAGATGTCAATTTTCTACAGGGGGCAACATGTATTTCAGAGGGTCCCTATCCACATGCATTGATTTTATTTTTGTTTCATCTACTCTGTCTGTCCAGAACATACAGACTCAAGCATGGGAGTTTTCAGACCACAGGTCCATTACCATACAAGTGGCCAGGGGTAATTCCCCAAGGTGTAAAAAAAATGCTCTGCACCTTAATGAGGCTGTTTTGGAGGACCGTCATGTACAAAAAGCATGGAAAAGAGAATGGACAGCTAGACTGTCTGTGTTAGGATGCTATAATGAACTCAGTGAGTGGTGGGAGGAGACAAAAAAATCTTGGTGGCAGTTTTTTCAGACCAGAGCTTGGAATAAGATGAACAGGGAGTATATTCAGTATTTACGACTAAGAGGGCAGCTGCAGCATCTCATCTCTCTAAATGAATTGGCTAGGGAAGATTATAACAAACAGCTCACACAAATTAAAAAAAGAAATGTTTGTTTTGCAATATGACAGAGCTAAAACCTTGAAAACAAGAAGTTAGATTTGGTACTCATATGAAGAAAGGGTATTTGGACCCCCTTCAAAGAATGTAAATCCAGAGTGGATCATCGGTTTGTTACCAAACTTGTCACAAATACAGGTCAAGTAGTATCTTCCCCTGCTGGTATTCTTAGAGATGTAGAACACTATGCTTCTTCACTTTTTGGGACTTTGCCTAAGGTAGCTCAGCCCCAGGCCGTATTGCGGATCCTAAATCTCCCCCAAGCTTCTAATAAGTAATCCACAGAAATGATATAGGACATAACATTAGAAGAAGTTACTGTATAATGACCATTTCTGCTCTTAAAAATGGCACCGCTCCTGGGTCTGATGGTATTAGTGCAGGGTTTTATAAAACCTTCGTAGACCGGTTAGCCCCCTGCTCTAGTAATTTTATATAACCATATTCTACAGTCAAATGATATGCCTGAGACTATGAATATAGCTATTCTAATACTGCTTTATAAAAAATGTGCATGTAATGATATTAAAAACTGGAGACCTCTGAGCTTAGAAGAAGATTCAGCATTTATATAGCGCTTTTCATACATCCAAAGCACTTTACAAGAAATGCTAGACTGGTAGTGAATTGACTGAATGTGTGGTGGCGGCCATAGCGCACATCATCACCCACACACAGCCTGGATAATTGCATGAACCAGTTTATGGGAAGGGGAATGTTGTCCAGGACACCGGGAATGTTCCCTACTGTTTGAGAAGAGTGCCCTGGGTTCTTTTACTTCCACCTGGACACCCACCAGGATAACACCAGGATGGGCAGAAGGGACCTCAGTTTAACATCTTGTCCGAAGGACGGCACACCCCAGCAGTACAGCACCCCCAATACTGCACTTGGCTGCCAGTGATTTTTAGGTGCAAGTCCAATCCTGGTGTGGGAGGAGAACCCATGACCTTCTGGTCCAGAGGCGGATGTGCAACCAACTGAGCCATGCTGACACCAGCTGAGCTTTCTAAATAATGATTTTAAAATATTAAGTAAAATTTTACTTGCTAGGTTGGCTAAAGTGGCACAGCATTTAATCAGTCCCCCACAAATTTGTGCATTAGCAGCCAGATACCAACAGGATAATGTTATTGTATTACACAAACTTTTTCAAAGAGGTAACATGGATGGGTTACAGGGGTATGTGTTAAGTTTGGATCAGGAGAAGCCTTTTACAGGCTAGCCCATAACTTTCTCTCTTCCACAGTAGAAGCATTTAAGATCCTGGTAGAATATTTGTCCTGGCTTAGACAGTTATATGCTAGTGCAGTTCTTATTCCCAGTATTAATGGGAGGTTGGGTAATAGCATACCAGTCTGATGTGGAGTTAGACAAGGCTGTCCTCTCAGTCTACTTTTATATGTCTTTGGTATAGACATCTTTATTCACATGGTAATGCATGAGAAATATATAATGGGTATTCAGGTAAAGCCAAGTGAGTCTCCCATTAAAATATTAGCATGTGCAGATGATGTCACACTTACAGTTACAGCTGACACCAAAGATAATGTTTTATCTGAGACATTGCTGCAATATGCTTCTCTATCTGGTTCGCACATTAATTATGTTTAAAGCAGAGGGCATCCCTTTAGGTAACACTCCTTTGCCTTCACAAAACTCCTTTTCTGGATTTCAGGTTTCCTATGATCCTATACAAATTCTAGGTATAGAGTTCAGTTTTGGAGATATGGCAAGGGCAAATTGGGAAACAAGTTTGTCTAAAGCAAACCAACTTGTCTCTTCTTGGAAAGGACAACAAATTTTCAAGAGGGAAAACATTACTGCTTCCTATCTTTTTGTATCTCAGTTATATATTTCCCCCACCATGTGCCCTTGTCACTACTCTGTTTAGCATTTTTTTTCAAGCATTTTGGGGAAGTAGACTTAACCCCGGTGAAGGGAGAGAGTTGACTTATAGGACCATTAAAGAAGGCAGGGTAGATATGATACACCCAGTGGCCTTGTTTACTAGTATTCTTGCAGCTTATAATATTGGACTGGCCTTAAAACCAAGGGCTACATTATGGAAGACATTGATTTTAGTCTGGTTGACTCCTTGTATACCCATATGGACACAAAATAAACCAAGACAACTAAGTGTGGTTCCTAGGATGCCAAAATATGGGCTTGACACTTAAATTGAATTTTAAGGTCAACCACTTACTAACAGTGGATAGAAAGCATATCTATAATATTATAGTGCTAGCAGAAAGAGTAGTTGAAGTCTCCTTTCCTCAATGTCCTGGCTGCCATACTAAGGATGTGATCCACCAACTGAGCAACTGCAGGCTTCCAGCATATGTCTGGGACTTAGTATGGATAGGAAATGTTGGAACATTAAGTGTAAAGAATAATAATAAACATAAACAGGTTTCTGATAGATATTGTCCTAGGGATACATGTGCCCACATTTTAGAGACACAAGAGCACCTGTTTTTGACTTGTGATTTTATAAGGCTCTTTTGGATTCAAATTGCTGTTATATGGGCAGAGCCCTTATTCAAATCCCTATCTTATCCTGGATTAATGTATGCCATTCTCCCATCAGGATGGAAGAAGTACAATCAGGACTCTGTATAAGTTGTTTTTGCTATACTCTGCTGTTACGTTTGGCAAGCTAGATGTGTTCTTGTTACTCAGCAGAGAATGGTTGATTTAAAAGAATTATTGCACAATGTAAGCCTTGCTTTAAACAAAGTTCTACAGAATGACCTGAAGACGTTTTACCACTTGAAAAAGTCTCATTACTCTGGGTTAACTGTAGGTTTTTGTGGAATGTTTTCTCTGCTACATATTGTGTATTAGATATGCATTTTTTTCTCATGTATATTGTATTGCTTGTATACTGTTTTGTTTGATTTTTTGTACTGTAGTCCACCTTTTTCAATAAAAATTCCCCCACTCTTTCTGAGAAGTGCCATGGGATCTTTAACATCCACCTGAACTACCACCAGAACAGGCAGATAGGACCTCGGTTTAACATCTCATCCAAAAGACAGCACCTCAGGAGTGCAGCACCACCCTACGTGCTGCACTACAGTGTCAGTATTGGGATATTAACCCAAGTGCCTGGTGTGGGGATAGAACCCGCAGCCCTTTGATCTTTCAGCCTCAGAGGCATGTGTGCTACCTGCTGATCCACTGACACTGACATTATCGTGGGACTGGGGGAGTTGCGACATGAGGAAAGATTGAGGGAGCTCAACACATATTCGTTGGACAACAGAAGGGAAAGAGGGGACATGATAGAGACCTTTAAGTACTTGAAAGGCATAAACAAAGTCAGAGAAGGAGGATTGTTCCACTTTAAGGGAGGGAGGGACACTAAAGGGCATAGTCTGAAGTTGGAAGGGGGAAGGTTCAGGAGGGAGATGAGGAGGCACTACTTTACAGAGAGAGTGGTGGCAAGATGGAACGCACTGCTGAAGATTTAATCAAACTGAGAAGTGTGGATAGCTTTAAGTGGGGTTAGGATAGAGTCAAGGGCAGGATTAGCACAGACAAGAACACAAAGCAGGGAAAGATCAGGAAAGGGGAAGAAGGGAGGGGTTTCGGTGGGGCTGGGGCAGCTGTAGTAGTATGAAGCTAAAAGCTGCACAATTGGGCAGACTAGATAGACATGTGGGTCTTTGTTCTGCTGGCAATTTCACATGTTCATATTTGGGGAGTTTTTTAAGGTGCAACTTTCAGAGCAGAAATCACTGTGGTGGCTTGTCTACATATTAGTCTGTATGAGAGCAGCATACAGGTTTTTTCTCCTCCCTGCCAAAAGGAATGGTGGCGTCTAGGCAGTGCTAGCTCAGCCTTTCTAGTGAAGAAGTCATTTAATTTGGATCTTGTATTGATAAGTCTTGCCAGTAGGTCCTCAGGGCCATTCTGCTTGTACCACACTTCTAATTGTTTTAGTTAGGACTCTAACTGAGCTTGCTCTGTTTCACACTGGTTGATCCTGTGGTAGTGTAAGTCATTATCTTCCCTTTCATGTTTACCTAATAGGCCTCACATAAAGTGAAGTCTGCAACCTCACCATTATCATTAAATTCCCAGAATTCTGTTGTGGCTAGCTTGCACCACTCAATTAACTTTTCATCTTCCAATAACAGTGGGTCAAGCCTCCAGAATGGGGATATAGCCTGTGGGGAGCCTTTATATGAGGTTAATCTCTAACAACACATGGCCCAAAATGACAATAGGGTGAATTACCACCTGTACCATAGAATGGAGTATGCTTTGGGATAACAGCCATAGAGCAGTCCTGCTGTACATGCCATGGGGGGGGGCAGAGTAGCAGGTGTAGTCTCTGACCCGAGAGTTTTGTACCCTCCAGGCATCCATTAAGAGATGTTCTTGCATTAGAATGGTTACAGCCTGTACCACCTTATGATGTGGCTTGTGGAAGCCCCACTTCTATCTATTTAGGCATCCAAGGTGAGACTAAAATCTCCCCCTAAGAACATAGGTGATTATGTAGGGTTCATGTCTAAAAGCTCCTGGTTTTGCCTGTGGAAAAAAAGTAGGGTCATTTTTGACTCAGAATGGCCTATTCTAAATCCTTGTGCAATAATATTGAAACCTCTCTCTTTCTAGACATGGCAGCACTATGCACTTCCTCCGCCACCCGTCCCCACATCAGTGTTAATGCCTCAGGCCCTTTAAGTTTCATTTCTGGTAAAAAACCTATTTGAGACTTTAGTTTTTTGAGGTGAGCCAGTGCTTTTTTTTGTTTAACAGTGGAATTCAAACCACGTGCATTCCATGTAATCACTTTGATCTCCATTTAGCAACTTGTTCTGCCTCATTGTGCTTAGGCTTTGAAGCACCCTCATCTTCCCACCATATTGCCTGTACTGTACATGAACTCCCATCTTTTGGTTTAGCCCATCTAACATTCAGAAATTCTTGAAAAGTATGTAATACAACCTGACTACGTTGTCCCAGAACAAATAACACAAGCAAACAAGTGAAAGAACTATTTACAATAATCAGCAAACTATGTTGCACAGGTTCAGTACATAACCCCGCCCACCATACCAGTCGGAGACACTGCCACTCTATGCATCAGCCCTATATGAGCCAGTATGTGAGTTATACTCTCTGGGGACATAACAGGTAGCCAACAGGGGAACATCAAAACAAACTCTAATTGACCCTCTTCAGTTTGTGAGCTACAAGTTAGCTATACATGCCCCTTCTCAAAAAAAGGAGAGAGAGAGAGAGAGAGCGAGAGAGATAAGATATGCATATAGGGATTGAAAGCCACCCCTCAGTAAGTTTCATCCTTATAGCCCTCATGACTATTCTGCTAAATATGCCTATGAGGCATGAGCATGAGGGCTGGCCTCAGGATGGAAGAGTAAACAAATTGAAACCAGCTGGCAAGTCCATCTAATTGCCACCCTGATTATCAAGGCATTCTGTAGGTGTGGACTTACTCCCAATTGCTTGTTTAATGGGGTCTTGGGGAAGGGCACCAGCTGCAACAGGGATGTAACAGATATCTTCTGCCTGAATGATGAGTTGAATTATTTATTCTGCTGTATTAGAATGCATTCCAAAGCAAACCCCTACACTTAGGCAGATACCTCACTCATAATCGAGAAGTCAGTGTCACAATGCAGCAGACCTAAAAAGGATCCTTCCATTATACAAAGTGCATTTATATAGGAAAGAAAAAGCCAGATTGCATAAGACACATGCCTTCAGGACTGCAAGTGTTAGCATGGGAAGATAAAAAAATAGTGATCAGTATTGTAACACATAAAGCATAAAGCGCAGCGACCTTAGAGATCCGGAGTTCTTAGAGGATTTCTCCCTTCAGGAGCAATGATCATTCTTGTCTGTGGAACATGGATATCATCCCATGCTAAACAATTGGGGGACCATAACCTAAGGTTTAAGCTTCCCTAGCCATGTAGAACAAACAGAGAGAGAGAGGTCTGTGAGCAGCTGCTCAAACATAAAAGGGCACTGTTTTGATCCATTTTTAAGTAATTTACTGTACTCTATAGACTAACAGAGAGACCTTGTAAGAGTGTTGCCTCTTTAAGACTTGTTGCAACCTCCAGTGGTTCACCCAGATAAGGTGAAGAAAGCTTGATCTGGTCCCTTCATAAATTAACGTCATAAACATATAAAAATGCAGGAGTCCAGATCTTCACATAGACCCGCAGCCTGATTTAAGGGCCATCACCCATGCTGCAAGTCAAACAACTGTGAGTTAAGTATGGCCTTCTTTTCCTTCAAGTGGGTCACTGGATCTTCAGCTCTGGAGCAGCCACTTGATGGAAGGGCTGCATGTGCAGTTGCTGGAGTCCATGAGGAAGCAGGAGGAAGAGCTGAAGGTTCTGGGGCAATAGTTGCAGCGATCTGGACTAGAGAAGGAAAATTGCCCTGTAAGACTTGTGAGTTGGGAGGATGGGTGGATTCAGTGTAAATGCCAGTAGATCCTGAAAAGGATCCAGATGCAGCACTGTGGCTTCGGCTGTGAGAACAAACTCTAGGGGAACTATCTCATTTTCTGCTTCCCTCTGCATTTTTCTTCTTGCTCTTTCTTTGGGTTTTGGAAGCAAGGATCCATGGGTCAGCCTCTTGAGGAGGCGAGGGAAGGGCAGGTCCTTTGTGGTGGCCCTAACACTCACCCCATTCTCATATACTTCACCCATCTCAGCTTATTTACTTATAAAATGAGGTGAGTGTTAGGGTTGATGACCCCAAGGCCCCTCGATGCCTGTCGGTGTCTGCAGGCTAAGGGAGGGAAATTATGGTTGGAAACCATAATGCCATATATCTATATCTATCTATATCTATATCTATATCTATATCTATATCTATATCTATATATTTTAGAGGCAAAAAACTCAGTTTAATGCATTAGTTAGGGTTGTTCCACAGTGACAAAAGTGAGAAATTTGCTGTTAGGGTTAAAACTGACCCCTTAGACCCAGCTACCCCCAACCTAGCATTGGGGTGCACATTGTCATCAGCTCTAACTCTCACCCCATCACTTGTGTAAAGAAGTTGAGGAACAGGAGAATGGAGTGAGAGTTAGACTGATAACCCCAAACGCTGCACTCAAGGACGTTGGGGGTGGGGCTGGAGGAGTCCAAGGGGTCTTTCAACACTAAAAGCAAATTCCCACACTTTTGTCACTGTGGAACAATGCTAACTGATGCATTAAATGGAGTTTTTTGCCTCTAATTTCCCTTTTTTTTGAGAATCATGATGAGAAATAGTGAATGTAATGCAGCAGTGGGCCACGTGATGTCTTGTGAGATAGTAACAGGAACAGCAATGCAAACAGAAGCACCAACAGTGGCACACATGGTAACACAAACATAAATGGGAAAGGAAATGTTAATAGAAATGCAAGCGCAAAGTGATGTCGAAGCAAACAATGATGCAAACAGACATTGAAGCATGTACAAAAACACAACTAGTAACAAGAACAGTGATGGCAGCGGTATTTTAAATGGAAATGTTAAGTGTCACAGCAAAAAGATTGTGAAAGGGAATAGAAACGCAAACGCAAGTGCACACATAAACACAAACCATAATGCGCACAGACATGGTACCACAATTGTAAATGCAAATGGTAAAGTTAAGATAAAGAATAAAGCCAAAGGAAACAGAAATGGAAATGGGAACAGAAACGCGTACGGAAATGCAAACCGAAACACGCATGGGCACAGTACCGCAATTTGTAAATGCAAATGGTAACAGTAACAGCAACAATAAACGCAAAGGAAACAGAAACACAAAAGGAAATGCAAGCGCATATGGAAACACAAACCATAATGCGCAGGGGCACTTGCAAATGCAATTGGTAACAGTAACAGCAAAAAAGACGCAAAACGAAAGAGAAAAGAAAGGGCTGCCAGAAACACAAATGGCAATGTGCACGGTGATGCAAACAAAAATGCAAACAGAAACCATAGTGGAAATGTAAATGTAACAGTAACAAAAATGCATAGTAATAGCATAAAAAGACTAGCAGATGGTGGCGTGCACGGAGCAGTAATACAAATGGGGACATAAATGCAAGTGAAAACAGTAACTGTAACAGTAACAGAAGCGCACACACCCTGTTTTTGCTGAACAGGTGCATAGAGAAACAGAGTGTGTACAAAGAATGTATGCATTGGAAAGGGCATCGAAGCTGAAAATGAGCATTGGAAGTACTTAATTGCTAATATTTCAGGAACCGCACAACGTAGAAAAAAAATTAAAATTTCACAAAAAATATGATTTTCCTGGCTAGGTTTTTATTGTTACAGAGTCCACAGGGCTATGCAACTTTCAACAAAAAATCTGTATCTCACATAATTTTCGAGATATGAGCTCCGAAATGTGAGGTGAACGCCACCATGTTAGTCTATGGGGTTAAAATGCTAACTTCGGAGTACTTTAACTTTGCAGCCATGCAATATTTTTTCACCAAACCACTGAAAGGCATGTCTGTGGGATGTTGGCTGCATTCCCTCCAAATGTCAGCTCAAAAGACCAAACCATTCTTTTGCAGCAGGGTGGCAAAGAACTGCTGTCATTTGGGCCATAGTCTGAAAAAGTAGTGTCTCAATTTGTGACACCTTTCGCAAATTTTGCGAAAGTGTCATGAGTGCAACACTACTTTTGTGACACTACTTTTTCTAGAAACTTGAAAAACATATTTCTCGGGTGTTTAACCCCAAAATAAAGACATGGCTAGCATCCCCAGGGTCCGACTACGTGAACACAAAAAGAATTGTGTCCCTAGAGGTCCCAAATTTAAATGGCAAGCATTTCTGTGATCACTAACTGAAAAAAAATGGCTGACTCACGACACTACTGGGGTCATTTGCGACACTAAAAATGGTTTGTTCGACACTTTTGCACTTTTTGTTAACTTCCTCCATTGACTTATAATGGGAACTTGTTTTTTGAATAACTTTTGAACCATTTAATATTTTTTCACGAAATCTTCAAAAGGCACATCAGGGATGCTGGTTGCATGTTCTCTGAAGTTTTTGGATCAGTTGCACAAACCGTGCAACCTGTAAGTGAGAGCAAAGAATTTGCAAAAAAGTGTAAACGCACATTTTGTTGGTGCTTAATAACTCTGCAGCTGTATATCTGACCAGTATGAAACCTAGCAGACCCCAAGACCTACCATGCCCAATCATGCATACCAAATTTCAGGCAAATCCGTTGAACAGTGGCAAAGTTATTAAGGTACAAAGTTTGACCCTTTAACCTTAAAATGGCTCCTCAACCCTAACTATGGTAACATATATATATATATATATATAGACTCTGTATATATATATCTTATAGTGGCACGGTAGTGCCACTATAGTTAGGGTTGAGGAGTCACTTGCATAAAAAACCTCAAATTTTTCACCTTAATAACCTTGCCACCATACAACAGATTTACCTGACATTTTGCATGCATGGTCTGGCTCAATAGATCTCTGGATCTGGGAAGTTGTATTATGGTTGTTTGTACAGTTCTGGAGCTTTAGAACTCCAAAAGAAATGCAAAAAAAATTACTTTTTGCACATTTCTTTGCTCGTGCCTATAGCCCACACAGTTTGCTCATTCAGTCCAAAAACTTCAGGGAACAAGCAGTTGGGGTCACCAATGTGCCTTTAAAAGATTCTGTGAAAAAGTATTAAATGGTTCAAAAGTTATTCAAAAAACAAGTTTCCCATTATAGTTTATGGGAAAGTGTTTTTATCATATCGTATTATATCTTCCTTGCAGCTACAGCTCCTGTTTGCCTCCAGCCACCGCTCCTCCTTCACCTCTGACCCCAAAGTTGGACGTGCCCAGCAGGCATATGCAGCTATACCATCTAGAGGGAGTCCCACCTATGTCTCTGCACCCGGCAAGGAACCAATACTGGCACACGCCTCTGGTTCAGGCATTCGTCAGCCGGTGAAGCTGTGGTCATCTTACTGCCATGGACCTGTGCTGCCATTTTTCCTCCTGATTTATGTCCCCCCAGAGCGTGAGCATGCAATTAGTGTGCTAACATCTGCTACACTCTGCCCTTTGCTTAACCCCACTCTGGTAGTGCCCCCTAGTCATCACCAGGGGACGCTACAAAGCGATGGTTCCCTGGATCCCTCCTCAGGGATGGGAGAGCAGTCCTTCGGATGCTCAATCCCATTACTCCCCTACCAACCTCTGGTGCCCTGGGCCCACATCCAAACCCGAGTCACCAGCGTGGCATGAGGTGTGGCGTGCAGTGCCTCAACCCTCAGTGCCACCAGGCTGGCCTAGTCTATGGGAAAGTTAACAAAATATGAGAAAGTTCTGCAAATGGCCATTTTTGCTGTTACAAATGGCCCTTTTATTTTCGTGAGTCAGCCATTTTGTTTTCAGTTAGAGCTCAGAAAAATGCCTGGTGTTTAAAATTGGGACCCTCTAGGAACACAATTCTTATTGCGTTCACCTAATCGGGTCCTGATGATGCTAGGCATATGTTTTATTGGGGGTTAAACCACCCAGAAATACATTTTTAAATTTTTGGGGAGAAATACTTTCGCAAAATACTGTCACAAATGCAAAAGTTTCATGATTTTTTTGTGAAACTTTCACAAATCATGAAAGTAATTTGCGAAAGTATGGGCAAAATAACTGGAAACATCTGCCACCCTGCTGCAAGATAACGGTTTGGTCTTTTGGGCTGAAATTTGTAGGGTAGAAAGCCAAGATCTTGGTGCCAAAATATTACAGGCCTCCAAAGTTATGGCACTCCAAAGCTGACAATTTTTCCCATTGGATAACATTGCAGCATCCTCCGTGTCTTTCATGTCCCTTATCTTGAAAATGGTTCGAGATACAGACTTTTCGTCACAAACATTCTTTGTCCCCCACTTAGGGGCTAAGTGCAGAACTAGCCTAGAAAGCCATAAATAACATGACATTACAGTTTGTTTTCTACCTCATACGGTTCATGAGATATTAACAATTTAGTCTTCCAATTGCTCATTTTCATGTCCGAGGCCCACTATTATAGGCACATTCTTTGTATTCGCTGTCCTTTTTGATGCACCTATCTCTGACACAATGCGTGTTATGGATCTGAGTTTACATTACCATTTGTGTTACGGTTAGCATTTGCATTACCATTACCATTCGTGTTTGCTATTGCATTAACGTTACTGTTTTCGTTACGTTTCCTTTCATGTTTGCTTTTGTGTTACCATTTGCATAACTGTTTCTGCTTCTGTTTGGTTTGGGTTACCATTACCATTAGAGTTCGCGTTTGTGTTAACGTTACTGTTTGTGTCTGTGTTTGCATTACCGTTTTCGTTACCATTTCCATTTGCATTACCATTTGTGCTTGCATCTGCATTACCATTACCATTTGCATTTGTGTTACCGTTACTGTAAGCATTCATGTTTGTGTTATTGTTTGCATTACCATTTTTGTTACTGTTTGCATTTGCATTAGCATTTGCTCTCATGCTTACATTTCTGTTAGCATTAACCATTCGTGTTTGCGTTATTGTTACTGTTGGCATTTGCATTACAGTTTTTGTTACCTTTTGCATTACCATTTGCACTTTCATTTCTGTTTCTGTTTGTGTTAGCATTACCATTACTGTTAGTGTTACCATTAGAGTTTGCATTTGCATTTGCTTTTGCATTAGCCTTAGCATTTGCGTTTACGTCACCGTTACCGATAGTGTTACCATTAGCATTAAAGCTACTGTTAGCATTGCCATTACTGTTTATGTTTGCTGTACTGTTACTGTTACCGCTACCATTAGCATTACTGGTGTGACAGGTGGCTCCTGCCACTCTTGAAGACTGACCTTTTCTTAAATCTGCTACAACAGTTCTTCTATTTCATTTCTTAGTCTTTTCTATCCTTTACAATTTCTAGCCCACGAGTTTGGGCACCTATGGGCACCCCCTCCCCTTTCTTGACTATGCTATAGTGTCCTCTTTAATATTCCTTTTCCCTCTCAAGTTCTTGGACAGGGAAGTTATTGTGGTGATCTCCAAGTCTATGTAAAACAGGCTGTGTTTATTGTTGTTGGATTTAGTATGCAATATCACTATGTCATAAAATACCTTGTTGTATATACCTTATGTTTATGAAACCTGTAAATGCTGAAAATACCATGGCACTAGGTGTTTTTGATAATGATAAAAAGCACTAGGTGACTATTATAGAAATTAAGTTAGTTGTGCTGTTTAAAATGCATGTAAATTTCTGTAAACTGAACAAGTGTGAAATTCCATGGTAATTTGCACATATCCCATGATGCTTTGCATTATTTAAGTATGTATGATGTTGTATTTCTTTGAAACTTGATTTATTGCAAATGCCCTTTAGGGTAACCCTTCTTTCAGTGATTCTGCATTGAGGTTCTTTGTCTATACCTTTTTTTTTTATGTATTATTTCTTCCGATCTCCCAGCTTCTGCCATCAATTGTCCCCCAGCGTGCCCTCCCCCGAAGGTTAGACCCCCTCCTTTGTGCACCCCATGACTTACCCTTTGTGGCAGGGTGGTGGGGAGTGATTCAACCCACCCCAAATGAATCCATGCCAGGGAGGTGCCTTCTTAGAGGTGGCATGCTGCAGGGACCACGTCATCCAGCTGGAGCTTGTTTCTGCTTTTCTCCCCTTGTGAGGAGGCAGGGATTGCAATGATGCCTGCCTTGAAAGCACACACACTACCGCATGTGCTCTCACCAAGTGTCTGTCTGTATCCTTCCCTTCAGCTGTAGCATCAGCACGCTGCCCCCCAGCAGCTGCTAGGGGCCAGTGGAGCACCGACAGCTAGTGTTCCCCCACTCCAGACAAGGAGAGCAGTCCAATGGATGCCCGATCCTTCTCCTCCCTGCCAACCCCGATGACCTGTACTTGTTTCCAAACATGGGTCATCGGTGTGGCTTGAGGTAAGGCATCCAGTGCCTCACTCCTCAATGCCACCAAGCCAGCCACTTGTTTTTTTTATGTTTATTTTTGGGCCCCCACTACTCAAGCAAACAGTACCTGCATGGGGTGGAGGTTGCATCTCAACTGGAGAGTTAGATCAGAGATCAGTGTCAGTAGGTGCTGGCTAAGTGCAAAGAAAGGACATAAATAGTCTGTTGCTGCAAACGGATGTACTGAAGATGGAATATGGCATTGCAGAAGCTTATTTCCTGCATTTTGAATCAATATCACACAGAGATTGTGTGTTGAACCTGAAGATCGGGGTCTGGTCCATCTGTTATCCCACAACCCCTCCACAGACTTGGTATGAGAAGTGGGATAACTTGCTGGAAGCATCTGGATTGGCCAACGAGGGATGTTTTCTGGTTGATATCGCCGAGATATCCCAGGTGGACCAATGCACCAGGAGTTGCCAGAGGAGAATCAAGAGAAGAAAGTTAGTGGAGTTCTGCCCAACACCATGGCTGACAGATGGAGAGAAGCTGCTGCCCAGACTGGACCTGGGAACTCTGAGGAAGGCCAAGCCTGAAGACAATGAAGAGATGCAGGTTGAGGCAGACTGGAGGTGTGAAATACAACACCCAGGAGGTGGAGACCCTGATGAGGATGATCCACTGGATGAGTGGGCAATGGCTGGAGGCAAACAGACTATGCAGAAAGGCAGAACACCGGTGCCAGGTGCTTGAGAAGTCCCTGCTGGAGAGTTTGGACAAAGAGTCGGAGGAAGATTTTTTGTGGGCTCAGTTTGAGGAGGACTCCCTGACTAAGCAGGATATTCCTTTGTTGCCTATGTTTTTAGGATGTTACCTGTTGGAGGTTGGAGATGCAGGTATAGAACTTGAATGTGAAATCCCAGGTAAGACAGCACCTAGTGATATTGTGCTGGGTTTCAAGACTCCAAGCAAGCAAGAAGAAGCCTATGATGCTGTAGGGACTTTTCTTGTATTGATGCAGCTAAATCTATTAACAGTATTGACTAGGGTATACTGCAGGCTAAAAATGCTAGTATTGCCAAAAATGTTACAATATGTTAAGATCATGGAGGTGGTACATGTGTTTTATTTTTTTGATGAAAAACCTACAAAGGAGGAGGTGGGTGGAAAATGGATAGGAACCTGTGTTGGGGTAACACCTAGAGTGTCTACCTTCAGGTGTCTGTATCTGTAGCAAGTGAAATGAATCCAGACATAGTGGGTTTATATAGAGGGGATGAATCAAGGACTGGGTCCTGCTTAAAAGTGACAAGTCTGGTGGGGTCAGAGCAGGATATTACTCACCCCAGAGAAAGTCTTTCTGTGGTGCTGGACTTTACTGCCATCCAGATTTTTGGTTAAGAAATATGACAGACTTTCCCTAAAAGGAGATGGGAAGGTACTGTTAGTCTCTGTTGAGAAATGTGTTAATGCCTCAGGGTAAAGAATGATGATATCCACTGTGTTTATGATAGAATGTTTATTGTTAATAGGGACCCAGAGACAGAGCTTCTGAAGATGGATGGGTGGAAGCTCCATTCCTTCCTAGAACAGGAAGGTGGTAAGCAGTCTATAATAACTACTTCCCTCTTAAGGTGGGGGATATGTGACAGGGAGCTCCTGCCACTCTTGAGGACCAATCTTTTTTTAAATCTGTTGCAACAGTTCTTCTATTTCATTTCTTAGTCTTTTCTATCCTTTACAATTTCTAGTCCATAAGGTTGGCCATCTACGGGCACCCTCTCCCCTTTCTTGACTATGCTATAGTGTCCTCTTTAATTTTCTTTTTCCCTTACAGGTCCTAGGGCAGGGACATTATTGTGGTGACCTTCAAGCGTATGTAAAACAGGCTGTGTTTATTGTTGTTGAATTTAGTATTTAATATCACTATGTCATAAAATACCTTTATGTGTATACCTTATGTTTGTGAAACCTGTAAACGCTGAAAATACCATGGCACTAGGTGTTTTTGTTAATGGTAAAAAGTTCTAGGTGACTGTTATAGAATTAAAGTTAGTTGTGCTGTTTAAGATGCAGGTAAATTGCTGAAAACTGAACAAGTATGAAATTCCATGGTGATTTGCATATATCCCATGATGCTTTGTATTATGTAAGTATGTATGATGTTGTATTTCTTTGAAATTTGATTTGTTGCCAATGCCCTTTGGGGTAACCCTTCTTTCAATGATTCTGCATTGAGGTTATTTGTCTATAGCTTGTTTTGTTTTATTTTTGGGCCCCCACTACCCGACCAAACGGGGCCCACATATTGTTTATATGCCCTAGGTGCATGATTTGGCTCTTATTGTCATTGAATCCCAAATGCTATGCACTCCTCAAGGTCAATACATATTCTCTCTTCCCCCTACTGAGAGTCAAGTCTGTTACAGATTTTGGTGTCACCTCCAAAAAGGCACACCTTCTCTTCCAGTTCTTCTACAATGTCACTTATAAAGACAAAGAACAGGACGGGTCCAGGTTCTGAGTTCTCTGGCACCCCACTGGTCACTCTTCAAGATTTTCAAGATTTTTATTTAAAAATAAGAAAAGATGGAACAAACCAAGTGAGCTTTCAGTCATTTACAATTGCTTCCTGACATAAATTGGCACAATAGTGCATATTTCAATTACAAACTAAAATATAGTAAAATAGCTTAAGTAAATACAAGTGTTTGCAGAAATAAAACAGGCATATGTAAATTAGGTAAGCAACAATGACAGACTTCAAGCTGCATTACAGCTTTAAAATGATTGTTGGCTAGAATCACAACTGGCCTTGTAGCTATTGTTAAACCAGGCAGAGAGTTCCAATATTTTGAACCATTATAAGTAAAAGTCTGACACCCTATAGAATGTTTTATAATAGGAACAACAAGTTCAGTTCCAACCCTTACAGAAATAATTATATGAAATGTCTTCATGCTGCACACATAAAGCTACCCAAGTGATATGTACGCTACAAGTATGATTTAAATGTTAAATTGGAACTGATTGCATGCATATGGCATGAATGCAGCCAGCAAGTGTGGAAACCATGATTTTATGTTTAATTGGGAAAGACTGCATGCATGTGGCATGTGTGCAAAAAGCAAGTAGTCACTAATAACTGCACACATAAAAGTTAAGTGACTTGCTCTGGATCACACCCCATACAAGTGGGGGTTGATGAGAGTCAAACCTAGGTCTTGATCCCTCCAAGTATCCTGGCTTGCCGTTCAGTGCCTTTAACCACTAAGTTATACTGTCTGCACACATATGGCTTGCTTGTACTTCTATACATACTGTATCTGACTACATCTGCATGAAAGCAGCATGTTTGTAGTCACTGTTATGCTTTACAGTTTTCTTCTCTTACTCATCTCAGTTTCACAGTTGAACTGTAGCACACATATCAATGGAAACACATGTGGTTTTTCCCACCTCCAATACACAAACTTACTCACAAAACCACTTAATTACTTCTGTCTGGCCTGTACTCCAACTATATTCTCTCCATAGTTTTGAATGCTTCCACACAAACAGACTTTGAGGTGCAAACACAAATGTAGCAATAACTTGACACACACCTACATGGTCAGTCCTCCCCCATGCACACACACACACTATAGCAGGTATGGCCATCCTGCTACAGCCAACCCACCAAGTATAGATACAGTATAAGTAAAAAGTCTCTTACTTGAGTACTAGGGAGCCAGAGACAGAAGTCTTTAAGAGATGATGTCCATGGGTCACAGTGCTTGGGAGTACCCCCTTGAAATGAATTGAGTTATTTTTTAATACTGTTTTACATGTTATGATGGTGAGTTGCAGAATAATGAAGGCCACTAATCTACTAACAAGGCACTTGTTAGTTGAGCGGTGACCTTGATTAATCTCCAACTCTCCATCAATAATGTATAAAATAGTAATAAAAAATGCCCACATTAATTTCAATGGTGCACTACCCTGCAGTCTCCTTTGCCCTTTGTCATAATGTGCCTGAGCATGGGGATGTGGAGGTCAGCTTCACTGGGAGGGAGGCAAAAGCCTGATTATAGTAGGGCTCCCATAGTCTCTACATACTATATTGCTCAACTGTCCATGAATGCAAGGGACAGCTCAAGAATATCTGTAACTTCTCTAAAAGGTACAACTTATTTTTTATGACTAAAAAGTTATATGCAAATCAGGAAAATTCAAATGTATAAGATTCATTTGTATATACCCCAGAGCAGTGCATCAGATTTGGGCTTAAACCCACCCAATTACTAACCAATTTTTTCCTGGCTGAAGTTCTGCCCCCCCCCCAAAAAAAGAACTTTGTCCTGATTGTTCTCCCCAACTCCATTCCATTCAATATCCATCCCCTATGAGTCATGCAGCCACCCAAAGGTGAAGAAACATGAAAAACACATCAATATTTCAATTCTTCCTCCTCTAATCCCCCTGTAAAAAATACATTATTTACTTTTACTTACCCGGCCATGTGGCCAGGACCTGCAGCCTGACACATTGTGCCACTAGTCAAGTTTTCAGTCTGCTCCCCCTCTGTCCTTCTGCCAGAAGCTGGATGCTAGAACTGATGATCACAGGTCCCCAACGAGTTCTGCAAGCAAGTCACCTCACCAACCGAACCCACCCAACTTGGGCTGCTTGTTTCTTGCTTGGATGCTGCTGTGGCTGCTGCTGCACTGCACTGATCAAGGCCTATGAAGGCCATCCACATCACTGTAACCACTGCTGCTAAGCCTAGCTTACTGCTGTGGGGGTCTGAGATTTTTTTTTACATGGTGAGCCTAGTAGAGTAAGTAGGTAGCCTAGTTTTGAGTTAACTTCTAGCTCACCCTCTGCCCCTTCAGCCACCAAGGGAGATGGAGACTAACTATGACTAGACCAACAAAAATATGCTGCCACAACACTGCTATTGAGATTTCAGTGCTCACCGACTCCTCCAACAGTGTGCCTACTCTGTGGCAGTAGAGACAGTGTCACACTTGCAAGACTCATGCACTTTTTCTTGGCTGGAGCTCATTCACATCACATGTGATTGTGCTGCCACCAATAGGTGGAGAGAGTGGACAACACAATACAGACACAGTTGAGTCTGGAGAGTACTTGCAGTGTGAGCACACACAGACCAGGTGGGCACTTACTGTGCAAAAGTTTAAATCCAAATTTAATGTCATTATTGCCATACCATATGAACAACCTAGGCAAATATATGGGGGGGGAAACTGCCTCTGCCCTGTTTTATTCCTGGGGTATATACCACCAACTGACCCACACATAACCATAACCTTGTACACTTACAAGTATTAATGCCTTATCACAGTCTTAAAATGTTTTATCTTATTTTGTTACTTATTTTAGTGTTCTTTATTATATTTGCTATGCTCATATTTGTCTGTAATGCATTTACCTACATGATATGATTCTGACATATATTCTTTATACTCATAATCACTCATATTCTGTAGTTTTCCACTATTGTGACACATTGTGTGCTATTATGATTATGTTGCATGTATTTCCAGATTCACTGTCTGGAAATAAGAACAGATAACAGGTTGCTGACTATGAATTTCCTTTGAACAGAAATTCAGAGATTCTTCCTCATTTTCTTTGTAATTGCCCAAGCTAGCCGCCTTACTTGCATGCCTTATTCAATGCTGTATGCGAATCATATCTGTAACTGTAGTCTTGTCAGACATATATAATTGTATGCACACTAGCTTCTTGTGGAGAAAGAGACTGTACATGAGGAATGATGGGACATTGGCTCTCTTGTGAATGCTTTGCTTCACTTGTTATGGCCTGAGTATTGTAATAAACTTCTTTTATTACTTCTACTTGTTGTTACTTTCTTTGTCCAGCATACCATGCAAAGAACCTAAGGTGTGATCTTTTCACATGTAACAATGGTGAGCCAGACTGTCATGGTTTTGTCTGCAAAAGAATAACACTCATTTTACTTAGTGATTTGAGTTCTGAGATGTGTCTTTCCTCAGAGGCAAGTAGCAATGAGTTTGGCATCTTAGGGACTCCATCTGCAGTCAGCTACTTGTTTTTTTGGGAATTCCTCCTTCACAGGAGTTCATGACACCATCCATCTGTGTGTGTATGGGTGCTGTGGTTGCAAACACAGCAGTTAACTGACAGAATGGTTTAAAGATTTCCCTGCTTATTGACATGTCTAAAATACGCAGAGAGTTGAGAGAAGACATCTCAGCTTATCTCACTGCACATGGTGCGTGGGATGTGCTTAAATAAAAAAATGTTAACTAAAGATGTTTTGGATCTGATTACATTGATCTGTGTGCAGTATATTGAACTGAGACAGTCAACTAACCTGCAATCCGATAGAGGGCTGCTTTGGAGGCTTTCAAGTCTAATAGGGTTAATGGCTACTGATCAATCGGTGGCTGAACCATCTCATAGGTTGATTATAGACTTCAATGAGGAATCCTCCTTGCTAATGTGATTCACAAACCAAACATTTGTCTGTTCTGACCCTAGAGGTATTTTTTTTTTAATGGAACGTACGTCTGGCAGGGTGTTGTCTCTGTCCGTGTGTTTTGAATTTCTTGTGAATACAATTTAATTATATCTGTTGCTTGATCCACATTTTATTGTATTCTATAATGAATCTAAGTTTAAACGCTTTTGTCTATACAGCTGTTCCTTGCTATTCACTTTAGGAAAAGCACTATGTTTATTAGCAGTACGCCGTATCTTGTTATGTTTTTTTTATTTCATTTATTTTATACTGAAAAAATCTGTGAGCAAAAAATGCCCATTTTCACAGATGTCCAGTGACAAATAAAACAGCAATATACAAAACAAAATTACATAAATACATCAATAAACATTTTGTTGCAAATACATTAGAAACAATTACAAACAGTCTCTGACAAAAACTTTTGTTGAAGCAAACTTTTAAAACCTATCTTGTTATGTATTCCCTGAATGCTTCATTTATTCTGCTAGACTGTAGACTGCATACTCAATGTCACACTGTTCCCTGCAGTTCTGATAATGACTAATTGGAGAATGTTTAAAAAAAACAGCAGAAACATTAGTGTGTTCTGTAATGAATGTTAAGGTTTAATGGTATCAGCTTCATTAACTATAATGATGTGTATGATTTTAACACTGTTTTGACATCAGCAATTAGTGTTGGCTGAGATGCAAGAGTTAAGTCTGTCTTTTACGCTGATTGCATCACTTGACTTTGTTCACTTGAGCTATTTTTTTTAATTAAAAGAATCTTTGTTTACTTATTCCAGGTTTACCTTTGTCAGTGATGTAGTGTTACAGAATATGTTTCTGAATGTGTCATCCTGGATTTTGATGTGTGGAAATATTTGTAGTTGGGAAACACTGTGCCAAATTCCTCATCTGCTATATCTTTTTGTCACTGTTACCAGTTATCCGAGTGTTTAACTGTGTTTTCTGAAGCTACACTGCTTTTTTTTATGTCATTTGTACTGAGAAAAATCTGCTTATAAAATTGCCAACACCTTTGGCTTGTTGCCAATGACATGTTCATGTTTGCAGTGTTGGCACATTGTTTGCTGACTTTCTATCTTTTTGATAAGTGGTTGGTTTAATGTTGAAGTATGTGGACTGGTGTCATTCATCTCGATTCAAGTTAGTCATAGTTTGTTGCATAAAAAAACAGACGCATGATGTAAATGCTTCCAAAGGTTTTCTATTTTTTTTCAATATGGCCTCTCCATCTGCCATCATGGAAATCATGATGGTTCATCAATTTTGTTTTTGCTGCCTCAGCCAATGGCTACACAGTGTTCTTTTATCTGTAAGACTCCTCATTCAGCACGGTGTCAAAGGCCACTGCAGCTACAGATAGGTTTGGTCCCAGAAAACATTGTTTGTACAGTGTGTGATCTTTGGGAGGACACTTGACCTTGTGATTTTGAGCTGTACCTGTTTTTCCAGCTCACAATTGATGTACCTAGGTAAATGAATCAGTATTTCTTATCCAAATATAACTTTAATGGGGTGTGCACATCAAGAGTACTTTTGTTAGAAGTTACTTTTTTCAGTCCTCCTAATCTGTCCGTGACGTTAGGACAGTGATTTTTTTTTCTCTCTGGGCTTGCAGCTATAAAGCTGCTTGCTATCTACAAACCTGCCCATTCCTACATATGCCTTCCTTTACGGAAGTTCTCCTGGCATCTTTGTCCTTGTCCTGTATCACTTATCCTCATGCATCACATGGCAATCAAGGGGTTGGGGGGCTGTTCACCCACAGTATTTTTAATAAACCATTTACTTTAACAGGATGCTAGCTATACAATTTACACTGCCACAATAAGTATTCTGTCTGTTTTGGGAGAGTTTGCCATTTATGTTGCAGGCATAATTTAACACCCTTTTAACAATTTTGTATCTACAAAATACCAATATTTGAACTTGCATTAATTATCAGAATGATTTGTGTGTTAATGACACAGTTCTAATGCCAAATTCAGAGAATTAAGGATGCCTAATATTCTAACATTAATAATTTATTTCATTTTCAGGAATTCATCTGAGTGTACTAGTAGCTACAATAAAAAGATCCTACTCCCAAGGGTGATCGAATGCATACGTCTTTATAGTGTTAATATCAGTATCAGCATTTTGGAAACCAATGCTAACCTTCCACAAACAGAACACTCTAAGTAAATGAAATGTTCCCTTTCGTGGATAGTATTTTATTTTTTCTCTCTTACAGGGATAATACTATCCTTCACAAGTAACCACTGGTAATGCATAAGTGTATTTTAACCAGTGGCCCAATTTCATTATAATGTTATTTTAGTTTGAATCATAATGGGATAATGTATTGCCCTTATTATTTTTTTTACAGGTTGGGTCAAACCCATCTGTTTTTTTTTCAGCATACAACCTTCCAGGTGATAACTGAATGGCAAAGAAAGTTTACCAATATTTGTGTGGATGAATATCCACACCTCCGTTGGGAATAAAGTGTTCTCTAACATTTTTACAAACACCTGTTACTAGTCAATTTAATAGTATTTACTGCTGTATGGTCAGGCATCTGCTCCAGCATTGGTCATACGGTATCTTTTTATCTCCATGCTGTCTCTTTTGCTGAAGAAGGTGCTCATGGGGGCATGAATTGTATATATGCCCAACCCCAGTAACTGATTGCTTACATTAACACCTGTTTTAACAACTGGTGTGCCTGTAAGGGGCAAATAATTGTTGGGACAGTTAATGACATAGTTAACTACTAACACATCATTGCATGCCTATTTGTTTAACAAATATCAGTCTAGGAATGGTGTCAGCTTTATATGTACTATTTAATACATGCTGTACTCACTAATAGAAGGCTTTTACAGTTCATCAGTAATGCGTCTGTATAGTGCTGCAGCTGCTTCCATTCTTAGTGTGATTTATCATGTCTAGGACAGTTTCATAGATATGATATACTGTAAGACTAGCCTTCTGAACTATACAAGGAGCTCAAGGGGGGATTGAACCATGCCACCTTACAGTGTGCCTACGGTGGTTGCAAATAAATAAAATTCCTTCTGGACCTGACTGAGCTACAGCTAGCAGATGCAGAAATGGGGAGGTAAGCCCACTGTCCCTCCAGTAGGAGCACACAACAGGAAAATTGTGTGTTTGCTAATAACACCATTTGTTGGTTACTAGTTAAATATATATATATTTATATATATGGGATACATGATGGGCATGAGTGTGATATGGCAAATATTGTCACTCCTGCAGAGTGCGCTCTGGATATCTCACAAGTGCACATCATGTATTTGATTTATACAATATGGACAGGAGTTTCAGAAGTATTGTTATGATGTCATGTGTTCTGTTCCTGATTATGTGTTTGCTCATTCTGTGTGTGAGTTTTTTCTGAATGTACTGGCAGTGTTACAAATTCTGGGAAACAGCTGAGTGTGTTTTGCAATGCTAAATGAGTTAGTTTTTGGTAGGAGTGAGAAACAGACTATTTTGAGAAGCTGTATTCTTTGGATGTCTGGCTGCAGTCAAACTGCGAGTATCACAGTAATGGTAATGGGCTGAGTGTCAGAGTGTAAGGCCCAGTTGAGACTGTTTTTAGTGGTAACTGAGTTAGCTGCACGCAGCAGTGAGGAACAGATTGTTCTGTGAAGCTGTGCTGTTTAGAATTCTGGCTGCAGTGAAGTTGAGAGTATCACAGTAATGAGCTGGAAGATAGAGGGTGGTGTTACATGAGGTCCCTGCACCCTTATTGGTACCCTCAGAGGTACACCGTAGACAGCTAGTGCTTAGGTATATGTTATACTAACATATAGTGCTATGGGCATCTACTGTATAAGAGTAGATGTCAGGATGTGTATGCGTGTTGTTGTAATACACTTTGCTTGCTAATACACATATATTCTTCTATGTATTTTCAGTGTATTTCTTACTGGTAAGATGCCAGGACACCTGTGTCCTTGGAATAATTATGATATATAAGTCGGCATTGCCTCCTTTTGGTGATTTGTACTACTACACTGAGTTATGTAAGACTCTGTATAAGAACTCTTTTGTTTCACAAACTGATGACTACTACAAAATTGTATAATGTTATCTTGGACCATGGAGCCTCCTCTAATTTAGCCAATAGGGCTTATCTCTGTAACTAGAAATGTCTCTGTCTTACAGTAACCATTGTGATTATCATAGGTATATAATGTGATACACTAAGTCTTGTACTTCGGAGATACCAAGAGACAAAAAGAAACCTCGAGGTATATGGAACGCTTAGCACTGGCTCCCGGTTCATATTGATAAGAACTGCTTAGGGCAACTGTGATTTTATCCTTTTGGTAGTAATAAACAAGTTTATTACTCTAATGCAACATGTCTGTGATTACTTGCATTCCCAGTATTGCCAAGAACCTGAGAGTGAGGTTTAGACCTCCTGACAATGAGGAATAGGTGAGGGTGTTTTGTAAGGCTGAGTTAGCTGCAGGCAGCAGTAGACCTCTCATGTAGTTCTGCATTTGTGTCTATGGTAACAGCACAGGTGTTTTTGTATGCTGAGGGGAAAGCTGCCTTGAGTGATGATATCAGTGACTGTTGTGTGACCTGTGTGTTGAAATGGCTGATCACAGTAGAGCAGAGGATAAAAATATTACACTGCAGTGAATGATACACTGTTTCATCTCACTCATTTATCACTCACCCATATAGTATACATATATATATATATATATATATATATATATATATGGCAAAAACTGTTTAATGCATTAGTTAAGGGTTGTTCACATCCACAAAGTGAAATTCATTGTTAGGGTTGAAAGTCCCTTGGCCCCACCTGCCCACACCGCCAATGAGACAGGCGTGACTACTATTGTGTTGGCCATAACTCTCACCCCATCACATGTGTAAAGAAGCAGAGGCATAGGAGAATGGGGAGAGAGTTAGGACAGACAACCCTAATGCGCACCTCGATGCTGGTTAGGGGTGTGGTCAGAGGGGGCCAAGGGGGGCTTTCAACCCTAACACTGAATTTCCTCACTTTTGTCAGTGTGGAACAACCCTAACTAATGCATTAAACTGAGTTTTTTGCCTCTAATTTCCCTTCTTTTTGAGAATGATAATGAGAAATAGTGAATGTAATGCGGCGGGAGCAAGGGGCCCTTTGGGTCCCACGCTCCCGCCACATCATGTCTTGTCACATAGTAACATTGTGCCTGCAAATACAAATAGTAATGCGCATGGTGATACAAAGCGAAACAGAAAGAGAAACAGTAGTGTAGACAGAAATGTTAAAAACAACACAAAATCAAGCACAAATGAAAACTCAAAGGGTAACGCTCATGGTGGCGTAGACATGAACGGTAAGTGAAATGGGAACAGAACTGCAAGCAAAAACGGTAATGGTAACAGTAATGTAAGTGCACAGGCTGGTTTTCCACAAAAGCTGCATAAATAAAGACAGGGAGTACAAAGAATGTATGCATAATAATGGTTCTCGGAGCAGAAAATGAGGAGTTGGAATACTAAATTGCATATATCTCAGGAACCATACAATGTAGAAAATTTTTTTTAAAGTCATATGATTTATGACTTTCCTGGCTAGTTTTGTACTTAGGCCCTGGTAGGGGGCTAAGCATTTTTCTGACGAAAAGTCCGTATCTTGCACCGTTTCCGAGATACGAGCCCTGAAAGGCATGGCGAACGCCGTAATGTTATCCTATGGGAAAAAAAGAGAAGTTCGGAGTGCCATTACTTTGGCTCCCTGTAATATTGTTTCACCAAACCACAAAAAGGCACATCTGTGGGATGTTGGCTGTGTTACTTCCAAATTTCAGCCCAAAAGACCAAACCGTTATTTTACAGCAGGGCGCCAAAATATTCTTGTAATGTGTTGGATGCTGTAATGTTATCCTATGGGAAAAAGCGTCAAATTTGAAGTACCGTAACTTTGCCGCCATGTAATATTGTTTCAAAGAAACACTGAAAGGAACATCTGTTAGATGTTAGCTGTGTCCCCTCCACATTTCAGGCCAAAACACCAAACCGTTCTTTTGCAGCAGGGTGCCAAAGTATTGCTGTCATTTTCCCACAGCCTAGAAAAGTACTGTCGAAGTTTGCAAAAGCTTTTGCAAATTCATTTGACAGTGTCGGAAGTGCGAAAGTACTTTTTCCATACATTTGAAAAACATATTTCTGGGGTGTTTTACCCCAAAATAAAGACATGGCTAGCATCCTCAGGGTCTGACTGGGTAAATACAAAAATAATTAGGTTGCTAGAGGGCCCAATTTTAAATGCCAAGCATTTTTCTGATCACTAATTGAAAACAAAATGAAAGATTTGCAACAGTAAAAGGGCCATTTGTGAAAGTAAAAACTGCATTTGCAACACTGTCGAACTTTTTGTTAACTTTTCCCATTGACTTATAATGGGAACTTGTTTTTTTGAATAACTTTTGAACCATTTAATATTTTTTCATGAACTCTTCAAAAGGCACATCAGGGACCCCAGGCGCACATTCCCTGAAGATTTCAGACCAGTCACACAAACCGCGTGACCTGTAAAGACAACAGTAAATTTCCAGAAAAGCATAAACGCGCACGCAGATCACACTTAATAACTCCGCAGCCATGTATGCAACTGGTACAAAACTTGGCAGATCCCAAGGTGTATGGGTCTTGATCGAGTATTCCAAATTTCAGGCACATCTGTCAAATGGTTGCAAAGTTATTAAGGTGCAAAATGTTGGGTTTAACATGTAAATGGCTCCTTAACCCTAACTATAGTGGCACTACCGTGCCACTATAATATATATATATATATATAATTATATATATATATATATATATATATATATATATATATCTATATATATAGATATATATATATGTATAATTATATCTATAATAGTCTAACATAAAGAAGTGCAAGATAATGCATATGGGGCACAAAAACCCTGGCACAATATATCAGTTGGGGGGTGAGGATATAGCATGCACCAAGCAGGAAAGGGATCTTGGGGTTATCATCTCTGATGACCTCAAGGTAAGGAAAAAGTGTGACAAGGCAGCAGGTAAAGCAAATAGGATGCTGGGATGTATAGGCAGGGGCATCACCAGCAGGAAAAGGGAGGTCATAATTCCACTATACAAGACACCAGTGAGGCCCCACCTGGAGTACAGTGTACAGTTCTGGAGACCATACCTATGTAAGGACATAGACAGGATAGAGAAGGTTCAGAGGCGGGCAACAAAGATAGTGCATGGATTGCATCACAAATCCTATGAAGACAGGTTGAAGGAACTGAACATGTACTCCCTGGAGGAGAGGAGGGAGAGAGGGGATATGATAGAGACATACAAGTATCTAACAGGGAGGAACAGGGTGCAGGAATACACTATTTTTAAGTGAAAAAGATGTTCCAGGACTAGAGGGCATGGGATGAAGTTGGAGGGAGGATGATTCAGAGGAAACATGAGGAAGAATTTCTTCACAGAACGGGTGGTGGACAAGTGGAACACCCTGCCAGAGGAAGTGGTGGGGGCTGAAACAATCACGGGATTTAAGAATGCATGGGATAGACATAAAGGAATTCTGGAGGTCAGGGGTAAGGGGCAACAGACTTCTAGGAAAACATAAACTGAACTTACAAGCTCAAATGGGCAGACTGGGTGGGTCATAGGCCCTTATCTGCTGACACTGTCTATGTATCTATGTATCTATGTAACATTATAAACCAGCTCAGCCTCTCTGCCTTCCCAGTGTGGTCTAGCACAACTGTACACAATCTATTTGCAGGTGACTTTATGCCAACAACCAGCACCAGCCAGGTGCAAGGGCCTTGGTCCTCAACTAGTAATCAACTGAGCTGGGGGGGGGGACTGTGTACATTCCAATATTCTTTCACAAATCCTTTTTGCCTTTTTAGCTCCTGTAAAAGACAATATTATTTCAACAGTCATTCCTGGACTCTGACGACCAACTTCATTTGAAATATGATCAATGTTTAAAATGTATTTTCTGCAATGTGCTTAATATGACTATTGTTTCATTGTCATTATGTCATTGTCATTATGTTTTCACATATTGTTGCAGCTTATTTAATATGAGCTCAGTATACTGCTCCACATCCGTGGATATTTTGGGGTATTAGGTCCATTTGTGTGACATCTGTCAGACCCAAATGGGGTGTGGTACTAAGTACTAACCACTTACACAACAAATTAGTTGTTTTCACAAGCTGAAATGTCCCAACAACACAGCTATGAATGATTATTTCTTTTTTATAGGTTATGTGCCACCATTCATACTGACAAACAAAAGGATCAACTCTGCTGCCCCATCCAGACTCATTACAACATGATAACCATGAACACCTGGACACCATAGTGGTAGCCCCTAACCAATCTCAATCTCACAGAATAAATGGCAGACTGCTAGTAATCAATGACAAATCCCTAAGGCCCACCTAGCTAATGGCACACTCCAAGGTAGGCCCTACACCAGAAGATCACCCACTGGCATCCTGTCTATATGCCAGGCTCCAGCATAACACACAGGTTTCTATACCTGTACTATACTCATACATACATAGTATTGTACACCTCATTCCACTGCTAGCACTGCCATATTTTCAACTTGTGTTACTCCAACAGAGAAAAAGCCTACCCAATGCACCAGGCATAAATCCAAACCTACTAGTGGTCTGATTGCTTCTTCACTCCCAGGTACCTTGTATATAATGTGTAATATACACATACTATGGCAGAATATAAATTATGCTTCAATACAAACATTTCTAGGCTTTATAGTGTCATGTTACCAGACCCCTTTGCAAGAGAAGTGAAACTTGGCTGACGCCTAATACTCCGGATCATGCCATCTCTATACAGGGCTACAAGATATTCAGGCTGGATAGGACCTCAAAAAGGGGTGGTGGGCGTGCAATCTACATAAAGGACTACCTTACCTGTCTCCCTGGTTCTTACCCCACCACAGAAACCTCAGTGCAACTCCTCTCTATCAAGATACTACTTGGTGCCCAAAACAAAGTCCTCATGATTGCTGCTGTCTATATCCCACCAAAAGATCCTGATTCTGGCCTACAGGCTGTCCTCGAGTTCGTAAGTACACAACCTTCTGACATCGAACTCCTTCTCCCTTGGGGACTTTAATATAAATTGGCTTGCTCCTGATGCAGGGTCAAACAAAGATGCCATCCTAGCAGCAAATTTAACACAAGTGGTAAACTCCCCTACCAGGAAAAACTACAAATCAGGGACCAGCACCCTCATTGACTGGATCCTTACCAGCCACCCTACCTGTATAACCAATGTAAGTGTTCTTCCTGACTCGCTCAGTGATCACTCTCCAATAATATGTACCTGGACAAATAAGTTTCGTAAGCCGCCTCCAAAAAACCATCTATAGCAGAGTCCTACCTTATGGCAACCTTACTCATCTCAAGACCTGTCTTAGGCAGATAGACTGGTCCTTGATTTACAAAACTCAAGGTGTTGACCTAGCCCTTGATTACTTTATTACTACTTTCAACACTGCCTGTGACACCTATGCAGCAGTAAAAAAGCACAAAATCAAAGCACTCACAAATCCCTGGCTCACGGCAAAGCTATTGGCACAACTCAAAAGTAGGGATCACCTCTGGGCCACTGCAAGAGCTACTGGCACTCTGTCGGACATTCAAAAGTATAAACAGGCTCGCAACCACTGTACTAAACAGATCTGATTGATGAAGAGCTCCTACTTCAAGAATGCCCTCTCCAACTCCTGGGGTGAAGGAAAATCCTTCTGGGACAACATAAAGAATATCATGGGTCAGCAGTACAAATCCTCTCCTACAATAATGAATGTGGATGGAACCACTGCATTAGACCCAGAGATCATTGCAAACACCCTAAATGATACCTTCACGGACCTTAGTGGTGTCCTCTCATCTGATTTCTTCACTGATGCTGACCCTCAATTTCTACTTCTACTACTGCCTCTCCAATCAAACCACCCTTCCATTTCAAACTAGTAAAGGCACATGAAGTCTATAAATATGTAAAGAGGCCATTTCTAAGTCCGAGCAAGCAGCGACACTATTGACCTTAAACTTCTGTCCCTCACTCTGGAGGAAGTACTGCTCCCCTCACAAAAATTTTCAATCTCTCCCTCTGCTACAGCCAATTCTCTAGGAAATGGAAGGCTGCAGTTGTCACTCCGGTGCACAAAAGTGGTGATAAGTCAATGCCTGGTAACTATCGCCCGATATCAATACTACCACCTCTCTAAGGCCCTTGAGCGCTGTGGCAGACCAACTTTCAGACTGCCTGGAAAAGCACAACATCCTATGCACTCAGCAGCATGGATTTAGGAAAGGCACAGCACATCGACTGCCCTACTTGAATTCTCAGGAGCAATCCACAATGCCATGGACAAAGGAAACCTAACTGGAGCAGTCTACATTGACTTAACCAAGGTATTTGATACAGTTCACCATAGCCTACTTATCAAACAACTTCTATCCCTAGGGCTCTCGCAGGGTCCTGGTCACTGGGTAAAAAATTACCTTGCTCAGCGCTCTCAATCTGTAAAAGTAGCTGGAGTTCTATCAGACTCAAAACCGGTTCGCTCAGGAGTTCCCCAGGGTTCCATCCTGGGCCCCCTCCTTTTCAGCCTTTTCCTAAACTCCCTCCCCAAATCCTGCCCTGAACAAATAATCCTCTATGCCGACGATGCCGTGATTCTTGCCACTCATAAAGATCCGAACCTCTTACGCCTCAACCTTCAGCATGCTTTTCCAAAGTTGAGATGTGGTTCCTTGAACATAAGCTGGTTCTAAACCACAAAAACTAAATCCATGCTCTTCTCTAACTCATAAAACAGAAAGCGCAAGTCCCACTCACCATTAATACATACCTGGGAAATACCCTTGAACAAGTGCCAATTTTCAAATATCTTGGAATCAACTTTGATCAAGGCCTAACCTTGCAACTCACATTGATAGTACAGCAAAACTATTAATCAGCGAATGGGATTCTGTATCGGAACGACAGCTTCTTACCCATTCTGCACTGAGTTGCCATCAATCTTCTATCATCTCAGTCGTTGACTATGGCTTAGTTATATATGGATCTGCCACTACTGCAGCACTTGAGTGTTACAACATCCCTACATAGGCCTGTCGGCTGCTCACTGGTGCATCGACGTACCCACACATGTGAACTCTATGCTGACTCAGGTTGGTTACAACTCTCAAACCGGATAAAGTACCTTACCTGCCTGATGGCAAAAAATCCACTCTGGGCCTCACTCCACCTGTATCAAGACCTGTTATATGCAGTGCTAGCACCCGTTTTACCAGAAGATCAGAACACCAGCCTCTCCAAGTCCCCGATGCGGACTTCTCAGGGACAAAGATCATTTGCCTATCGTGCCCCAGCTGGCTAAATGCCCTCAGCACTCATATTACTGCCTCCACCTCTCTAGGTATTTTCAAATCAAGGCTTTTCTCTCCCTTGCCACCTCCAGCTCCTGTGACTGCCCTTATTAAACCTCCTATTTTCTCACTACCCACCCTGTTCCGTTATTTGACAAAGACATGTTTGGGAAACCTTTTCTCCTGCTATTGTCTGCTCCCCACACCATTCACTTACCCTCTCTGTTCTGGACTTTTTCCCTATTTGTTTCTCCTAGTCTGGCATGACCTCTTTCTTGTAATAATGATAATGTGATTATTGATATCTCATGTCCTTTTGCACAAGTGATTTGATATGTATTTGTATATGTTTTCTTGCTCTTGACACAACACAAATTGTTGTATTATCTTTGTAACCTTTTGTACTGTACCTAATTGACGTGGAACCTTTGTAAAAGAGCCTCTGGCTCAAAGGTAGTAATTCCTAGAACAATAAACTAAACTAAACTAAACATGCTCAAGACCCAGTATCAGTGCACCACTCTACAGACTACCTAGGAGTATTCCATCCTAGACAACAGACCTAACAAAAGGAACGTTCTGAAATCCCATAGGTGCAACAGACACTATTGTATACCCATGCTACATGGTGTAAATGGCATACTGCCATACAGTAATGGTTCGTAGTGCATATAACAAGCATAATATCGCACTTTCATTTCATGAAATAGGCCTAAACTAGACCAAACATCAACTCATAAGCAGGGAAACTATGTTTTTTCTTTCCCTATTGTCACATCCTCTTCTGAGACTTGGAAACAGGGTGTATTCACAGATGAATAAATGGTATATTCTTATTATTGAACCATGAGCTGCACCTCCAAGTGCATGGCTGACGCCACCACTTGCCTATGTCACACCACACCATGACTAAAGGCATTGCTAATAACTATACCATTTTCCTTTTCCTTTTAACGACAACTATTTGCAATTTTTAAAACTAAGTTTTTAACAAAGTTTTACAAGTTTTTAGGTTTCCACAGAGAGGTACTGGTAAGATCTTCACGCAACACATGCAACTTCTCTTCATGACTGGTTTTCCATATTTGGCTAGTACCTCACACGAGTTAATTGTTCTTATATGGACTGTGCTGTTGGTTGCTCTTTCATGAATTATGTTCTTTATGAACTGTCGATATTTGTGCAAAATGTGCTATTTTTGCAAAAAGCTATGCCTGTGTGGTGTGGCTATTCCATTGAAACATGCAATGGACAATATCATGCAACCCTTGCCAAGGCCTTTGTCAATCCAGCCAATCAGTAGCCAGCTACATGAACATTACCTCTCTTACCATGCTGGTACATGTCTGCACAGCCCCATGTGCCATGTATGCCCCATGGGTTACAAACTTTGGAAGAATTACATTTCCATTGTAACTACACTGCTTTGTGGTTGCCAACTCAAAACCTTATGGACTGGTTCCTCCTTGAGGAGATTGTTATTAGGTTATTCAATCAAGAATGTATGCTGCCATGCCATATGCCACCGTTATCTGTCTTTTCAACTCTCAATATGGACTGTTCTTTAACAATGGACAATAACTTTAACACTGTTTTTACACACAATGTTCTGTGATAATACACATCAACAATTTTTCTTATACACATATCCACTGTGGTGTTGACATTCCTAGTTTCTGTTTTGTGTTTTGTGATCTGACCATCTGTGATTATCCCTGTGTTGACTCCTGAGTAGGTCTACTTTCACAGTCACCCTACCTGTATGCTATAAAAATGTAATTCATTTACATCATGAGTTTTTATGTGCTTTGAAAAGCAGATGTTCAAATCAATGTTTTAAAGCTTGATAGTAATTTATATCTTGTTTTAACTCATCCACTACTAACCCTTTGCTGTCTGAGGCATACTTTTAACCAGCATCTTGCATGTCTGCAATTATTTTACAAGGCTCATGCCTCAGGGTTGTTGACACATTTAAATATACCATTTCTACACCTAACCATCTTCTTTTTGTTCTGTTGCTCTTTGAGCAAGGCAATCAGGACGGGACTATTATACCTGGATTTATACCACCAACTGACCCACATGTAACCATAACCTTATACACTTATAAATATTAGTGCCTTATCACAGTCTTATAATGTTTTATCTTATTTTGTTACTTATATTAGTGTTCTTTATTATATTTGCTTTGCTCATATTTGTCTGTAATCCATTTACCTATATGATATGTTTATGCCATATATTCTTTATATTTATAATCATTCATATTCTATAGTTTTCCACTATAGTAACACACTGTGTGCTTTTATGATTACGTTGCATGTATTTCCAGACACTGTCTGGAAATAAGAACAGATAACAGGTTACTGACTATGAATTTCCTTTCTTCAGAGATTCAGGGAGTCTTCATTAGTTCCTATGAAATTGCCCAAGCAAGCCACCTTACTTACATGCCTTATCCAATGCTGTATGTTTATCATATCTGTAACTGTACTCTTGTCAGTCATATATAATTGTATGCACACCAGCTCCTTGGGGAGAAAGAGACCATACTCAAGGAATGGTGGGAAATCCGCTTCCTTGTGATTGCTTTGCTTCATTTGTTATGGCGTGAGCATTGTAATAAACTTCTTTTATTACTTTTACTTGTTGTTACTTTCTTTGTCCAGAATACCATGCAAAGAACCTAAGGTGTGATCTTTTCAAACGTAACACCTACCTAAATGGCATCACTGCTTAATGGTAGCTATTTATTCTCTCGTGCTAATGCAATGGTTTCTACTGTGTTCTGAGGTACTGCATCTCCATGTTTCATGATTTGGCCTGATCATCATGTGGGTTAGTGTCCCTCATTGTCCCTCATTTTGAGTGTGCATGTCCCTCATTTCAGTGACAAAATGTGAGGTATGGTCATGCTTCCAAGACCCTACTCAGCACAAAGAGTGCTGGGCATGGGCATAGTGTATATGTTCAATACAGAATGACAAAAGGAAAGTAAGTGCGATGAAACAGTCATGGAGAAACACATTTGTAGCACTAAATATGCATAAGGGATTTGCATAGTCCAAAACAAAAAGGATAGGCTTCACAACACAGAGGCCCCTCTTCACATATCTGGAATGAGGGATGTTGACTAGCTACATCCTAGGCATTTAATGCAATAAGCAAACATAGAAACATAGAAACATAGAAACATAGAATTTGACGGCAGATAAGAACCGCTTGGCCCACCCAGTCTGCCCATTTCCCGACCTAATGGATAAGCTGCAGATCCTAGTTAACCAGCAGCCTACTTCTTCCTGCCCCCACCTCCTAGAATTGTCTTATGATTGTCCCATGCATGCTTGAATTCCACCACTGTTTTTGACTCCATAACCTCCTTCGGAAGGCCGTTCTATGCATCCACAACCCTCTCTGTGAAAAAAAAGCCTTAAATTACCTCCTGGGCAGCTCCCCTCTGATCTTCAAATTGTGCCCTTTGTTCTTGCACACGTCTTTTTTGAAAGATGCTACCCTCTTGGACTTTGTTGATTCCCTTGAGGTACTTGAAAGTTTCTATCATGTCCCCCTCTCCCTCCTTTCCTCGAGGCTATACCATATTAAGCTCCTTAAGTCTCTCTTCATATGTCTTCCAGTGCAGACCCTGCACCATTTTAGTGCCCTCCTCTGGACAGCTTCCATCCTGTCTATGTCTTTGCGGAGATTGGGTCTCCAGAACTGCACGCAGTACTCCAGATGAGGTCTGACCAGCTGTCTGTACAGAGGGATAATAACTTCCTGTTTTCTACTGGTGATGCCTCTCCCTATGCATCCCAGTATCCCCCAGCCCTCCTTGCTGCCCTCTCACATTGCTTGCCCACCTTTAGGTCATCTGATATGACTACCCCCAGGTCCCTTTCCATTTTTGTTGTTGTTAGCATCTCACCCCCCATTGTGTACTCTTCCCCTGGGTTTTTGTTTCCCAGGTGCATTACCTTGCACTTCTTAGCACTGAATCTAAGCTGCCATACATTTGACCATTCCTCTAACCTTGCCAAGTCCCTTCTCATCCTTTCTACCCCACCTTGTGCATCAACTGTGTTGCAGATCTTTGTGTCATCTGCAAAGAGATATACTTTTCCTTCTAGTCCCTCTGCAATGTTGCTTATAAAGACATTGAAGAGGACTGGTTCTAATACTGAACCCTGCGGTACCCCACTAGTAACCCCCCTTTCTTCAGAGTGGACTCCATTTACTATTACTCTCTGTGTCCTATTCTCCAGCCAATTCTTTACCCAGGCTGTCATCTTGGGACCCACTCCCAGGCTGGCTAACTTGTATATTAATCTTTTGTGTGGGACTGTGTCAAATGCCTTGCTAAAGTCTAGGTAGGCCATGTCCACAGCCCCTCCCTGATCTACTACTTTGGTAACCCAGTCAAAGAAATCTATCAGATTCATCTGGCATGACCTTCCCGCTGTGAATCCATGCTGCCTTGGGTCCTGTGCCCTCTGGCCTCAAGATACTCGACAATTCTTTCCTTCAAGTGATTCCATCATTTTCCCTACCACTGAGGTTAAACTAACAGGTCTGTAGTTTCCTGCTTCTGCCTTGCTCCCACTTTTGTGAAGGGGAATCACATCTGCCCTCCTCCAGTCCTCGGGTACCACCCCAACCTCCCATGATTTGTTAAAGAGGGTAGTCAGTGGTGTCACTAGTTCTACCCTTAGTTCTTTTAGAATTCTGGGATGAATCCCATCAGACCCCATTGCTTTGTCCACCTTCAGTTTTAAGAGTTCTTTCAGAACCCTTTCTTCTGTAAATGGGCTGGTATCAACTTCTGTATCTAGAGTGTTTCTACTGTTTATTTTAGGTACCTCCCCCTCTTCCTTTGTAAATACTGAGCAAACATATTTGTTTAGTATCTCTGCCTTTTCACAGTCACCCTCTGCCACCCACCCTCCTCCCCTTTATTAAGCCTCACTATCCCTCCCTTGGTCTTCCTTCGCTCCTGATGTACCTATAAAGGTTGTATCCCCCTTCTTAACCGAGTTGGCTATCTTTTCCTCAGTTTGGGCCTTTGCTGTTCTGACTGCCTTCCCAGCTTCGTTTTGCTTTAACTGATACAGTTATCTGTCCTGCTCCTTTTGTGATTCCTTGTACTTCCTGAATGCTTTCTTTTTCTCTTGAACCTTCACTGCCACTTCCTTTGAGAACCATAGTGGTTTCTTACATCATTTTGTTTTGTTTATTTGCTTCACACAAAGGCTTGTTACCTCTGTGATGGCAGTTTTATTATTCTCCATTGTTCTTCCACCCTCCTTCCTGCCCATTTGCTAGTGCATTCCTTGAGACACTCACCCATTTGTGGCAAAGTCAGCCCTCCAAAGTCCAGTACTTTTGCCTTTGTATAACTTGACTGTATTGCTGTGTTTATTGTGAACCATACTGTTCGATGGTTGCTAGTTCCCAGATGGCTACCCACTTCTACATCTGTGATCCTCTCTTCATCTCCATTTGAGAGAACCAGGTCTAAGATTGCTCCCTCTCGGTGGGCTCAATACTACTTGTCTAAGGCATGCCCCTGTAGGGCATCTAGAATAACCCACTCTTCAGTGGCTGATGCAACTGCACTCCAGTTAACATCTGGCATATTCAGATCACCCATCAGCAATATCTCCCCTTTTTCTGCCATTCTAAGTATACTTTCTATCATTTCCTTGTCATTTCCTCCCCTGAGGAAAGTCTGTATCTAACCCTGTGTGGATTGTGGTTCCATTGCCGGTCTCCAAATTTACCCACAGTGCTTCTTCTCTTCCCTGTTTTCCCTTTTGTTCTGTTGCTTTGATTACTTCCCTTATGTAAAGAGCTACTCCTCCTCCTCTTTTACCCTCCCTGTCCCTCCTGTAGATAGTGTATCCTGGTATGTTTACATCCCAGTCATGGTTTTGTGTGTACCATGTTTCTGTGACTGCCATGATATCCAGATGTTCCTCCTCCATCAAGGCCACTAACTCAGGAAGCTTGGTACTCAGACTACAGGCATTGGTACTCATTGTTCTCCATTTTTTGATGGCTTTACCTTCTGTTGCAGCATCCCCCACTGACCTTTCTACCTCGGTCTTTTTCTCATTTAGTACCCTGTTTTGTAGGGAGAGGCTGGGATTTTCCTGCTGCTTATCAGTGCCTCCCCCCTTGACTAGTTTAAAAGCTTGCCAATGAAGCATTTAAACCAATTGCTCAAAAGACTTGTCCCTTCCTGGACAGATGCAGACCATCCTGCCAGTATAGGCTGGTGTCCCTTCAGGTGGAACCCCAGTCCGCAATGAAGCCAAACCCCTGTGCTCCACACCATTTTTTCAACCATTCATTAAACTGCATGGTGCAAAGTACCCTCACCTCACTCATGCCATTGACAGGCAACACTTCTGAGAAGGATACTGTGTGTGCTACTTGTCTTAGGCCCCTCCCCAATTCTACAAAGTCCTTCTGCACTGCTCTAATCTCATGTTGATCCAAGTCATTTGTCCCTATGTGGACAATGACAGACAGCTCAGACTCCTGTACAGCTGTTCTTGTGATCTTGAGGATGCGCTTCCTCTCCCTCCAAGCCACGGCACCAGGCAGGCACCTTACTTCAGTTTTCCCTGCTCCCTCCTGTTCTATCCCCCTAATAATTGAGTCCCCCACCAGGAGCTGCTTCCTTTCCTTGTAGTGTCATCTGCCTCCTTCCTGTGGGCCTCCCTTGTGACAGTTGTCCTCAGTCTCCTTAGTTTCCTCTGCAGGTGCATTCATAGGGGAGCTATGCTCCCCCAGAATGGTGTATGGATTGTGGAGTGGAACAACTGACTGGGTGTGCCTCTGTTCCACCATCCTCACCCTCCCTGAGCCCACTGTGGTCCAACTGCTGTGCTTTCTTCACGACCTCTGAGGTAGTGGTGGTGGTTCTGGTGCTCCCTGGATGGGGGAGGTTACCTTCCTACTGTCCAGTGTGGCCTGAAGATGGGCAACTTCCTCCCTCAGGGAAGAGAGTTGTCTGCAAATAGGGCAGCATCTCAGCCTCCAGAAAGACTCCCGGAAGACTGCTGCCCCACGGCCATTACATTGCACTACTCCCCACATGTTTATCTACTTTTTTTTTGTGTGTGTGTTTATGCATGTGATTGGTTTGTTATATAGAAATATATATATTATACAATGTGTATGCTTATATTGTCAGTGCAGTGTGCTAGAGAGGATATGACAGTGATATGCACCTTGCACTCTTGAGGAAATGATGTCAGAACCCCAGGTATAAAGGAACTATTTCCAGGGGTGGGTGGGGTGAGGGGTGGGAAGGGTTGGGCCTTAACTGTGCCCTCACAAAACAATCGGCTAAGAGCTCTGACCCACAGCTGCAATGAGTGCCTTCCTGTCAGCAAGATACCCTACACAACAATTTGACAGAGAAAATACCCTGTTAATCAAACAGAGAAAAATCCAGACATCCAAGTCAGACACAGGTAAAACCTCCCGAGCCCCAAAACAGCTTGGTGGTTTGTGCTCTGAAAGCAGTCAGTCCCAAAATAAGTCAGCTGTGCTTTAAACTCTTCCTGCACTGAAAATCTTAAGAATTGTAACAAATACTGTCTTTTCCTGATAATTCTAAGTTCCATATTTCACCTTTCAGTTAGAAGTAGCCTCCACCTGCAGAATATCTACTACAAACTAAAGACAATTGTAAGGTTCACCTCCCTCTGTTGTGAGCACAACTCACTTTCTTGCAAATCCTATGTTCAGTATTGCAGCTTCCAGCCAGAGGTAGTTTGACTTGAAAAATATTAGCTGTTCTGATGAGTTTGCTATAAAACACTTGCTTATAATACTATTGTTCTCAGGTCTGTTACCAAAGCTATTGGTTGATAAGTAGCTATGATGTAAGCACTTCCTGCTAAAGTCTGGAATACTTTACAAATTAATGGCAATTGAATGACAAAAATCAAAACCATTAAACAACTTGCAAAAGGATCAGAATTAATGAGTTTACCTATTTTTTGTAGGAATCCAAATAAACATGTATTTTAATGACTCTAATTGCTAGCAGTAGTGCAAAAAATAGAAACTAATGTGTTTTGTTAGATGAGATTTGTACCAGCTTAGCTGCTGCACACATGGCAAGCATGCAGCATGTGAACCTGATATGATATTTAAATGTTCACACCAGCTTAACTGATGCACTCATGTTAAGCTTGCAGCATGCAAACCTGATTTGATTTTTAGACCTGGTTTGCTTAGCATCACTTTGAGTATACAAAATACATGCAAACATTGCAAAATTAAACAGGTGGCATGCATACTGCACGTACACAGCACACCTATATTTCTGTAAGGGAAGTGCTGACCTAAGATTATTGTTAAATGAACAAAAAGTAAGGAATTTCTGGAGATAAAGAGGAGTTTTCTGTTTAACACATGTCCGAGTCAAAATAAGGATATGCAAAATATGCTTCTGTTCCAGACTATACCAACCAAGGGATCTTACTAGGTCACAATGGTGTGCATATCTGGGAAGTTGGACAATGAACCTTGTAAGCTTGTAATAAGCTACATCATGTTTAGAGAAGTAAGTAAGATTGAGCCCTAATCTAATCACTGAGGCATAGTCTAATAAGGGAAGAATTAATGACTGCACTAACCCATATCTTACATCATAAGAAAAATAACCTTTGAACTGGTACATGAACCCTATTTGAGCATTTACCTTCTTAATAGAGGTGTGCAAAAAAAAAAAGCTTCCACCAGCAGAATTTTCACAAAAGTTGGTATTTCACTTCCACAAATGTTCAGGAATCCTTTTGGCAACTTTTGCTAAATTCCAATATAGAACTGCTGGATCTTTGTATGTAATGTGAATTGTTATATTAAATTACATAAAAAATGTTCTGCATAACAGAGACCCAGTTTATTTGGAAAAGTGGAATAATTTGCAGATTAATATGTATTTATCTGCTGCCACAATCATTATGGTGGAATTCTGACTCTGTACGTCACAGATTATTCCACGTCATGGTAAAAAGTGGAATAATTCTGAAAACTCTGCGGTTGCAGTGATGTTTTCTGCATATTATGTATTTATGTATTACACATCTCTGTGGTAAAATAATTCTGCACTTTGTAAACTGTATTCCAGTGTGAACTGTGGAAATTTTCATAAACTGCATTAGAAAAAATCTGCATATCGGCACATGGAAATTGCACATATCTGTTTTGTGTAGAGAGAGAGAGAGAGAGACAGAGTGAGAGATACAGAGATTAAGATTCAAGAGAAAAAAATGTACTTTGAGAAGTTTTTGAAGATAATACTGGTGGGATTCAACAGGAGGGAGTCTAAAGAGTGAGACTACTGGGGAGAGAGACTGCTCAATTAAAATGTTTTTTCTGTACATTTGTTTTTGTAAATGGCATCAACAGCAGGATTGGGCAAGAGCCAGGAGGAGGAAGCAGACCATCTACTTGGTGTGAGGCAGTGGTAGCAACAGGAGCAGGGCTAACAGCAAGTGGTGGGTCAGCAGCTGGATGGCCATGAGGTGGCACTGGTGGCACAGCAGTACATAGAACAGCAGGACACAACCTCTGCCACCACAGGGAGAAAGCTGGCACCAACAGTCTCCCATAAGGAGATGGCATTGTTGGTTAAGGAGGTCATCAGACATGCAGCAGAACTCTATGGGCCAGAAAGGGTGCCTCTAAAGGAGAGAAAGAAATTATGGGCCACCATAAAGGCCACCCTTGATGCAGAGGGAGGGGGATTCATCTCCAGGACCATCTGACAAATAAAGTATAAATGGAATGATCTACAGAGGAGGGACCCCCAAGTTCTGGAGGTACTGGGTAGAGTGGGCATCATTGAAGAAATGGGCCAGAAGAAGATGAGACAGCAGGAGGAGTCCACAGTATCTTCTGCAGGCAAAAGGATATGGGTAGAGGACAGCATCACCAGTGTGTATACTAACTTAATCCATCAAAATTATTTTCATCAGGCAGTGTTGGAATTACACTTAATGATCTTTGTGACTGGGAGTCATGGTGGCCCATAAAGACACAACTGCTAAATACAGCCCCTTTTCCCATTATAACTCAAGATTGAATGGCAGTGATGCATGAACTTGAGCTACCAGGGCTTATTGAAGAGTTAGGTGGGGCTAAGCCCTAGCAATCGCTCCCATATTTCCAACACTGATTGTCATAAATAATTTAAATAAATTAGCATGCAGTGTGGTGTGCTTGTAGGGGTGCTAGTTTCCTTTGCTGTCTTTACTTGTTGCAAATTTTGTCTTGCCTTGTCTGTCTTGCCCTGCAGTTTGGGGGAAGGGTGCTAATTGTCTGACTTTTGACCTCAGCTACATGATAACTGGAGGTGGGAGTAAGTCAGATTTGAGGTAGCACGTTGACTTTTGGCTTCTCAGAAGAGACCAGAAGGGGAAGAATCCAGATTCATTTCAGTGCAGTGCAGTAACTACTTATTGCTGTTTTTGTTTTAAACTTAGATTTGTGGGCTTTTAGTGGTACTGTTATTTCTTTGCTGTCTTTACTTAGAATTGTTTTTGGGCCGTTGAAAATTTAAAACCTAGTTTGGTGTGATTGCAGAGGTGCTGTTTTCCTTTGCTGTCTTTACTTGGTGCAGATTTTGTCTTGTCTTGTCTTTCTTGCCCTGTAGTTTGGGGGAGGAGTGCTAATTGTCTGACCTCTGACCTCAGCTATGTGATAACTGAAGGAGGGAGTAAGTCAGATTTGAGGTAGCACGTTGACTTTTGGTTTCTCAGAAGAGACCAGAAGGGGAAGAATCCAGATTCATTTCAGTGCAGTGCAATAACTGCTCAATTCTATTTTTGTTTTAAACTTAGATCTGTGGTCTTTTGGTGGTACTGTTATTTCTTTGCCGTCTTTACATAGAATTGTTTTTTGGCTGTTGAAAATTTAAAACCTAGCTTGGTGTGCTTGTAGATGTGCTGTTTTTCTTTGCTGTCTTTACTTGCTGCAAATTTTCACTCCATCCCCTGGCCACCCCACTATTAATTATATTCCCTTGAAATGGGCAGAGTAGGCGGGCCAAGCAGTCCTTATCTGACATCAAAGTCTATGTTTCTATGTTTCGATGAAGATTGCTGCTCCACACCTGTTATATCTGAGCATCCTCCCATTTCTCCCCCATATCCCACATCCCCTCTCCCCATCCCACCAACCATCCTTCTTGCAGTTTCCCTGCTCCTCCAAGATTTTGTGTGCCACATCCTCCCTGTATCTTTTCTGCACTAGATACCCCTCTCCTCCCTCCATTTATTTCATCCCCTTGCTGCTCTGTCCCAGTCCTACCTGTGAATGCCCTGCAGATGCCATCTAGTCAGACATCACTTTCCTGTTTCATGGTGCTTTCACCTAAGGGTCACTTAAGTGAGAGGTTGCTTGGCTCCCTGGGAAATAGATACTAACCCCGGCTTCCCTATTGGCACAACTGGGTCATGTGACTGTCTGTCTTCCTCTGATTCAGTCCCTCCCTCTCTGGCCTACCTCCCTCCTCCCAAATCCCCGTCTGCAGAAAAAAATACTTTTTTCACATCTGTCCACACTTTTGCCCTTATATCTGTCCTATGCAAACAATATCCAGAAAATCACCTCTCTCATTTTGCTCTGCTCAAAACACCTCCTGCATAACACTGAATAAACTACTAAGATGGCTACCTGTATATCTCATAAGCCTGGCCACTCTATTGGCTTGGCCAGATCACGTGACTGTCTGATTAATTCCCTCCGTCTCCGGCCTACCTCCCTCCTCCCAAACCCCGTTTGCTACAAAAAACAACTTTTTTCACATCAATCCACACTTTTCTTCTTATAGCAGTTCTATGCATACAATATCAAGAAAAATCCACCTCCCTCCCTTATTTTGCTCTGCTTCAAAGGCCTCCTGTGAATCATGGAATGAACTACTAAGATGGTCCCTTTTATGCTGGCCTGGTCATGCTGAGGGTTGAGGTGCTGGGTGCCACATCTCAAACCAAGCTGGTGACCCAAGCTTTGGAGTGAGCTTGGGACATCGGAGGTTGGCAGGGGAAAAGAGGATTGAGCATCCAGAGGACAGCTCTCCTCTCCTGGGAAGGGTGGGTGAGTGATTGTCCGACACTAGCAACTCCCAGCAGAGGCTGGGTGGTGCAACAGCTGGAAGTCATGACTATGATGGGGTGGAAGTATCAGCGGATGTCCACAGGAAGAGTGGGGGAGCACGCTCATCCTGCACTGGACATCATTGCATGTCCTAGCTCCCTGGGGAACAGTCACGCTCATGAACAAGGAAACAACCCATTGGCTGTGAGGAAGATGTCACATGCCCCCACTTCCAATGCTGGACCCTGCCCACCAGATCTCATAACTCTCCTCCACCTCCACCCGATGGGGCATTTAATGAGGTAAGCACTGTGGACCTGTAGGCGACCCTACCTTGGGGGGCAATAACTGGGGGTTCCCTGGCGTGTGTCATGGATGTGTCAGTGATCCAGGTTCACAGCTTGGGAGGCTCTCGGTTGGAGGGGCACAATGCAGGATGGCTGATGGGGCCCCAGCCAATGGTGATGGGAGGGAAAAAGAAAAAGAAAAGAAATGAAAAAACAAAAAGATGGTCCCCTTTATATCTCACAGCCCCCAGCCTCCCTATTGGCCTGATCAGGATATGTGACAATCTGTCTTTGTCCTATTCAGTCCCTCCCTTCCTCACCAGCCTACTTCCCTCCTCCTAAACCCTTGTTTGCAGCAAAAATAAACAACCTTTTCACATCACTCCACACTTTTGCCCTAATAGCAGTCCTGTGCACACAGTATCAAGCAAAATCACCTCCCTTGTTTTGCTCCACTCCAAACGTCTCCTGTGCATCCACTCCAAGGTGATGGCACTGTTTGACAGATGTGACTGCAAGATGAAGGACTGCTGTGTAAATAAATGAAAAAAGGATTTTGGAAGTCTAAAACTAAGCTAGAGTAGTGATAATTTTCCCAGGGATCACTTGCCTTCGGTTTTACACTTTGGAACTGCTGTGGTTACACAAGATCCCATAGTAATACTGTGACATTATTCCTCAGTACTTCATTTCGGTTACTCAGCTGTGCAGTCCCCATAGGTTACCCCCACTCAATAAGGATCTCACAGACATCATTTCTGTAAATATTTATATTTGCAACATTTATAATTATGTTCCCTTGATGTACTTTATTGCTGTATATGACTATTATTTATGTAATGTTGTTAATTTCTATTTCATGTTTTTTTCTATTGTACTATCCTCCATACCCATTCCCCAGGACACATCTGGAAATGAGTTGTTTGTGCATCGCTGCATACACTGGAAAGAACATGCCATGGCTCTTTCATAATGCACAATTATGAGTGCAGTTACTCTGCAAACCTTATGTCACATTTGTGTGATTGGTCTCTACTATATGCCCACCTTGGTTACATGAACACACTTCTCTCTGCCTCCTGCCTCAGTGCATACCCTGGAAAACACATACCATGGCTTGTTCAGTATATACAAATGAGACTGCACTTATTCTACAAACTTGAGTCTCATTTTGCGTGATTGGCCCTTTGATCTATGATAACCTGTGGTAATGAACACACTCAGCTCTGTCTTGTGTCTCAGTGTCTACCCAGATAACTACATAGCTTTGCTTGATTATCATGTACAATTGTGAGTGTAGTTATTCTGAAAATCTTTTGTCACGTTACATGATTGGCCTAGATGTATGCCTCCTTGGGTTTCATAAAGACACTTGGCTCTGCCTCATGCCTTACTGCATACCCTCGTAAGTGCATACCATGGCTGTCTCACACGATACAATTGTTACTTCAGTTAATCTTCAAACCTTGTGTCATTTTTTCTGTGATTGACCTCTGCTATATCCTCACTTAGGGTACTTGAACAAACTTAGCTCTGCCTCATGCATCAGTGCATGCACTGAAAAGCACACACCATGGTTCCATCACTATGTACCAATGTTGCTGCACTTATTTTGCAAACCTTGTTTCACTTTGTGATTGGCCTTTGATATACTATTACTTAGGTTACATGAGCACACTTGGCTCTGCCTTGTGCCTCAGTACATACCCAGAAATGTGCATACCATGGCTTCATCACTATGTACAAATGTGACTGCACTTATTCTGCAACTTGTCTCTATTTGTGTGAGCAGATTCTGACATGTGCTACCCTGTGTTCATTGAACACACTTGGCTCTACCTCATGCCTCAGTCTCTACCAAGGTACGTTTTTTCCATCACAGTCTACAACTGTGTCTGCAGTTCTTCTGTAAACCTTTTCTCAATTTATGTGATTGGCTGCTGATATATGCCCACCTGGGTTACATGAACACACTTGGCACTGTCTCATGCCTCATTGGAGACACTGGTTAGTGCATCCGATGGCTCCATCACAGTGTTCAATTGTGAGTGCAATTATTCTGCAAACCTTGTGTTAGTTGTGTGATTAGCCTATGCTATATGCTCACCTCAGTTACATGAAGACACTTGGCTCTGTCTCATGCCTCTCTGCATACCCAAGAAAGAACATACCATGATTTCATCACTGTGTACAAATGTGACTGCATATATTTTACAAATCTTGTCTTATTTTCTGTGAATTACCTCAGTTATAATCTCACCTAGGTTGTATGAACACATGGCTCTGCCTTGTGCCTTAGTGCATACTCAGGGAAGTGCATGCAATGGCTCCATCGCTATGTACAAATATGACTGCATTTATTATGCAAACTATGTCCCACTTTGTGTAACTGGCCTCTGATGTATGCTACCATGTATTAAATTAACACACTTGGCTCTGACTCGTGCCTCATTGTCTACCCAGGTAACTGCATACCATTGCTGGATCACTATGTAAAACTGTGACTGTGCTTATTCTGAAAACCTTCTGTTACTTTGTGTGCTTGGCCTTTGATATAGCTCCTGTGGGTTATAGGAACACACATTGCTCTGCCTTGTGTCCCACTGCATATTCTTTTAAGTGCATACCATTGCTCCATCACAATGTACAGTACATCTGTGAGTAGAGCTATTTTGCAAACCTTGGGTCACTTGGTATGATAGCCTTTGATATACTGTACACTCACCTTGGTTACATGAACACGCTGGGCTCTGTGTTGTCACTCAGTGTCTACCCAGGTAACTGCACACCTTTGCTCAATCACTATGTACAATTTTAGTGCAGTTATTCTGCAAGCCTTGTGTCAGTTTCATGTGATTGACTTGTTATATGCTTACATTTGTTATCATGGAATCATAGAAGGGGTGGCAAGTTCTTTAGACCTTAGTCCTTTAATGAACTTGCCACCATAATGTTTAATGGTGGTAAACAAACTTTCTTTCTTTCATATGTGTCTAGTCTTTTCTTAAAAGTTTTCATAGTTTCACATTCAACTACACTTCTAGGAAATGTATTCCATAATGTAATAATTCTTTGATTATACCATTGATTCATTTCATGAGTCTTATTCACTTTTCCTTTGAATTTACACATGTGACCTAGTATTTTTGATGTTAGAACCATGTTTTTTCTAGTCCTAGTGTTTCTGAAGTGCATCATTATAATATGCTTTAAAGGCAAGACATAGATCTCCCCCTCATTTTCCTATATTCTATAGAATACAGATTAAGTTCCTTTAACCTTATGCCGTAAGATTTATTATTCAAGTTTTTAACTTTTTTTGTTAATCTCCTCTGAACTTTTTCAATTTTACTTTTGCCTTCAATTGTGTATGGAGCGCAAAATGGAGAACAATACTCCAGGTGTGGTCTAATCAAAGAAGTGAATAATGGAACGATTACATCAGGATCTCTGCTTTTTATGTTTCTGAGAACACAGTGAAGGATACCATAACATATTTTGGTGATTGTATTTATATGTTTGTCAAACTTGAGATCAGGCATTATGTGTACACCAAGGTCTTTCGCATCCTTGGTTTAGTTTAATAGTGTATGGTAGAATTTTGTTATGGATAGAAATCCATAACCATAATGAAGTTGTTATGCTGCAGTAGCTATGTCATCACAGCTGTTATGCTGCACTAGCTATGTCACTACTGCAGCCTAATAACTTGGAATGCTGCCACTTAGTTGCTTTCCACAATCCAGTTAAACTGGATGTTGCTATTTTTTTAAACTTGAACTTGCAGAAACATCTGCAGCACACTGTGTCAGTTAAAAAAAAAAGAAAATGTTAAAATTTCTATTCTCTGTTGTCTTCTCCAACTGGTTTTGTGTGATTTTCTATGCTGTGACTGCCCATGCACTATAAAATATTGTGTATAAGCAGTCATACACAAACAAGGAAATTCTTGTATCTTGAGGTTCCCTTGGTGACAGAGTGCCTCTTGAGCTGCGCTCTCGAGGTCATCTGTTACCAAGGAAACCTCTCGATACAAGAATATCCTCATTATGTATGACTGCTCATGCACAATCCTCTATATTGTGTACCATTTAATGTGTAATTATAGCAGGGGTTATTTCTACCTAAATGCATCACTTTACATTTATCCTCATTAAAAATGAGTTTATGATCATTGGTCCATTTTGCAAGCTGATCCAGATGTTGTTGGAATAGTTTGGCAGAATCTAAATCTGTAACTATCCCTTTGACTCATCAGTCATCTTCATATTTACTCATCCATGTGCCAGTTACTGCTTGTATTGTTGATACTAATATGTTAATAATATGGGGATGAGAACAGAACCTTGTGGTTCACCAATGGTTTCTGGTCCCCAGTCTGACATGTGTCCTCTTATTGCAACTTTTTGCTTTCTATAATCCAACCATGATTTTATCTAACTATTGAGGTGTAATTGAAGTTTGATCAATTCTTCAATTAATATTTTGTGGGAAACTTTGTTGAAGACCTTTGAAAATCTAGAAAGACCACATCCACAGATATTCCTTTATCTAGTGCAGCACTCACTGACTCAAAGAAATTAATCAGAGTAGTCAAGCAAGATCTTCCCTGAAGAAAGCCATGCTGTGTTGGGTCTATGAGTCCAATCTGTTGTAGATGTTCAGAAATGCATTTTTGTAGTAACCTTTCTAGTATTACTCCTAAGGCAGATGTTAAACTAATGGGCCTATAGTTCTTAATGTCTTGTCTATCCCCACCCTTAAAAATGGGGGTGACTAAGGCCTTATTTCACTCACTTATTGTTTTACTTTCATTCAATAAGGAATTAAAAAGCAATGTAGTAGGTCCTCCTAATTGCATTGTTAATTCCTTTAAGAATTTGGGGATGATACCATCAGGTCCTACTGAGGTCATGATTTTGATGTTTTTGATAATTTCTATTACTTCTATTACCAACATGACATTGTATTTTTTTCTGTATAATGTTGTTTTTCACTGTATATACTGAGAAAGTATTTGTTAAGTGCACTGGCCATATCTTCCTCATTATTCACTAGACCATTCTCTGTTATAATTGGACCTACTTTGTTGTTTCTATTTTTTAAGGAGCCTATATAATTATAAAATATTTTTTTATTGTCTTTAACATTAGTTGCTAACTTTATCTACATTTCCTGCTTTGCTTCATTTATTAATTTCTTTGATTTTTTTTTCATTGCAGCTTTATATTTCATCTGATTTATTTCTGTTGTTCTCTTTTTGTATTTTTTATAGTTTGTTTAACCTTCTAATGCTTCTGTGAATCATATGATTCCACCACATAGGTAACCTTTTATTTTTGGTGTATTTTATTCTTTCTGTGACCCACTGCTGTATACAATCCTGTATTTTCTTATATAAAATACTCCAAATAAGTTCTACATTTTTATCCTTTAATTCTGTTCTCCAATCCCAGTTATCAAGGTATTTTCATATGTTAATATAGTCAGACTTACAATATTTTTTTTTATTTAATTACCCCATTAATCAGGTTGCTTTTATCTATTTTAATGTCTAACTGCAATATCATATGGTCACTACCACCCAAAGGAGGAAGTACTTTAGGGATATGTATACCAATGTCAAAATTTACGAAAATTAAATCTAATATGTTTTTATCCCTAGTTGTTGTAAGTACTTTTTGTTCCAGATTATTTTGAGAGATGATTTCAATATTTTTTTTTCTAATGCACTGTTTCCTGTCCCAAATGCCCAGTCTATATTGGGAAAGTTAAAATTTCCCATGAGGATAGAGTCCCCTGACCGATTCATACCCTCAATTTCATTTAGAAAGTTGGTAGTTTCTTCAACTGTTAGATTAGGGGCTCTATATACTAAATCAATAGTCAATTTGAATGTTATGTTTACACACTTGGCTCTGCCTCATTGTATACTCTGGTAAGCACATAATATGGCTCAATCCATGTGCAATAGTATATATCCAGGTATGTGAATGTCACATCAGCAGTACACAATGGTAGTCTTGGATTAAGTACTATAATGATTACATTAATTGTGATGTGAAGCTAAACATATCATGAGTTTTGCACAGTAGTAATGTACTGATGAATTAGTAAAGAATGACACCCAGAAACACAAAAGAGAAGTCTTACTGTTTGCAGTGCTCAGTGTTTGCTTACCTCACATCTCCCATGTCAAATCCATTCCTTCTCTTGGTATTTCCAGTAAGCAACTGGGGTTTAAGAAGCATTTGAAATGAAAAAAAAAAACACCTTTTTAAAATAAGCGATCTAGCTCTCCATTTTTCAGCTGCTGAAAGGAGTACGTGTATCATTTGTGCAAAGAAAGCATTCAGTCTGCTTCTCCCCACAATGTTTCAACTGTCATACAGTGAGAAATGAGAAGTACGAAGAAACAGATTTTTTTTCTTGTGAATGAAATAGTTTTAGATGTATTATTTGCTTGTACAAACAAATGCTACTAGTACTACACACTATGTGAGCTGCATGAGAGGACTGTCTTAAGTCATTGCAAACTTAAAATAAAATAAGGATAGAAAGCACTGAAAACCTTATGCTTTCTCTTAGCTGTTGCTGCTGTGACATCAAAGAATGAGAGGGGTTGTAGTACAAGTGCCTCATTTGCATATAAATGCAGGCTTGCTTGAAACTTTAACATAGAAACATAGACTTTGATGGCAGTTAAGGATTGCTTGGCTCACCTAGTCTGCCCATTTCCCTACCTACAGGATAAGCTGCAGATCCTATTTAACCAACAGTCTATTTCTTCCTACCCCTCACAAAAATTTCTTTATGTCTGTCCCATGCATTCTTGAATTCTCCCACAGTTTTAGGTAGCCAAGTCCCTGCTCATCCTTTCCATGCCTCCTTGTGTATCAACCCTATGCAGATCTTTGCATCATCTGCAAAATGGCATACTTTTCCTTCCAGTCCCTCTGCAATGTCACTTATAAAGACATTAAAAAGGACTGGACCCAGTACTGAATCCTGCAGTAACCCACTAGTAACCCCTCTTTCTTCAGAGTGGACTCCATTTACAGCCTTGCATTAGAGTATCAGACTCTAGATAAGAGTTACAACAGAAAAAAAACATGATCTCTTATTAACATACTTGCAGTAATTGATGTAATGTATGAAAAATACATCAGACATATCTAAAATCATAAATAAACAGGAGTCTTCTCCTTTAACTTATGATCCAACAAACTCATGTAAAAGACATTTACGGTTTATTGTGTCATAGGCCTTGGAGAGGTCAATAAAAATGGCCCCAGCTATGGAGCCATGATCAACTGCTTATTGTAAATTGTTTGTTACTTTAACCAGGACAGACTGGGTGCTGTGGTTAGATCAAAAACCAGACAGAAATTCATTATGCTGATTCAAAAATATTGAGAGTTATTTTTCTGCAAGCTTCTCCAATACCTTTGACACAACCTTAAGAAGTGAAATTGGTCTGTAGTTCCAAAATAAGGTTGGCATTACTAGACTTAAAGGAGATCTACTGGAAGACTTGAAGTCCTGATCGCTGCATAGATCGGGGCTTTAGTAGCCAGATAGCCCCTGCAGTCACAGTATATACCACCATATTAATCTACCGTAAAACCCATAAAAATGGTGACAAGATCCCTAACTTTAACATAGAAACATAGTAACATAGACTTTGATGGCAGATAAGTATTGCTTGGCCCACCTAGTCTGCCCATTTCCCTACCTACAGAATAAGTGACAGATCCTATTTAACCAACATCCTATTTCTTCCTACCCCCCACAAAAATTGCCTTATGTCTGTCCCATGCATTCTTGAATTTTCCCACAGTTTTAGACCCCACAACCTCCTCAGGAAGGCTGTTCCATGTGTTCACCACCCTCTCTGTGAAAAAATACTTCCTCACATTGCCCCTTAGCCACCCCATCTTCAAATTGTGTCCCCTTGTTCTTGCACAACTCTTTTTCTAAAAGATGCTACCCTCTTGGACTTTGTTGATTCCAGTGAGGTACTTGAAAGTTTCTAGCATGTCCCCCCTCTCCCTCCCTCACTCATGGGTATGCATATTAAGCTCCTTTAGTCTCACCTCATATGGCTTCTCTTGCAGACCCTGCACCATTTTAGCTGCCCTCCTCTGGACTGCCTCCATCCTATCTATGTCCTTGCGGTGATGGGGTCTCCAGAACTGGATGCAGTACTCCAGATGGGGTTTCACTAACTGTCTGTACAGAGGGATAACAACTTCCTATTTTCTACTGATGATGCCTCTCCCTATACATCCCAGTATACCCCAGCCATCCCTACTGCCTTCTCACATTGCTTGCTTACCTTAAGATCATGTGATATAATTACCCCCTGGTCCCTTTCCATTTTTGATGTTGTTACTACCACCACCACCCCCATTGTGTAATCTTCCCCTGGGTTTTTGTTTCCAGGGTGCATTATTTTGCACTTCCTTGCATTGAATCCAAGCTGCCATACTTCTAAACATTCCTCTAACCTTGCCAAGTCCCTTCTCATTCTTTTCATGCCTTCTTGTGTATCAACCCTATTGCAGATCTTTGTGTCATCTGCAAAATGGCATACTTTTCCTTCTAGTCCCTCTGCAATGTCATTTATAAAAGCATTAAAAAAGACTGGACCCAGTACTGAACCCTGCGGTACCCCACTAGTAACTCCTCTTTCTTCAGAGTGGACTCCATTTACAGCCTTCATCAGAGTACCAGACTCTAAATAAGTGTTACAACAGAAAAAAATGGTCTCTTATTAACATACTTGCAGTAATTGATAATACCTTTGACACAACCTTAAGACGTGAAATTGGTCTGTAGTTCCAAAATAAGGTCAGCATTACCAGACTTAAAGGAGATCTACTGGCAGACTTGAATCCCTGATCGCTGCATAGATCAGTGCTTCAGTAGCCAGATAGCCCCTGCAGTCACAGTATATTCCACTGTATTAATTTACCTTAAAACCCATAAAAACGGTGACAAGATCCCTTCCAGCCTGTATTTTCTAACATTGCACCACTCACTCCCGAGGTCGTGGTTCTAAACCCATGAGATGATGCAGCTTTGCCCCTTCCTTTATGGTGCCCTTATGTATGGAGATTTAATAATCTCCATAACTCCTATGTCCTGCTTTATTTTCACAAATGGTGCCTAAATGCAGAGGTGGGCAAAGTTATTAAAATTTACTCTGCAAATTAATCTTCAAATTTATTACAATTCACAAAGTGCTGATCGATCCACGAAGTGTGAACTTTCACCGTGAAGTGTGAAATTTTGTCCATAAAGTGTGGAATTCTGCGGGCAAAATTCCACACTTTGGGGTGAAAAACTTTACAATTCAGGCATGTGAAAGTTGCTGAGGGCAGGGAAAACTTTGCAAAACTCTGTGAATGTGAATTTCAGCCACTTGGCGGCAACTTCACTGTCGAATTAAAACTTCACCACATCTCTAGTCTGGGAAAATACAAGAAGAAATAAACATATTAAAAAGGTACACTAAAGGGTAATAATTTACAGGTGCAGTGCATTTCAAAAACCTTGGATTTATGCCATCAGGACCTTCAGATTTGTGTAAATCTAATTTCAACAGTGAAGCACAAACTTCATTAGCTGAAAAGGGAGTCAACACAAAAGAAGAACTTTTTTCCATCTGGAAAATATTTAAAGAGGAAATGTCAGTGTTAGAGAATAATGGGTTGTCACCAGAAGAAACAAAACATTTGTTAAATTCATTACAGATCAGACTAGGATTAGTAAACTTAGAACCCTGGGGTTCAAAGTATTTTGGAAAACTGGCAATCAGAGAAGAATTTAGACATCTAACAGTTCTCCAAAAAGTACCAAGATTGTAATTCTTACTGTTATTTAATGTATCAATGAAATAATTATGCTTAGTCTGATTGATTTCTTTAACATAATAGTTTCTTAAGGTTCTTATGACTGCAAATTAGAGGAAAGACTAGAGCGCTTAGCTTGCTTTCAAGCCGTATTACACATGTAGCAAATTTTAGCCAACATGGGTGAATGCCAGAGTGAATTATTATTGAGCACCAGTCTCATCCAAAGAGGGGCGTGTCTATTATACACCTCAATAAACTCGGTGGTAAAGTATGTACACGGACTATTCACATCTAAAGTCAAATATAAATGGTCCCAATCAATGTTTTCCATATCATCAACTGAATGAAATCAAAAGATTCAAAAGACCAATTGTATTAACATTTAAGAGCTACCTTCCTTTTTTGTCATTTGCTAGTACAATATGTTAACTGTTGATCAGAAAAAGAGTCAGGGAGGACCCCAACAATTCCACAACTCTCTGGGCGGTTGGAGAAAATTAAACTAAGAACATCTGATAGATTAGTATTTTTACTGTTAAGTAAAGTATGTTCAGTTACCAGTTGTACCAACCCCAGTTAACAGGCTGTATCATCAAGGCAGTGAGCACCAGGACCATTGCACCATTAAAGTGAGTGCCGAGAATCACTACCCTGTGTCACCTATGAATTATCATTTTCTTACCTACTTCACCACTTTTAATCCCACCCATAGGCTGTTTAATTTATCAGTCTTCTATGTGGCATAGTGTCAAAGGCCTCGATAATGTCTAGATAAGCCTTGTCCACTGCCATACCTTGATCTATTTCCTTGATCACCAAGTTAAAGAAATCATTCAGATTTGTTGATATGTCCCCCCCCCACCCCATTCCTGTGAATCCATGCTGCTTTTGGTTTTGTAGCCCATTGGATTCCATTGGACAAACCTTTCCTTTAACAGGGTTTCCATTAATTTCCCCATCACTGATGTGAGACAAACCAACCAACCTATAATTGCTAGCCTCCTCCATGCTGCTGCTGTTAAGGAGCAGGACCACATCTATTCTCCTCCAGTCCTCTGGAATCATACTATTTTCACTGAGCTGCTGAATAAGGGAATCAATGTGTCTGCTATCACCTCCCCTAATTGCCTTTAGTACCTTTGGGTGTATCCCTTCAGTACAATATCCTTGTCCACTTTCAGATCTGCAAGTACCTCGAGGACTGTTTCCTCTGAAAATGGACTTGTTTCCACCCCCCCCTTTTTTTTCTGCCGATCCCTGTGTTCCACCTCCTCTCCATGGTTATGGCTGAGTAGAAGTACTTGTACAGGATGACTTCTTTTTTTGGATCTTCTTCAATACATTCTCCCCCACTGCCCTCCTAAACCTCATCATTGTGTTTGCTTGCAAGCATGTGCATGGAACACGTTGCATCAGCTTTCTTCACAAGGGGGTTGTGGAGACACGGCAGTGTTGTGGCCAATAGCAGCAGTCCATTTTTGGGCTGGTCTCTGCTGCACCAATAGAGCAGCATGCTGTCAATGATGACAGTTAACTGAGAAGGCCACTAGATCAAAGTAAGTCAACCACTGCAATCAGGGAGTGCCCCTTCAGTGCACAATCAGCTGTTCATATGCTCCCTGACTGCTGCGGCCAATTACAAAGCTGCAAGCCGCTGGTCACCCCCTTCAGTGTGCCTTCCTGGTGAAACAAACAGTTGGAAAAAAAATGTAGCCCACTCCCCCCCGCACCTCTATGTGCCAAAAGGGATGCCCAGTCCCCCTGTTGGCATGCCCTCTCATTCATCACTTACCGATGGGGGAGCCCACTCCCCGTCGACATGATGCTCACCTCCCCAAATTGTTTTTGCCAAGGGGGGTGCCCAATCCCCCTCAGCTCTTGTCTCCCCCTGCCCCCGATAGGTGCCGATGGGGGTACCCAATCCCCCATCTGCTACAGCACCCCCCAAACAGTCAGTTGGCATGCTGGGAGCCCACCACAGCATGCCCAAACAAAATGTCCCTATAAAAAAGAAAACCTTCCCATGATGTTTTTTTTTCAATAAACCTGTAAAGTAGAAAATGGTCCCCCGTAAATTTCTCCCACAACCCACGCCCACCCTCTGCATACCCCACCTCCCCACACATTCCCTTACCCCATACTTACCTTCGGAGCCCAGCGCGATGATCTTCGGTGGACTGGGAACACGTCTGCGCTCTTCAAAGCCAGCCGCGAACTAAGGAAATGCTGGTAAACCGTATTATGGGATAGATAAGGTTTTTTCAACTTTGATGCATATCTCTGGCATTTTTGGGAGTTTTTTCACCAAATTTTCAACATGGGGTTTTTGGGACCCCACCTCATGAATTCTGTCACAGTCATTTTGTTAATCGGCCCCGAAAGGTGATTTCGCAGTCACTGCGTGGAACCACCTTTCAGGACCAATTTACAAAATGACAGTGTCACAGTTCATGAGGTAGGCCCCCAAAAACCCTATGTTGAAAATTTGGTGAATAAATTCCCAAAAATGACTGCTTTACAAGCATGCATTGCGCTGTTCCTATGCACGCTTGTAAGTTCACAAATTTTCAATATTTTCACTCCAGATTTTCAACATTGCCATTTTACCACCTCTCCTTATGAGTAGTACAGCTGTTATTTTTCATGTCTCACCCAAAATGTGTTTCCATGAAGTAGCGCACAATGGCATGAGTCGTGTCTTGAAATCAGTGTTCGACACATTAAGAAAATCATAGTGACACTGTTCATGAGCAGAGGTGTTAAAATGGCTATGTTGAAATTTGGTGAAAAAATTCTCCAAAATGACTGTTTTATGAGCGTACATTGTGCAGTTCTTATGCACGCTCGTAACTGCGAGCATTTTTAATATTTTCACTCCAGATTTTCAGCATTGCCATTTTACACCTCCTTATGAACAGTACAACTGTCATTTTTTACATTTCACCCGATATGTGTTTTTGCACATGTAGCTTATAATGGCACGGTTGGTGTGCAAAATCAATGTTCAGGACAAATTAAGAATATCACAGTGACACTGTTCATGAGGTAGGCCCCCCAAAACCCTATGTTGAAAATTTGGTGAACAAATCCCCCCAAATGACTTTTTTATAAGCATGTGTTGCGCAGTTCCCTACACACGCTCATAACTTAGAGCATTTTTAATATTTTCACTCCAAATTGTCAGCATTGCCATTTTACCACACCTCCTTATATATAGTGCAACAGTCATTTTTCACATTTCACTCGATATGTGTTTTCGGACATGTGGACTGGGATATTCAGACTGTGCCCAGCTGTGGCACAAGCCTGGGCACAGTACAACTAGGTTGCACCAGGGTAAGGACCAGACGATATTCAACAGTGCTGCACCATGGCTCAGCACCGTTGATTATGGCACTGAGGGTGCAAGCATTGCGTACGGTGCAGTGGCTCTGCGCTAGGCACAAGTGGCAGAATGGGGAAGGGGAATGTGCCAGCACAAGTGCACTTGTGCTAGGTGCATCAAAGCGATATTTAGAACTGCACATGCAAATTATGCCATTATGCATGCAAGGCACAAATAGGGCCATTTGCATTTCATTATAACCCTATTTGCATGTGGTGCACCAATCCCCAGAGAGTTGTGCCTGGAGCCCTGCCAGGCTGCAGCCATCGGGGACCAACACCCTGCATTTCCCCTGCCTGTCTGCCTGATCATGGGCATACATGAACAATATATCCCTGGTGGTCCAGTGGACCTCCCTTGCCCAGTCATGGACAGAAGTATAAGACTGATCCCTGGTGGTCCAGTGGACCCCCCTCACCCGATCGTAGGCAGAAGTAAAAAGAAAATCCTTAGTAGTCCAGTGGACCCCCCGTCTGATAACAGGGATAAGTAAAATAAAAATCTCTGGTGGTCCAGTGGACCTTCCCCCCCTTGCCTGATCGTGGGCAGTAGTATAAAATGATTCCATGGTGGTTAAGTGGAAACCCCCCATTGCCTTATCGCAGGCCAAACATACAGAAATACCCTGGTGGTCCAGTGGTACCCCTTCCCCTGCCTTTCGCGGTACCCACCATCCTTCACTGCGGTCAGCAGCAAGCAGTAGCACCCACTGCAAGCCGCCCAGCCATCCATGACTGACAGTGTACAGTTTGTGTCACTCTATTGGTCACTGTGGGCCAGTAGGGCATTGCAGTCCAAACTGTACTACATCAGTCCTGAACTGTGAATGAACACAAATCGGGACTGTGTAGTATAGATTGGACTGCATGCCCATTGGCCCACGCAGTGGACCAATAGGCATATAGCAAAACTGTATGCTGTCAGTTGGTGGGCGGCTGGGCAGCTTGCGGGTGGGGTGCTGCTGCCCGCCACTGACTGGGGGGGTGCAGGGTGGTGGGGTACACCCCAATGCCTGTTCAACTCTGCAGGGTGAGGGTGGAGCTGGCATCAGTTCAATACTTCAATGCCATACCTATACTGCATTTGTCTAACTCCTGCATTCCCACTGCTAATGCCAGCAAGCAAACATTCAGCATTGACAAATGCTTGTTCCTGCCCTTGCTTTCCTATGTACCAAAAGAAAGTATTATCCTCTTTAGCTACCCCATTTGGCTATCCTTTTCCCCCTCTTTAGCTTTACTCCCCTCACTGCCCTTCCTGCTTTCTTCTGTTTTACTTGGTGTACCTTCCTGTCTTCATCCCTCTGCATTTTCTTATTATTCCTGAATGCCACCTTTTTTCCTCACAACCATAGCCAGTTCTGTAGAGAACCATAGCAGCATATTTTTCTACCACTTCTACTCATTTCCTTCAGGTAGAAATTATTTATCTTAATTATGCCATCCCTTATTTGTCCAACTGTGCCTCTACCCCTCCTTGACAATCCCCTCTATGAGGCAGTTAATGAGGCAGTCTCCTGTTACTTTAAAATCCACTCTACTTAACTCCTGGGACCTCGTTCTCTTGTGGTTTACTTCTGTTCCCATCTGAAAGAGCTTCTCGTGCCTTACCATCCGGTGCGACAGTTGTTTGGCTAAAGAGGGGATGCTAGAGATTCTGAGGGTGTCTCTGAAATCTTCTGGGGCCCATGTATTTTTGCACGCAGCCCCAACCCTTTGGAATTCTCTACTCAGTCAGCTTCGGGAGTGCACGACTGTGGAGGGGTTTAAACAGGCATTGAAAACTTCTTATGGTGTCATTCTTATGATGGCACTATATAATTTCGATCCCCTGTTATTTATTTTATAATTAAGCTATCTATTTTCCATTATGCTCACTGTTTTTCTATGATTGTTTTTATCTTTTTGCCCAAAAGGCACTTATGTGCAATAAAATGTATTATTATTATTAATGTTAAACCACACTGTACAGTGATCACTGCTACCTAGATGACTGCCCACTGTGATGTCTGCAGTGCCATCCCTGTTTGTAAGCAGCAGGTTTGGCATTTCCCTATCCCTAGTGGGGTAGGGAGTCAAGGTTGGCCCTGTTCCTTGACAAAGCAGAAGGTGTAAGGCTCCAATCTACATCTGGCAGATTGATGTCCCCCAACTAGCCGAACTTCCCCTTTACTTGCCATCCCAATAATGGCTTCCACTGTTGCCTTATCCAGCTGTTCTTCCTGTGCTGGAGGTCTGTATATTACCCCTGTATGGATTGCTGCCCCAGTACCTGTCTCCAGGATAACCCTCAACACCTCCACCTTTTTTTTTCCTCTGGGTATCCCTGTAAATCAGTAGCCTTGGTTCCCTCCCTCATACAGTAGAACTCTTCCTCCCCTCCTCCCTTCCCTGTCTCTTCAGAACAGCAAATAGCCTGGTATGGCAATGTCCCAGTTGTGGCTGTCAATGCACTACAACTTTATTATGGACACAAATCCAGGCTAGCCTCCACTGTGATAGTCTCAAAGTCCAGAATTCTATCCCCCAGACTTATAGCATCAGTGTACATGGCTCTCCATACCTTACTACCAACCCTGCCTGCTTCCAGGCCCCTCACCTGTACTGTTCCCTAAAGCTCCCCAGAACCCCCTCTTCCCTTGTTGTCTTCTCCATTACTTGTATCCTTTACTCCATTTTTCTTGCTTTCCTGATTTATACCCCATTGCTCTCTGCCTTGTTCCTAGCTATGTCTTCTTGTGCTGCTGCCTTAAGGAAGCTTACTCCTCATAGGTTCTCCCACCCTGCTTCTTCATCATCTGGTGGAACAATTGTTGCCTCCCTTAGTTTTACAGCTTGCCCCCGGCTAGTTTAAATGCTCATCTAAGTAGAACTTAAACCTCTCACTAAGCACTGTGGTCCCCCTCCTGGAAAGATGCAGGCCATCTCTCCCACAGAGGCCCATATCCTCCCAGGCTGGCACCCAGTCCCCAATGTAGGCAAAGACCTCCTCCATGCATAATGCTTTAAACCAATTGTTAAAAACCATGGTGTGAAGGGTCCCATCCTCTCCATGGCCATATACAGGTAACATTTTGGCAAGCTTCCATGTGTGCCACCTGCTTATGTCCGATCTCCAGTTCCCTGAAATTTACTTGCATTACCCTTATCATGTCCCTTGCTAGGTCATTTGTCCACAGGTTTACAGTGGTATCTATCTCCCTTCCATTTCCTTCTGCCATAGTGATCCTCTGGATCTACTTTCTATCCTTCCAAGCCACATCACCTATCAGGCACTTCACCTGCCTCTCCATTTCTCTCCCTCTCCTAAGTTAATCCCTCTAAAAATAGAGCCCCACACCAACAGCTGCTTTCTCTTTGGCTGGGAACCTCATTCTTTCTACTTGCGGTGCTCCCTTCTGAAGAACCCTACTTCCTCCCTTGATAGTTGACACTGCTATGGGTGCCTTGTCCCACATGCCTCATACTGCCAGTACAAAAAAGGAATTATGCATTGGTACAGACTGAGCAGTGTGTATCCATCCCACCTCCCTCTCCCTCCTGGAGCCTACCAAAGTGAAATGACACTGCCTCTGTCTAGGCATCCTCTGAGAGATTGGTGGCAGATCTGGTGGCCCATGGGTGGGACAGAAGGTTCTCTGTACCCTTACAAGTTCATTCAGAAATCCCACAACCTCTGCTCAAAACCCAGAGAGGTGAATACAAATAGTGCAGCATCTCAGTCTCTTGAAGGTGTCCAGAAAAACTGCGGCTCCAAACTAATTGTACTGAACCACTCCTGTGCTCCTTCCTTCTTTTATCTTAGTGTCTGTTGAAACTTCCCTGTACCTTGCTGCCTCTTTTCTATGCCTGTTGAATTCCTACCTCTCTATTTGCTTATCTGAAATGTATTTGGTACCATAGCCTAGATAGGATGTCTCTTGTTTGAACTTTTTTAATCCACCTACTTATGCCTAACTTGCTCAGGGTGTCTATTACTCCTTACCCACTTGCCCAAACATATTTGTTACCCTACCCTAGATAGGGTGTCTGCTACTTTTGCTTTTCAACACCCATTTTTATGTTATCTCGAGGATGCGCAGCCAACATATTGCGGTAGTAGCAGATTTAGAGGTGTGGTCACTATTGGGCGAATGCAGGGCACGCATTAGTAGGTGAATCCCTCATTCCCCAATCAGCCTTCGTGCCGGCACCACACTGTGCATACTTAATGTGGTGAAGAGATCAAATGAAAAGTCTGCTGCAATGCGAGCTAAGCTCGTCATATGCAGTGGACCTCCTGACGTGCTTTCCCTGGTGGTGAAAAACAAAATGAACATGGCGGCACACTGCCTGCCCTACTGCCGACTTCAGGAGGGCCCAATCCCCCTGTCAGCATGCCCTTCCACAATGTATGTGCCAATGGGGCAGCCCACTCCCTGCCAGAATAATGCACCCCCATTTATGTGCCGAGGGGTGCCCAATCACATTGGTTCTTAGCGCCCCGGCCTTTCGTTGTGCTGGACGGGATGTCCAATCCCATAAGCTACAGCATCCCCCACAAAATACTTGGGTGGCATGCTGGAGCCCACCCAGTGTGCCAAAGCCCCTACAAAAAAATATCCCCATTGTTTGTTTTTTAACCTGTAAAAGAAAATGGTCCCTCATGGTCTCCCTGCCCCCCACAACCCGCGCCCACCCACTGACCCTACCTCCCCACACCCCCTCATCCCATACATACCTCCAGAGTCCAGCGGACGCATCTTCAGTGGACCAGGAACACATCTGCACTCTTCAAAGCTGACCGCGAACTGAGGAAATGCCGGTAAGCTGTATAATTGAATAAATAGGGTTTTTTCAGCTTTGATGAATATCTCAGGCATTTTTTGAGAATTTTGCCACCAAATTTTCAACATGGGATTTTGGGACCCCTCCTCATGAATTTTGGCACTGTCATGGTGTTAATCGACCCCGAAAGGTGATTTCGCTGTCACTGCACCAAATTACCTTTGAGGACTGATTAACGAAATGACAGTGCGACTGTTCATGAGGGGGGCTCTTGAAAGACCTATGAGCAAATTTGGTGGGAAAAATAAAATAAATGGCTGTTTTATGAGCGTGCTTTGCGCTGTTTCCATGCACGCTCGTAATTTCATGAATTTGTAATATTTTCACTCCAGATTTTCAAAATTGGCATTTTTCCACAACTTCTGATGAACAGTAAAGCTGTCATTTTACATATCCTGGCTGAAATGTGTTTTCGCACGTCCAGCACAGAATACCATGTCCGCTGTGTGAAATCAATTTTTGGGACAGTTTGAGGAAATGACAGTGACACTGTTCATGAGCAGAGGTCCTAAAATGCCTCTGTTGAAAATTTGGTGCCAAAAGTCCATAAAATGACCGTGTTACAAGCGTGCATTGCGCTCTTTCCATGCACCCTTGTAACTTCACAAATTTGCAATATTTCCATGCCAGATTTTCAACACTGGCATTTTTTCACACCTCCTTATGAGCAGTACAGCTGTCTTTTTTCACATACTGACCAAAATGTGTTTCTGCACCTATGGCACACAATGGCGTGGTCGCTGTGGGAAACCAACTTTTAGGACAGAGTATCAAAATCACAGCGCCACTGTTCATGAGGGGAGGTCCCAAAATGCCTATGTTAAAAATGTGGCAAACAAAGTCCCAAAAATAATCGGGTTATGGACGTGTGTTGCATAGCTTCCATGCATGCTCATGACTTCACCAATTTTTCAAAGTTTCACACCAGATTTTCAACGTTGCCATTTTTTTACGCCTCTTCATGAACAATACAGTTGTCATTTTCCACATCCTACCCAAAATGTGTTTTCGTCCCTGTGTCGCCAAATGGCATAGCCACTGTGCAAAACCACCTTTCAGCTAACAAACTGATTGTGCTGCTTTTCTTGAGGTGGGCTCACAAAAAGCCCATGTTGAAAATTTGATGGTGAAAATACCAACACATGCCTATGGTGTCAGGGTTTCCAACTGTAGCACCCCACCCTGTAGAGACTGACAGGCATCAGGGGTGTGACTTGGGATCATTGGCTGTAATGCTCATGCCATTCCACCCTACCCCCACCTTGCAGCCAGTGACAGGCATCATGGTGTGCCTTGCACTGTTCAGCCACAGCGTTCACCTCATTCTCATATACTACACCCACCTCAGCATATTTCCTTCTGGAATGGGTATGAAAAATGCCCAAAGACCCCCAAGCACACCACAACACTTGTCAGTGTCTACAGGGTAGGGTGAGGTACAATGCCATGAGCATTATAGCTGATGACCCAAAGGTATACCCCAATGCCAGTCGGTCTCTACAGGCTGGGGTTGGGGATGGCGTCACTTCAATACTTCACTGCCATTCCTATTATGCATCTCTTACTCCAGCACTACCAATGCCAATGCCAGTGTGACAACATTTGGCCTTGATAAATGCTTGTGTAACCTCTGGACCCCTGCCTTTTTTCAAACGACAGGTGGTATGCTGTTGAAGCTGACAGCAGGACCTGGTGGGGACTGGGTTCGGGGAGGACTAGGTTACTCGGCACAAGGGGCCTAGGTTTGGCTACTCTGCGCAGGGGCACCCAAGTGAATCCGAAAACAGTAAGCAATAACTGTAATGTCCAATACCAGGAATGGGATTCTAAAGTGTGGCTTTTATTCACATCCAAACTGAACAAACAAAGCATAGACGGACCTCCACGGGGCTATAATCCTGGTAATGCAGATAAGAGTAACAGAACACTTCTTCAACACTTCAACCTTCAGGCTCTGAACTCACCAGGCACACAGCCCGGACTTGCACGCTGCTTTGGGTACACAGCCCGACTTGTACACTATTTGGGTTTTTTCCCTGGCCCGGCTCTCCTGCCGGCCACTCGAACCTGGTCCATATGGCAGTGGACCACATTTTCCTGGTGGCTCCCCAAACCACCTTAGAGCCTTCGACTCCTTGAGGGAAATTTCCTTTCAATCCCACGTCTGGGTACTTTCCTAAGCACTGGCCAAGTGTCTCAGGCAAAGTAACAGGGCCACAGAATAAATCCGTAGAGGTGAACCTAGTTACTAAAGATGGGGGGTCTCCCACCTCCAGCTTCCACAATCCATACCTGGCCATTTCTCTGGACATTAAACAACTCTTTTTGAAAGCTTGGCAATGTAGATTAAAGGGTAAATGTATAGCACATTTCCTCTACATGTCTTGACTTTCCCCTTGTACTAAACTCAACATACTTAAACATCTCTTCCTGAAAAGCTTGGCAATGTAGATTAAAGGGTAAATGTATAGCACATCTCCTCTACATATCTTGGCTTTCCCCTTGTGCTGGACTTGAACATACTTTTACTTTGGCTAAGCCTATTCCTCTAGGCCTCCCACTAATTCAGCAGTCCAATCCCCACTTTAACACAGTTCAGGTGAAACATAGGCCCTTTGACAAGAGCAGAACTCACCCTTTGGTTGCAGGTGCTCCAGAGGCAAATCTTGACAGCTTCTGGTGCCACAACACACTTGGAAAAATAAGGCAGCTTCTTCCCTAGCTGGAACCAGGAGGTTTCCCCTGGAATAAAAGGCAAACCTTCCACCCCCCATCCCCTCAGGGATGGGGCACAGAGACCAGTATCAGCGGTCTCCTCCACTTCAAGAACAGCTTACTGTGTTCCTCTTTAGGTGGAAACACACACCTTTCCCTAGAAGTAGCTCAATATCAGAGCTTAGAACTCCAAGACTCTTCAACATCTTCATTAGTGACCTTGCAGATGGACTAGAGGGTAAGGCTTGTCTGTTTGCAGATGACACCAAGCTCTGCAACGGAGTAGATGATCCAGATGGGGTGGGAAGAATGAGAAGAGATCTGGATAAACTAGCAAAATGGTCAGAAGAGTGGCAACTGGGATTTAATGCAAAGAAGTGCAAGATCATGCACATAGGGAAGAGAAACCCTGAAGCCACCTACAGGCTGGGAGGGGAGTTGCTAGCAGTCACAAAGGAAGAAAGAGAAGAGACTTGGGCATCATCATCACTGATAACCTGAAATCATCCAAGCAGACCTCTAAAGCAGTAGGTAAGGCTAGGGGGGTGTTAGGGTGTATTAGTAGGGGTATCACAAGTCGTAAGAGGGAGGTAATAATCCCTCTTTACAAGACACTAGGTTAGGCCCCATCTGAGTACTGCATGCAGTATTGGAGGCCACACCTTCACAAGGACATTAACCAAATTGAGGCAGTCCAGAGAAGGGCACCAAAATGGTGCAGGGACTGCATCAGAAGACATATGAGGACAGATTAACAGAGCTCAATATGTATACCCTTGAGCAAAGGAGGGAGAGAGGTGATATGATCGTGGCATTCAAACACCTTAAGGGCATTAACAAGGTGAAAGAGTATAACATGTTTAAATATAAGAAAAATAGCAGGACAAGAGGACACAGCATGAGATTAGAGGGGGGCCAATTAAGGGGGAATGTGAGGAAATTCTTTTTCACAGAAAGGGTGGTGGATAATGGAATGACCTACCTCAAGAAGTGGTGGCTATGAATACAGTGCAGGGCTTCAAACAGGCATGGGATAGGCATAAGGGAGCAATACAGATGAGTATGAATAGATAGGCTGCTGACAGAACAAAGGCCGATGGCATATTTATAAGGTAGAAAAAGAAATGGGCAGACTGGATGGGCCTTGCGGTCCTTATCTGCCATCAACTTCTATGTTTCTATGTTTCTAAGAGCCTGTGCACAGACTGCTGTGCCCCTCTCCTCTTCACTGCTCACACAACTGCTGCTGCTCACTGTTCAGAAACTTCCAACATTCTAACCTAACTTCTATCTGCAGATTCCAATGTGGCTCATGCAGCTGCAATAGTTCTATGGTGATGTCATCCCTCAGTCTCAGCTGAGACTGAGAACAGAGTGAGACAGTGTGAAATCCATTTAACTGGAGTTTTGCAAGCTGCCTTCCCTGCCTACCACTAGGTCTTACTGCGATTCTAGTAACCCCGGGTAACAAGGGGGGTTACACTCACCCAGGGCCAGGAAAATGACTGTCCGCAGTCATTATTTACCTGACTTAGGCCATCCCACCCTATGTGCTACCTGCGGAGGGGGATGAACAGGCCCCCTCCTACCATGTGTGAGCACAGTCAGGCAACACTAAGGGCCTAGAGGCCTTTGGCTGACATATCAGCCTATACTCTACCCACTAACTGTGGGTGCCTAGTGGCTCTGGTAGAACTGTCCAGAGCATAGCCCTAATAGATCAGCACTGCAACCCCTACTGCAGGTCAGAGCCACAGCCTGTCTATCCCCCCTAGCCCTCTAGGGAAAACCTATCTGCCTCTAACTTAACACCCCAAAACAAAACAAACCGGGGGCCTCCCCGACCTTGGGCACCATGCAACCACACAACAGGAATGAATACCATCTATTACATTACATTATTGCCTCATACCCCCACAACCACACCTGTGGAAGGAAAGAGTTACTACAGTAACAACAACAATAACAACAACAGTACTTTAAATTACTACACACTAAAGTACTAGTTAGGGAACTCCAATGAGCCCCTCCTCCTCTTCTTGTCTTCTCTTCTATGTTCTTCAGGAACACCTGCAAGAAAAAGAAAGACAGCACACACACTCCTAATCAGCATGCACAGTCTATCTAAACCCCTACCATCAAAACACTGGAGAATCCCAAAAATGTTTTTTTAGAAAAGGTAGAAAAACAGTATATACACTAGAGAACAGTAGAAAAACAATGACATTATTTACAATACACATTTGGGGGGATGGAGTGCCCTAAAAGTCCCATCTAGTGACTAAAGTGCCCGAAGGCTAGTCCACTAAAGAGTCTCTCCTGGGCCGGAGCCCGGTGAAGCACAGTTCTAGCCGGCCAAAGCCCTGAAGGGGAGAGTCTTTGAGGACAGTTCACACATTCTGGAGTCTGCTAGTGTAGGGTGTGTACTGCAATGTCATAAGGATAGAAACGTTTTGACTTACCAGCCTCTTGTAGAATGAAAAATCGGCACCGACCTGCTCCTCAGCCAAAGAATCTCCCTGGCAGCATTCTTCAGATACAGCTGGGTGGACATCTTCTGGGAACTACAGGAGGGCACATCTGGGAACTACTGGGCTGATGTCATCTCTGGAGATGGAACCTTGGAACAGGAACAAAAAGGAAAACAGCTGGTCTGACGTCATCCGATTACCAGGCGATGGATCAGGATACAGCTGGGATGGTGTCCTCTCTGGATCTGAAGTCATCTGGTGGGCCAGTCGATGGATTCTGGAAAGGCCAGTACACTGCAGAACTGATGAATGTGGGGCACCTGAGTCCTGGATGTCCATGCTGGTGAATCAACAAAGGCATTGCAATGGCTGGTGTGGCAGTATTGACTACCACTGCTCTGCTTTCCATCTGGTAGGCACGGGCACATTTGCAGAGAGGTCCTTGCATTGAGGCCAATAGTACAGGGGGTCAGGAGCTTGAATTATTACCCCATCTGGGCGCACATAATTCACACTGTAGAAGGTTTCACATCCCTCTCCATCGACTATTCAAACAGTGTCCATAAACAGTGTCCTGCCTCTTTTCCACTGGGTATATTTCTCATGAAACAGTCTGTTCTTGACATGCTTGTTTGCACCAGGATGCACACATTTCATTGCTTCGGCTCAGATCCAGGATTTCCTGCTGTTCTCAATCTCCTCCCAGACTCTCTGAGGAAAGGTAGGAAAGGACATCCCATAGATTTCATTTGCCTTCCTATGAACCAGTCTCTCTCCTCCTTACTAGCTTTGGTCAACCTGAGACCACTGGCCTGGCTTGGGGGTGGCCAGTCCTGGTTCTGCCAGCTACGCATTCTCAACGAGATGAAAAACAGATCCCTGACTTCTTCTTCTTCTTGCACAGCCAGGGCTGTGGCATCACCACTTTCTTCCATGCATTCTTCTGAGGCAAGAGCTTGAGGCTGTGTACCCGTTCCTTTTTCACAAGGCCACATAGGTTCCCCCTCTTCTTCTTCCTCACTGAGAATATGTGCCCACGAGTGAGCAGTCGTCCTCACTTCTGAGACTATCCACTCATCACAAGGCATAGAGGTCGACACCTCCCATTCAAAGGCCTCCTTCATCTCATCTTCTCCTATGAGACTTGGGCTAGGCCCCCCCTCCAGGGGTCTACTGATGCTCTGTCTGAATTGTCTCTCTGCGATCCAGCATCCAAAACATCTTCATACAGTTCTGTCTCTAAATCTGCATCCTCTAGCTTTGTGCCACACTCCCCTGAGGGGCCTTCTTCAACAGGCTTCACCTAGTGCTGTGTTCTGCCAACTACAGATTCCTGAACCTTTGCCCATGTGGGAGCCAAAGGAATCTGGGGTGCTTTATACAAGCCATATTTCTCTAGGCACCCAGAACAGTGAGGTACCATGAAGGTGTCTCTTCCAGCATTTAAGCATATTAGACACACTTGCACTGTATATCCAGGAATTGCCACATGAGAAGGCAGTTGTTCTCCATAATAACACCTTTCAATGTCCCTTAACCTATTTTCTTCTGCTGTTACTGCAGCTCGGGCATGATCCAGATAGCGAGCTGGTCCTGAGGCCATAACTGCAGGGAAAACAAACAAATGCTCACTGTTACTGAAAGTCCCACTTCACTGAACACTTTCTTTTACTTTTAAAATGGCTCCTTTGCTGCTGTGTTTACTTTACTACCCCACTCTGTAATGGCGGCAGCAGCACTCCTGCGAATCAACATTCAGAAATTGGGTCAAGCCACTGCGCATCCGATTTACACACACTACTGATAACTTTGCTCAAAACTGCACAAACTTGCACTGTTCTTTTTCTAACACATTTATATGATTTGCCACGGACTTTTCACTTGCTGAAAACATTTCTTTAGCTCAGAGTCCCTTAAAGCCTCAGGATTTCAAGCACAGGATTGCCTGTAACTAGTGCTGCACATTTTGCTACAACTCACAGTCTCTCTACTGGCTTTGAAACTTTAAACTGATGCTGAATCCATAACTATGCTCACAGTCAATGGCTTAACAGACTTGCACTTGCTGGTAAAACTTGACACCATCTTTATTTGTAAAGCGACTACACTGCTGTACACATATTCAGCTGGCTTTTGGCAGAAATCACTGTTTTGAGCAATTATCACTGTTGGTACTCACTGTTATAAGTAGCTGTTTGCTGCGATGGAAAAACGGCCTGCAGCCAGTCTTGGAGGCCTCAGAAAAGAAGCGGGTGGGCAGTCCTGCCGATCGTCTATGCGATCACCACACTCACAATCCAGTCGATCGAGATGCTGGTTGAGCCCAATTTTAAACAGCAAAGTCTATTTTTAAAAGTTTTACAGTGTGTTTTATTTATTTAGCTTTTGTTGACCAGGTAAGTGCACTAGACAAATCCTGCCTATTTTCAGGCATGACCCGGGGGAGGGGGATACAGATGAATTCCAATTGACCTTGAACCAGATTAAGCTGTTGGTGGTATTTTTAGTGAATAAGGGAAATTTGGCCAGGACACCGGGGAAATTCCCCTACTCTTTTCGATAAGTGCCATGGGATCTTTAACATCCACCTGAACTACCACCAATCCAGGCAGATGGGACCTCGGTTTAACATCTCATCCAAAAGACAGCACCTCAGAAATGCAGCACCCCTCTCATGCTGCATTACAGTGTCAGTACTAGGATATTAACCCAAGTGCCAGATGTGGGAACTGAACCCACAGCCCTCTGATCTCCCAGCCTCAGAGGAGAGTGTGCTACCTACTGAGCCACTGACACTGCCAATTTTTAATCACCACGACTCTCCTCCACTAAGCCAGTACATGCTGGGCAGTCACTGTAGAGCTGGCTGGGGGGTGGGACTGATTGCAGCCTCACCAATCACACAACGCCATGCAAATGAGCCTCTTTCCCTCACGAGTGCTCTTCTCTTCACGGCAATCATCAAGCAGGCAAATATAAACTGCAGAAACCACTTTTTTTTTTCTTCAACTGACTCCACAGCGGGAGCCCATTTCAGCCATTTAGCATGGCCATTCACACAGCAAGTCTCTCAGTTTACTCAAAAGCATTTGCAACTTCCAGGGCACAATTTTCCTGTTGCTACCCCTAGTCTTCCACACTTTTCTTTGTCACAACAGTTCTTTAAAAAGCATTTCCAACGTCCAGGGCACAATTTTCCTGTTGCTACCCCTAGTCTTCCACACTTTTCTTTGTCACAACAGTTCTTTAAAAAGCATTTCCAACGTCCAGGGCACAGTTTTCCTGTTGCTACCCCTAGTCTTCCATGCTTTTCTTTATCACACACAGTTCTTTAAAAAGCATTTCCAACATCCAGGGCACAATTTTCCTGTTGCTACCCCTAGTCTTCCACACTTTTCTTTATCACAACAGTTCTTTAAAAAGCTGGTAAAAACTCTGTAAATATTTGATGCAGGACAAGGGCATACTCTTTCAGCTTTACTGCTCCTTGGTAAACAGTTGGCATTTTAACAGCAGGATATGAACCACAGCACACAGCAACACACTAGTTAACTTGCTTCAGCTTTTTGGGCTACCCACTGCCAGATAACCAAGATGCTAGCCCCTTGCCTGAGCACCTTTCCTCCCAAAATTAAAATCCAAAGCAGTGTCTCCATTTGGCAACCCCCAGACCCCTGCCTTTTTGCAAATGACAGGTGGTATGCTGTTGAAGCTGACAGCAGTACCTGGTGGGGACTGGGTTCAGGGAGGACTAGGTTACTCGGCACAAGGGGCCGAGGTTTGGCTACTCTGCGAAGGGGCACCCAAGTAAATCTGAACACAGGAAGCAATAACTGTAATGTCCAATACCAGGAATGGGATTCTAAAGTGTGGCTTTTATTCGCATCCAAACTGAACAAACAAAGCATAGACGGATCCCCACGGGGCTACATTCCTGGTAATGCAGATAAGAGTAACAGAACACTTCTCCAACACTTCAGCCTTCAGGCTCTGAACCCACCAGGCACACAGCCTGGACTTGCACACTGCTTTGGGTACACAGCCTGACTTGTACACTATTTGGTTCTTTTCCTGGCCTGGATCCCCTGCTGGCCACTTGGAACTCGGTCCATATGGCAGTGGACCACATTTTTCTGGTGGCTCCCCAAACCACCTTAGAGCCTTTGACTCCTTAAGGGAAATTTCATTTCAATCCCACATCTGGGTACTTCCCTCAGCACTGGCCAAGTGCCTGAGGCAAAGTAAAAGGGCCACAGAGCAAATCCCTAGAGGTGAACCTGGTTACTAAAGATGGGGGGTCTCCCACCTCCAGCTTCCACAATCCATACCTGGCCATTTCTCTGGACATTAAACAACTCTTTTTGAAAGCTTGGCAATGTAGATTAAAGGGTAAATGTATAGCACATTTCCTCTACATGTCTTGACTTTTCTCTTGTACTAAACTTGACATACTTAAACATCTCTTCCTGAAAAGCTTGGCAATGTAGATTAAAGAGTAAATGTGCAGCACATCTCCTCCACATATTTTGGCTTTCCCCTTGTGCTGGACTTGAACATACTTTTACTTTGGCTAAGCCTATTCCTCTAGGTCTCCCACTAATTCAGCAGTCCAATCCCCACTTTAACATAGTTCAGGTGAAACATAGGCCCTTTGACAAGAACAGAACTCACCCTTTGGTTGCAGGTTCCCCACAGACGAATCTTGACAGGTTCTGGTGCCACAACACACTTGGAAAAATAAGGCAGTTTCTTCCCTATCCGGAACCAGGAGGTTGCCCCCAGACTAAAAGGCAAACCTTCCACCCCCCCATCCCCTCAGGGATGGGGCACAGAGACCAGTATCAGCTGTCTCCTCCACTTCAAGAACAGCTTACTGTGTTCCTCTTTAGGTGGAAACACACACACCTTTCCCTAGAAGTAGCTCTATATCAGAACTTAGGCTCCAAGAGCCTGTGCACAGACTGCTGTGCTCCTCTCCTCTTCACTGCTCACACAACTGCTGCTGCTCACTGTTCAAAAACTCCCAACATTCTAACCTAACTCCCATTTGCAGATTCCAATGTGGCTCATGCAGCTGTGATAGTTCTATGGTGATGTCATCCCTCAGTCTCAGCTGAGACTGAGAACAGAGTGAGACAGTGTGAAATCCATTTAACTGGAGTTTCAGAAGCTGCCTTCCCTGCCTACCACTAGGTCTTACTGGGATTCTAGTAACCCAGGGTTACAGGGGGGTTACACTTGTTTATAGTTGAGGACCAGTTTGTTGTTGGAGAACCTGTTTTCCATATCTTCAAAGTTGCACTGAAGGTCACAAAACCAATCTTGATAAGAAAGAGTGGACATTTTCAAACATGGAGCAGGCTGCATGCTTTGTATACTACATGATTTTTCTGGAACAAGATCCCTTTTTCCTTTCGTTTCATTTCTTTTTCCACTTTTATAGTATATGCTTTTCTTGTTAAAATTGTAAAGCATGGATGCCTAAGGTATTAGAAAAGTTAAATGTTATTATTTGCAATATCACCGTGGCTTCAGTGAGTATTTATTTTTCATTTTTTCTTAACTATTGTTTGTTGTTATGTGTTCTGAGCCTGATGTTATTCATTCTATACATATTTTGTATCTCTGCGGAGGACTGGTGGGGTGATTATCGCGGGTGGTCAGGGATTAGTTGTTTGTGTATATCTTTGTGTGTTTGTTTTATGCTATGTTATGGTTATTTGTTGATTATATCTTGTTTATTGTAGATTACTTGTTGTTATTTTTATTTGATAAATAAAATTAAAAAATTAAAAAAAGTTGCACTGAAGGTCAGAGATGAGGTTACCAAGGACAGAGTTTTTGGAGTAAATAATGGCATTGTCAGTGTACATTAGTATGTTTGCTGAGTGACAGGCATCAAGCTGGTGGTTAATGAACAGGCCAAATAGGAGGGGGCCCAGTATGGAACCCAGTGGTACACTGGTAGATACACAGCTTTCATCAGACAAGGAGCCCTCAATTTTAACACGCTGTGTGCTGTTTCAAAGATAGCTCTTGAACCAAACTACTGAATCCAGAGACAGACTGAGGCGGTGGAGCTTGCTAAGCAAGAGTTTATTGTTGACCAGGTCAAAGGCCTTTGTCAGGTTGGTATAGACAGCTGTGATCATGTCACCATTGTCAATGGCCTCATGACTATAGCTGGTGTATTCTGTCAAGGCTGCACTGGTGCTACGGTATTTTCCAAATCCATGCTGTTGGGCACACTGGATTTCATATTTTTGTATGTAAGAGACAAGTATGTTCTTTCCAAGACATGGAGGCTTTAAGGTCAGCTGGAAAAAGGGCTGAATAAATGGTGATGTCTCATCTAAGGTAAGCATGAAAATTAAAGGGCATTTGACCTGGATTTGAAAATGCCAATAATGCTGATGCATTTGATTTCAGAATAGAAGAGGAGAGACTAAGTTCAGAAGGCATGTTTCTAGTTTCATATTTACAGTTTGGAATGACAGCTGAGTTTTCATTTACAATATACAATATTTACTCAGGACAGCCTAGCTGAAATGCAGTGTCTTGTCTCCAGTGGGATTCTGCTGATACCCATTTTTTACAGCTTTGTAGACTGAATCATTGAGAGGATTTATGACTTGATCAGTATTACACAGCAATTAAATGGTGGTTTAGGGTGATTTTACTCTGGATCTGCTGGTTCTCATTTTTGTGCTGTAGTCAATATACCATGTTATTGCTTAGTTGGATAAAAGGATCTTGAGAGCAAGAAGACATTCTTATGAGTTCCTGCAATGGCTTTTGGATTGGTAACAGATGATTAGATGTCATCATCATCCTTATTCATCTACACACACTGAAAGACCAGTCAGCATGCAGTGCAATAAACATGCAGTATTACAAAAATACAAATCAAATAATATATGGAGACAGAAAGCAGTTTATACAATTTACAGAATTTGGCACTACAACATCAATAGTTGCCACCAGTAACAATCATAGTTCTCTGTAGGGATTGAAGTTCCCACCTGAGTTGCAATCAGAAATGTCCTTTTTCACTCGGTCCAATTGACTGTGAATAAATGGTAAACCGTTGCTTTCAACTTGCAGTCCTATGGTACTGAACCTTCAAAGCATACAAAAAAAGAGAGCAATCTCTTAGTTTGCCAGTCATTATATTGGATACTTTTTTCTTTTCTTGTCACTAGTGTCTTGAATTTGGATTTGAGTTATGGGTTTCAGTGAAGAAGTGTATCAGAATTTTAGCCATCCTAGTCAAAGTCAGATAAATACAGCTCTGCAGCAGTAGAACAAGTAAACACTGTACATGATTTTTTGATGTGAAAGATACATGGGAGCAATAAATGGACCAGAAAATGTATTTTGGGTCCTTAATGTAATATAACTTGGTAGGAAGAACAGATGCATTGAGTCAGAAGACAATTTCCTTCAGAGTGTCCTCAAAGAACTTGGCTTGAACTAAGACAAACACCTGGAAGTAACAGAAATCAGCAGACATCAGAGGGATTATTTGTCAAAAGCAGTAGGTCAAAAATGAAGCCTGTCAATGTAAAAATAGCTCTTGGTTATGAGAGCAAGAGTGAAAAAGAAGAAAGAGAGAAAGAGAGAAATAAAGTATCTTTTCAAGAATGCAAGCAGCAGTGAAGTCAGACAGCACAAAGGTTAGCAGGCATGAGTACCGTGGGACAGCCCTGGGCATTTGCAAAAAAAAAAAAAAAAAAAATGAACAGTTCTGGCATACTGCAGCAGAGCTCCTAGTGAAACATGGTTGCACTAAAACATTATACCAGCACAGCTACGCAAAGGAAAGAACAAGGAACAGTGACATATGATATGAGCAACAGTTGCATGACTCATGAAGGCAAGGGCAAAAACTCACTAATAACTACAAGGGACACAAAGGGGACCAGAATCAGTACCATTTCAACCACTAATTATCAAAAGCTGCTTGATTCTATGCTGCTTATGTGGCAATGGGGGGGGGAGTTTCTTCACTGACCAGTCCCCAAATGTTAGGATTCTTTTCATGTAAATTAAACTCTGCAATGGATACTTCATTTCTGCACATATTAATGGGATAGAAAAAACATCTGCACTGCATGTCATGGATCAACCATTTTTCTGCCTGATTATTACAGGCTGGTCTACAAGTGTGCTGTGCCTGCATCAGAGGTTGTGTGACAGATTGTTCCATAAAGGTTTGTTATTATGGAGTGGTATCTAGTGTCCTGACAGTATCCCCCATCAAAACTAACTATGGCAGTGCATGCACACATGGTCCTCACAACAATGTGGATGGTTTCTCACACTTTCCCTTGAGCAACTGGATTTCTGAGTGAAGATCTGACTAGAACAGATACAGCAAAGTAATAAATGAACATGGCTCATCAGACAGAAGAAAAAGTTGAAAATAGAATAAAATGATATAGGTATGAACCTTTCAATGTGACATACACTGTTACTTTAAATACATCAATAATACTTTGAATACGTGGAATGACTGGACAGTGAAATCAAATGACATAACTTAAATGTTATTTACATAGCTTTTTCTTTGATACAGACTAAAAAACACTGTATGAATAGGACTTAACAACTAAGCAAGATTTCTTATGTAGGCCAACCAAGAAGAAGGTCACTGCTGCTTCAGTTTGAGAGGTGTTATTTTTAGGCTCACAAAGGACCAGTGGCATGAAAACAATTAGGATCTCTTGTCAAGTTAATTAAATTTTACTAAGTGCAGAAGTCTCAGTGGGTTTAGTAGGAAACGCTAATTAAAACACAGATTCATCTAGGTATAATAGGGGAAGTGTACGCCTAGTACCAGTTGAATACTTTGCATAGTGCTAGATCTTCAGTGTTGTTTCAAGTGGCTGATTTGTAAATGGCAAATTGTAAACCAGAAATGGTACAACTCCAATTCTATTCAAAAGGCTTTCTTTGCTCATCACACAGATTGAGTAAGCTCAAAACCACACACTTTAACAATTTGAAGAAAGAGCATAATCACACATTGTGTTGCAGTGCATAAACAAGCACAAGGGCATCACTACTGCTTAAAAAGCAACAGAGGCTTTATAAAACCAGTCCCATTTTGACTTGGAAAACATTCTGATGTTACCTCAATTGCCTGTGGTATGGTAAAAACTAACACTTTGATGGGACAGTCAAACTGACTTCAAGCTTGCTGCAAAAATTCCATTGGGTTCTAGTCAGCTTGACCTGTAAATTGTTGCTCTAAGTACAGTGTTATTTGTAGCACGTATGTTCTCTATTAGCAGATTATCATAACGTTTAATATTTGTAGGTATTAAACCTTTGCGTATTACAAACTCATCAAATAAATCAATTATTTTAATTGGTTTGAGGCCAATCAATGAAGTAAATGAGCCACTTGGTGAATAAATCCTCTATTTTTCACTTGGTACATTTATTTCTGTGATGGGTACACTCACTGCTGGGGAAATCTCATCCAATCTCCCTCCTGTATATAAAATGAAAACCCTTCTCACACTGCCATCCTGTTTGTCTTCTCTTATGCTTTTCTGTAGCCTCTATATACTTAATTATTTTCTTAACATTACCACATAGATATGTTCATGCAGTACTCCTCATGCATCGGAGGGGTTGGTGCCATAATAGAATACTATCTGATGCCATTGACTCCCTCGCACCTGTTCATGTATGACCCAAATCTTCCTACCTGATGAGGACATCAGAGAGCTGAAGAGAAAGGGTCAGAGGTTGAAGTGCTGCTGGAGGAGGCCCGGCCTGGAGGGGTACAAACTGGCCCTGCGTGTGCATTGTAATGCATACCAGGGGGAAATCAACCATGAGAAGGCAGTGTTCCTGTCCAGGGTGATTCCTTTCAGGAAGAACCAACCAGCTGTACTTTTTCGTACTGTGGACAGGCTGCTTTGTCCAGCCTGTCTACAGCCGAAGAAGTTTTTTTCTAATGCTGAATGTGAAGAGTTTGCTTGGTTCTTCTTGAACAGAGTGTCCAGTATCCAGCAGGGAGGCCCTGCAATCAGCAATGCCATAGCTGGCTGTGGTCACCTGAAGTGTTCTGAGTGCACTCTGCCTGATTGGGGGGAGTCTGGATCAGTGGAGGTAAGTGAGGTCATCGTGGTGGCAGCCAATCTGAAGCGCACCTTTTGCGAACTGGACCCAGTGCTGACTAATTTCTTGATGAGATGCGTCGACACCATTGGCCCAGTGTTCACTCTGATTGTTTGGTGTTCCTTGCCTGAAGGAGTATTTCCTGATGCCTTGAAGGAGGCATTGGTGAGACCACTCTTAAAGACCCCATCTTTGGACCCGGAGGTTAGGGCAAATTACTGACCTGTCTCCAATCTTCCCTTTTTGGTGAAGATTATGGAGAAGGTAGTGGCACTACAGTTGGAGGAGCAGCTTGTAACCCATGAGTTGTACGGACACTTTCAGTCGGGGTTTCGAGTGAGGCATAGCATAGAAACCACATTTGCTCAGGTGCAGAATGATGTCTTCAGGACTAGACATCGAGGAGAGAGGACAATTCGTGTTCTCCTTGATCTCTCTTCAACATTCAGCACTGTGGACTACTGCGTGTTGTTTGACCACCTCAGGGAACTCTGCAGACTCACTGGTACTGTCATCTGCTGGTTTGAGTCTTTTTTAATCAACAGGAGGCAACGGATTATGATGGGGAATTTCTCCTCCACCCCCTAGCTCTCTATCTTGCAGAGTACCTCAGGGGTCGGTATTGGCCCCAGTGTTGTTCACAGTGTATATGCTGCCCCTGGGAGGGATCATTAGGAAGTATGGCATGAGTTTTCACTGCTATGCTGATGATACTCATCTATACTTATCCTTTGCCACAGGAACATCCAACACAGTGGATGCGCTAAACAGCTGCCTTGCTGAGATCAATGATTGGATGGCCTCTAGTTGGTTGCAACTGAACCCCAATAAGATGGAGGTATTGGTGGAGTTGAACAGAGTGCATGAAAGGATGGCCTCTGGATCAGAGACTGGGCTTGTTCTGGGATCTATTCCATTGAAGGCATCCTCTAGGATGCAAAATCTTGGTGTCATTCTGGATAGCAGTCTGACAATAGAGGCACAGATATCTTCCACTGTCCAATCCTGTTTTTTTCCATCTCAGATATGTCACCAGGATAAAGCCCCTTGTTCTGCCTCTGGGCCTCCCCACTTTGATACATGCCTTAGTTACATCAAGGCTTGACTACTGTAATGCACTCTACCCCGGGGCCATGAGAGGATCCCTCCACAGACTGCAGCTAGTGCAGAATGCGGATGCCCCAGTTGCCTACTGGGCAGCCAAAGTTTTGTCATATTACTCCAGTGTTGTGTGAGCTGTACTGGCTGCCAGTCAGGTGGAGGATCCTCTTTAAGGTGAGTCTTCTCACCTATAAGTCCCTACACAGTCAGGGCCCTGGTTATCTGTTAGACCTTCTTGTACCTGCTCTCTCAGTTTGCCCCCTCCATTCATCCTGTGGGGGCGCCCCCTGGTGATTCCCAGGACTAGGATGAAATTGGCCAGTGACAGGGCATTTAGTTTTGCTGCCCCCATCCTGTGGAATTCATTGCCCCTTGGAGTTAAGGGGGCCAATACATTGCAGGTATTCAAAGTCCACCCGGAAGCCCTCCTATTCTCCCAGGCCTTTTTGGATTAAGCTGTTCATTTAGAGTTTTAAACACAGCTACTTGTAATTTGATGGTTAGTTTTATGTATGGGAAATGTTCTTATATGGGTTAATTATTCTTATGTTTATATATTGTTCCTTTTGCTTTCTATCTTGCTTTTAAATGTGTACTCATTTGTTTGCACAGTGCCAAGAGCCTCTAGGATTGGGCGTCTTTTTAAATAAATTTTGCCTTGCCTTGCCTCAAGCTCAAGATCCTAGGTCTCAGCCACCATATGGTTCAAAAACTAGAGTAACCTACCCAGTTAGTGTCTATACAAGGCATTATCTCAGACCTAGCCATCTTACAATCTTGGGGATTCTCAAGGCTCAATCCTTGGCCCTCTGCTGTTTTCTATTCTAGTTAATGACCTCCCGAAGTACAGTGGGAGGTGTCATTTACATATGTTTGCAGATGACACCATACTCTACTACAGTGCAACAATATCTGAGGTTAATTCAGTACTTTATCTGATTTCAGCACAATATTCTACTAGTTTATCATCAACTGCTTGATCCTTAATGCAGTCAGAACTAATTCCATGTCATTTGGATCCCAGAACTAACAAAATCATTCAGCTGATCACTTGAAATGATAACATCAAATGGCAACATTATTGAACAAGTCAACGTATTCATATATATAGTAATCTGTCCTGATGTATCACTTACGCACAGTAGGCATGTTGATAAGATGTGGTTGGCATGCCTACTGTATCACTTACACACAGTAGGCATGCTGACCGCATCTTATCACCTGTAGGGCCAAAGGTTAACTTTCTCAACAGGTCTAAACACTGCCTCAGTGCTAACGTAAGGAAACAAGTAATCTTCTAGTCCCAGTTCCCATCCATAGACTATGAAGGCGTAGTATACTGCTGTGTGAACAAAACTACACTGCTGCCCCTGGATCATTTATACAATAAGATGTGCAGTTTCATCCTCTCATTTGCCTAGTCCCTCAAGCAGGTGTGACTACCACTGGCTTTCTTGTTGTAAAACTGTGCATAAAGACAAGCCCCTGAATATCTCCTAGCCCTCCTCACATAGTCAAGCAGTGCCTACTCACTCTGTTGAACAGCAGCACTTGAAACTACCTCAGATCCTATCCACTCACATACCACACAACACATCAAACAGAGTTATAGCATGAACCGTTGTTGAAATTGTTGTTAAAAATGAACTTAACTGCTGTTCTCAGAGTTCTTCAAGTGTTTTCATCCTGAGTAGGTAGATATTACTTGTATTTTCCTACTTAGATTGATTTTTGTGACTCCATTTTGTCCATTTTTCTGCACCCTCACTGGTACTTTGGTCAGAAGTGCATGGTCAAAATCCATTCGGAATACTGCTTGATGAATCAGTTCACTAAGAGCCTGAGAAAGGCTGGCCTACATTAAGGAACTGTTTGTCTGTGCATTTCTGTCCTGAGCTATTTTTAAACTTGCTCTAAGTGCTCTGACTACTCGGCTGGTGGTGGCTCTGGGTTTTTAGAGAAGGCCGATAAAATGTCACTTCGATAAAAATTATTTTTACATCGACTGGGTGCTGTATTAAGAACTAGAAACGGTCTAAGACCTGGCCATGGAGACTGACTAAAGAAAAGTGAATCCAGGCCTCTATGGCACACACACTCTACTGGAGAACTTTGGTATTTGTATTTTTATCAGATTTTCTTGGTGTAAAGGAACCAATTGGAACAAGATTGATTTGTGCAATAGCACTGTTGGTGCAATGCTATTGCAGGCCAGATTTTATTAAGCAGTGGTTTATGAGTTTTTATTAAGAAAGAGATGAGAACAATTCTTGAAGGCTGCAAGCTATAGAAAGTGCAATAAACTAAATGCAATAAACCAAGGAGTCACAGAAACTGTGAGAAAGAATGGAATGCAAAGACACACCACATACCACCAGAAACTGTAATTTTAAAGCTACGATCTTATGACCTGTTTTAGTGATACCATTTGTAAGGAAATTTTTATCTGTATACTCATATTTGTATTTTATCTGTATTTGTAACTAGCACAGTACTTTGTTAAGAAATAGATAGGAAAATGGTGAATACAAGATTACAAAGAGAGCACACACTAGACACCTGGTTGCTGCAGGGCCTGAGCGGTCCATGGGGACCCTAAAGGCCCTGTAAACCGATCTCACCACACACACACTAGATGCCTGCTAGCTGCAGGGACTGAGTAGTCCACGGAGCCCCTAAAGGTAATTTACCTCCCTGCTGCTACTCTGTTGCTGGGAGTGTGGGCCTTTTTTGGCCTCCAGTCTCTACAGATTGTTTTTGCTTGCATGGACACCAGCAGTTTAGACCGGAGATTGCATCTGCTTCCACCAGAGCTTTAAGACTGCTTTCCGGACTTCTAGGACTACTATTTCACTGCTGTTTACCTGTGTTCCCTACACTCAGTGTGGGCTTGATTGGTCTGTGCATCTAACACTGTTTTACAAGCCTCCTGGAGATTTTGCTCTGTATTTTCATTTAGTCATATTCATTTACTCCGTGTATTGAATATCTGCTTTTCACTGTTTTAACTGAGCATTTGCTAGCATTATTTAGTAACATTAATGCATGTTTTTGTGTACCTGATTGTTTGGATAGTTTGCTGGCTTCAGGCAGGAACCTACCATGTGGTGTAACGTTCTCTACAGTTCTAGCAGGAGCTCCATCTAGGCTGTCTGTTTCTCCCTCGGGGTAGCAGACTGCTGGCGCATGCGCAGTATAGCGACCAGTCTCCCGAGGTTAGCGAATTGAGTAACCCCCCTCCTCCAGCTCCCGCTGCATACTAATTTCCTTCTTTGTCTTTCCATACATAGGCCCTGGAACCCCATTCCTCCCACACACACACACACACACACACACACACACACACACATGAGACGCCTGCTAGCTGCAGGGACTGAGCAGTCAAGGCCCTAAAGGTAATTTATCTCCCCCTGCTACTCTGTTGCTGGGTGTGCTCCATCGGCAGCTTCGTGTCTACTACCGACCCCAGCCTCCCACCCAAGGACATCCCATAATTTATTGACCTCATCAGGTCACATGACCAGGTCCCCACTTTCTCTCTTTAGGTCACGTGAACAGGTCTTCACTTTCTCTAAGTGCCTGATTTCCCATTAGCAGGTTATACCTGTTGGCTACCAGGAGTCAGTGTTGCATTCCCTTCTGCTCCACTTTTCCACTCTCCTGCAACTCTTGCACCGCACTCCACCTCCTCTTCTCCTCTCAACCTCTGCCACCTTCCACACCCACCAGCATACCTTGACAAGGCTTTTCTCACCAGTATGAACCCTTTATCTTCTGCACCCCAGTCCGTGGCCCTACCTCTGTGCCACATGGACTGCACTGCTTTGGACTTTCCAATAGTTGTCCTTATCCTTCCTCCTTGCCCTACGACATGCATGTCTCCTGGTCCACAGCCACCAGGATCCACTATGGCATTGTCAGTTATGCGCACCCCTCCTGTCTTTTTAATATCTCTCTGCATAATTCTCCTTTCAATGATGGCACCCACCCTGTGCCCCAAAACCCATGATCAAACCATCCCCCTTCCCCCAATAACCACATCCCTTATACCCATACCATCTCCACTTATGCCTCTCTCCTGCACTCACCCCCAACCCCTCCTTATACACTTGTCCTCTCCAATCCCTCTTCTCCTTGGCCCCCCTCTACCTAGTCATACCTCTCCTTCAGGGCCTTCCCATCAGCACCAAATTAACTAATCTCTCTTGCTGTGGTGCTGGTCCTCATAAACTACTTAAACATGCCTTTGTCAGGACCCTCCCACTCCTCTTACTATTATCAGGGAACATACACCTCAATTCCAGCCCTTCCCCTGCTCTCATCTCTAACCAACCAGCTGCTGATGAACTCTGTATATTGTCTATCAATATTTGCAGCCTACTGAAAAAATCTGATAACCTACAGGGATGGGTAGCCCAACACCAGCCTGATATTCTCTCTGTGGTAGAAACCTTGATCCCTAAGAATACTCCTGATTCAGCTGTGTCCATTACTAGGTATACTATCTATCATGATGACAGATCTGGAAAGTGTGGGGGGGCTATGCAATCTATTTCCATGACTCACTGCAAGGTTACTCACTCCCCTCGGCCAAGCTGGATCATGGTGCCCAAGTTCTCTCCCTGAAAGTTATTACCAGCTCAGCAAGGGCCCCCCTTTATATTACCTCTGTTTACATCCCCCATACCCAAAATGTGGCATTTCAGTCTGTTCTTAACCACTTCTCCTTGTTGCCTAACAAGGTGGTGCTCATTGCACTGGGAGAATTCATCATTAATTGGCACTCAAACTCAGCTTACCCCTAAAGGATGACATAACCGCTATTGACCTGTCACAAATTGTCACAACCCCTACCCACAGTAATTCCCCAAAGTGGCACCTCCACCCTACTTGAACTAGTACTCAACAACCATCCTAATAAAATTACTGATGTCTCTGTGCTCCCTAATTCCCGTAGTGACCACTCGTCTATGCTCTGTAACTGGATCTGTAAGGTGAAAAACAGAGCACCAAAAATTGTACTTCAACACCATATCAAACCAGGTAAACTGGGGTAATTAAAATGCCACCTAGCCTGCTGGGACTGGTCCCCCTTGATGATGCCCCTGACATAGACTCGACTCTGGACAACTTCATTCACTCCTTTAGCTCAGCCTGTGACATATTTGCTCCATTCACCAAATGTGTTGTCAAAGGCCCAGACACCCCCTGGATCTCTCAGGCCCTAATGGACCAAATGCACCATAGAGACACCCTTTGGCACCTCACCCTTGAATCTGGCAAGCTGTCAGATAGACAGAGCTATCAGGCTGCAAGGAATAAATGTACCTGGGACATTTGAAAAGTCAAACCTGATTACTAGTGGGTATTCCTCATCTCCTCATGGGGCTCAGGATGCAAGTTTTGGGACAACCTGAAGGACCTCAATGGAAAGTCTGCATCTGCTCTTCCCAGCTCAGTGTCAATGGCTGTATCATTACTGACCCAAACTCATTGCTGATACCCTAAATTCCTCCTTCTCTGACCTCAGCAGTGTGTTTCCTCCTAACAGTTTTGCTCCCAATGCCTAACCCTCCCCTTCTGCCCTTCACCCCCCCTTGTTTCAAAACTATTTCCCAGTGGGAGGCAAAGCCCTATCTATTAAAAGCTTTAAGAAAATCTCACTGCAGCAGTGATTCCCTGGATCTGAAAATATTGCATTTAACTCTAGATGAAGTCCTCTACCCCCTAACTAGCATTCTAAATCATTCCCTCTGCCTAGGTAAATTCCCCATCAAATGGAAATCTGCTGTCATCACACCCATCTTCAAATGTGGTGACCGTACCTCTCCAGGGAACTACCACCCCATCTCCATACTTCCCCCACTCTCTAAGGCCCTGGAGAAAATTAACTTTGTCCAGCTCACTTACCACCTCATTAAATATGCTCTTCTCTGCCAAGAACAGTATGGCTTTTGAGAAGGACACAGCACCACCTCGGCACTGCTAGAATTTACCACTGCCATCCACTCAGCCCTTGAGAGTTGGCAATTGGCTGGGTCAGTATTCGTGGACCTGTTAAAAGCCTTTGACACCATAAACCATTCCCTCCTACTGTCAGCCCTCTCCCTCTCAGGTCTCTCCCTAGAGGCCATTGGCTGGTTCTCTGACTATCTGCCTGGTAAGTCTCAGCAGGTCAAGATAAGTAACACTCTCTCCACCAGCCTCCCCATCAATTCTGGTGTACCACAGGGATCCATCCTGTGCCCCCTTCTTTTCAGTATATTTCTGAACTCCTTACTGAAGGCCTGCTTTGGAAAACTGCTCTTATATGCTGATGATGCAGTACTCTTCTCCACCCATACAGATCCCACCCTCCTACAGCAGTCCCTCCAACAAACTTTCAAAGAGGCAGAATCTTGGTTCTCTGAGCATTGACTGGTGCTAAACTACACAAAAAACCAAAACAAACAAAAAAAACAATGATGTTTGCACGCACTCAGAACAAACATAGTGGCTTCCCACTGTTAATCCTTAATTCCCAACTGGTACCCCTGGAGCAGGTAAACTCATTTAAATATCTTGGGGTCACTCTAGACTCTGCTGTTACATATCATGAACATATCCACCTCCTTAGCTCCATCGTCAACACCCAAATTGGCCTAATCTAATGCTATAAGCACTGTCTCCCACCAGACATCCTGCAGCTTGCTGTCTCCTCATCTGTCCTGTCCCTTATTGACTATGGGATCCTGGTCTATGGGGTGGCTGATAGCACTGACTTCCTTAGAATCAGGGTATTCCTAAATAAAGCATGTCGTCTTGTTACTGGTTGTGATCAGCTGACACACACATGTTCACTATGGAGTCTTACTAACTGGCTCAATTTTGATGGGAGGCTTATATATCAGACCTGCCTTCTTGCCAAAAAGATCATGAATGGTCTCGCACCCCTGGCCTCACACCCCTAATTCTGCCTGCGCCTGTGCTAAAAACCACCTGCAGCTCTACTAAGTCCCCCTTCCAGATTCCCTACTGCAAAATGACCTTGGGCCAGAGAACTCTCCATTACAGGGCTCCCCTCTGGATGAATGCACTTGCCAGTGCCATCACCTCTGAAACTAAAATTGGCTGCTTCAAACTCCTCCTCAGGGAACATCTCCACTCTGTAGGGGTCTGTGACTGCTTCTAGCCAAACCTCTATGTTTTCTCAGCTTCTGCCAACTCCAGCCCACCCACTACCCTCATATCTCCACCCCACCTACTGCCATTTATAAATAGTACTATTATCTCTGAAAAAGGCCTAGTGTCACATTGAGCACCTGTTCTGCTTGATTACTACTTTCTAATCCTGCTTAACCCAACCATTGTCTCACCTCAAGACTACAACCATTGTCTAATCATACTCTAGGAGCTACATCCCTAATTGTAAAAATGTCATATTATGACCTCTTGATTGTAACTATGTCCTATTATGACCTCCATGCTCTGTAACTCATTTGTATATGCTCTTTGATGATCATCTGTCTTATGTTTTGAATACTGTCTTACTGAAGTGGAGCTTTTGTTAAGGAGTCTCTGACTCAATGGTTTGCAATTCTGATATGTTTAAATAAAATAAATAAATAAAATAAAGCTTCTGGTGGAGTGCTCCCCATTATTAAACAAAAGGCCTTTAAAACAAGCTAAGAAAAAGAATGCCCTAAGTGAAATAAAACTAAACAAACTGAAATAACAGACCATCGAATCATGCATAGTTTAATAGAAGGAGAAAAATCTTCCACCCCTAAACCATGTACAGGTCTGTCTTGCCCAGCAATCATTATATGAGAAACTTCATCTCTAGAAAAGTCCCCTTAGCTTATTTACAGTAGTAATGAGGAAATTTCAGAAATATCATATAATATTTCAAACAATACCTCATTTAACTCCTTTGAGTGTAACAAATCTAAAGACTTTATTTTAGATCCCATTGGCCTAACACTGAGTCAACAAGTAGTAAGACAAAGTGGGATGGAAATAACTTCATCCCAAATATTCGAAGGAAAAAAAAGCAAGAAATAAATGAGATTACTGCTAATAATCCTATAAATGAATTTTTGCTGATTTCCAAAGTGAAATTTAAGAATGTTACAACAGATTTGTATAAGACAATTTTAGGTATGAAGAAAAGAATTGCAAGTGAGGAGAACTATAGTGCACGTGAGATAATCTATTAAAGTAATCACTTAAGAGAAAAGGAAAAAGGATATAGCTTAAAACAAAAAGTAAACCCAGAAGCCTCACTTAATGTCACAATTTCTCTTAGTGAGGACATAGTGGATTTATTAAGACATCAGTGCACAGCTAATTTGCTGTTGATGGAACAATTAATAGTTTTTAAAAAGGAGATAGAAAATACTTGTTATCATGTTGCTGTCACAGATGCTAAACTGGTCACTATACTAAATAAATTGGAGGAAGTTTTTCCTTGAAATATATCTCATTCAATACCTTTGTTAAATTCACAATCTGAGCTAGAATTCCAGAGATCATATTCTTCAGAGGCTGTTATCCTAAGTTGCCCAGATGCAGAGAGAAAGAAAAAAAAAGAAAACAAAAAAGAAAAGACACAATAAATATTGCTTGGTTGGACCGGAGGGGAAAATGATGAATCAAATAACAGAAAAGAAGAAAAGAGGGAGGAAAAAAGAAATAGATTTCTACACAAAATCATGATACGAAGGGGTCATCAGATGGGAAAAAGGGTATATGTATACATCAAGTAAATAACACAGAAGGAAGTGATTTAATGTATTTGTGTCCTAGGCAGTCAAAGGTGGGCAATAACCTGAAGAAACTTGAAAAAGAGATTGCCCTCCTTAATGAACAATGCCATCATGACTTACATTATACAGAGGAAGGGTTTAAGACAAATAACCAGAATATAAGGGGAACTACACATGAGGATGTACCTGTTTGTATATCTTTAAACTATGTAGACACTGGAAAAGCGAGTAACCTGCAAAGTAGCACACATCCCCCCCAAAAAAAAACACTCTCTCATTTCCCTTATTTAAGACTGACAGTAGATTCAAATTGGTCTAAAATACCAGAAAATGAGCTTAGACCCTTTATAGTAAATGAAAATTGTTTTCAAGTCAAATTGGAAATACAAGAAAGTGATGTGGTAGAAGTGCAGAAATTACAAGATAGGAGAGTTGGGACCGTGGAAATGTACTTCCACTCTCCTAAAGTAACAAACTATGTTTGGTACAATGCTCAGTTACTAAGAAGAGAGGGAATATGGTCTCATTTGTGAACAGAGAAGATTTTAATCCATTGTGTGAAAATGTTGATGTTATGGAAGCCCCATTTACCCTATCACTGTATGGCATGCCCAAAATGAATTGAGAAAATAACTATAAATTAATATGGTCTATTTGTAACTTATTCAGTAATTTTCTGGAAGTGAAATTGGGTTATAAAGGAGTTCTGCAGGTGTACAGAAATGAATTCTCATCTCAAGTAGACATTCTAATAAGAAACGAGAAGCTAGCTCAACAACTGTTAAACAAGAGCAGAGTGCTGGACTCCCTAGGCCAATGTTTGATAGACCCAAATGAATTTTTTTCTCAGAATGTTATAGAAAGGGATAAGAAACCTCTGACTTTTTCTCTCTCCTGTGACTGATTAAGGTCACAGGATACTTAAGATAAATTATGACTTAACACAGAAAATATTGAAATAAGAAAAGCAAAAGACTTCAAGACATTTCAGATAATTTCATGGAATGTGGCTGGGATAAAAAATATACTTTTAGACAAAGATTGCCAGGATTTCTTAAAGAATGCTGACATCATATGCTGCCAAGAAATCTGGCATGAAACTGAAGAGAATGTGGTATTTAATGGATATGACTTATTACATAATTCATGTAGGGACAAGAGATATGGAAGACCATCAGGTGGTTTAATAACATATACCAAAGTGAGAATGGTGGAAAGTCACCAAAAGATTTTACTTAATGAAAATGTAATTGTGTCTCTAGTGAAATCAATACATAAAAGATTCATTCTGGTGAATGTTTACATACCCCCAGATAGATCAAAATATTCCCAAGACAGTGTCTGGGATGATTTAGATGCAGCTATTATGGACTTGCAACTCAAATTTGTTAACTTGGATATTTTAATAGTGGGTGATTTAAATGCACAAACTGGTACAAATGATGGATTACTTAATAACTCCTTTTTCAGGTGCTAACATCTTAGGTGGGCTTATGAAACAAAGACATCAGACAAAAAATAAATAAATCTGGGCAGAAACCTATCAAAATATTGGACAAGTATAATAGATACACACTTAATGGAAGACTTAATCTGGACCATCAGGGTAGCTGTACATATATAAAATCTAAAGGGGCCACATTATTACACTTTGCATTTTGGACTGGAGATCCTCAATATTGGATGAACTTAAAGATTCCCACGAGAGAAGAAAGTGCCCATTTTCCTTTGGTCCTGAAGTGCTATTTTAACACCAAACCAAGGGCTGAACAGGAGAATTTTTCAGAAACATTTATTACAGAAATTAGGTATCATAAATGATTAAGATGGAATGATCACATGGGAAGCTTAGTAACTGGTGTAATAGAAGATAATTTGAATAGAGATACTGGGCAGGATTTACAAATGTTGGGGAAGATCCTGCAGCCATGGGAAAACCTCGGCGCAAGTGGGTTTTCACTTGCGAAGCCACAGGTCACCCACAGCTGCGGGTATTCTCAAAGGTGGAGCCAGAGTATGACCTGCTCCATGGAATATGGCAGCTTGTGTGTGCTGTTGCCAGGGCCAGCACAGCTGCTGCAGGAGGCTGCTATGGGCAGTGGGACCCACTGTAGCACCCTCCGCAACTGCTGCAGCTGAGGATCGGCCTCTCCGCAGCTGCCCTGATTTTGGCGTGCAACTGGGGTTGCGGAGTGGGACTTAGTCCCATTTCACTTCGTGAATCCTGCCTACTCTGTGCCAATTATCAAATAGTTATAATGAAGAGATCATTACATTTATTTCTAATATCTTTGAAGATCTAAAACAGATATTGTATACATAACAGATCAAGATGCAATCTACTAAAAACAAGGACACTTGGTTCAATAATGACTGTAAATCAAGTAAAGATAAATTAAAGTCTCCAACCAGGAAAACAAGGAGATCAAATAATAAAAAAATATTTTCTTTTACTAAAAAAGAGAAAGCCAAGTACATAGTATTATTAGAAACTAAGAAAGCACAATTACATAATGATAATTTGCTTAAAATGTTGAATGTGATTGCCACCGGGGATTCTAAGGAATTCTGGGCCCTCATGGCAAGTGGTACTAATAGAAAAAAGTTGGCTTTGGATAAATATATTCATGAACAAGTTTGGATCGAACATTTTACCAGATCTATTCTGATGTGACTATAAATAATAACATACAATATATTAATGAGAATTCATTTAATATTTCCATTACAAGGCAAGAGGTTTATTTTGCCATTAAGGCATTGAAATTAAACAAGGCACCAGGACCAGACCAAATAATGGCAGAGGTGTTTCTGGCTAACACTGGTGCTTGGGCAAATGTATTCACATTATTATTTAACAAATGCATCAGAGAAGGAATATTTCTAGAAACTTGGAAGGGATAATTTTTTTTACCCATTCATAAGAAAGTCAATATAATGGACCCACTGATGTGTAGACCTATCAGTTTACCAGGTATCAGTCTAAAGGTATTTTCAAAGATATTATTACAAAGATTAACAGCAGAAATTGAAAGAAGTGAAGGGTTCTATAACTCTCAAGCAGGGTTCAGAGCAAGTTATAATACTCTGGTAATTGTTTTGTATTATCCCACTTAATAGAAAAATACAACATATTAAAAAATCAGAATCTATATGTACTGTATGCTCATTACAAGGCAGCATTTGACAGGTAAAGAGTCATATTATGGGAAATTATGTTCACAAGAGGAAATGACTCTCAACTGATTAATATTATTAGGAGGTTACATGAAAATACCTGGGCCAAAATATGTATCAGTCCAAATGGGAAACTATCTGAAATGATACCCATAGATAGAGGAATTAGGCAAGGATGTGGTATAGCACCCACTTTGTTTTCTTTGTACATTGATGGTCTACTTAGTAAACTGGAGAAAAATTAATCTGATTCTCTGAGTGTTGTGCAAACTAAATGCGGAGCCTTGGCATATGTAGATGATATTATTTTGCTTTCTCTAACAAAATCTGGTCTTCAAAAAAATTAGCGTTTTGGAGACTGAATCCGGAGTCCTAAAGTTACAAATAAATGCCACAAAAATGCAAGTTTCCATGTTTGGTAAAGGCTCAATAATAGGATACTGATATGTAGGGAATACAAAATGGAAAGTGGTTAAAGACTATTCATATTTGGGATTAATAATTTCTTTAAAATGTGACTAGGAAAAGCACAGGGTTAACACAACTGAGAAATTGAAAAGGATGGCATGTGGATTAGAAAAATTCAATATTGCATATGGTGGTTTAACAATTAGATCAGTAGCTGAGGCAATAAAGATTAAATACTTTCCTCAGGCAATTTACGGTGCTGAAATCTGGGACTCTAAAAAAGCATAAGATTTAACAATTCCTAGCTATAAAGTACTTAGGAGAAGTATGGGCATTGGTCATTCCTTCCCAGCAGTCTATTTGAGAGCAGAATTGGGCATACATAATATAACTGCAATATGCAATTAGAAATAAAATAAAATATTGGATTAAACTTACTTATTTAAGTGAGGAAAGAGTAGTTAAAAATGCTTAAGGGAAAAGGAAAATTGAAAACAAAGGGATTTTTTAGCTTATCTTGATGTAATACACTACTATCTCTATTTAAAAAATACGAATTAGAATATTTATTAAGATATCATAAAAAGGAAGTTACCAGCAGTGGACAATATGGCAAATACATCAACAAGAAAATAAGTTACTGGAACAAAATCAATTTATAAACAAATTGAGGCTCTAATACTCCAAGTGGTATGCCAAATGTGGAATCAAGCATGAGTGTAAGCCTTATCTTCAAGTGCTAATGGATAAGAAATTAAAGTTTGCTTATATTAGATACAAATTTGAGATTTTTGAGGGTAATCTTTTCCAGGCTAAATATGATAAATTGCATAAACAGACTGTGAACTGCTTTTGTGAAGAAGGCAGTCCAGAGGATCTGTAACATGTAATATGCTAATGTAATTGGTATAAGACTAATCATAAATATTTATTGGAAACACTAGGTCTGGATATATAAGAGAATACTGCAGAATCAGATAAATTATGGATAATGAATGTGTTAATTACAACAGAAGATGAGTATACAATTAAATGTCTGGCAAATTTCTTTTTAGCTATTTCAAAAATGAAAAAAACTGAGGATGTGCAATATAGAATGAGCTATTCTAATGTTTAAAGAAAAGCAGGCAGGTCAGTAGATTTTAATTGTAATTTGTATTTTGTATCTGTATTTTTGTATGAAACTATTGAGATATATATATAGATATATATATATATATATATATAAAATTTGTAACATTGTTTTATTATTTGTAATTAAGTTGTGTAACAACCATGTGTTGAATAATAAACATACTTATCACTGTTATTACTATTAGCAGCAGCACTTATCTTCTCAGTTCCTAAGATGAATGTTAAATCTGGTAGAAAGATCTTTGCATTTGTAGCACCAGCCACCTGGGACAAACATCCTCTCCAGCTAAGGAATGCTTCTGAGTTGCACGTGTTCAAGCAGTCTTTCCAGCCACCCTAGAATTCCCTGTGCTTGTTTTGGTCCAGAATCCCTATTAAACTGAGCATGATCATGTTTTCATTTCATAGATTTCATAGATCATTCAAGCGTTAATAGACTTTTGTCATTGATGCTTGCCTAGGATAATCATTAATAATCCCAAATTTAGTCCTATTGCTCATTGTATTGTCTAACCTGAGTTTGAATGTAGTTACATCCTTGCTTTCATTTACTTCAGATGGGAGAGCAGTCCATAATGTAACCACCCTTTGACTGTACCAGTTCTTCCTAGATAATGTGTATCATTTGTCTAGTTGGAGTTGCTTAGGATGTCTCCTATCACTAACTCTATCCAGATTGAGGCTAAGACCTATTTCAACCATAAGGATGTCATCCTCCATTGTCCTGTACAACATGCACAAGTATCCCCTTTGCCTCCTATATCGTAAAGAGTATAAATTAAGTGTTTTTAGTCTTTGTTCATAAGATATCTCCTTTAAACCCACAATAAGCCTAATGAATCTTCTCTGAACTGCTTCAACCTTTTTAATATCTTCTTTCCTATACGGTGACCAAATTTGTATGCAGTGCTCCAAATGTTGCCTGGCCAGTGCTACGTAATCTTCCCTAGTTCTACTGGATATATGTCTGATGATGCAATTCAGCATCTGATTAGCTTTCTTCACCTGGTCCCTGCAGTGAGTATTGAATTTAAGATCGGGGCTTATGGTCACTCCTACAGTAGGTCTCTTTCACTTAATGTTACAGTTAACAGTTTTTTTCTTAAGGGTATACTTATATTGTCTATTATTGGTACCCAAATGCATTACTTTGTATTTACTGATATTTAATTCTACTTTACTGCAGTTGGTCCAGGAGAGAACAAGGTTCAATGCATCCTGCAGTGCAATGTTGTTATCTAAAGTGTTTACTTCTGACCCCATACAACAGTCATCAGTGAATTTAGACAACCAGATATTAGGTGAATCTATTTTTAAAGAAGAGAGATATAGATATTAAATAAAATGGGACCCAGGATCAAACCCTGAGGAATCCCACTTGTAACTTTGGCCCATTCAGAGTACACACTGTTTACCACCACCCTCTGTCATCTCCCCTCCAACCAGTTGGCAATCCAATGTGTGATGTTTGTACACAGATTTAAGTCACCTAGAGCTTTGACCAATTCAGAATGCGGCAATTTATCAAAGGCTTTTGTAAAATCTAAGAATATAATGTCAACAGGGTTCTTCCTATCAATTTCTTTATTGACCTTTTTATAAAAATCAAGTAGATTTGTCAAGCACAATCAGTTTTTAATTAATCCATGTTGGTAGGGGTCTGAAGCCCCTAACAATAGTTGATGCTGCTATATATAATCCTAGATTATACCTTCTAATATTTTTCCCATTAGAGAAGTTAAACTAATTGGTCTAAAATTTTCAGGTTTGGTTCTGGGTCCTTTTTTTAGGAGGGGTACTACAACATGAGGGTATATCACCAGAGTCCAGGGAATGCTGAAAAATGTGGATCAAAGGTAGGAAAATGTGATCAGCAAGTTCCTTTGATACTCTAGGGTGGAGATTGTCTGGGCCCTGGGATTTGTTGATGTCTAATTTTTGGTGTCTTTCCAGTACGTCAATTGGTTTAATATTTACTTGTCCTGGTATGGACACTAGCTTATTCTCTGAATAGGTGGAAATAGACTTATTAAACACTGAACAAAAATAACTGTTCTGTATGTTAGCTGTTTCTTTATTGTTAGTAAGTGATCCTAAATTATTGGTAAATGGGCCCACTGAGTCCATAGTTCCTCTTAATTTATTGATGTAGGAGAAAAATATTTTTTTATTATCATTAACCTTGACAGCCATGATTATTTCATGTTGTGTTTTTTTCCAGTTTAATCATTTGTTGAATTTTTTTAGTCAGTGCCTGGTATGCAGGAACTAATTCCTGATTACCTTTTTTGATACTTTTGAACACTCTACTTTTTTTTATTAATTAGTTTCTTAATATAGGGCTTCATTCAACTCTGGGGTACTCTTTTAGTGGAATATTTTTTTATTGTTGGTATATGTTTAGAGACCTCACCCTTTATTTTTGTAGTCAGTGCTACCCATTTCCCTTCAAATGAATGTTCTATGAAATCCTTTTTCCAATCCCATTTTACCATATTTTCTTTCATGGTAGTAAAATTAGCTATTCTGAAATTTAGTTTTTCAGTGACCCCTGTCCTGGTTTGTCCAATTTGGCCCAGAACCTTAAAGGTTACACACATATGGTCACTATTGCACAGTGGTGCTGTGGTAATGGCATTGGCCACCCTACTACCCACATTGGATAACATGATGTCTAGTGTTTTATCATTCCTACTAGCATAAGATACTTTTTGTTCAAGCCCTATCTGTACAAAAGTGTCAAGATATGACTGTTCAGTTTTACTAGTTCCACTATATGTTGTCCAGTTGATATTGGGCACATTAAAGTCACCCATAATAAGAATATTATCTGATGAGTTTAAATCATTAATATGTTTTAAAAACTTATTATCATTTTCTGAGGATATAGAGGGAGGTCTATACATTAATCATAATTTTATTCAAGCTCCATTGAGGGGATATATCTTGACCCACAAAACTTTGATGTCTTCTATACTATCCAGGATCTTCTCACATTTAATTGTGTCATGAATGTATATGGCCAGTCCTCCACCTTTCCTATATTTCCTGTTTTAATAAAAACAATATAACCCAGTATATTTCTATCCCATGTGTCACTGTCATTAACCCATGTCTCAGTGACTAATGCCAAATGAATATCATGGTCACATAGCTTGAGCTTAATTTCATCAAATTTATTGGCCAGACTTCTGGCATTGGTTAGTAATCCAGTCCAGGATGGATTGGGATGGCTAAGGAGATTTTTGATAGGTTAGGTGTCACTATGATAAGAACCCCCCCCATTGCTTATTGGTAGGGTAGGTGGTACCAAGGCCTAATGTCCCCCCCACCGCTGGTCCAGTTTAAATGAAATGCTAAAACGTCATTGATTTTTTTTACCCAATACTCCTGTCCCAAAATTGTTGCATAACAATGTGCATGCTCTTTGTTTGCAGTGAATCCCCGTTGTTAGCTTGTTTTGTTTACGGTTTGAATATACTAACCTTTAGACTGTGTTTGTTTTTCAGATGTATATTTTAACATGTAGAGAGAGAGAGGGAGAGAAAGAAATGTTATTCAGCATGAAAACATGGAAGTTCAGTAACTTTTCATCATGGTTGCATATCTCTGTCAGATCAACACTTCCTGCTTGTAGCCACATACCTCATTTGCAGACATGCATACTTCCCGTGTCAGACACTGTTAAGAAAAAATGTCCTTCTGTACCTCACTCCACTGTTTACACTATGTTCTTCCACCACAATTTGTAATAAACTCTGATCAGAGCCAAAACAGCTGCTATATATTAGCCCAATATGAGAAAAAAAATAACAAAAAGCTGGAGCGGGGCTACAAGCCTGTTTCTGTATGTTCACTGGCCAGAAGCATCACTGCAAGGCTGTTAGTTTCCTTAGGGACCCAAATGTGAAACTTATTCTAGGAAAAGGAAAAGTTGGGATATTTATTTGCAGTGCTGGCCATAAGGGGACCAGCAGCTTGCAGGGATGAATGCATCAGGCAAATGAACATAGAGAAACAAGCTTGTGAGTATATTCCAGCTTTTTATTTCATATATCAGGTTAATGTATGCAATTATTTTAGGTTTCAGCAGAGGTTGTTTATTGCTGAAGTCATTTTAATTCAAACAGGATCTTTTTCCACAAGATGTTATGCATTCAGATTGTTTATAGCCCCCATGAAATTGCCATGGGAGTGACCCAGTCCCTTCTCTCAGCCTTGGCCTCACTAGACAGAAAGGGGGTTTGTGATTGATGGTTTACCCACTTAGAATAGTAAATAAGTAAGAGCTATTACCTGCACCCTGAAGAGCCTGGAATTTGTGTCCCAGGTTGACAGGCAATTGTACCTGTAAAATAAGATTAGTGATGAGGGGTCACAAAGGATCTGTAGTTCTTTAGGGAGAAAATATGACAGGTAGGGAAGGATAAACATGAACAAATACTTATCTGATCAACTGATCATCTGCATCCTGTCAGACCAGTAGAAATAAAGGGGAAAATGGGTTAGTATGGGGAAACGGTACCAGCCAGACTAGAGCCATGAGTAGAGAAATCATACAAGAGGTAAGGGATAGGCAAAGAAATTAAGTAAAAGGTATTTTTGAGAGAAGGCAGAGTTTAAGGTGAAAGCCAGAGATAAAAGCGAAAATAGAGAAGCAGGAAGTAAGAAAAATAATAAGAAGGTAGAGAAAGAGGGGGAAAAAGTGAAGGTGTTGGTCTACCCATCAAAATCTAATAGTACCCTTTAGTTGATTTACTATAGCCCTGGTGTCTTAGTGTGGGCCTACTTGCTATTTATCCTTTGCCCCCTTACACATGGAAGAAACCTTTGGATTCCTGTTCATTGGGCAATACAGTGCTGTTACTTTGTATCCCATCTGCACCTCCCCAGCCATTACTGTCACCAGTTTGTGCATCATATTAAAGTCCTGGAAGCTGCTCTTTGACGAGTCACCTTACAGAGGGGATGGGTTGTTCAGAAACAGCAGCCTTGGGTACCTGCATACTGCCCAGTGTATGTGTGTGTGTGTGGGGGGGGGTGTAGAAGCCATAGATTCAAGAGAGTAGCTGTTGGGGGGGGGGTTGTACATATGAACATATGAACATGGCAGTAGATAAAGGCATCTTCAGTCTATCAAGTCACAGCTGGAGTATAAACATTGAGCAGTAGCCTGCTGGTTCCCAGCTCACCTTGTTTTATGTACAATTTAAGTGCCTTTCACATTAAAGTGCTCACCTAAGTAACAATGATAACATTGGTGGATTGCAAAATTCTTGTGTTGCTGTCCTGATGCATTTGTAACAGCAAAGGCAAATTGCATTTCAGGAGAATTGTAAAACTGGATTTTTTTCACTGCTGTACCAATGATGCTCAACCATAGTTTTAGGATATAATGATTGCACCTCTTCTTGGACACAGTGAAAAAATGCTAGTCAGACTAAATGGCCTGCAATTACTTTTTTTCTGCTGACGTCTTTGTTTCTGTTTTAATCTCAGAATGTCAAGAACCCAGAGGGACAGACAGAGACAGCAGAGATGGCAGCTGACTGCTAAGCGCTCTCATTCCTTGTGGAGTACAGATGAGAAGCAGAGAGGCAATGCAAGTTTTATTTTACAAAAGGTAAGCCTGAAGCCACCATTGCCTAGAATGATTGCCTCCTTTCCAGAATTTCTTATTGTGGTCCCCTGTCATACTGCTCTCTCCTGCTGTTTGCTGCCTTGCTTTAAGGAAAGCTCCCCGGAGGAACCCAATCTGAGGAAGAGAAGCTAGAGAAGGCCAAAAGGGAGCCCTGGGAAAGAAGACCTGCAAGAAATGAGGTGGAGTGGGTGTCCTGAAGCAAGTAAGAACTGAGACAGTGCCCTTCGGAAAGGCGGAATAGGAGTGGGAAGTTGTAGCAGCACCAGAGAGAGTGAATTATTTGTTTGCACCTCTGTCCTTTGACGAAAATTGCCTGCATTTGAATGTACTGAATGCACTGACTATTCTGGTAATGGGAAGTTGCTAGGGGAGAGGATATTAAGAGTAATAGACTTGAGATCTGAGATTTGAGCACTGAAATAGTTTCTCTCCTATTTTCTCCCTAGAAGCTAAAAGCTGTATACCAAAAGTTTGAAAAAGCTTAGAAACTTTGAAGTTGGGAAGCTAAGTGGTGCATGTATATGTATAATAGGTGATAGGAGTTTGGATTTAAAAGATAGTAGCTTAGCATAATCCTACCAATAAATTTACCTATAATTGTATTTGATATGTGTATCTGTGTATTTTATATTAGGGAAGGTAATACTTTTCATTCTGTGAAATTGTTCGAGCAGTGCTGATATTTATATAGAATGAATGCTGAATGATTTGAGACTAATAAAGTTTTACGTTTTTAGAAAACTCTACCAGTTTTAAATTTGTTGGTGCCAGTACAGTGCTATGTCATGAGACAGGTGATGCTATAGTTATTTAAGTATTCACCTTGCTAGAACATGCACAGACATTGGTGCTGCTGATACTGTCTCCATCAGTAATCACTAAGAACGGCAAGAACACCATGGGGAGCTGTGGGCATTGTATTTTGCCTAAGTTTTTAAATTTTAAGGGTTTTTTCAATTCTCTACATGCCATCATATGTCATTTCTCTATTCTGCTCTCCCATTTTTTGGCCTCTTTAGCTGCAAGACAGACTAAGTTATGGTATCTTTTTGTCTGTCTGTCTGTAAGCTGTGTTTTTTGTTTATTGCTTAATGCTATGCTTTCTATTGCTGGTTAGGCAGCTATCGTTGCATGAATATTTCATGGCCTGAAAGGGAGCTGACTGAAATATTGCTGTGAAATGTGCAGTAGAAGGGAAGCGTGCTAACCTCACTTGAAGCTGCAAGTGTAAATTGATTGGCGACAGTAAGGAAAATAAGTGCTAATTTGTGACTTTGCTCTGTTGTGCCCTTATTTCTGTGTAAAATTGGTTGGGAAGCTGTGGGAGCCTTGGGAGATCTAGGAACTCTGTTAAAGAGATCTATTAAAGTGCCCTTGGTTTCACACACAATGACCATCTAATTATAAATATATATATAGGGCATTGACAGGGCATAGATAGTACTGTTTTAGAATTGCTTTAGAAATATAGATCTGCCCAAGTTGAGTACTGATGTTGTGCTGCATGTACTCTGGAGAGTGGCATTAAGACTATTTTCTCTTTTTGCTTTGTCTTCTTAGGCCCAGATATTCAAACTACACCACAAAAGTGCGCAGCAGCAGGAGCAAGCACAAGTCCGCTGCGCCCATGTGCAACACGCGCGATATTCAAACACTGCACAGGTCAAGATGCACCTGCAGCACACGACTGAATATCACGCCAACTGTGCCATAGTGCAACCAGGGATGTGCAGTGGTGCAGGTCAAATGCGCAATAGCAAAACCAGGGATGCCTAGTGGAGTAGGGCAGCAGTGCAACAGCACAACCAGCGATGTGCAGGGACAGGATGCAGGGGCCTACCACCCATGGTAGGGATGGGCAGAGGAGCACACAACAGAACAGACATCGCCCCCAAACCCCATGCACCACACAACTAGAGGAGAGCAGGAAGAACCACTGGCCCATGGACACCAGCAACAATCCCACAGCCAGGGCATGGTGCCCCAGCACACCTCCTGGCGAGCTGTGACCGGCACACAAGGATGTCTGACCACCCCATGCCACACCATCCCACCAATGCAGAGCATACCCTGCACCATGATCCCCATACACCCTGCCCAGGAGTAGCATCCAACAGTGCAGGACACCCCCATGCATACCACCACCCCCATTTTGACAATGCAACTCTATGCACCATGGAGCCATGCAAGGCAGTCCCAACATGAGCACCCTGCAGCAGGCGGCAGCAGACAGTGATGCAACAACTGCATACACAGTGCTGCCCTGCATGTTCCCCCCTGAGGTACAACTGAAAGACTGACCATGCATTGGCACATGAGGTACCACACATGTGACAGGGCATGCCCCGGACCCCACCACCAGTGGTACAGCACCCTGCACACCCTCCCAAACACACACCCCATCCCAGCACTGGCCACAACAGCCAGCGCAGACACCCACAGTGCTGCATGGAAGCATGCGCCACACAGGATGCAACACAGTGCATGGACAAACACCCACTCATACCCAGGGGCACACCAACACAGGGACACAGTAGTGGGTCAACCAAGCCACTGGTGTGTGGCCACGGCAGCCATGTACACATGGCCAGCACCCCTCCATGGCACAGGTGTACCAGGCACCCTGCGCAGGCACCATGAAGCTGTACACCACCAGCATGTGGCCGAAGCACAAGTGAAAGACAGTGGAGCACATCCCCTGCAACAGACACAAGCGACAGCATGGAGGTGGGACAACAACAGCGGAGGCCACAGTGCCAACCAAGGCAGACATGCACCATACCAGTGACAGGAGACAACCCGGCATTGTGCTGGGTACAGTGGCTGTCCAACATTGACAGCCACCACTGACATGTCAGCAGACTGTGCAGATCACAGACATGCAAGGGTGTCAGCTGCACAGGCCATGGACAGTCTGACAGGGGCACCATGGACACAGTGCATGCACCCGTGCACCACTGCACACAGTCATCCAGTGCACAGGGAACAACACACAAACCACAGACAGTGACTGATAGCTACGCCCACACCATAGCTGTTTCCTCTATGGACACACACACGCCCATGACTGCATCACCTCTGACGCCATGCACACCACTGCAGCTGAGCACCTGTAGCCCACTTCAAATCAGATACCACCACAATAGTCATAACAAAACAAATGTATATTCAAAGGTACAATAAAATTATATACAGCTATATACATTAGTTGGGGCAAGGGCCACAAACCAGGTGGGGGTGGGTAAGGGGCAGGGGTGAACAAATGGGAGAGGGAAGGAGGGGTGTGAGGGTGGGTCCAGGGGGGTAGGGTGAAACTTGGGGCATGGAGGTCTCAGTGGCCGCCCCGCTCCCCGCTCCTGTGGTGCCTCTTTCTTTGACACCTCCAGACACCATTCTGGTCCAACCTCTGCAATATCCCCCAACAACACCTGTGCAAGTTGGAGTAGCTTCTGCATGGCCCTTTCCAGCTGTATCATCCTCCATCCACCTAGGACAAGGGAGCAGAGTGAATAGGTGTGAATGTCCATTCCCCTGCAGCCCACCCATTGTGCATGGCATACAGCCGTGGGACACGCACCTGTGATGGTGTGCGACCACCCACAGTGATCATGTCCACATGACCTGCCTACCCAGGTGAACACAGCCATGCGGACTGCTGCACACACCCAACGCCCAAGTCCCGCACAGCACCACTGTGGCTGTACAGTGGCATAGCTATGCGGTGAGAAGGCAGTGGCACAGCCATGTACCCGGTGCATGCATGAACCATCAATGATGCACACCCACACATGCAGTGCCACAGGACAGTGCTGAGTGTACCATGTGGTGTGCATGGCAGTGGTGTCAATGGATGGTAGCCATGCCCTGTCGCCTACCCTGCAACACAGCATGTACAGAATATCCTGGAAGAAAGGCACTCACCCTTATCGGCCTGATCCAGGCACTGTTCAATGTTGGGACTGGTAGCCGTGGCTGTTGCCCAGCTCCCCTATCCTCCCAGCGGTGGCGGTCCTCGTGGGCTCTGCGCCGCTCTTCAGGGCCTAGGGTGCAAACATGGAGAGGGGAACATCAGTACAATCCAGTAGCAAAGGCCCCCCAACCCCGGGTGTGTGTGATCCCACACAGCCCAGCCATGCCGCAACCCCCACCACCACCATCACCACCACCACCACTGCCCACAATGGATGGCCCATCCCGTCATGTGGTGGACACATGCCCACTGCGATACCTGTATGAACGCAACCAGTGTATAGATGGGACACCTACCTGGTTGTGGCACTGTGCCTCACCTGGCACATGCCCACAGGTGGGCAAGCCTGTCTGAGTCCCTCCGCTGGAGGTCCCCATATTGGTGGTGACACTGCTCTGATGTACAGGCGAGTTCTGTGGCCCCTCCAGTGCCACTGCCACCTCATCCCAGATGGCACTTCTGGGCCTGTCCAGGGGGTCATTGCCAAAAAGGGCCACAGAATGGGGCTCCATGATAGCCACCAAATTGTCCAGCTCCACTTGGCTCCACACAGCAGCCCTCCATCTTGCCATCTCTGCATCAGTTTGGAGACAAAATGGTGCTCTGTAGTGCACGTCTGCCATGTGCAGATGCTGCGCGGTACAGCGCTGCCATTCCCCATTGCACTGTCACCAAACAGAGCGATAAGGGTGCACCCATGTGGACGCATGGTGCCTAAGGGGCAAAGGTCAAGCTCAGGGTCAAGGTTCACTTGTGCATTGACTGCCGCAGTGCGATTGGTACTCCCTGCAAGTAACATAGTTGGGTGCCTGTGTGAGATGCCCTGCAGTGGCCTACCGCGCGCTGTGGCACCACTGCGCCTACGGCATTCCAGGGCAAAACCGCCATACATGTGAACAGCACACTAGCACCACTTGCACAGTGGTGGCAGTGCCCTGCACTGCCTCCCTCACTCAGCACATCAGCAGCACGGCAGGTATCAGCATCAGCACCCCAGGCATGCACCGTGTGGTGCCTACTGCGCACGTCACAGAGCTGCGCCTGTGCCTGAGCACGCTTCAATACAATTGTGCAAGGTGCAACAGCATGATATTCAGTTGGCATATGCAAATCAGCTCATCAGTAATTCCATGGCACAGCTACTGCATTAGGATCCACTTAAATTTGCGCATCGCCTCATTTGCATGCTTTGCGCTATATAAATGTGACATGGGGCTGCAGAGGCCATAGCCTGGTATTGTAGTCTATTGTGGTGGGTTGCATGCTGTTTGCCAGTGTGAACTGTTGTGTGTGGGAGATGCATGGGACTGCACATTCAGAGGTAACACCTGTCATTCCCACAAGATCAATAATGACCGAATGTGAGGAGGAGGAGGAGGAACAGAGATGTGGGAGATGGAGGAGGCCCAACTTCACCAAGGCAGAATCACATGCCCTGTTTAAGGCCTACCTTGACCAGGAACCGCTGCTCAGTGTGCAGCACAGAACACCACAGGCCCATGCTGCAGCATGGGGTGAGGTGGCGCGTGCCGTCAACCAGCATGGCCGCTACCAGCGTTCTGTGCAGGAGTGCAAGAAGAAGGTGAGCATGGACAGGAGGAGGGTAAAAGATAAGGTGGCTACCATCAGGGAAGCAAGGGCTGCAACTGGTGGTGGACAGCCAGCCATGCCATGCCTGATGCCACAGGAAGAGCGGGTTGCTGGCAGCATGTGGCGTTGTGCCCTAGAGGATGTTCCAGGTGGTGGCTTCCAGATGGGTGGTAGCCTGTCACTGCATGGTAGTCCTGATCTGCCACTGTGTGGGGGGTGCGGGGAATGCCACAGGGTAGGGCAGAGACATTAATTCTACTGTGTTCCCTTACAGCTCCTGAGCATCTACATTGGTCAGCAGTGGTGGGCTCATCCACTGAGGGTGATACCCTGGACACGGAGCGCCATTCCACCTCCACAGGTGTCCGAGGGTCAGGACGACAGTGTGCCCACCTGGCTGTCTGGACTGAAGTTGGTGGAGCTGGTGCAGAGGAGGCCCTGCCTGTGTCCCAGCATGACAGCGTCCATGAATGCCAGCAAGCTCAGACTCTGACAGGTGCCAGATCCATCACCAATGATGATGGAGCTCACATCCTGGACAGTGATACATGTGGGCCGCGGGATGGCCCCACAGCAGGTAACAGCACAGGCATAGCCGTGGGTGTTGCCACCTTGGAGGCCTGCATGACATTACAGTCCCAGCCTGTGCCTGTCTGCACCAGTGGGGCAGCACTGGTGTGCTTCCAGGACAGTGGGGCTGTTGCAGCCGCTGCGGTGGCACCGTTGAGCCCTGGTGAGTGGCGGCCAGAGGGGCAGTGCCAGCAGTCGGCCAATGGCGACAGGGGGGACAGTGTCGGGGGATGGCGTCAGTGCACCGCCTGTGGGGTTGCCCATGCATGGCCCTGGTGTGCAGTGCCCAACCTCAAGGGGTGCTGTACAGCACAGCCACAAACACCATGAGGGACAGCATGCCGATCCGACAGATGACCTCTTAGATGAGCACACCCGCATACTCCATGAATCAGTGGATCAGCAGTTGTGGCTTGTGATGGCAGTGGATGCACTCAGTGTGGTTCTGCACCAGGCAGAGGAGCGGCGCAGCTGGGACACCGGTCTGATCCTGGCAGGGATGGACTGGCTGCGGGAGGATGTGACTGCCGCCATTGACAGGCAGACACAGGCATTCACAGCTGTCATGACCACAATGGGCACACAGTTATTTGCCCATTCGCCACAGACGCTGTGCAGTGCCATGTCTGCTCCCTGTTCCTGGTGTTGTGCAACACCCTCCATGTCGACACTGGGTTCAGCTGAGGGCATCTCGAGCATGCCTGGCACAGCCATGTTCAGTCAACTGCAGACCCCTGCTCGAGCACGGTCACATTCCCGCAGCGGCACCCCTTGGGGACCATCAATGCCACCCCATGAGGCCAATGATCAGCCTGTCATGGCTGGTAGGTCTCAGTGGGGCCACCCAAGCATCCGTGGTGGCCGTGGTACTGTGCCGCGTGACTGACCTGTCTCCCACCATGACTACTGTCTGACACTGCCCTGTGTGCAGTGTGTTGTTCAACATGTAATGCACAGGTGGGGTACCCAGCCCCGCACACACACATGGTCCATGTTCACACCATTCTGGCTGCTGGCCGCTGTGGCATGTGCATGATGATGCCTGTGTTGCACTGTCAGCCACTGTGCAATGGTGCCCAGCGTCTGAGACATGCACAATGACAGGCACTGGGTGTGGTGGTCTGTGGACATTTGTGTGGCTAGGGGTGGTGGTTGGGGTCGACGTGCCTCCTACCCTTTGTGCATGTGTTGTGGGAGTGTGTGTGTGTGTGTGTGTGTGTGACCACGTGCCGTGTTAGGTCTTGCCCATCCCTGACAGTGTGTGCAGTTCCATACTCAGCCAATTCCCTTTCCACCATGTGCCCCTTGGGTTTGTCCATGCGTGTTTGTGGGTTGTGCCCTTGCCATTGGTGGTTGCACATGGTCCCATGACTTACCTGGGTTGGTTGAGGTGCTCCTCTGTGATGGTGTCCAGGTGCAGCTGCGACATCCGGATCCATCAGGGGTCCCTTCGACCAAGAGGGGGGCTGTCCATCACCATCTGCACTAGCGTCCTCATCGTCCCCATTGCTGTCCCCCTCTTCAACCTCTACAGCTATCCCACAGTCATTGGCCATGTTGTGCAGGATGCAACAGGCCAGGAATAGCTCATAGGCCTTCAAGGGGCTGTACTGTAGGGCACCGCCAGACGTGTCCAGGCAACGGAAATGTGCCTTCAGCATCCCGAACACCCGCTCTATGACACTGAGTGTGGTGGCATGTGTCTCATTGTACCGTTGCTGCGATGGGGTCATGGGCTGCCAGTATGTTGTGAGCAGCCAGAGACAGAGTGGATAGCCACTGTCACCTGTGTGTAGAGGGTGGACATTAGTTTGGTGATCAGCGTTGCCCTGCCATGGTCCATCTAGGCCAGTACCCATGTCACCTCTGACTACGTCCCTCCCAAGATCCATGTCATTCTGTGTGATTTGCATACTCACCCACTAGGTGGCCAGTGGGGATGTCCCCACTCTCGAACCTGTGGCTGGCACATTGCAGACTGGTGCCAGATGAAGGCATCATGTGCTCCCCCAGGGTGCATGGCACAGACATTGGTTATGCACCCCCTAGCATCGCACACCACCTGGAAGTTGATGCTGGCATAGCCCTTCTGGTTGATCTACGCAACACCTTCCGGGCCGGTTAGCGTGTGGATGGCCACATGGGTGAAGTCAATGGCCCCAAGCACACCAGGCATATGTGCAACCTTGTGGAACTCTTGTATGTGTGCTGTGCACTCTGCTGGTGTGCTGGGGAAATGGATGTACTCCACAGTATGTGGCAGCAGTGTGCTGAGGAATTGTGTGCGTAGGCATGATGTGGCCTACTGGGTTATGCCTGTTGTGTCCCCTGTTGGTCTCTGGAAGGTGCCCGTGGTGAGCAGGGACATGACAGCTGTTACCTTTGTCTCCACTGACAGAGCATGGCTCCGCCATATGGGTTCCTGCATCTCATCACTGCACAGCTCACAGAGCCATCTCAGGATTGCCCAGTTCAGGTGGTACCGGCCCACAATCTCGGTGTCACTGTAGTGCTCGGAGCTGGTGTTGGCTTGATACCACCTGTTGGGGGCATACCGCTGACGAGCCCTTCCATAGCCATGCCCCCCTACTGCCTGCCTTCTCACACTCCTCATTACTGCCTCCGTCTGAATGGTGGCACTGGCCATGTCTCTGGCTTGTGTTCCCCCCCCGGCAGCTGTAATCCCATTCCCCCCGCTGTCCTTTGTGCTACTCCCCCTGCACCGGGGACACCTCCAAGCTTTGGCTGTCCTGCCAACTGCCACTGCCTTCAGTCCACTGTGGCACAGGCTCCCCACTCCCTCCTATTGCCCTGTGTTCCCAGGTGTGCCCTGTCCTGCTCTTTTACAGTCCCACTCACTGCTTCGCTCTCTTCTGTGGCTGTCACCTTGTTCCCACCTCTGGCTTCCCTATAGCGTTTTTGCACCTCTCTCTTGTTCCTTTTTATTTTGGATCATTTCCGCTATCATGCAACTTCCACTTGCTCGCCTATTGCGCATGGTGCATATGTTGAATATTGCACTGCACCATTTATTCATGGTTCCTCCCCCTTCAGTTGTGCATGCATTCATTACCTTTGCGCTCTTGCACATTGCGATTTGGGGCAGCGCAGCTGCCTCCTGCTGAGTATCGCAGAATGGCGCATTTTCAGACTTGCGCTGGCGCATCTCTGTTGTGCATGGCACAGCCCTTTTGAATATCTGGGCCCCAGCATTTTGCGTAGGACATATATGGGACAATTTTGGAAACTGCCCTGGGAACATTATTGAAGTACATTCATCTGCATTGGGAGAATGTATCTGACTCTGGGAAATTTGGATAAATGGACGATAACAAGACATTATAAGGAAGGACAATACAAATGTCCTAAACATGGATTTAAAGCTGATTTATCTGATAATTTTCATCTGCAGAGAAAGATGGAAAAGAAGAAATTCAAGATCTGAGATATTTTGTAACCTTATCAACTGTAAAACTGTTCTGGTATTGCAAACCTTTGAACTTATACATGTTAATATGTTTTTGCTGTTGATCTAGTAAGTAACTAGATATACAGTGTATGCTGATTAAGTGTGAAGAACTTGTGACTTAAATATCAGTGGGCCTGTGGGTCCCATATTAACAAGAACATAGACATGATAATGAGGCAAGCTAAAATTGAGAGGGACAGGAAAATTAAAATCAGGAACCTTGTTAAAAAGGGGGAAAAAAATCAGACAAAATTTGTGGTAAAGAAAGGAAGATTACCAGCTATATCATAGCACCATGGGATCAAATTAACCTGGCTGGGAGAAGAGAGGTGCTGGGAACTCAGAGTTCAAGGCAAACACCTCTAACTTCTTCCCCTGTAAAGGATAACATTAATACACAAATCTCTGAGCATCCGTTATTACAACAGATTAGATAAATGGAAAAAGAATTAGTAAATAATGAAGACCTGGAACACAAGGAACAAGAAATTTCTTACAATAGTCAGACTAAGATTGGATCAGTGATTGTGGAGAATGAGATTATGGGAGTACCTAGAACTGGGTCATTACAAGGGCTAGAGCAGGAGAAGGGGCTAGATTCCTATTTGAACAAGTTTCAGGCCTTTCTGACCCCTTATACTAATAGACTGCTATTAGACCCACCGTCCATGTGCCCCCCGGAACTTACACATATCTGGGAAAGTATAAGGAAGGATTATGTTTGTTAATGCTCCTCTCCTTCCTCCCCTCTTTTTTTTGGGGGGTTGAAAGAGAGATGGCAATTAAAACATATGCCAGAACAGCTAAAAGGCAAGGCCAAGGAGTTTCTGATATAGGAGGAGGGAACAGAAAAAACTGGGAAGAACTGAAAGCAGAAATTGCATATGGTAACAGCATTTTATTAGAGATATTGGCCTTGCTAAAGTATAATATGAGCAAGTTCACTAATGAGGCCAACATGTCAAGTGGTATTTCATCTCATAGCAATCGAAAATCCAGAAATGATAATAGAAAGAAGGGGAAAAAGAATACAAAAAAATATATAAAGTCTATTAAAGATATAATAGAAGAAGTTTGTAGGAAGGAAGAAACGGAAGTACAAGAGCTAGTAAAGCAACTAAAAATACAAAATAACTTGACACAACAAAGAGATAAGAAAAAAGGAAAGGAACAGTGAATAAAGAAAAGGAAAAAGAAAGGAAAAGAGAGAAGGAGGGTGTTTATTGTCAACAAATCTCAAAAATAGACAATAGACATGAAGAAGGTAAGAGAAAGGTATATGTGGAAGGGAGAGATGGAATATTATCCCCAATATATGTGTCTCTTGAATTAATAGAAATCAGTAAGCCTAAGGAAACCAGACTGCAAGAAATGGATAGAGAAATGTTTTCAAATAATCATTTAATAAGAGATAAAGAAAAGGAAAATAATCCTAAGATTAAGGAACGAGGGGCAGAGATGATTATACAGATGACAGATCCAGTGATAAAAGTGGAAAGAATCAGAAAGAGACTAATTAACCCCACACTTTTCTTTAGCGGAATACCTAAAACAAAGAATGAAAACCTAGCCACCCTTAAAATAGCAATATGTAACATCCGTAAGGGCATATTAGGAAATAAGTTTAAGTGGACCTATATAGCCTCAGTTTATAGATATCATACAGGGAAAGAAATGATCTGGGTATGCCTGGTTACCCAGAAGATAGCTATGAGACAACTGATTTTGGATACAAAACCAGATATTCAAAAATGGGGGTAAAAGCTGAAACAACTATATGGAGGGAGATAAGATGAGAGATAAGGAGATAAACAACAGAAGAAATTGAGGAATTACTGAAATGAGGAATATAGAAATGAAAAATATTTTAAGCAGGAAAGAGCAGATTCAAAGAAGAATAACACACTACATGGGACCTATGCAAAAGAAATATACGCTTCATGATAGAAGCCTACAAGGAACTGAAGAAAGAGCAATCAGAAGGCAGAAGGTTAGAGGACCCAGGACAAATAGTAGCCTGATATTAGAAAGTGAAGATAGTATAGAGATAGACCTATGCCAAAAATCTGTGAGTATGACAAGGGGAAATAGATTTTACCCTTTGGAACCTGAAGTAAAGAAAGGAGAGATATTCTACAACAGAACCAAAAGGGCTTAGAAATTTTATCCTGGAATGTTGCAGGGCTGGGAGATAAAATTAATGATATGGGTCGGTGGAATGTAATATCACAATACCCTATAGTTTTATTACAGGAAACTTGGGTAACCAACCCTAGGGGATATATTTTTGTAGGATTTCAAAGTTTGGGAGTACATGCCCAAAAACGTTCAGTCTATTGTAGACCATCTGGAGAAATATGTACCTTGGTAAAAACCGGTTTAGGCCTGGATGTTGAATGTGTGGTAAGGAATGAAGCTCACAGTATTATAAGAATAATCCTCTATAGTAATGGTAGATCTGTATGTATAATATTAAATGTGTATGTACTACCCAAAAGGTCCATGGCTGAACTTAGCATAAAAATGGAAATTCTACAGGATTCTACAGCACTACTATCCTTTTTGGAAGGGATCTGAATACAAGAACTGGATCTCTAGCTGAGGACCCCTGTAATAACTGGAACCTGGATGATGCAGTAGAAATCTCTATAAGGTCATTTACAGACCACAAAGTGAATAAATATGGTCAAGAATTCTTGAAGGTATTGAAAAATACAAGTATGAGAATTGTAAATTGTAGCTAGTGGGATGATAGAGAAGGCAAATGCACCTATCTGGGCAAGAAAGAAGGTACTGTTTTAGACTATTTTGCAGTCGATGCATATTCCTTTGGCAAAATTGAAAGGATGGATATACTGGAAATCTGGGATAGTGATCACTTCCTACTTGTTCTGTCACTGGCTTGGTCTATTACTGGAAAACTGAGAGTAGAAAGTAAAAAGGCTCTATATAAGGCAAATGAAAATATGCTTGTGATTAAAAAAAGAGAATTAAATGGACATTAGAAACACAAGCAAGGGTCCAAGCTCTCATACAGGAAAAAACAATCCAGCAAAGGAAAAAAGAAAACATTGAATTCTTTGAGGGAGAGATCAAAAGGTTAGGTAGCCCACAGGAACAAGCTAAAAATAAAAATTAAAATGGTTATTTAGAGGCAAGTGAGCATCTTGGAGCCTGTGAGTGTATGGTACTAGCTAAATTAAGTGCACTACTTCCATATAGAAGAATGAGGCCCGTGAATGGGGAGAGAGGAATAGCTATTGGTATGATGAAAAATGTGGAAAAGCCAAAAATAGGATGGCTAGGCAGGGAAGAAGATTTAAAAGCACAAGAGAAATACAAGATAGGATTGCTTATATTTATTTGAGATGTGAATATAAGGTTTTATTAAGTAGGAAGAAAACAGAAATATTCAGATGCCCTATGGCAGTCCTTGCAGGACTCAATAATAGATAAGGACACAAAATTGTTTTGAAATCTAGTAGCACATGGGACAGACACCTTAAGATTAAATATTGAGGCATATATACCGCCAGATGCGTGGGTCACACATTTAAAAAAAATCTATAGAACTGAGCAGACACCATTTCAAACCCTGAAGATAGGCATAAAGAGTAATACAGGAGGAACCCCTAATAAAAATGAAGGTTGGTATGATTTCTCACTAGAAGTAGCTGCACTGGCAATAAAAGCCCAAAGAAAGAATAAGGCACTGGGGATGGATGAGATAGGAACTGAGATTTATCATTCTGACCCTGGCTGGTGGGAAAAGTTATTGACACCTATGTTTAATTTCTTGGTAAAGGTTGAAAGAATACCCCAAAATTGAAAGGTGGGACTGATTGTACCAATCCACAAGAAAGGAAGAATCAAAGACCCATGCAACTATAGACCAATCACTTTGTTAAGTGTTACTTCCAAAATTTTCTCCAGACTTATACTAGCTAGATTGAAGTGGTGGGTTGAGGAAAATAAAATAATATCATTATTTCAATCTGGATTAAGACAACAAAGATCTACATTGGATCCAATTTTCACTTTGGTTCATCTAGTAAACAAATATATAAAAACGAATAAGGGGAAACTATGCAGCATTCATTGATATTAAAGCAGCATTTAATATTGTAAATAGAAAGTTCCTGTGGGAAATATTGAAAAGTAAGGGGGTAGAAAGAAAATTATTGGATATGACTAAACTCCTCTACACCATGGTGGATGCTTGAGTTGCTACCCTTTTGGGAGCTGCAGAGTATGGCACTGATTGTATCAGCCACAGAGGGAGTAGTTAGATTTGGGACCCATGTGACTCAAGATCCTTTGGTTGGGGTGAGACAGCAACTTTCTATCCAGCCGATAAGACCATAGGCAGTGGTCTGGTGTTCACAAAAACCCTCTTGTTTCCCACTGGTAAGTGACTAACTGGTGTTACTATCTTCCTGGATGGTGTGGTGACTACTGTGTTTGGCTCCTGTGGACAAACTGAACTTCTTACCATTGAGCTCATGAGAGAAGTGTATTGAGGCTCATAATTCCTTGGATTTCTTAAAGATCTTTCCTGCAAGACTATGGCTGGCATTTTCATCTAATTACTATCCTTTGGCCATTGTGACCTTCACAGCTGGACCATTTGGTGGTCTTGGCAGGACAGTGGGTCATATGCCTCTTGGAACTGGATCAAAGCAGGACACTCTTGGCTAGGATTCAGCAGTTTGATCACACTTGGGTGGTCAGTAGAGCAGAACAGAGCAGTAGAGAGGAAAGCGGCTTCGGGTGCCTCAGTTCAGACAGACTGGAGTCCCTCAGCTAGCAAATAACCAGACAAAGGAAAGTGATCTGAAATGGAGGTGCCTTCTCTCCAGGACAGAAACTGACCAGAAGTGAGCAGGGAACCTACCAGATACAGAAGATCCATCTAAATAGACAGGTAGATGCGGTAACCCTGCCTGCTTCCCTTCCCTTGCCTCTCACCCAATTGCTCCTCCAGGTGATGCTACTGGGCTCTGCTCTCTACTGATCTGGTTACTACTGATCAAGTCCTGGCTACACATGCTCTTGCAGCAGCAATCGATGGGTTGCTCAGCCTTCAGGGGCTCCTCATCATTCAGCCATTGTGACCTTCACAGCTTCCCTGGTTGGTGGTCTCAGCAGAATGGTGGGCTGTGTGTCTCTGTACTGGATCGGAGAAGGACAATCTCAGCTGGGATTTGCACTTGGGTGGTTAGTTGAGCAGGACAGAGCTGTAGAGAGGAAAGTGGTTTCAGGCACCTTTGTTTAGACAGACTGGAGTCCCTCGTTAGCAACTGACCAGACAAAGGAAAGTGAGCTGAAATGGAGGAGCCATATCTCCAGGACAGAAACTGACCAGAAGTGTGTGGGCATCTGACCAGAGACAGAGGCTCCTGCTACTTAGCCAGGGAGATGTGCTAACCCTGCCTGCCTGCTTCCTTCACCTCTCACCCTGTTGCTTCTCATAGGGTGATGCTGCTGGACTCTGCTCTCTATGGACCCGGTTACTACCTATCAAGTCCTGGCTACATATGTTCCAGCATAATGGGGATCAGTGGGCTCCTCAGCCTCCAGGGGTTCTGAATCCTTTGGCCTTTGTGACCTTCTCAGCTGCCCCCATTGGTGGTCTCGGCAGGATGGTGGGCCATGCTCCTCTCAGTACAGGATTGGAGAAGAACACTTCAGCTGGGATTCAGAAGTTTGATCACTCGTGGGTTGTCTGTCCAGCAGGACAGAGCTGTAGTGAGGTAAGCTGCTTCAGGCACCTCAGTTAGGACAGACTGGAGTAACTCGGCTAGTGAGTGACCAGACAAAGGAAAGTGAGCTGAAACAAGCAAAAGAAAGTTGACAGTCTAGCAGGAAAGAGCTATAGAGAGGAAAGCTGCTTTGGGTGCCTCAGTTCAGAGAGGCTGTAGTCCTTCAGTTAGCAACTGACCAGACAAAGGAAAGCGAGCTGAAATAAGCAAGAAAATAGTTTAATTGGGGGTGGGGGGCAGAAGGAAAATATTTTAGTGAATGGGTGGGCATGTACAGATTTGCAAGAAGTTGTTCTTTGACTCCACTCTGGCATAACAACACAGCTGTGCTGCATTGCAAATTCTGGTCAGACTCCTTCTGATAGCAAAGCATCAGCATACATAGAAATATAGAAGCTTGGAAACTGACAGCAGATAAGGACTGCTTGGCCCATCCAACCTGCCCATTTTCCCTACATACTTGATCACCACAGACCCTGATTGATCTCCAGCCTTTCTACCCTTTTTCTTACTACTAAGATTCCCTTATGCCTATCCCATGCTTTCTAGAATCCATCTCGTTTATCCACACTAGCATTCTTGGAATTACTACTGGTCTGGGGAAGGGAAGAAAACAACATGAGGGTCAGAAAGGAAGAAATAAATAAATTTAACTCATAGCAGAGTGAATAGTGCCAGGAGAATGTCCACTGTTTCTTTGGAAACTGGCAGAGCTTCTGGTAGGGAGGATTCTTTTGGTATGATGGCCTCCACCTGACAAAGGAAGGGGTGAGGGTGCTTGGTCAAAAATTTGATACATGGGCCATTTAAACTAAAGACAGGGGAGGTGGTGATGACACTTACCAAGGCTAAGAGTAAGACGGTCACTCTTCTTCTGACAAAAGCAAATGATATGCTAACTACTCTGAAGAATGCTAATGCTGTACAAAACAGGAAAAAACATCACAGGTCAAGAACCAGAGAGCTCTGTTACAGAAATTAATGAAGGGTGGCAAAATAAGGGGAAACTCACCTGTGCTAAGAGTGAGGGTGGAACATGGAGGGCAATGGTAACAAATGACAGGAACCTGGCAAACAAAATCCCTAACCTCATGGCCACCATGGGTGAGGGTGAAATAGACTTAGTGGCTGTGGCAGAAACCTGGTTCACAGAAAGCCATGGATGGGACATGGATATCCCAGGATGCAACCTGTACAGAAGAGACAGGAAGGGAAAAAAGGGAGAGAGGTGGCTCTATAGGTCCAGGAGGAAATTAAAACCACAGAGATTCAGGAGACCCCAGTGAGACAAAATGCTGTGAGTAACAGCTGACACAGGCAAGGTTCAGCCATTAGGTTAGGTGTTATCTACTGGCCCCCATCGCAAGGGGAAATTGGGGACAAAGAAATAATAGAGACAATTCACAAAATGACTGACAAAGGTGAGGCAATAATAAGAGAGGATTTCAATTTACCAGGCATAAACTGGAGTTCTTATACAGCTTCGTTAACAAGAAGCAGGGACTTTGTAATGGCCCTGCAGGGGGCAGGTCTGAAGCAGCTTATTGATAATCCAACCAGAGGTAAACCTGTCCTGGACTTGGTTTTAACTAACATTGACAAGGTAAAGGAGGCTGAGGTAGGGTGCCATTTAGGCAACAGTGGCCACCGTATGGTCAAATTCAAAGTAAATGCAAGTGAGGACACTAGTTACTCCAAAATCAGGGTTTTAGATTTCAGAAAGGCAGACTTCCAGAAAGTGAGAGCCAGACTAGCAGAGAGTCAAAGACACAAAGAAGAGAAAGGGGTGGAAGAAATGAGGGAGGACCTCAAGTGAGCTATCACAGAGGTAACTGATCAATGTGCCAGGACGGTGAGTAAGGCCAAAAAGAAAAGGAAACCCCTCTGGTTCTCCATGGAGGTGGCAATTATAGTATATGAAAAAAAGAAGGCTTACAAGAAATTTAAGTTATCAAACAAAAGAGAAGATAAGAAAACTTACAAGGAAGCACAGAGGGAAGTGAGAAAGCAGTGAGGAAGGCCAAAGCTCAGACTGAATTAAAGATAGCACAAAGGGTAAAAGGGGGAGACAAAACCTTATTTAGGTATATAAGGGAAAAGAGAAAAACCAAGGGAGAATAGTAAGACTTGCAGCTGCAGGAGGGTGTCTAGTAGAAAAGGACAGTGAGGAAGCATAAGTCTTAAACCAGTACTTCTGTTCTGTGTTCACTGAAGACAACACAGGGGATGGACCAAACCTACAAAGCAGTAGCACCCAGTGACCAAGGGTTGATACAATCCCCCTCACAGAGGGTCAAGCATTGGAAGCCCTAAAGAAACTGAAAGTGAAAAAGTCCATGGGGCCAAATGAGATTCACCTGAGAGTTCTCAGGGAGCTGGGTAGCATACTGGCAGCACCCCTTGCAGAACTCTTCACCAAATCACTGGAGAGTGGGACAGTACCAGAAGACTGGAAAAGGGCAACTGTGGTCCCACTTCATAAATCAGGGAGCAGAGAGGAGGCTGGAAACTACCATCCATTGAGCCTCACTTTGGAAGTGGGAAAATTTATGGCAACACTACTCAAACAGAGGATAATAACATATCTGGAAACCAAACCAATGGACAAGATCCAAAACAGCACGGTTTCTCAGAAGGCAAATCATGCTAAATTATACTGGTCAACTACTTTCGACTGGGTTACAAAGTCAGTGAACCAGGGAGCAGCAGTGGATGTGGTCTATCTGGACTTCAGTGAGGCCTTTTACTCTGTTCTGCATAGAAAGATGGTAAAGAAGGTGGACCACATGGGGTGGGTAAGGAGGTGATTGGGTGGGTGAGCAGCTGGCTGAGAGGAAGAGCACAAAGGGTACAGGTAAACAGCACAGCATCAGCCAAGAGGGAAGGTGACTAGCGGTGTACCATAGGGGTCGGTGCTGTGGCATCTACTCTTCAATGTATTCATATACAACATCATGAATGGATAGGAGGGAAAGGTGTGTCTGTTTGCTGATGACACCAACATACCAAGTTATGTAACAGAGTGGACTCCACCGAGGGAGTAAGGAGTATGAATTCAGACCTAAGGAAACTGGAGGAGAGGTCAGAGGCTTGGCAGTTAAAATTTTAAACCAAAAAAGTGCAAAGTCATGCAGTTAGGCAAAGGCAATCCCAAAGAGGATTACTACTTGGGGTGATGCAGGGAGAAGCTAGCTTCCACCAGACAGGAACATGACCTGGGGTAATAATGTCAGAAGACTTGAAGGTGGGGAAACAATGCAAAAAGGCAGCTCTAAAGGCCACAAATAAGGGAAAACAAATAAAGGAATCATGAGCCACAGGAGTGAGGTAGTACTGCCACTCTAGAGGGCACTTGTGCAGCCCCCTGTGGAGTACTGGGTACAATACTGGAGGCTGCACCTCAAAAGGGACATTGACAAAAATGAGATGGTGCAAAGGAGGGCAATGAAAATGATTCAGGGGCTGCACCAGATAGCATACGAGGATAGTCTGAGGGAGCTCAACATGTACTCTCTGGAACAAAAGAGGGATGGGGGGGACATGATTGAGACCTTTATGTATATTAGAGGTATAAATAAGGTTAGGGTTCAGGAACTGTTTCAGGTGAAGGAGAGTGGTAGAACTAGAGGGGATGATATGAGGCTGAAGGGTGGGAGGTTCAAGAGTAATGCTAGAAAGTTCTTCTTTACAGAGAGGGTGATTGACCCATAGAATAGCCTGCCCCATGAGGTAGTGGGGGCCAAAATGGTGAGAGTGTTCAAAAACACATGGGATATGCACAAGGGTATCATTTTGTAGAAAGACTAAGGGGAGGTAGCATCTTATTAAATGTTTTGGGCAGACTAGATGGATCTTGTGATCCCTCTGCTGTCACTTTCTATGTTTCTTTTTTTTTCTTCTACAGTTTTTGTCCTCACTGCCTTCACTGGGAGGTTGTTCCAGACATACACCACTCTTTCTGTAAAGAAATACTCTTTCACATCTCCTCTAAACCTACCCCCTCCACCTTAATATCATAACCTCTTGCTCTTGAGCATCTTTTTCTCAGAAAAAGGTTTCCCTCCGGAACCGTATTTATACCCATGAGATATTTGAAAGACTTTATCAAATCCCCCTTTCCCTTCCTTCCTCCTAGGTGTACTCTACATATTGAGGTCCTTCAGTTTCTCCTCAAAGGGCATTTGATGCAGATCCTGCACCATTTTAGTTGCCCTCCTCTGGATCACCTCTACCATGTCTATGTTCTCTATAGATGTGGTTTCCAGAACTGGACACAGTACTCCTGGTGCGGTCTCATCTATGATTTGTACAGCAGAATCACCACTTCCATCTTCCTGCTGGTGCTACCCCTCCAAATGCACCCTAGGATCCCACTGGCTGTTCCCACTGCCTTGCCACACTGTTTGGCCACCTTCAGGTCATCAGATATGACTACCCCAGGTCCCTGTCTTGTTTGGAGGTCATCAGTACCACTCACCCATTTTGTACTTTGTCCCTGGGTTTCTGTGCTCCAAGTTGCACGTCTTTGCATTGAAACTTAGTTGCCACACTCTTAGCCACTCTTCAAGCTTTCTTAGATCCCTCTTAATCCCTCCCCACCCAGAGTATCAACCCAATTGCAGATCTTAGTGTCATTTGCAAAAAAGCATACCTTCCCTTCTAGCACCTCTGCAATGTTACTAATAAAGACATTAAAGAGGACCAGTCCCAGCATCAATCCCTGAGGCACCCTGCTGGCCACCCTTCCTTCCTTGGCGTTAACCACCACCCTGTGTTGCCTATCCCCTGACCAGTTTCACCCAGTTATCCACTTTTGGACCCACTTCCAGGCTATCCAGATTATTCATGAGTCTCTCGTGTAGAAAGGAGTTAAAGGCCTTACTGAAATCTAGGTAGGCCACATCCACTACACCATCCTGATCTATTTCCCTGGTCACCCAGTCAAAGAAATCTATCAGATTTGTTTCACGTGAAATCCCCACCAAGTAAATCCATGTTGCCTCAGATCTTGTAAGTCACTGGATGAAAGATATTCCACTCTCCTTTCCTTCAGTAGTGATTCCATTAATTTCCCCACCAGTAACATCAGGTTGACTGGCCTGTAATTGCCAGCTTCCTCCCTGCTTCCAATTTTGTGAGGCGGGGCTACATCTGCCCTCCTCCAGTCCTCTGGGACCATTCCCATCTCCAGTGAGTGTTTGAATAGGACTGTCAAAGGGGTAGCCAGCTCCTGTTTGAGCTCTCTCAATATTCTTGGGTGTACTTTGCCAAGCCCCACTGCTGTGTCCACTTTCAGATTTGCTAGTGCCTTTAGAACTCTCTCTGTAAATGGGCTAATGTGCACCTCCCCTCCTACAATGTCCCTGACACTTATCTGTGGCCCCTCTCCTTCCTTTTCCTACTTGTACACTTGAACAAAAGTATTCATACAGAATGGCTTCTTTGCCTTTGTCCCTTTCCACATCCCACCTTTTCCACCCTTAGTCTTACAATATTTCCCATGTTCTTTCTCCTTTCATTTACACAGCTGAAAAATATCTCGACACCTTTCTTTACTGCCTAAGCAACGTTTTCCTCCATTTGTGCCCTTGTGCTCCTGATTGCTTTCCCTGTCTCCCTCTGCTTCTCCTGATACACCTCCCTATCCTCCTCCCTCTGTGTCTCCTTATACAGTACCTCCTGAATGCTAACTTGTTTGCCTTTACCTTCCCAGCCACTTCTCTTGATAACCATAGCAGTCTCTTTTTTCTCTTGGTTTTGCTCACTTGCCTAATGCAGAGGTTTGTTGCCCTCACTGTCTCTGCTTTTAGTTTTGCCTGGTGTTCCTCCACTCCACCAAAAATCCTGTACCTCTGCCAGGACATCCTCGAGGCATTCTGCCTTCCTGAAGTCCAGGACCCTCGCCTTTGTGTGGTTCACTTCCTCCACAGTTCATATATTGAACAACACTGTACGGTGATCACTGGTCCCTAGGTGTCCACCCACTGTGATGTCTGCAATACTGTCCCCGTTAGTGAGTACAAGGTCTAATATTGCTTCCTCATGAGTGGACTCCTTTACTAGTTGGCTGTGGAATGCCCCCTGCAGGGAGATGAGGATGTCCCTGATCCAAGCTGAAACTGCAGCTGGGATGCTCCAATCTACATCTGGCAGATTGGAGTACCCCACCACCAGCACCTCCCCCTTATTTGCCATCTTTTGGATGGCTTCCACAAGTTCCTTATTCACCCCCCGCCCCCATGCTGGAGCTCTATAGATCACACCAGTTTGAGTAGCAGTTCCATTATCCTTTTCCAGGGTGATCCACAATACCTCTGCCCCTCCCTGTGTTCCCTGTTTCTCTGTGGCTTTTATACTATCCCTCACATACAGAGCTACTCCTCCCCCTTTCTTACCTACCCTATCCTTCCTGAATAAAGCATAGCCTGTGTATGGCTATGTCCCAGTCATGGTTTTCATTGCACCATGGCTCAATAATGGCAACAATGTCCTGGTCAGTCTCAACCATAATGGCATATAGGTCTGGGATTTAGCTGTGCTTCGACTCCACTCCAGCATAACAACACAGCTGTGCAGTGTTAGGAATTACGGTCAGACCCCCTTCTTCTCATAGCAATACATTAGCATAGCTCTGACACAATGCAGCCATAACAAACTCTAGCCAGAGCCGATAGGGCTGTGAAGAGCTACCAAGTGACCAAAGTTAAACATGCATAGGAATTATTCAATGCCCGAGTGTAACATGGCCATTTTTTTGAGGTATTGCACTACATTTTCAACATGGCCTCTTTGGGACCCCTCCTAATGAAAAGTGCCAGTGTCATTTTGTTCACTTGTCCAGAAAGGTGATTTTACAGAACTAACTCGCTATTCTGTGCCACAGGTGCCAAAACACATTTTGGGCAGGTTGTGAAAAAGGACAACTGTACTGTTTTGAAGTAGGTGTGCAAAAATGGCAATGCTGAAAATGTGGAGTGAAAATATAAAAAATTGGCAAAGTTAGGAGCGTGCGTAGAAACTGTGCAACACACTCTCATGATGCAGTCATTTTTTGGAACTTTTTCACGAAATTTGCAACATGAGTTTTTTGAGATGCCACCTCATGAACTGTGGCACTGTCATTTTGTGAATCAGTCCTGAAAGGTGATTCTGCGCGGCATCTGGGAAATCACCTTTCGTGACCGAGTAACAAAATGATAGTGACAGGTTTCATGAGGTGGGGTCCCATGAACCCCATGTTGAAAATGTGGGGCAAAAATAAAAAAAAATGACTGATTTATCAGCATAAGTTGAAAACCCCATTTAATGGTACTGTAGCAGGCTTACCTTAGATTCTTCAGTTCGAGGTTCGGCTTTGAAGAGTGCAGATGTGTCCTGGTCCAGAGAAGAAGATGGTGCTGACCTCCGGAGGTAAGTATGGAGTAAGGGGGGTGAGGAGCTGGGTGCTCAGTGGAAGGGTGGGGATGGGGGATGGGGACTGGAGTGACGAGGAGGAGCCATTTTCTTTATTACAGGAGAAACAAGCATTTGTCAATGCGAATGTTGTCGTGCTGGCATTGGCAATGGCAGAGGTGGAGAGGCATAACACTGTGAGTTTGTTAATGTGTCCCAAAAGGTGATGTTGCACAGCGAGCACACCACTGTGCAGCAGAGCTGCAGAAACACATTTTTGGGCAGGCTGTGGAAAATGGCAGCTGGACTGTTGATAATGAGGTGTGCACAAATGCCAGTGGTGAAAATGTGGCATGAAAATATTGCAGATTGACAAAGTTACAAGGGTGCATGGAAACTGCGCAATGCACGCTTGCAACACAGTCATTGTCTGGACTTCCACCACCAAATTTTCAACATAGGCATTTTAGGACTTCTGCTGATGAATAGTGTCACCGTCATTTCCTGAAAGAGTCCCATAAAGTGATTTCGCACAGTGACCGTGCAAATCTGCACCGGACGTGCGAAAACACTTTTCATCCAGCTGTGCTGTTCATAAGGAGGTATGGAAAAATGGCAATGATTAACAGCTGGAGTGAAAGTATTACAAATTCACAAAGTCACGAGCGTGCATGAAAACTGCACAACGTGCGCTAGTAAAACACTCATTTTATTGACTTTCCCTAAATTTTCAACACAGGCATTTTAGGACATCTGCTAATGAACAGTGTCACTGTCATTTTCATAATGTGTCTCAAACACGGGCTTTCCACAGTGACTGCGCTATTGTGCACCGGAAATGTGAAAACAGATTTTGGTCAGGATGTGAAAAATGACAGCTGCACTGTTCATTAGGAGGTGTAGAACAATGGCACTGTTGAAAATGTGGAGTGAAAATACAAGTTTGCGAACTTACGAGCATGTGTGCAAACTGCGCAACACACACTCGTAACAGTCATGTTATGGAGTATTGTCACCAAATTTTCAACACAGGCATTTTAGGACTTCTGCTCATGAACAGTGTCACTGTCATTTTCGTAATGTGTTCTGAACAGTGATTTCGCACAGCGACCGCGCTATTCTGCGCCAGAAGTGTAAAAACAATTTCGGCAAGGATGTGAAAAATGACAGATGTACGGTTCACAAGAAGGTGTGATAAAATGCCAATGTTGAGAATGTGGCATGAAAATATTGCAAATGCGCTAACTTACAAGCGTGTGTTGCGCAGTTGCTATGCATGCTCGTAAAATAGTCATTTTATGGAGTATTGTCACCAAATTTTCAACACAGGCATTTTAGGACCTCTGCTCATGAACAGTGTCACTGTCATTTTTGTAATGTGCCCTGAACACTGATTTCGCACAGCAACCGTGCTATTCTGTGCCGGAAGTATGAAAACACATTTTGGGCAGGATGTGAAAAATGACAGCTGCATGGTTCACAAGAAGATGTGGTAAAATGCCAATGTTGAGAATCTGGCATGAAAATAGTGTGAATGCGCTAACTTACGAGCGTGTGTTGTGCAGCTGCTATGCACGCTCGTAAAACAGCCATTTTTTGGATTTTTCCCACCAAACTTGCAACATAGGCTTTTTGAGAGCCCCTCTCATGAGCAGTGGCACTGTCATTTTGTTACTTGGTCCCAAAAGATGATTCTGCGCAGTGACTGCGAAATCACCTCTCAGGACCGAATAACGCCATGACAGTGGAAGAATTCATGAGAAGGGGTCCCAAAAACCCCATGTTGATAATTTGGGGCCAAAATTCACAAAAATGCCCGAGATATGCATTAAAGTTGAAAAACCCCTATTCATTCCATTATACAGCTTACCGGCATTTCTTCAGTTCGCGGTTGGCTTTGAAGAGTGCAGATGTGTTCCCGGTCCACAGAAGATTGTCATGCCAGACTCGCACATAAGTATGGGGTGAGGGGGGGTGAGGGGAGGCAGGGTGCACAGTGGGTGGGTGCGGGTGGAGGGAGGGGGCATTGAGACTACGAGGGACCGTTTTCATTTTAAAGGGAAAAAAATTTAAAAAACCCATTGCGGGACAGTTGTCATTTTTGCAGGGGATTTGGCATGCTGGGGTGGGCTCTCCGACCATGCACATAATGACAGCGAGCATGGCAAGAAAAGGACCGCCGCGTATGATGAGCTTTGCTTGGATTGCAGCGGACCTTTTCTTAAATGTGCTGTCCACATTATGTATGCATGGTGTGGCGCCGGCATGCAGGCTGATTGGGGAATACAGGATGCACCTACTGGTGCGCGTTCTGCATCACGTAACAGTGACCAAGGCCCAAAGCTGCACTGTCTCACGGCGTTGGCTTCAGCAAGCATGCCAACATTAAAATGAGTGGAGCGACAACAAGGGACTGTTTTCTTGTTTACAGAAAGAGAAACACTTGGGTACACTGGAGTGGGCTCCCAGTGTGCCACATGACTGGGGGTTATGCAGGATGCCAACATGGGGATTGGCACCCTGATGTCGGCGGGGGGGTGAGGGGAAGAAGAAAAAAAAAGGTAGGCACACTGGGGTGGGCTCCCAGCGTGTCATTTGAGTTGGTGGGGGTTGGGACACAGAATGCCATGGAGCTGGTGGTGGGGCCGGCTCTTGATTTCTTGGTAGTGTGTTTTGGCAGGTGTGGTTGGCAGAATTGAGACTGAGGTTCTGGTTGTTCGGGGGTGACTGTCAGTGGACCTCATTTGTCAGATCTCAGCCCGAGTCTTAGCCTGTATGGGAAACATGTAAAAGAGTCTCTCAGGAACTGGAAGAATGGCAGAGGAAGTGACCAAGAATGCAGAAGGGCTATCATTAGGTAAACTGACAGGGTGCTGCATGCATGGCCTTAAGCCTGTCTCTATCTATACATGTTGTGTTGTTATAGGGTATTTCACATGGGTATCTGTAACTTTGATGTGTGTGGGGCATTAGCATAGGAAAAAGTGTAAATTAAACTTTGGCAAGCAGAGAACATTTGGGCAGCTTAGAGTTCAGTTTGTGTTTTTTGGTTTGTAACTGTCTGCGTGTCTCATTTTGTTCCAATGTTTCACACTGGTGTAATACAGTATTAGTAACTGTGTTGACTAAAAACCAGAAAATAGATCTGCCAGCTGCTCAGCCACGATTAACTGAGGGAATTTCTCCACCATATGGAACTGCATCAAGACGGCTATCTGCTGCTGCATTTTTAAGAAATCTTGTAATAGGATGGAATCATTATGCTCCAGTCCTGACAGCTGCACTTGTAGTCAGGGGCTGTGATGCCCATACCACACGTTACTGTCATTTGTTGATGGGGGGGGATTGTGCATTGTGTGCTGTGGTGAATGGCATTTTGCCATTCACATCATGGCACCAGCTGAACTGCTCATGTGCATGAGTCACGTATGCGCAGTTCATGCACTGGAATGTGGAAGTAACAGCCAAAATAATGCCGCTGTTATTCCATAGCAGTCAATAGTGATGGAGGGCTTCAAGCTCCATTGGGCTTTCAAAATGATACTTTCAAAAGTCCAAGGGAAGGTTCCATGATCGGCCATTTTTAGAGCTACAATCTGATCTCAATAGGGCTGTATGCTCCTCCCACAGCCCTAAAAATGAATTCTGGAAACATCACATCAGATTACAACATTAGAGGTTTTTGCTGCTGTGCAATAGCTGCAGACAGAGAGAAACTGAGAGAGATTAATTGCTAGGCAGAGAGAGTTTTACAGGGAGAATTCTGTGTGATTTTATTGATATAGTCAAAAATTGATTATTATGGTGGTCACGTGATGCAGGGCACTTAGAGGCAGCACTGATCCGAAGCTCACGCCTATCGACCTCCTTTAAAAGCTTATTTTGCCCTATTTAAAATACAGAACGAGCTCCAGACCTTAGTTATACTTTGTATTGGCACTTGGAGCAATAGCGATTGCCACTGTGGACATTTTTGGGTGACGCATTTGGTTTTAAAACCGAGATGGAGGCTGAGATGAAACAGGCCGGAATCAAACACACTCCTCCGGCTACCCCAGAAAAAACAACCAAAAATCCAAACATCAGAAGTCCGGGGGTATCTCCAAATCAAGCTCTTCTAGCTCCTCGGCAATTCCTCTAATGGAGGAACATTTCCGTCAAGAATTGCTGCCTTTTAAAGAAACACTCGAAGACATATCGGCAGAATTGAAATTGCTTCGAGGCAACCTAAGCTCCCTGTCGCAAAGAATGGGAGACTCTGAAGTGAGAACCACCTTTCTGGAGAGATGAAAGGAGAGAATGGATCCTGAAATTGTTCAGCTCCGGCTACAGCTTAAGAAGCTGCAACTGAAAACCGAAGATTTGGAGGGGAGAAGTAGAAGGAATAATGTCCTGACACTAGGCCTACCTGAAAAGGAGGAAGACCCTGATACTATATGTTTCCTCCAGAAATTTCTTGCTAAGATTGTGGGCCCATCCCCATTAAACCTACAGTACCACATAGAATGGGCTCATCACTCTCTCAAGCTGAAAGCCCCACCTGGATCACCACCACGGCCAATAATAGTAAGATTTCTAAGCTACCTGAGAGGCAGCATGTCACTTCTAAATCGAAGGAGCTCCAGGCCATCCTATGGGGTAATGCTAAGTTGAGGATAACTCAGGATCTCCCCTCTGAAACTCGTCAAAAGTGATCAGCATTTCATCCCACATTCAGCAAGTTAATAGCTGCAGGAATTCGCTTCAAGATGGTCTACCCGGCTAAACTGCAGGTGGGAATCGAGGGAGTTTGGCATTCCTATGCATCCCTGGAGCAGGCAATCACGGATCTCACAATCAAGCTGCCTAATTTATTTAAGACTGGCTAAACGTTTATTTCAAATACCTAAGGCTTTCAGTCCTTAATCTTGTGGGAGTGAATTGTGTACCTGTTTTGGATCCCTTCTCTCCTTTTCCTTTCCCCTCTCTTCCTTCTCTCTTTTGTCTCTCTAGGGCTGGTTGTGGAGGGTTGATGTGATGTCTCAAGGCCTAGTAGGCCTAATTCAGCAGTGAGAATGCTGGTGTGTTTCCGTGGGGAGGGGGGTAGGAACCTTTGTTTAGTGTACTTTTCCCTGCGCCGCTAATGGGGACGGTTGTTTTTGTCTCATCAATTTTCAGGTCCCCTGATCACTTCCCCACCCTTCGAGGTGAGATAATTCCCATAGATTTTAGCAAGTTATGTGACAAGGGTTTTTTTTTGGAGACCTCTATCCCCCTGAGGTCTGTTTCACAAATTATGTGGGCTTACCTAATCTCATCTGGAGCAGCAGTCTCGATCTTGAGTAGGTTGGACAAACTACATCCAGATGGAGTCATTTTCACTTTCCTTTGAATTGGATTTATACTTTCTCTAATAATTCTCCTGAGTCCGATTAACCTATTTAGGGTATACATTTGTGTTTTTTTCTGAGGGGTTGGTGGGTGGGAGGCTTTGGGAAAGAGCAAGCTTAGGGAGACTTGCATACCGCGCCAGAGAAGGGGGCGAAGGGCGGTCTCCCTGGGAAGCTTAGAGAGCATGGTAAATTCCAAATATTTCTGGTATACCTCTTTGAGGTAGTTTCTAGCACCAACTCTCAGACCTGGGATTTATATGGAGCTTTAGCTTCCCAAGGAAAGGTCACCTATTGGGTTGGGTCCTCTATACTGGATACTAACATACCCAAAATTACCTTCAAAGAGGGACCTCTTGTATATAGTTTGATGGGGTTTTGGGGGGAGTGGGATTTCATGAATCTGATCCCTTTCCAGACTATCACAATGATGGAGATCAAAAGGGAGCAGTTATATCTCTACATACTCTCAGTTTTACAAACATTTAGGGAAACTACCGGGAAGGGTTTTCTTGTTTCAATACTATCTGTGTTCAAAGGGGGAGGAGGGTAGGGGAGGGGACCGGAGTGTGCCTTTTGGGGTTCTTTTTCCAATCACTGACACATGATTATTGTTCCCTTAAAAAGGATGGTAATGACTTCAGTAACAATTAAAATTGCCACATGGAATGTTAGAGGAGTCAGAGACATGACTAAAAGATATCAGGTCCTCCCAAATTACACTCTTTTGAATATAGACATTCTTTTGATGCAGAAAACCCACCTTCTAGCTACTGAAACAAACGGGTTACACAGACAGGGGTTCTCCCAAGTTTTTACTGCCTGTGGGTCATCTGCGAGCAGGGGGGTGGCAATTCTGGTCAAGAGGCATGTTTTGTTTGTAGGAGAAGAAACACTATTGGATCCGGAAGGCAGATTTATTATAGTTAAGGGCACGCTGAATAACAACATGGTGGTATTGGGTGCAGTTTACGGCCCAGTGGGAGGTAATGTGGAGTTCCTTATGTGTTTGGCTGACAAGCTGAGCAGATTTCTGCCCTCCAGGTTAATTATCAGGGGAGACTGGAATATCCCCCAACACAAGATCTAGGTAGAACTTGTAGGCCACTAAAGCCCCTATTCCCCGCAGCAAGCCCTAAGGGACTTTTTGGGATTATTGAGTCTGTGTGATCCATGGCGCCTATATAACCTCTCTGGTCAGCTTTTCGCATTCCATTCCCTGGTTCAACAGTCGTGGTCTAGGTTGGACTATATCCTAACCAGCACCCCTCTCTTAGCTGGCCTTCACCAGGCTGGTATTGAACCAATTGTCATATCGGACCACTCGATGGCATGACTAGTGATCTCTCCAGACCCGTGCACTCAAAGGGTCACTACCTGGAAACTAAATACACAACTCTTAAAAGAGGAGCATATAATCTCTCACATTAGGGATACAATCTCCTCTTTTGTGGACACCAATAAGGGCTCCATTAAAAGGGATGATCAAATATGGTGTTCCTTTAAATGCTACATTAGGGGTGAATTCATTAAGCTAGCTTCCAATTGGAAAAAGCAAAGGGAGGCAAGTATTATTTCTTTGTCAAATCAAATCAAGGAGGCCGAAAATACCTTATCCACATCTTCCCCTTCAGGTCTTTTGGAAACCCTGCTGAAACTTAGAAACGAATACGCAGATTTATTAAAAGAAAAGGCTGAATATGCCATCCTAAAAACTAAAGCCCACTATTTTGATCAAGGCGAGAAGCCAGGAAAAATGCTTGCCCTCCGTCTATGGGAACTAGAGAACTCAAGGCTCATCCCCTCTATATTAGCCTCAGACGGCTCTATTAAGACTTCCCCATGTGATATCTCTCAGGTTTTTGAAAATTTTTATAAAGATTTATACAGTAAAAATCCTTCACAGGTCACATCCTCATGTGTAGAACAATATCTGGATAGCCTTAATCTCCCATCCCTTCAAGCACATCACTGTCTGATTCTGTCTTCCCCAATCACCTTGTGGGAGTGAGAGGAGGCGATCAAAGGGCTCGCATTAGATAAGTCGCCAGGACCTGACGGCTTTCCCTCCAACTTCTACAAAACCTTTTGTAACGAATTAGCCCCCCTTCTCTTAAATTTATTTGAATATATGTTTACTTCGGATACTCTAGATCCCACCTTGTTGGAAGCTATGATAGTTCTCATCCCAAAGCCCGACAAACCACAGAATGACCCAGCCAGCTATCGCCCAATCTCGCTTTTAAACTATGATATCAAAATTCTAACAAAAATCTTGTCTCTCAGAATCAAACAGGTTTGGTCTCATCTGTTGAGCCCTGAGCAGGTGGGATTTGTGCAGGGCCTATCTTCAGCTGATCATCTGCGAACCCTTTCACATATTTTTCAGGTTGCCCAGGACTCTCAGATCCCCATGGCTTTAATCTCTCTAGACGCATAAAAAGCCTTTGACAGAGTAAACTGGGAGTTTCTCTGGACAACTCTTAAGAAAATGGTCTTCCCAACACTTTTCATTTGTTGGATACAGACAGTTTATCAAGCTCCCACTGCCAAAATTTACTGTAATGGCATATTCTCTTCATGGTTCTCTTTATTTACTGGCACAAGGCAAGGTTGCCCCTTATCTCCCTTTTTAGTTAACTTATGTCTGGAACCCCTTTTACTTAGTATTAAGCACGCCCCTCAGGTCACGGGCTGTTCAGTATATCAACAGTCTCTAACCCTTTCAGTGTACGCTGATGATATTCTCCTTCATTTAGCCTACCCCGATGTATCGTTATCACATGCTTTACAAATCATCAGACAGTTTGGACTCGTAGTCAATTATAAATTAAACTTATCGAAAACTGTGATTTTTCCTTTAAATGCCCTTACCCACCAGGCCAGCTTCACTCACCTAGGCATGAAATGGTCCCCTCACTCTATTAAATATTTGGGTATACACCTCACTAATGACCCAGAGACTTTCAGGAAACTTAATCTAGATGACTTAATAACGAACATCCTGCAGGACCTTCAGAGATGGGTAAACCTCCCCCTTTCAATATGGGGTCGTATCAGTATTGTTAAAATGAATGTGCTCCCCCGTCTTTTTTATCCCCTAAATTTAACAGATCTCTGGCTCCCCTTGTCCTATTTTCATCAATTTCACTCCGCCCTCTCCAAATTTATCTGGCAGGGCAAACATCCCAGACGCTCTTTCATAAAACTCAGCCTTCCTAAAGAACTAGGTGGGCTTCGTCTCCCCAATTTCAATTTCTACTATTGGGCGAGCCACCTGTCAAAAATGGGAAGATGGTTCTCAGATACAGGTGACGGGCACCTTCCAATCTGGCTACAATTAGAGAGGAAGCTTCTTGGTCTACATGGCCTCAATTCCTCAGGAATATTCTTTTCTCCTAGTTCGGCGTTGCCAAACTCCATACAAAATTCAGTGGTGGGAGACTCCATTAAGGTCTTAGCCCAATGCTGGAATTTTTTTAACATTCCATATAAAAAGGATATGGCTAAACCCCTTCTTCGGAATCCAAATATTAAAATAGGGGGCTCACTGCTTTTTTCTGATTGGCTTCCTCAGCTACAGGATGTTTCAGTAGAGGACCTGTTCGGTCAGACTGCTCTCCTGTGATCCCCTGTTATAATAGCTAAATTCAATATTCCTCAGAAATATATTTTCAAAGTGTTTCAGCTGAGACACCTTGTGGTGTCCAGTTTTGGAATTACATTATCACAATCCCAGGTTAGGCCCTGGATGCTCGATCTCTTCCCTCCCCTGCCAACCCCTGGCAGCCCTGGCTCGTTCCCGAACCCGGGTCACCAGCATGGCGTGAGGTGTGGCTTCCAGCGCCTCAACCCTCAACACCACCGGGCTGGCAAGCAGTTGTCTGTTGATGATGATTTTTTCCTTTTGGCCCAACCATATATGTCTGAGTCAGAGAGATCGAGACATATGCTTCTGCAGTGAGTGCTTCATCTTTGCCATCTTCTGATAATAATATGGAAGATATGAATGGTACTCGAAATGCAATGCCAGGAAGTTGTTCTGCATAGTAATTTATTTTTCATGTTTTCCATGTTGTTTAATGAATGTTGAAATAACAGCATATGTTAACCTATACACACCTCCCTTTGATAACCACTGGCAATGCTCACCTCAAACCATGTGCTCTGCCTTCATATTGCTTCAGTGATATGGTGTTATAGAGGTACCATCATAAATGCATAAATACACTGTCTAGACAAAAAATCATAATAATGACCCATATTAAAAGTGACCAGACAATGTACACATTGACAGCTATCCAGCATTAGACACATTTCAGTTGTTTTCATTGCTATGCACACAATTATCAAATCGTCATGGTACTTTATTCAATCAGTACCAGCTGCAAATAGTTTTGCACACATGTCAGTGGTTGCTATCATAAAATGTTTGATATACAACACATACTTCTTCAAAGTGCGTTTTATAATAATGAAGACTTACTGAGTTCATTCAATGACCCAACCCTCACACATCCAATGTGATCATCCCTATGTCTTTAGAGTATCTGTGTACATAGATACTGTTGGCAAATAAGGGCTTATGGCCCTACCAGTCTGCCCATTTGAGACTGTAAGATCACTATGTTTTTCTAGAAGTCTGTTGCCCCTTACCTTGACCTCCAGGATTCCCTTATGTCTATCCCATGCATTCCTAAATCCCATGATTGTTTCAGCCTCCATCACTTCCTCAGGCAGGGTGTCCACTAGTCCATCACCCTTTCTGTGAAGAAATTCTTCCTCACATTTCCTCTGAATCACACTCCCTCCAACATCATCCCTTGCCCTCTAGTCCTGGAACATTTTTTCACTGGAAAATAGTGCTTTCCTGCACCCTATTCCTCCCTGCAAGGTACTTGTATGTCTCTATCATATCCCCTCTCTCCCTTCTCTCCTCCAGGGAGTACATATTCAGGTCCTTCAGCTTGTCCTCATAGGACTTGTGATGCAAACCCTGTACCATCTTCGTTACCCTAATGCATAATACTTGTCAAATGGCATCGGTGATAAGACATTTCAATATTTAGACCATCCAGGCAGACATTGTCTCTGTCCATACTAGTAACTCTACTTATCAGAGGGTGTCAAACATGTTTGCAAGACAGCAGCAGCAATGCCATTTAAAAGCTGATATTCACTATTCTGTGCGTTGTATGCTGCACTATAGGATTAGATAGGGGAGGTGCCCACTAACCTTGACTTGAACTTGTGGTTAGTCCAGCAGTCCAGTAATGACTGGACTTGTAGTGATGGTTTAATCTTTTAAATTGCAGCAATACTGTATTGTTTATTTATTTAAAAGTTGATAACTTGGAAAGGCACCATGAGCAGAAGCTCATTTCCAGGTGTGACCCAGGGGAGGGGGTACAGAGGAAAAATACAGCATTGATAACAAAGTTGTAACACATTGTAGAAATGTTATATAATAAAAAAGAATGCTTGTTTTACAATAGAGAAATATCTAATACATGTAAACACTATTTACATGGATATATACAATGAGTTGCAGCAAGAGGAGAGGGAGCAACAACACTGAGGTAAGTGAGTTCTAGGAAAGAGAACAGACACAGAAAGTAGTAGAGGTGGACTTGAGTAGGTACTTGAAGGCAGGGAAGGGGGAGAAAGACAGATTTGGAGGGGAACACTATTCCAGAGGGAAGGAAGTCAATAGGAGAAGGAAAGTTTGCCAGCTGATGTGCATACATGTGGGAGGGAAAAAGTGCGGGTGCAGTTAGATCGTTAGTTGTAGGGTGAGGGGTTTGTTGGATTAAGGAGGGAGGCGACGTAGGGTGGAAGGGTTCCAAACCAGTATTTAGCAATGAAGGTGAAACAGTGTGAGAAGTGTCTCTGAGCGAGGGATTGGTGGGAAAGGGAGGAGTATAGGTCACAACAGTGAGATAAAGAGGGGGAGTTTGTGGCATTGTTAATTATATGTGGATCACCACATAGCACCTTCCCAATTTGCATAACCTACAGAACCTCATCCCCCATGAGTGTTATTGCTACTGAGTTCTAATTATGGATTTTTTTGGGGAACATGTCTATAAGGTTATATTTTGTATGTTGTGTGTGCCAGACAGTATGTGAAGAACACCACCCCAGTGCACTATAAAAGCAGCATGTCAGTCCCCCTGGAATTGGCATCAGCTGCACACTACAAATGCCATTTGCAATTAAACTGAGCACATTATCAGGCATGTCTTGTGGTGGCATGTATATGCAGAGAATGTTCAACCCATTCTTCTATAGTAGCATTCTTCAATTTTTTTACTCTTTGTACAGTATGTGTATAGGATTTAGTTTGTTTTTTATTAGTCATCAACCTTTACAACAGTTATACTAGCTGTGTAGAAAAGAGGGGACTCCCTTCGGCATTGCATCCATAATGTCTGGTTGCAATTCAGATAACAATTGCTTACATCCCCAAGCATTATATTGTGTTTGTTGGTTGTGCCAGGCAGTATGTGAGGAACACAACCCCTGTGCACTATGAATGCAGTATCCAGTCCCCCTGGATTTGGCATCAACTGCATACTATGACTACCATTTGCAATAAAATTGAACACATTATGGGGCATGTTTCATGGTGACATGTATATGCAGAGGATGTTCCCACCCATTCCTCTATACTGGCATTCATAAATTGTTGCTCTTTACATGTGTACAGGATTTATTTTGTTTTTATTAGTTATCAACCTTTACAATAGTCATCCTATCTGTATAGGAATGAGGTGACACCCTTATGCATGGCATCTATATTTTCTGGTTGTGATTCAGATAGAAATTGCTTGTAATTCCATGAGGTGTATCCTACCACTGAACCTTTCCATGTAGTGTCATCTACACTACCCCGCACCATGCGTGCTATTGCTACCTAGATGCAATGATTACTTTTTTTTTTGGCGTATTAAAACTGTTATAGTTTATGTTAGTTCTCAGGTAATGCTCACCTCCCCACAGCACCACCAAAGCCATGGGTCACCTCCCCTGAACTTGGCATCAAAAGCACACTAGGACTGCCCTTTGTAATTAATTTGAACTGAATATGTTTTGCCAAACAGTACTAGTATTTGGCACAAATAGATTACATTATTGTCTGGGAATCTACATACTGTCTGGCTGCAATTCTTAAAAACAGGTCAGGAAAACCCAATCCAAGCTTCACATTTAGCATAAAATTATGCCCTAAACCCCCCCCACACACACACACACACTCTCTTAATTATCAACCTTGATGCTAAGCATTAATGATTTATTTCTTTGTTTGACATGGCACTAAAAGTAGTATTCTTTGTGTTAACTTTGTTAGGCAGTATGTAATGCTCTCCATCCAACTACACCAGAAATGTGGCATTTCTGTACCCTTTGATTTGGCACCAGCTAGACACTGCAACTGCCATTTGTAACAAAAGAGAGTGAGCCGAAATGAAGGAGCCATCTCTCCATGCCAGAAATGGACCAGAAGGTAGCAGGAAACTGACCAGAGGCAGAGGATCCAGTACTAGTATCCAGTACAGATACAGGGCATTACTGTCTGGCAACATACAGGATCCAGTACTGGTATTCAGTACACGCAGAGGACAATACTGTCTGACAACAAACATTCTGCTTGGCTGCAATTCTCAAAAATGGATTGGGAAAACCTAATCCAAGCTTTACTATTAATATAATCTTATGCTCTTAACCACCCCCCCCACACACACACACAACTTCCTAATTAACAGCCTTGATACTAATCATTAATTATCTATTTCTTTGTTTGAAATGGCACTAAAAGTAGTATTCTTTGAGTTACCTTTGTCAGGCAGTATGGAAAACTCACCACTCAACTACACCAGGAATGTGGCATGTCGGTATCCCTTGATTAGGCAACAACTAAACACTGCAACTGCCATTTGTAGCAAAAGAAAGTGAGCTGAAATGGAGGAACCATCTCCCCAGGACAGAAACTGACCAGAAGTGAGCTGGAAACTGACCAGAGACAGAAGATCTTGCTAAGTAGCCAGGTAGATGCCCTAACCCTGTCTGCCTGCTTCTTTCACCTCTCACCCAGTTCTTTCTTGTATGGTGACTCTACTGGGCTCTGCTCTCTGTGGAACAGGTTACTACTGATCAAGTCCCAGCTACAAGTGCTCCAGCAGCAGCAATTGGTGGGCTGCTCAGCCCACTGTGGCTCCTCATCTTTCAACCATTGTGACCATCACAGTTGCCTCCATTGGTGGTCTTGGCAGGATGGCAGGTAATGCACCTCTCAGTGCTGGATCAGAGAAGGACTCTCTTGGCTGGGGATTTGGCACTCAATCACACCTCAGTGATCAGTCCAGCAGGACAGAGCTGTACAGAGAAAAGTGGCTTTGGGCACCTCAGACAGACTGGAATTCCTCAGCTAGCAACTGACAAGACAAAGGAAAGTGAGCTGAAATGATCAAGAAAATAGTGTGGTGGGGGAGGCTAGCAGCTGAGTAGACAAAGGAAAGTGAGTGGAAACAAGCAAGGAAATACTGCAGTAGGGAAGGGGAGGAGGAGGAGAAGAAGGAAATAGATTTTAGTGAACGAGGAGGATGTGGACATATTTTCAATTCCACTTCCTTTTAAAAACACAGCTGTGCTGCATTAGGAATTTTGGTCATACCCCTTCTTCTGATAGCAATGCATCAGTATACATCATGATGCAATGCAGCTGAAAAAGTGAGGCATATAGTGTGTTGAAGACTAGAAATGGATCAGGGTGTTGGGAAGGAAAAAGCACACTTCACTGTGCTACCTTTTTATGCCAGAAAAGAGCCACAGTATAAATATGAGAGTTTGCAGATGGCAGGGAACACATCAAAATAGAACAAAATGAAAGAAGTAATCCTCATAGAGTTGTATACATAGCACATACTATGATCTGACTTCAAACATGCAATTTATTTGCATTGTGATGGGGCAGGGCTTTCATAACTCACTTGTGGCTTCTCCACTACAGAGTAATAGTCCCATGACTTTGTCTTGCAAATATTTATTTATTTGGTTGGTTTTTGTTAACCAGGTAAGTACACTAGATAACGAAATTGTCTATTTTCACATGCATCCTGGGAGGTTACAGTGAGATAAAGGCATTACAAAAATAAGCAGAGATGTAGACACATTTCAATAATTTCAAACATGTAACAGTTAGGTACAAATAATATAACAGAGGAAACACTATAATAAATACACACTTAGATATATACAGGTAGAATGTGATATAAGCTTGCAGTGTTAGAAATACTGTAATGATCATTCTATAGGTAACATATAAAGGTTTGTAAGTCAGAAGTAAATATTACCTTAAGACAGTTTTGACACCTCATGCAGGAATTACAATGGATTCCCAGAGGAACAGAGTTCAAAGTTTTAGCATAAATCAGGAACAAGCTAATTCTCCATATCAGTGCAACATTTAGGGGTAGATAGCAATGCCTGAACTTGAAAACTGAGGGCACACAATAGGAGCATAGTAACACTGTTATGACATTGTTAAAAAGTTCACCTAGAAAGGAAGAGAGGGACTGATAACATTGTATATTGTCTATTTATTTATTTATTTATTTAAGAGATTTACCAGGAAGGCATGCTGAGCAGAGTACCGCTCGATTCCAGATGCGCCCTGTGGGTAGGGAGTTTACAATGGTACAGTAGTACAGAAAAAACAAAAACATACATAATGTGTTTGGTATAAACAATGGATGAGGCAGTCATAATACAAATAGAGTAGGTACATTTTCATTAGCATTTTAATAACATTAGGTGCAAACTGAAAATGGAAAACCAGACTGGTGCTAACAGCTGGTAGGTAGGAATTGAGATGGGGTTCAACAGGGGAAGGAAACAGGAGCAGTTGGTAGAGAAGTGTGTTTTAATAAGGGCATTCCGTTGAGGAGTACTTATGATGTGTCTGATATCAACTGCCAGGGAGTTCCATAATTTGGGCAACTTGAAGCTGAAAGCAGCCTGGCCAGACAGGGTGGATCTGTGTGGAATGTGCAGGAGCCTAGAGTCTATGTTTCTGAGAGCATAGGCAGGTGGGGAGAGGGTGCTTAGGGAGGATGACAAGTAGGAAGGGAGTGTCTGCGACCAGAGCTTGGCAGAGTTTCTAGCGCAGTGAAGCAATCGTCGGTTATGAAGTGAGGGGAGGTCCAAGGACTGGTAGAGGTCATAGTGATGGGTATTGGGAGGACGGTCCAAAGAGAACTGGCAGAAGGAGTTGTAAAGGGGATCAAGCCTAGCTAAGGAAGTTTGGGGGGTGGCACAGTAGACAACATCACTGTAATCCATAATCGGGAGGATCATTTTTTGGACTATTGCTAGTCTGGTTGGTAGAGGAATGCATGGGATACAATTTTTTTTGTGTAGAGCATCTATATTCACTGAGAAGTCAAAGTACTGATCTAGCCAGATGCTGAGATAATGATATGAAGGGCAGGCCTCAAGTGGAGATCTGTCCAGAGTGTAGAATGTGGGTGGTGCAGTAAGCCAGGTTAGTTTGGCCCGAGAGCCGAAGGTGAGGGAGACTGATTTTTTTGAGTTTAAGAATAGTCGGTTTGAGAGGAACCAATGTTGGATGGAGTCAAAGTCCTTCTGTAGACAGGCTGTCACAGTGCTTGCAGATGGGCCAGAGGCAAATAGCACCGTATCGTCTGCGTACATATGGATAGCCATTTGTGGGCAGGCAGGTCATTGAGAAAGATAGAGAACAGCAGTGGGCCTAGTACAGACCCTTGGGGGACTCCACTTGTGACAGGAAGTGAGGTGGATCTAGCCGAGCCAATACGGACTGATTGGGACTTACCTGACAGGTATGAATGGAACCAATTATTTGCTTTCACAGACAGTCCAACTTGGGCAAGTTTAGCCAGCAACAGGGGATGAGACACCATGTCGAAGGCTTTCGCCAGGTCGATAAATATGGCTGCTGTTATTTCCCCTTTGTCCATGGCCATAAGGATGGAGTTAGTGAGGTGAAGGAGGGAGGTGGTGGTGGAGTGATTTTTTCTGAAACCGGCTTGGTAGGGGGTGAAAAATGATATGGTATCTAGATAGTGGTGGAGCTGGGATAGTATAAGGTGCTCTTGAATTTTGGCTAGGATGGGGAGCAGAGGTATGGGCCAGTAGTTGGATGGGGAGGACAGGTCCCTTCCTTTGGGTAGGGGAATGACTGTGGCTTGTTTCCAAATTTTGGGGACTGCCCCAAGTTTAAAAGACAGGTTATAGAGCAGGGTTAGAGGGTGAGCTATGGCCAGTGCTGAGAGTAAGAGCATTTTGGAATCAAGGCCCGATGGACATTTACCTTTGGATGGGTTGAGTGACTGTAGTATTTTTAGCACCTGGCCAGGTGAGACTGGGCGGAGTGAGAAGGAGGCCGGGGAGGATACTTTAGGGAGCACAAAGGGTGGGGGATGGAGATGGGAGGAGAGTAGAGAAGAAGTAGTGGTGGAGAAATATGAATTAAACTCAGTGGCAACCAAGCAAGGATCCATGATGATTCTTCCTTCAAGGTTGAGAGTGGGAGTGGGGGGTTGGGCCGGTGGGGAAAGAAGGGATTTTATTGACTTCCACAACTGAGTAGGGTGAGCGAGGTTATTTTTGAACGCAGTTTTAAAGTAATTTGATTTGGCCTGACATATGAGTCTTGTACAGGCATTTCTTAGTGACCGGTAGTGTTGCTGAGCTGTTTGAGCACCAGTGGCCTTGAAGGATTTCCAGGCACGGTCTCTGGCTCATAGGTGTTCCATGAGGTTAGTTGCTACCCATGGTAAGTGGGATCCTCTTACTCGGGATCTCCTGAGCGGAGCATGGAGGTCCCAGATGGCAAGGAAGTTAGTAGAGAAATATTTCAGGGCCTCATACATGGAGGTGGCCCTGGGGATGAAGGACCAGTCAATGCTGATGAGGTCGTTTAGGAGAGCTGCCAGGTCAAGGGATTTATAAACTCTGATGTAAAGCGTTTGGGGTGGAGGGGCCATTGGTCTGAAGATTTTATGCACCATATAAATCATATGGTGGTCACTAAGGGAGTCTGGTAGTAGGCCAGCTTTAACTATCCAATGAGGGTGGGTAGTAAGTGCCCAATCCAATAGTGTGTGTTTATGGGATTTGTGGTTTAGGTGAGTGGGTTCCTCTATTTGCTGGTGCAAGTTTAGAGCGTTTATTTGGCATCGCGATTTAGAGGCTGCGCTGCCTAGCCAGTTCTGATTAAAATATCCAGGGATATGGAGTTCACCGCCTTTTGTAAGGGACCTCAGGTTACAAAGGTGGTCATGAATGCTACCCAGAGATGTGTCTGGTGGACAGTATGACCCTGCTATGTATACTGGGATAGAGTGTGGCAGGGGGATTTTGATTAGAAGGGAATCTATAGTTTGTATGGGTGCTGTCAGAGTGATTATGGAAAACTGGAGATTTGAGGAGATATACATGGCAGTGCCGCCACCCTTCTTTCTGCCCTGTCTGTCTTGGCGGATTAAGGAGAAACCAGGTATTGAGAATTCTTCATCACGGTTATGGGGCTTCAGCCAAGATTCAGTGATGATTACAATATCAGGGCGAAGGGCTAGGACAGTGGTTTGTAGGGCTGCTATTTTGTTTAGGATGCTGCATATGTTTAGGTGGACAATTTTAAAACCCTTAGGGAGGTGCTTAGTTGGTGTGGGGGGTTGGACAGCTATGGGGGCCGGTGGTCCTGGGTTACATTCAACATCCCCGGCTACAAGAAGAAGGAGAGCCAGGGTGTGCCTTAATAAGTGCATGGTCTTTACTGATGACCCCCGTTGAGTGGGATAGTTGGAAGTTAGCAAGTTTGTCTTAGGGTCAGAGTAGAATGGGATATGAAGGGCAGGTTGCTTAGCATGGAAAGAGGGAGGGAGGTTAGAGGCCCCCAGGGACCAATTGTGCCAATGGTACTGGTTGTGGTCCACTGGTGTCAAGGAGGAGTGGAGGGGTGGCTTAGTAGCTAAAGAGAGAAGTGGCAAAGGGCCAGGTAGAATAGGATGGGATGAGGGTGGAAGGGAAGATAAGGTTAGGCAAAGCATAATAATGGTTACTGTGAGAAACTGCATTTTTTTTTTCTCAGTAGTAGAGATTGGATCTGCTCTGCGGTGGCCACTAATATAAGGAGCTAATGGGAAAGTGAGATGATTGGTTTACGAGCTCATGAGGTCAACACTATATAAGAAGGAGCTCACCAAGGGTGGTGGTGGGGTCGGTGGGGAGGAACTCTATGAAGAAGGTGTGCATAAACATAGGGGAGAGCCAGCCCAGGCCAGAGGAAAGTGTGCAATGATGCATAAAGTAAAACTGTTGCCAATACAAAATGGCATATGTTGTTGTAAGTGATTAGATTAGCTTTAACAGTGTTGCAGTAGTTTACTGTGCCATAATTAATGTATGTAGCAGGATAGCTTAGGAAAGTCCCATACAAGCTTTAGGGATAAAATCGGGCCTGCATCTGTATGTCAATTCTTGTCTTGAATTGACTATCCTGCAAATTTCAGATGCATGTAGGGAGAAGTCAAGAAATGGGTCCAGCATAACTCTTAAGTATTTAAAAGTGTTAACAGAAAAAAGACAACAGCCATCAAGACAGGTAGTGTAGTGGGGAGGTACAACATTTTGGAAGTGAGCCAAACAGCAATGCCTGTGACTTATTCACAGTAAGGACCAATTTATTTTGAGACAGCCAGGGTTGGACAAATCTAAAGACCAAGTTAAGTTGTCCGTGTAAGTCATAAATACAGGACTAGGTTGTCTACAAAAATGAGGCAAGCAGAATAGATTATACAAAGAGGAAGGCTGGTAATGTAGAGGGAGAAGATTGATGGACCTAATATGGATCTCTGTGGGACATCAAATACAGTAGGAGCTATATTAGGGTAAGCTCATCCAAATTTTACCAGCTTTCTTCTGTCATCCACATATTTTCAAAACCATGGTAATGAAGTGAGGGAGGCTCCCAGATCATTTATTTTTGTACTGTATATAACAGCAAGTACTCAATAAGGTCAAATGCCTTTGCCATATCAATACATGCAGACACAGTAAACTTGCCACTGTCCATTTCCATGACAATGTCATTTGTGAATTTCATCATGGCTCTAGTTATACTATGCTCTCACCAAAAGCCATGCTGGACCTAATTAGATGGTCCTAACCTGTGAACTGTGTGTCATACTGTACTTGTTTATGATAACATTACCATGGTGCTCTTGCATTGTTGAACCTGTGTGCAACACGTTTCCTTTCTCACGGTTATAGGATGATCTGCTTGATGACCTGTTTATGCTGAAATTTTTTATCTTGTTGTAATCAAGAAAAAATTCAATAAACAGATTTATGATAAAAGACAAAACATTCCATGTTGAGGAGGTGATATAATGTTTGTATTATTTAGGTAGTCAGTTAGTTGGGAAGAAACTATTTTCCAGGAGTTTATTCAGCACCAGATAGAATGGTGATATGTCTATAGTTCTTAATATCTTTTGGACTTCCTTTTTGTAAACTGGTAGCAGGTAGTCTAGCTTCCAGAAGTCAGGTATTGTACCTGTAGTTACTGATATGTTGAACAGCCTGGCTATTGAAGCAAATAAACTCTATGCAGTAATCTTGAGTGACTCAGTTTAATATCATTAGAACCAACGTTTGCAAAGTGGATACACAATTTAGCAGTTTATATACTGCAGAAGGTCTGACTGCTTGGAGGTGGAAAATGGGGAGTGCAGAGTTGACAGGAACAGATGACAGAGTGGGGACAGTATTCAAGAGATACTGAGAGGATGAAGTAAGGAGACCAGTTAAAGCTGATTAGTCAGAGAAATAGGTATTGAAATTATTAACAATGGTGGCAGGACTATTGTAGTTTAAAGCATCTGTTTCTGAATCCTGCAGTGTGTAGTTTTGATTCTGTCCAAGACTGCAGCACACATAAAAGGTATCACTGGCTTTATGAAGTCATGACAGATTACTACTCAGCTACTTAGTAACTGTACCTCCCACCCTCCTTTTCACAAAGGAAACTTGCTGTTCTGAAGGTGCATAAACTGAGTGGTAAAATAGGACAGAACATGATTTATGTCAGTAGTATTCCACATGTAAGATATTTCTTTTTAATTTAACTAATTTAAAAATGCACTTGACGCAAAGATAGAAAAAATGTCTGGAAATATTCTATGAGGCTTTCCACACTCAGTAAATAACAGAGTGGTCACTAATTGAACCTGGGAGAGTATGAGCACAGGTGATTATTTCATTTCTACTTTTAAGTAGTCAATCAATTAAAGTGAACTGTGTTTCCTTGCTATTGTAGATAGCCTGGTGGGTTCATTTGTAATTTGTACTAGGTTAAGCCTACTTGGAAGTGACTCAAGACTTTTAGCTGTACTGCCAAACCAGTCAAGACTAAAATCCCTTAATAAGATGAGTTTGTTCTTTACAGAAGTCCCAACTAGATCATTGAGCAACTTGGGCACCAGAGGGAAGGTTGTTTGCACAGATTAGATGACAGTATTTTGCACTTTCCAGAAGTGATATAGTGTGGCACTATTTAAGAGTGGAGTCAGGTACAGTGTTGTACCCTATTTCCCTGATGCACAAGTGAGACCTACCATACACTTACAAGTCCTCCTTCTTTTGTTGGGGAATGGCAATCTTTTGTAATGAAATTGAAACCAGGGCTGGAGCAGGCTGTATCAGGAATAGAGCATTTTAGCCAAGTCTCACTTGTAGTATACTAGACCTTCATGAGTTGTTCTAAAGAAGATACAAATTGCAGTGAGAAAGAAATAATGTGACCTACTGGGAACTGAACCCATGCCTCCAGAATACCATACTGGTGCTCTAACCACTGTGTCACTGCTATCCAAGGCTGGCTGAGTACAAACCAGCTATTTCTAAATGCCAAAAAACCAGTATCACAAACATTCGGATCCCAACAAAGACTTTCCCACCATACCCCCGCCCCCCTTTCAAAACCTCGGACAGGACCCTGCTGGACAATTGTACTTCCTTCAGATATCTAGGCGTCTGGCTAGACCAGCACCTAGACTTTACATCTCATATCAACTCACTACATAAGAAACTACTCCCCAAACTAGGTGCTCTATTCCGTAACAAAAAATGCCTCCCTACACAAACCAGGTTCGCCATTGTCCAAAAAATGATTCTCCCTGTTTTCGACTAAGGCAACATAGTCTACTCCACTGCCCCTGTGTCCACTCTGGCCAGCCTAGATACCATGTTCCATTCTTTCTGCCGGTTCATTCTGGATTGTCCACTATCTACTCACCATTGCAACCTATACAGCTCGACTACCCTGCCATCCCTCCACTATCGTAGACAAATAAACTGCGCTAGGTTCACTGCCAAATTCTGGTCCCACTCCCCCCCCCATCTGGCCTCACCGCTCCAAACAATCCTCCATGCACTCACCAGGAATATAGATCCCAGACTGCTGCATGTCCTGCTTATGCATACTTCCCAAAGGCAGACGCCTTTAGCTTCCGTATCCCACAGATTTGGAATGCTCTGCTGGCCACCATAAGACATGCACAGAACACTTACCAATGCAACCCTCTACTTACAGCCCATTTCTCTTCCAGCTGCTCCTGTTATAACTAATTCCTCTACTCCTGCTTGATGTACTATAAAAGTGTATGTAACGTATATGACCCTGTCACTCTGTACAATGTATTTCTGAACCCCTGTCTGTATCACTAAACAAATGTCTACAGGAAGCCTTGACTTCCCAAAATGTTTCTGTTTATTGTACATATCCTTGTATTGTAATTATGGGTCTCGGTCCCCAGGTTGCATCTGGAATCGAGCTTTCAGCTCAGTATGCTTTCCTGGTAAAACTCGTAAATAAATAAAATAAATAAATAGGCTCACTTGGTTGGACCTTGGGTTCCTGGAAACATTTCCTTTCTCTGGTATTGCATATCCTGCAACATGAAGCAATTGAGATGACAATTAGATGTTTTTGGTGCAGTCTTAACCACTGCTTAGCAATTAAATTACAGAAGGCAAACACTGGCAGGTTGCAAATGAACAGTTCTATTGATAAACTCTGAAAACATATAACTTTTCTATAGAGATTTTGTCAAGGCAGAGTTCCATTCACTGTTCCTGCTATCTGGGCCTTCAGGCAGCAACAATGTGGGCTGTATACATTCACTGCAAAGCCTGGATCATGGAGCGCTCTTAGTAAAACGTGGACTGGATACTTCTACATCACATCCTTCCCTTTGTTTAAAGAAAAACAAACATTAATAAGAAGTTATACTTTACCATTTGATAACTTATGAATTATCCTGTTTAAATGTTTAGATCTTGGTTCAGGTATTTTAAATCCTTGGGGATCATATTTATTCAATCAGATATCTGGGAGACTTTTGATTCTTTCTCAAAGGCTGTAGCTTTTGGGATGACAGTTGTAACCAGCCTCTCTGTTCTTCCAAGCTTACAACAGACATCTAGAGATTATGGAAAGGGGGAAGCCATAGACCCTGAGAGTTGATCTATGGTAGGCCTCAGCTAGGAAACTGGAGTCCCTATTCACACATGGTGATGCAGGGCTTGCATCAAGCCTTGTGTCAAATCTATTTTTGGTGCAGCTGCACCAAACACATCACTGCAACATATACCCTATTCAAGATGTTTGGGTGTAATTGTGATACTTTTCCCAGTTTATGGCAGTTTGCACTGAAGACTGGCAAAACCCAATAAAAAAGGGTTCTCAAGATTGTCACAAGTTAGAACAGAAAAAGTTGATCTAAGTTGTGGCAATTGACACACTGGAATGAAAATCCCAAATGCTGGTCGGGGAATGCCAAAAGCCCTGTGCACCATATGTTTGGCAGGCCTGGGGCTTATGGCATTCCTGGAACTTTTGTGGATTGATCCCAGGATGTCTACAATACCCAGACATGAATATTCATGGACCTGACCTTCCCTCTTTACACTATAAGAGGAGAAGACTAGCTAATCCTAAGGTGGAAAACCCAGGGTTCCATAGAGAGAGAGAGAAGCAACTCAGAGGACCAGCAGCAGAGAAATACCAGGGTTGTAATCCCATCTCTCCTTATCCCACCTGGGTTGGAGAGGATCAACTCAAAGACCAGTCAGAGGATGGAGACCTTTTAGAAGTCCTATCCTGAAGAGAAAAAAAACATCCAGCACCCAACTGGCATCACTGCATAGTAGTAGCGGGCCCCATCTCAAAGATGGTTGGTGGGATCCTTGCAGATTCACTCCTGCAAGAAGAATGCAAGGGAAGGAGCAATTTGTAAGTACAACTTGCATGGTAGACTACTATAGGAAAAAAGGTACTCTGTTGAGTGGTTGATTCCTAGGTGTAGCCAGGAATAGTGTAATGGTTATGGTCCTCAGGATTTGGAGTCTGATGATATTTGTTGTCAGTTAAGACTCACTGAGCTGGTCCAGGTATGGGAATCTGTTCTTTGGGCCACTAGAGCTATCAGTGTGATGTCAGAATGGAGACACATACACAGCTGAACCAACTATCTGATAACTTAGGAGTGTACCATAGTTCTGGTGGCTATTTCATGTGATGCCACTTGCTGGCACAGCAGACAATTGCAGGCACAGTTGCCCCCAGGATATCATTCACCCTGCTTGTCAGCCTGCCACTGTATAAGGGTTTTGTGTATTAAGTGCCAAACAGACCATTAAAATGGAAGATAGAGTAATTATATGCAGCAGTTAGTATCCCCAGTCAGAGCAAGGGGCAGTATAACAACTTACAGTATGTACAGCAGTTGTGGTAACACAGGTATTTTATAAAATGGGTTGAGAAATGTCAAGCAAGTACATGAAATCTACTGGTGGAGAATGGCCACATAACTGTTGATTAATGATCTAGTTAAACAGTGGTATTATTATCAAAGCTGGAGGGAACATAGTCTAGAAATCATTACCCATTCCTGCAAAAAAAAAAAACAACATAAAGGCACCATTTTTAAAAACACACTAAGCAGTGAAATCTGATGGAAATATGAGCGACATGCCTATTAATTTTAACATGTTTGACACACTTACTGCCACATAGTGGGTGGATATATTTTTTTGGCTTAAACGTACAAGACCAGCCAAATATAAAGAAAGCTAAAAAAACTGCAAACTGAAACAGCAGTTCAACCCAAGACCATGGTGAACATCAAAGAGGCTGAAAGAGAAAGTCATCATGTTACCTTGTCTGCAGCTGAACTTGACAGGACTGAAAAAAATAACTCAAAAGAGCACCAGGTGGGCTGTACATGTATTTACAGATTGGTTGAAAACCAAAAACACTGAGATTGACTTTAAAACTGCGCTCTTTAAACATCTTGCTGCACTGCTGTGAGACTTGTATCCCTCTGTCAGGAACTGTCAAAATGAACAGTATACAATAAGAATCTTCATTGCACCTACAGCAGAGGTTGAGCAGGCACTTGAGCAGTGTCAAAAGTAGATGTATTATCAACGTCAGTGATGCAATTTTTATCTCACCAAATAATGTCTTTGTCTCAGTATGCAAACACTTAGAAAAGCTAGCAAAGATAAAGCCTTGCACTATGCTATAATTACTGACACAGATTTACAAAAGCTGAGACAGTCTGAAATAATGTCACCAAATACAGCACCAGGCTTAGACCACTGTGTCTGGTATGAATTGCAATGGGGACTGGCAAGGAGAGGTGGAAAGGATATCACGAATCCATAGCAGGACTCATTTCACATTCTGCAAGATGAGAATGGATATGAATACCTAATGTTGTGCTACAATGAGCACACCAAGAATCATAGAAATATCATGCAAGTAAAGACTCCATGGATTCATGCAGAGTGACCCCCTCCAATCCAAATTGTCCTATCAAACTTTGTAAAAGGTATATCTCTAATGTCACCGGATGCTGTTGCACTGTACTTCCATCTTAAAAAAAAGCCCCAGCATGTGTTAGACCAACAAACCACCTGGTACAGTAAACAGCCCATGGGCATTAATTGATTGAGGAACAACATGAGATCTATTTCTTAACAGGCCAATCTTCTCACTCATTATAAAAAACATTGCCTAATATCACCCAGTGCACTTGTTATCAGAAGTGGGTTTGGCAAGCCGTGAGATAATGGTTATGACTGGCCATCAATCAGAGTCCAGCTCGAGAAATTATTAGTTGGCATCCACAGAAGAGCAAAGAAAGTGGAGCACCATCTTAACCAGCAGTGCCAATACCCCAACAACCCAAACCATACCAGGCAACAGTACCAATAACACGGAAACATTTGAGGCAAAGGACGAAAACATTAACTTACACAAAAGACATAAAAAAAACGAAAGGAGTGAAATAAAAGAAACAGAGACAAAAGAACAAGAAAATACAGAGGCTGGACAAACTTTCAAGTTTCCTGGCAAACCTGGACAATTTAACGTCAAGACTTTGTACATATATGGACCAATGCACTGTCTTCAACACCAACTACAAATGAATTGCTGAAAAGTTAAGCACTGAACCCACTTTGGTAATGCTGAAGGCACATTTAACATTGTTTATTGTTTAAAACTTGTTTCTTCTTAATAAAAGCAAAGGATTTTACAAACCTACAACTTAAATATGTCGCAAATGGCAGATCCCATGAATCACTATGAGATGATCAAACATTCTGTGTTAAGTTTTAGGTTTTTGGTTTAGGTTGCGATTTGAGTCACACTGTCAGAGAACAGGAAAAAAACAGCACTTTGTGTTTTAAACTACTATGACCTGTTACATCATATAATGTTAAAAATATAAAATCTAATGGAATTAATGTTTTTTCATACAACCTTCACAAATGCATTCAGCACATTATTCCTGCATTTTCTGTCATGAAGAAAGTTGGTAACTGTTAAAATACTGTGATAGACTATTTTTAACTGCTTAAGGGTACCAATAAATTCTACTTGTTTAAACTAAATAAAAGGACTTTCTCTCATTTTGTTTAAATTGATAACTCAATTTATAAGGAAAATAACCCACTCCAGGCCATGGGTGCAAGGAGGCATTAATGCACTTCCGGGGGGTTGAGGCACTCAGCCTTCAGTAAAGTACCTCACAATTAGGAATGGGTGAACTGGTTTGGAAAAAACATGAACCCCCTGAAACAACAATATTAAAGGGGGTTGAGCCACATCCAAATCTCTTCTCCAGTCTGGATTGGTTCAGATACTCCTATAGTAATTTCCTTGGTGTCTAGTGCACCCCCTCCCTATCCCTGAGAGCGCCTATATATTAATTTATTTTTCTGGTGTTGCAAAGGGCAACTAGAGTGTCAAAATAGGTCTAAAACAAATGGGCAGACTAGATGGACCTAGTGGTCTCCTTCTGCTGTCAGTGTCTATGTTTCTATGTTTCTAGCGGACCTCCATCCCTATCACTGACTCTGCATATTAAGTTCCCGGGTGTCCAGCAGCCCCCCCATCCCTCTGAGCACCACCATTAAACTCGTGGCAGTTTCTGGTGTCTAGTAGACCCCCACCCTCCATCCCAGCAGGTAGTGCCTCACCACTTTCGTTCCTCTCCCATCCCTGAGTTGGTGTCCTGCACAACCATCTGCTAAGGTCGGCCACCGGACTGATCTCTGTCAATGAATGAGCCCCTACTTGTACAAGTACAAGCTCATTCATTGACAGCACTCAGTCCAGCAGCTGGCCATAGTGCAGGGCTACACCGGTCGCTGGCTCAGGGATAGGGGGAAGTGGGGTGATGTGGCGCTTCCTGCCAGGGTGGGGGCTGGGGGTCACTAAACACCAGGGAAAACCTGTTTGATTTCAATGGGGGCATCTGGGGATGGTGGGGGTCCACTAGACACCAGGGAACTTAATATATGTACTTGTGGATGGGGAGGTTCACTAGATATCAGGGAAATTAATTAATATAAGGGCACTCTTGGGAATAGGAAGGGGGTTCCACAGGACACTAAGGAAATTTAATATACAATATGTGCACTATTTGGGGTGGGGGGGTGGTAGACACCAGGGAAATTAATTATAAGCGCACTCTTGGGGGTAGGGAGAAGGGCCACTAGACACCAGGGAAATGAATATGGGGCACTCTCGGGGATGGGGATGGGGTGCGCTAAATGCTTAAAAGGAACTAGGAACAGCTTTTAAAAAAAATATATTTTAACAGTTATCCTACTGTGTGGAGATTCTAAAAGATTCAGTTAAGGTTTGTATAACCATTCAAACCTTTTGTTGTTTATCAGAACCTTTTAGAAACTCCAAACTTTTTGAGGTTTGCCCAACCCCTACTCACAATGCACCCATGATGTGCATTAATGCCTCCATAAAACCATGACCTGTTGTAGGTTATAGCTTATGTATCTAACATGCCTGAAGTATGATGATGTTAAGGCATTCAGGATTGATAAGCAAGGGTAAAGCCCTTATAAATTGTGTAAGACCAGTACAGCAATAAACATGTAGCCTGGTGATCCCAAACTCCCTGTACTGATATTAGTTATGTGTGTGGTGTCATGACTGTGGTGATTCTGTTGAATGTATATGGTTCCCTTGGTCTAAATCTGCCATGACCTGTGGTGGCATGGTACGGAGAGAGGTACTGCTGTTTCATGGTGTAAGGCAGTTGCTCCTCTGGTGAGAAATACCACCAAATATCACTAAAAATAGTGAGGTGCTTGGCCCTTATACATGGGTACTCATCTGGGATTTGGGAGTTGGAAGAACTCGGAGCACTGTGCATAGGTTGCCTCAGGACTACACACACTTTTTTTGTATTATTTCTTTTATCCTCTCATGCCTCGCAACCCACCACTCCTTCAGGCTACCTAGGTCCCATCCACTTCACCTGTCCCTTCCTGAGCCCTCCAGCCTCATATCGCAGCCACCCCTAGGGTAACCTGGATGTAACCCTTTACTGGGCGGGTCCCACTCCTTCGACGGGGAAGGGACAAGGGGAGGCAACCAGCACATACTTGGCCCCAGGGTGTTGCTGAGGTGGAGGGTCTGCTTCAGGGCATCGGGGACAGCGGAGGACCGGCAGCCGTCATCCGGTAGGTAGCGAAGCAGATTTCCACATTTTGTGTTGTTTTCCCCATGCGTCATCTTCTGCAGTGCTCCTGGTTTCCATCAGAGGCTGCTGCGGAGCGATACCTACCCACTACCCGCCCCAGGAGAGGAGAGCAGTCCTTATGGATGCTCAATCCTCTCCTTCTCCTGCCAGCCCCCGGTGTCCTGAGTCCGTTCCCGAACCTGGGTCACTGGCATGGCGCAAGTTGTGGCATCCAGCTCCTCAACCCTCAGCACCACCGGGCCAGCATTACACACACTTTTTAAACTTAATTTGGTGTAAATTAGCCAACAAATCACTGAGATATGGGTCCCAGAAGTTTTGAGTACTTAGGAAAATAATGTCACTGTTTGTGAAGTTTATTTTCACGGCTGATCAGACTGCTCAAGCACTGTCTGAAAGAGGTGTCTGCTGCTGATTTGAATGGGATCATATGACTGGAGCTCGAGTTCAAGAGGTCCACCCCTGCCTGAAAATTATTAGGGGCTGAAGAAGGCTTTCATGCTGGTCTCATGCATGACAGCAACCTTGCATGGTGCTGAGAGAAGATGATTGCTGAAGAGCAAAAGCAAAACCTACACAGGAAGGCCCCAGCAGAACCAGTGGAGATACTGAACCAACCACCAGTGCAGAGGAATGGTAGACCACTCTCTAATCCTTCCACCTGAACCCTGAGGACCTTAGACAACCGACATCAGCTTCTACCATAGTACCAGCATCATTGGAGTTAGCAGACTGCTGGATCATTCCATACCAATGTCCCACTTGCCCAGAAGGGGTAAGCATGCCCATAGACCACTGTTCACCTTCTTGGTGAAACCACATGTGAGAACTCAATCTACAAATCTGCTCTAATGGAATTTCTAAGTATTGTGTATAGCATCAAGGGGTCTAGTGTGCCAGTAATTGTAAAGTAATATGGAAGCCAGGCACAGAGTGGGAGAACTGAAAAACAAAGTAAATTTTGCAAGTAACTGCACTGAGCCCCTGGTGTACAAGTTGGTACAAACTGCATAACTGATCTTTACAACTGAACTTTGGTACAAACACAAGAAGTCAGAACAGACATATCAGGGAGTGGGGACTACCAGTGAGATATAATACAGTCTGGCCTCATGCTGCAATGTGAAGAATGGTTAAGGTGCCAGCAAATTGGAGAACTAAGGCTCCAGTGAAAGATTCATGCCTTGGAGAAACTAACAGGATGCCCCAACACTGGCCTGGTGGGTCAATTACTACAGAGTCTCCCCATGAGTACTGCAACCGTTGTTTCAATCATGCCAGCAGGAAATTAATTGTCAGACTGTGTGAACCTTGGTACAGTTACACTATCCTTTGGCATGGGATAGTCACCATCCAAGACCCCCACAGGCAGTCCTCTGGCTTGTATCCTACAGAAGGAGGTGAAAAGAGCTTAACCACTATGCCTGCCCCTGCCACCACCACTGTCCTATACCAGGTGCAATAGGCCTTATCTAAAGACCTGCATCAAGGAAGAGGTACCACTTTATTGGAACACTCTGGGACCAGGAGGTAACTGCTGGGTTGCAGGGGTTGAAGCTTGATCATTCAGCCAGAGGACTGGTGAGGTCCAGGGTGTAGTCATAAGCATCCTCCATGGCTATTTCTGTGGTGAGTGTGGGGTCTGTTGTGCTTATTAGTGAGAGTGGCTTGTGGTCAGAAGTCAGTCTGACCAGCAGTCCAAAGTGCCTTGCTGCTCCATGGGCCTGGTGACTCCTTCTGATTTCCATTTCCAGGTCCTAACATAACTGCCACCCCAGTGATCTGCACCTAGGTCATTCCTCAGTCTGTCTTGTCTGATCCCAAGAAGAAGAAGGAAAGTAGCCATACTGTCTCCACAAAAGAAAAGAAAGAGCAAAATGCAGATCAGAACCCACCAATGTGGTGGCAGAGGAGGTAATTGAAGAAGCTACAGATCCAGCCATTCTAGATCCTCACACAGCAGTCTCCAGCTTCCCTCTCTTGACAGCTGCCATTACAACAAATGCCCCAGAAAAACAAATACCAGAGGCCCAGGCTCAGGAAACTATATAAAGTGCATAGCAGAAAATTGACAAGATCATGAAAACCGGTGGCATGGACCTTGGTTGCCACTAGGCCAAGGAGACATTAAGATACTTGGAAACATTTCCAAGCTGACCATTCCATCAAATAATGGGTCGAGACCTGCTATGGATATTGCTTTTCATACATGGTTGGTTGGATATGGGAAATTGAGGAGGATAACTGCAAGTGTATTTTGCTGTTGGAAGCCAAGAAAACTATGACCAAAAGAGTCCATGAGTATTATAAGAGACACAAGGAACAAACTGACTGAATTGCTAAAACAAAAGTTTCCACCTGGAACACTGACAGGAGCAGTTGGATGAGCAAGGTCATCTACACATACTTGGGTGGTCAGTAAATGGGTTATTACATTTGGGCCATCAGGCCATATGGAAAGTGAGTCAGAAAGCCCCTTTCCCTGCCTTAAGCATGAGGCAGTGCCCAGAACTCTGTAAATGACAAGTTGGGTAGGAAGGGGTCCCAGTCTTTCTTCACAAAGGAGCACCACTAGTTAATTTGAAACAGTTCTTCAAAAGTTGTGTGCCATCTCAAAAGGTTGGAAAGTAACATTGCTACACCACCAAGTGAGTTGCCTGTAACTTTAGTTCCAGGGACTACAACAGTGTACTAGCATTAAACTACCTCATGTTTGTACTTCAGGATCTCGTACTAGACACCCAACCCCATCAGGAAGCAGGGTTTTGTTGGTCTCATGGACTATGAAAGAGGTAAAGGTTAAAAGGGTAGAATTCCAAAGGCATAAGGAGAAACAGAGGGAGTAGGATAGAGAGATGGATCACAAGAACCTGAGGGGAAGCAAGGAAAGCAATAAGGAGTGTAAAGGTACAAACTGAAGAGAGAATAGCCTAGGAGATAATGAAAGGGGACAATACATTTTTTAGAAGACAAAGAACCTCTGTGCGCAAACACTGAGGCAAGGGTTACCCCAAAGGGCATTTGGCTGGGAAGCCAAGTTTCAAGAAAATACAAAATCACACATGCCCCCACAATGCATTTTTTAGGTGTATAAGTGAAAAGAGGAAGACCAGGGGTGGGATTGTAAGGTTAAAATGGGATGTGGGAAACTGTGTAGAGGAGTACCAGGAAAAGGCAGACATCCTGAACAAATACTTATGTTCAGTGTTTACAGAGGAAGGAGAAAGGAAGGGGCCACAAAAAAGTAACAGACACTTTGGGGGGGGGGGGTGAACACTCATCCTTTTTTGGAGTTGAGAGTTCTGAAGGGACTTGCTAATCTGAAGGTGGACAAAGCAATGGAGCCAGATGGGGTGTAGCCAAAGGTGTTAAAGGAGCTCAAGGAAATACTGGCTGCACCCTCTGATAGTTATATTTAACAACTCACTGTAAACAAGAGTTGTTTCAGAGGAATGGAGGAGGGTGGATGTAGTCCCACTACACAAAAGTGGTAGCAGGGAAGAGACTGGCAATTATAGGCCAGTCAGCCTGACATCAGTGGTGGGCAAGTTAGTGGAATCACTGCTGAAGGAAAGGATCATGGAATATCTTGAATCCAGTGGGTTACAAGACCAGAGGCAACATGGTTTCACAGAGGGGAGGTCATGTCCAAGTTACAAAGGATTTAGATAAAACTGGAGTAGTTTCATAGTTTCATAGTAATGTGATGGCAGAAAGTCTGCCCATTTCCTCCCCCCACTTGTTTCCCTTTATCAGAAATTCTTTTTGCTTCCCATCCACCAACCCCTTATACCTGTTCCAGACTGTCTTATATCCTTCCACACTTTCAGAACCCATCACTTCCTTAGGTAAACTATTCCATGGCTCCACTGCCCTCTCTGTGAAGAAATACTTCCTCACATTACTTTTTGAATCTACCTCCTTCTAGTCTCAAGCTATGACCCCTTGTTTTTACTTTGTTTCCTTTCAAATATACTGCCATCTCTTACTCTGTTTATCCCCTCAATGTACATAAATGTCTCAATCATATCCCCTCTCTCCCTTCTAATCTCCAGAGGGTACAAATGTAACTCCTTCAGTCTAGATTCATATGTTTTATCCTTCATTCCTTGAACCATTTTAGTTGCCCTCCTCTGAACCCTCTCCAGTCCATCAACATCCTTCTTTAAATGAGGTCTCCAAAACTGGATACCATACTCCAAATGCGGTCTGAGCATTGTCATATACAATGACATCAACACCTCCCTTTTCCTACTTGTGATTCCTCTTCCAATACATGCCAGCATCCTATCTGCTTTACCTGCAGCCTTATAACATTGGTCTCCTATCTTCAGATTATCTGAGATTATAAATCCAAGGTCTCCTTCATGACCTGTTATGTTTCACTGTTCTGCAACTAGAGTATACTTTGCTTTTATATTATTCCATCCCAAATGCATAACCTTACATTTCTTCACATTGAACTTAAGTTACCAAGTTTCACTCCACCTTTCCAAAATATTCAAATCCCCTTTCATATCCTCTTCCCTTCCCTCAATATCAAGCCTATTACATAATTTTGCATCATCTGCAAAAAGGCGCATCATCCCTCCAATTCCCTCTGTTATGTCATATATACAGTGTGTATATATATATATATATATATATATATATTTATAAAATGGGGTGGTAAAATCATAGAAATTCCACTAACTTGATTGGACAGAATGCATCACATGACCTTGCATTATTTCCCAATGACCGCAGACCTCCCAGCGCGACCACACGCCTGAACTACTTTCTATCCTCCAAAACCTTCTCACCAGTAGTGAGATCATTCCACATCTACCACAGATAGGCACCCACATGCCAAAGTTCAAACTAACACTGACTAGAAAAAAAAAAAAAAGAGGTTTGTATTCGTATTTCCTTTCATTTACTATTCTTACAATAAAGTCGTCCTCTTTACAGGGAGGAAAACGAGTGAGGACCACTTTCACTTTTATTAGTGACGTAGTGTGACTGAGCATCGTCAATAATGGTACCTAATAAGCAGGCAGACACTGAAAGCAAGTCCCTCTGTGTGAAAAAGCAAAGTAACTGCATTTTACCTTATTTTTATTGAGAATTGTCTAAAAGAAGAAGCCAGCTGGAGCAAGTGCTAGACAGCACTTTCATTTTTATCACTGACGTGTAGCATGACCGAGCGTGGTCAAAACTGATACGTAATGTGCAGCCAAACAGTGAAACTAAGTCACACTCTGTAGCAGAAAAGCAAACAAACTGTGCACTTCAGCTTATTTCAATTCGAAATCATGTAAAAAAGCTGCCGTGTGAAGCAGTCGGAGAGCTAGCGCAGAGCGAGTGTTCCTCTAGCAACTGTTGCTAGAGCAACACTAGCTCTGCCCTGCAGTACGTCTGTAACGCTGCCAACACTCTCGCTCTGCGCTAGCTCTCCGCCTGCTTCACACGGCAGCTTTTTTACATGATTTTGAATTGAAATAAGCTGAAGTGCACAGTTTGTTTACTTTTCTGCTACAGAGTGTGACTTAGTTTCACTGTTTGGCTGCACATTATGTATCACTTTTGACCACTCTCGGTCACGCTACAGGTCACTTATAAAAGTGAAAGTCCTGTCTACCACTAGCTTCAGCTCGCTTCTTCTTTTAGACAATTCTCAATAAAAATCAGGTAAAATGCAGTTACTTTGCTTTTTCACGCCGAGGGACTTGCTTTCAGTGTCTGCCTGCATATTAGCTACCATTATTGACCATGCTCGGTCACGCTACATCTCACTGATAAAAGTGAAAGTCTTCCCCACTCTTTCTCCTCCCTCTAAAGATGACGACTTTATTCTAGGAATACTAAATCAAAATAAAAAGAAATACAAACCTTTTTTTTTTTTATTTTTTTTAATTCTTATGCCACACAGGGACTACTTTTTTGCTCTCCCACAAAAATATTTATTTCCATTTTATAAGATAGATAATCCACTCTAGGGTGTGCGGTCGCGCTTTGATATACGCATGCCTTGGGTGCTTGAATGCACTGCCTGGCGGCTCAGAGGCCACAATCAAGACACCACATGCATGCATATCAGAACGCGACTGCACACCCTAGAGTGGATTATTATTTATATATATATATGTATATATATATATATATATACACACACACACACAAAGGAATGGCCCCAAAACTGACACCTGCGGGACACTGTTCATCACCCTCATTTCTCTTGAATATATCCCATTTATTACCACCCTTTGTCTTCTATTCTTCAGCCAGTTTTCCACCCATCTAGTGACTTTCTGGTCAATTCCCAAACTCTCTGTCTTGCTTACCAACCTAGGATGAGGAACAGAGTCAAAGGCCTGACTAAAAATGCTTTGGAATACATTGTGCATGAAAAGTGCCATATAAATGCTGATTCTTGTGATTCTTCTTTTAAAATCCAGGTAGGCCACATCTACTGCCCCTCCCTGATCAATTGTATTTGTTATCTCATTAAAAAACTCCATCAGGTTTGTCTGACAATATCTCTCACTAGTGAATCCATGTTGTTTATATCTACCAATTTTTTTACCAAGTAGTTTACCATTCTTTCCTTTATCAACACCTCCATCACCTTACCCACCACTGAAGTGAGGTGTCAAGAGGTCTAAACCTCACTTTCAGATTCTTGACGATATTGGGAATGCAAGTAATCATGAACACGTTGCATCAGAGTAATAAACAAGTTTATTACTACAAAAGGGATAAATCACAGTTGCCCTAAGCAGTTCTTACCAATATGAACCAGGAGCCAATGCTAAGCATTCCCTACACCTCGAGGTTTCTCTGTAGTCTCTTGGGGTCTCTCGGGTCTCCGAAGTGTGAAGCCTGTGCATTACATTATATACCTATGATAATTACTATGGTTACCAAAAGATAGAAACATTTCTAGTTACAGAGATTAGTCCTATTGGCTAAATTAGAGGTGGCTCCACAGTCCAAGATAACATTGTATGATTCTGTAAAGTCATCAGTTTTAGAACAAAGAAGTTCTTATACAGAGTCTTACATAACTAAGTGTAGTGGTGCACATCACCAAAGGATGGCAATGTTGCCTTACATGTTATAATTACTTCAAGGACAGGTGTCTTGGCATCTGACAAGAAAGAAATAGACAGAAAATACATGGTAAAATATATGTACATTAGCAAGCAAAGTGGATTACAACAATATGCATTCATGTCCTGACATCTACTCTTATACGGTAGATGCCCTTAGCCCTATATGTTAGTACAACCTATACCAAGGCATTAGCTGTCCATGGTGTGCCTCTTAGGGTATCAATTAGGGTGCAGGGACCTCGTGTAACAGAGGCTAACTGGTCTCTAATTCCCTGCTTCCTTCCTACAACCTCCCTTGTGTATTGGCACCACATCAGCCAGTTTCAGTCACTCGAAACCACTCCTGTATCCAGCAATTGATTAAACAACAACTCCAGTGGTTTTGCAAGTTCCTCCTTTAATTCCTTCAGGACACTAGGATGCAACCCATCTGGTCCCATCACCTTGTCTACTTTTAGCTTACTCAGTTCCTCCTTTACCCTATCCTATCTGAATGGACTTTGATCAAACTCATATAAGTTACCTACCTTCTTAATTAACTCTCATCCCTTACCTTCTTCCTCAACTGTGAATACAGAGCTAAACTACTCATTTAGTACCTCCGCCTTATCAAAATCTTCCTCAACCTTTATGTCCCCTTCTCCTTTCAGTTTGACAATCTCCTGTTGTGTTTTTCTTTTTTCCCCTACATACCTAAAAAAAGTATGATCCCCTCTTTTTGCTTTTTAGCTATTCATTCCTCTGTTGCTGTGTTTGCCTTTCTTATTACTTTTCCTGCCTTTCTCAACTTCTCTTTATATATAATTTTATCTCCCACATATTGAGATTTCTTATATCTTCTAAATGCTACCTTTCTATCCCTTATTGCCCCTGCCGCATCTCTATTAACCCATAGTGGCCTTTTCCTTTTTTTATTTTTCCCCTATCTTTCTTATGCATAATTCCATAGATTTTAGTAAAGCTTCCTTAATACTTTTCCACACTTCCTCAACCTTGAATGTATTATCTTTATTCTTTAATTCCTCCTTAATGATCTTTCTCAACCTATCAAAATCAACCCGTCTGAAGTCCCAAACTTTCATACTGGTTTTATTTGTTATCCTCCCTATTTGAATCTTTAAACTTACTACATTATGATCATTATGAGTGGTGGATATGGCCTATCTATATTTTAGTAAGTCTTTTGTCACTGTTCCACATAGAAGACTAGTAAGCAAGCTGAGTAACTTAGGAGTTGGTCCAAAGGTGGCAAACTGGATAAAAAATAGGCATGGGGATACATTAGGTAACAGAGGATGGTGCTAAATGGAGTTCACTTCGAGGAAGGGAAAGTGAACAGTAGGGTGCATTAAAGAGATGACTGGTCCTCTTTAATGCTTTTATAGGTGATGTTGTAAATGAGCAGAAGGTATGACCTGCCTCTTTGTGGATGACACCAAAATCTGCAATAGAGTGGACATTACTGGGGGGATAAAAAGAATGAGTAGAGATATAAAACAACTAGAAGAGTGGTCAAGGGTATGACGGCTGGATGTCAATGCAAAAATATAATGCACTGGGGCACAAAAATCCAGCAGCAATGTACTAAATGGGTGGAGTGGTATTAACAACCATCAATCAGGTAAAGGGACCTAGGGATAATCACACTGGATGACCTAAAGGTGGCCAGGCAGTGTGACAAGGCAATAGGGAGGGCTAGTGGGATGCTAGGGTGCATAGAATGGATATCACCAACAGAAAGAGGGAGGTGGTGTTGCCTCTGTGTAGATCACTAGTAGGACCCCATCTAGAGTACTGTGTCCAATTCTGAAGACCACATCTCCGGAAGGACATAGCCAGAGTGAAGGCAGTACAGAAGAGGGCAAAGGAAATGGTGCAGGGCCTGCATCAAAAGCCCTATGAGTTGAGACTAAAGAACCTCAATATGTACACCGCTGAACAAAGGACAGAGAGAGGAGGATATGATAGAGACTTTAAAATACCTCACGGGAAAATAACGTACAGGTGTGAAGTATTTTTCAGATGAAAATGTGCTCAAGACAAGGGAACATGCTATGAAACTGGGTGGGGGGTAGATTCAGGACAGATGTGAGGAAGTGGTCTCCAGAATTGTATCACCTCAGTGGTCTTCATATTTATAGAACAGATGGTAGCAGACACATTATTTCCATTCATAAAGTGTCTGGTCTATTAATAGTCAAATAATCATGATCTAGTGGCCTATTTGTTGGGCAAAATCTTTTAAGTCATGGCCATTGAATGGTAGTATCTTATCCATTATAGCAATGTATGGGATAGCAAAGAGTTAGCAGATATTGTGAAACTTTGGCATGACTATATTTGCTGAGGCTAAACAGAAGTGATCATCAAGCACAACAGCAGTGATCATCAAACACAAAAGCAAATAGTCTTCTGAGGGGAAAATGTCCAGTAAAGTGTATTTCAACTTCTGTCCAAGGTCTTTTGAGAAGCTCTGCCATTTGTAGATGTTCCTGTCCATTCTGGAGTACAGAGGCTTGAAATGGGTTACAGCCAAGAATCAGGCTGGCAACCATTTTGTCAATGTCAGTGAACTATATTTTCTCTTAGATCAGTTGCTTTGTCTTCACTATGCCCAGGTGATCTTCATGGGCCAACGTCAGTGCCCTGGACTACAGAGAGGTGGAAATTGCAAGTCATAATAATCTCAGGGTAATACCTGTATTTTTATGTATGGTAAGTTCATGGCTGACAGGGAAGAAGGCTTTTAGTGTAAATAAATCAAGGTCTGTAATACCTAGCATGATCTTGCTAATAGCATGCCACTTATCAGTCTGAATAATGTGACCAAGGCTTTACAGGATAGAATCTCGTTTAGTTTCACATTGTACCTCTGCCAGCATCATTGCCTTGTTGACTGTGTGATCTGCTATAAAACTGTACACCATTGGGTCACTTTTGTGGCTCTGGTATGGTAAGGACCATGATGATGAAAAGTGTGTCTAGACATATAGTCAATGGGATTATCCTTGCCCACTTTATAATTAACTTTGAACCTGTAAGGTTACAACCAAAGTCTCCAGTGTTCATTTGTTGCAGGTGGTGTTGACTTTGGATTGTTGAAAATGAGTTCCAGTGACTTATTATCTGTTATTATGTTAAAATCAACATCATAGAGATAAATGTAGAAGTGTTTACAAGCCAAGACAATAGTCAGTGCATCATGCTTATACTGTATCTCAGACATTAGAAAGAGTATTAACAGCAATATGAGTCTTTTGCCGATGACTCGAAGATGGGGGTGGTAGTAGGTGGGGACAAAGGTAGAAGAGTCCTGCAAGGGGATCTGGAGACTCTGGATAGGTGGGCGTAAACCTGGAAACAGTTTAATGCTAAGAAGTGCAGGGTTCCCCAACTGGGGCTTAGGAACCCAACTTATGAGTACTGCTTTGGGGGTTATATACTGCAGGTTTCATATGGGGAAATGGACCTGGGTGTGATTGTCCATACCAAAATGAACAACTCTGAACAGTGCAGAAGGGCAGTGGCCAAAGCCAATAAAATGCTGAGCTGCATAGCCAGGGGGATAACCTTGAGGAGGATTGGAGGTGCTCCTACCTCTGTATAACTGCCTGGTTAGACCACACCTTGAATACTGCATGCAGCTTTGGTGACCATACTTAAAAAAGGACATTACTCTTCCAGTGAGGGTCCAGAGGAGGGTAAACAGGATGATACAGGGACTGGGGAATGGGTCCTATGGGGAGAGACTGGAGGAGCGGAGGGACAGAAGAGATATGACTGAGGTCTTTAAATACATTAATGGTGTAAATAGGGTGAGCCCAGATAGAGTGTTCCTGCTGAGGGAGGAGGGGGTCCCCAGGGGGCAATCCATGATGCTGGGCAGGAGACTCACAGGGAGACAAGGAGGAGATACTTCACTGAGAGGGTGGTGGAACCTTGGAATACACTACCTGTGGAACTGGTCACTGTGGATACAGTGCAGGGGTTCAAGAGGGGCTGGGACAGGGGTAGGAGAAAGTGAAACTAAGTAATCCTAAAACTGAAGGTGTATTTCGGTCTAAGGTTCGGGATGGGGGGTAATCGGGGAAGGAGGGGAGGGTGGCAGCATTGCCCCATCCGGGTGCTGACTTTCAAGCAGACTCAATAGACTGTATGGCCTACTCTGCTGGCATCTTAGTATGTTAGTATGTTCTCTCAGCAAATATCTCTGTTCTCCTAGAGTGAGTGCTTTGCTTCCATTGGCAACTATGGGATAATGCCTTTGGAAAGGTCTTGATACCTAAGCTAACTGTGCTAGAATCCACTATTACTGTTGTAGCATTGGCTGGGTCAAGCAAAGTCACTGCTGTGTGAGTGGTCAGCTATTCTTTAATTCTGTCACATGTAAACACCTTTTTTAGTTCACTTGACAAGGTGTACCCTTATTGGGGAGCTCACTGAATGACTGGGAGATTGTGACAAATTTTGTAATAAGTTGTACACAATCGATCACGCTCCCTGACAGTCTACACACTTCTGAATGTCAAAAGAAACAGCTGTGATACAGTGAAGCCCAGGCAATGCTGCTAAATGGGGTGGCTAATCCCACACTTCATCAAATTGATCCACAAAAACAGCAGTGATTGTATGCACACAAGTTCTATGCTGCAAACATAATTTATTGCCAAACTTAGCATACAAAATAGTCTCAAGGTGCACATGCTATACTAACAACAAAGGAGGTAAAACTGCTTTTCATGCTGTAAACATAATTTAATACCAGTCTTGGCATACAAAAAGTCTCACGGTGCACACGCTATACCAAACACAAAGGAGGTAACAACCCCAGCACTTCACCAGAAGATTTTGTAAGTGGGCCAGGACAAAGCGCAGCTGGATTGCTCAAAAACACTAAATACAACAACCAATCTAAAAGCAAGCATTTAGTTACAGTCATACAGCAGCTGTCTGCATACTAGAAAATTCATAAGTGCTACCTTAATATAACAGTGCTGCAGCAAAAGATAGAAAAGACCTCCACCCTCTGCATCACAGTCCTTGATTGCCATTGATCACCATTATGACCATGTACAGAATTTTAGGAACTCTGCAAGTTCCCTGGCTTCAAAATCCAAGGTGGTAATAAGAAATAAAGAGAAATCATATGAATGAGGTACAGGAACAAGAGACAAAGAGATCTAAGAGAAAAGAGAAAATATGTACAGAATTAATATGTTGTATTACATCTTGGTAAAGCATAATATCACAAAAAAACTATATATTTTTAACATTGCTTGCATTATTCCTGTATGCCTCCCTTGTTAAAGGTAAATGTTAAACAAAACTGCATCTTAAATATCAATATCTTTGATGAATATAAAGAGGTCAAATTATATTAGTAGCCCAAGGTGCCAGTACGCCTACTCATTTACCCAAAGTGGCTTAAGGCCATAGATTTCATTAAGCCCCTCCAGGCTTACAGTGCACATCTGAAAGGTCCCAAAGATTTCCCTTCTTAACAAGAAATTCAATCTATTGTCTCCTCTTTTAGGTGGCTTGACAACCTCCGGACCATACATCAGTTTTGTTGGATCAGAATTGTGATTTTCAAAAAGGTACTCACTGATGGAGGTACCCATCCATTTGTCAATAATAGATATTTATATGTTCTTTGATCCATTCTTTTTAGCATGCCAATTGTCCTTCCCACATAACACAAACAACAGGTGCACTAAATCACATAGATCGCAAAACTGATTGTACTGGAGATTAAGTCCTTAATTTCAATACCCCTGTGTGCTATAATAAGGCATATGAAGATCCTCTCTTGTTTGAAAAGTTGGCACACATTACATTTCTGACACGTAAAAAAAACCTTAGGATGAATAGGTAACCCGTTAAATTTCTGGTCCTGTGGGTTGGTGAACTCCCTATGGACAAGTCTGTCTATTATTCTTGTACCTTTCTTAAAGGTGACCGTACTGTAGGTTGTTGACCCACAGAGGTGCCCACTCTGTCATCACTCATTAGTATAGGACAATTACAGCAGATGATATGGCCAGTCTGTCATGCCACATTGTTATACTCCATAGAAAATGTGACAGGACCCCATCCTCCCTTAGTTTACTTCTCTTATATCAAGAAAGCATATCTGTCTTCAGCCCTTATCTCTTTGAATGGTTTCTCTGAGGCATTTTCCTGATAACCCCTGGCCTTGAACCAATGCTTAAGTTTTTCTTTCTGTATGTCAAAATCTTCCAGAACCATACAAAGTCTCCTAATATGTAGCAGCTGGCTGTATGGTACTGAATCTGTGTGTGAGCTCTCATATCTCAAAAGGGAGTTCATTGAGGTTTCCTTGCTGTACCCTTTTCCGGTCACTCTTTTGTTCCTAATGTTACCAGTTAGTGTGAGGTCCAGGAAACTGATAGAAATTGGAGCAATGGTTGTAGTGAACTGGAGGTTATAGTCATTGATATTCAGTCAATTAACAAAGTCCTGGACCACTTCCATTGTGCCATCCCACACAGAGACTCAATCATCTATGTATCGCTACCAACGCTTAATATGTCTCATAATGGGATTGTTACCTCCCTTGTTGTTGGCATAGTGTGTACACCTTGGGACTTTTAGTATGCCTGTGCACCTTGAGACATTTTGCATGCCAAGTTTGTCAATAGTATAGTACTTGCGTGCATACCTTAATTCACAGCTTTTACCAAGTGCTGCTGTTTTGTAGATCAAGTCTATGCACTTCTGTTGGGTTGCAGGAAGCCATAATGTCTTTGATGCCTGCCGTATTTTTGAGGTCTGCAAAGATACCTTCTTTTGGAAAAGTGTACCCATGGAATTCCAGCAAGGGGCTTTTGTACTCACATGTCCTTGATGAGGGTTAGATATTCTTCAGTAGCCTTTGGAATACTGCTCTGAGGCTCATGTCATGGCCTGCTTGTGTTTTGCCATACATGAGAATGTAATCACTAAAGTTCCTGACATTGCAGATGTCTTTTAGCACTTGAATGGTATTTTGGAACACTTTCTGCTACAGCTGAGATGCCAAAGTTGCAGTTTTCATATCCCCAGAGTCCTACATGTGTGGTGAAAGTAGTTATGTACCTTGACTCAGGAGCTAGTTCAATTTGAGAGTATCCAGTATTTAAATATAGTTTGGAAAATAATGCAGCTCTATGTATAAAGTCATCTACCGTGGGTGTGCTATGTCACTCTCAGTGGACAGCCATATTTGGCAGGCAAACATCAACGCAAATGCTTACCTTGTCTGTCTTTTGTTTTTTGGTTTTTTACTTGGAGGTTTCCACAATTGGAGACACCAATAGTGTGGGCCCACTCAGTTTTTCAATGACTTCTTGCTTATTCAGAAGTGCTAGTTCATCTTCAACCTTTTTCTGAACATTGAAGAGGATTATCCTGTGGGGTTGAACAACTGGTATATCCAAGCTGATGTGTAGCTGAACTTGAAAACCTTTAAATTTACAGATTCCAGTGGGCAAGTTGGCATACTCTTCAGTAAGATAACTTGAGAATGACAGTTTGAGCACTTGGTTGACTGGTAGAACCAACTTAAGAATGTGCAATAGGTCAAACTCCATTACCTTCTGAAAACTGAGTAAAAATATAAACTTTCATTGCACAGCGTAGAAGGTTGTCAATACAATCTTTGCTTTAGACTTCACTGTAGTGCCACATTTTCTCAAAAGTGGTAGAGCAGTTTGGGATCCATAGGGGCACATTTTTACATTGGTGCGCTGGAGCTGTGCATGATATAGTGGTAGTCATACAAAAGATGATCAGTACTGGGGTATACCTGGGTATACTGAGGCAGAATCACATGACAGTCAATGCAAATTGTAACTTGGGTGCCTCAGTGGTACCTTGAGGTATCTCAAGGTAGTCAGCTTTTCGATAACAATCACTATACTTCAGCTTTTTATAATCAGTTTAATCAATCGGGTTGATGCTTGCTCCACTATCCAAAATAACATCATTTGGAACACCCTTATGTACATTAGTGGCTACTTGGTGCAGTTTACTGTATGCAATACATAGAGATACAGTATTCATCATCGCAGCTGTATGAATTCATGTCAGGGTTGCAGACACTTTCCACATCACCTGCTTTCATTATATTCACTTTTGAGGTGCCAGTGCAGCATATACTACCTTGCAAAACACCTTTTGTGGTCACATATGCTCTCTTCTGCATTTAGTCAAGTTCAAGGATACATTCACTATAAGTGATTCAGTTGCATAATGTCACTGATGATATCAGTCATAAGGATTTTAGGACTTAGCATAGTAATTCAGACCAACACAAGCCTGGGTTCCCTTCCCAGAATGGCTCATTGGTTTTCTTTTTCACTACAATTTATGTAGTATAACAGAAATTGTTAGTCCAGATAAAAGTAGGGATTGCCAAACCAAGTAGGAAAATGGGCAGACTAGGTGGGCTATGTGGTCCTTATCTGCTATGTTTCTATGTTTCAATTGCTGATGTCACTGATAGGGTTCTAGTAACAGGACTATTTTGGCTTTTACATAGCTTGTAATTTATAATCAATACCCTTTCCTGTAGCTTAGTTGCACACTGAATCTGAACAGACTTAGCAAGAAAATGATCAGCAGTTCACATCCAGGCAGACACACCGTATATTATATTCTCTGCAATAGACATGGTTCAGATCCTGGCAGGGACTTTTCGCATTTTTTTTAAGATGGAAACTCACTTGACTGGTGATCCATGGCAGTGTGTATTTGGAATAGTAAATTATTAAAGATTTAAATTTAGCTAATAACAATTGCACAAGTAGAAAATTGCCCTGTCAGGACAGGAAGCCATGACAGGAAAATGTCATGTCACCTTTACTAAGCTTGCGGAGTGCTAATATGCTAATAAAGGTGACATGAACGTTTTCTGTAAAGACAACTTTAGCTTTTCCATAGATTGTAATGTTAATCCCTTGCTGGGATAAGAACCCCTGTCATGAGCTTTTGCTGGTTGTGACTTTAACTATACATCACAGTAGCTACATTCCTTTGTCTTATAGGTCAGAACCCATTTTCCTCCCAGACAAGCAAGACAAACAATGTGCTTGGAGGAAATGACCACAGCAATGTATGTATTAATATTAAATTAGTATGTATTAGTATTAAATTGATATGGGTCTGCAACTACCACTGCTCTCAAACTTATCGCAACCTCCCTGAATAAGGCCTGTCATCTCATCACTGGCTCACATCGCCGTACCCACACATGTGACCTTTATTCCCAATCTGGATGGCTTCAACTGGACAAATACATAAAGTACCAAACCTGCATCATGGTCAAGAAAATTATAATGGGGCTTGCCCCACCTGGTGTCTTTGCCCTCCTTAGGCCTAGATATAGGAACATCACTACAAGGAGATCCAATTCCCATCTACTACATATCTCACGATGTTGCACGACCCAAGGACAAAGATCATTTGCCTATCGGGCATCCAACTGGCTCAACTCTCTTGGTAGCGACATAGCGACCACTCCAACACTAGGCCTCTTCAAGTCCAAGCTGCTCCTCTCACTGCTTGTATCCTGTGATTGCCCATCTTAACATTTCCACCATTCTTGATGCACATGCCCCAGCACCCAGCACTTCAATCAGTCTTTGCACCCCTAGCACCTTACCTGTCATATTCCCTCGACAAGGCCCCCTGGATGCACTGTCTCCTACCCTCACCCACCTCCCCCCTGTATCTCCACTCCTGCCCCTGCCCCAACCATCTCCCGTACTCCCTCTTACCCCTGCACCTCCTTCCCCCCATCTCCTACCCTCACTTCCCCCACCCAACCCCATCCTTCCCTAGTCGTGCTCATAGTTCAAGTCTTTGTACTGGTTATTACATGTCTATAAGTCAATGACTATATGTTTGTAGCTAAAAATGATGACTATTGCACATGCTGACATGAAACCTTTGTAAAAGAGCCTCGGCTCAAAGGTATTGTAATCCTAGATTGAAATAAATAAATAAATAAATAAATAAAATATGTATTTAACAAGTGAATCGAATTGATAACCCACATCATAAATCATCACTATTATCATGTTTGCATGACATGTGAAACAAAGTAGTCGCAACTCATAATTCATCATTGTTGTTCACCACAACATATCAGCCCTCCCTTCACCTCTTTTTGGAGGTGTCTGATCTATCAATTAACCACCTTGTGAGGCCCCTAGACCCCCGAGGTGTGAGGGGTTACTCTGAATCAGTCAATCAAAATGTTATTGCTATAGTGCCCCTTCCCGGGGGCCTGGAGTGCTTTATAGTAAAAAGCAATAAAGAATATTACACACAAACATCATACATTAAAGTATTCATTAAAACAATTTTTCACAAACCTATTTTCAGAGCATAACACCAATCCCCCACCTCCAAAAAAATCATCAATTAAAATCAATAATCATACTATTAGCAGTAACTATTAGCCCTAATATCTAAAATTATATAAGGCTATTTGCTTATTCTTACAGGAGGGAGTGTCTTCATTTCCACAGAGGGAGCCTCTCTAAAATAGAATGGTAACAAATTCCACAGGACAGGTGTGACCACCAAAAATGGCCTATCACTCAACAGCCACAACCATGTCCTAGCAACTGTTAAGAGGCCACCCTTGGAGGAATGAAGGGCATGAAATGGACAGTGAGGAACCAGGAGCTTTTGCAGGTAGCCAGGTCCCTGGCTGTGTAGGGCTTTATAAGTCAGCAAACTGACCTTGAAGGCAATCCTTCACTTTACTGCCATGCAGTGCAGCCCACAGAGAAACAATGTAATATGTTCACATTTAGAAACACCCATTAAAAACTTGGTCACTGTGTTCAGCAAAAGCTGCAGATGGTGGAGGTTGCGTCCAGAAAGTCCCAGGTATAAGACATTGCAGTAGTCTAGCCTCAACATGAAAAAGGCATGTATTAGGGTGGTCAGGTCATCAGGCGGTGTCAGGGCCTGGATCAGGGCAATGTTTCTCAGATGGTAAAAACCACTTTAGATGACGGCCAACCCCTGGGCATCAAGTGTCAAGCCGTCATCAAGAACAACACCCAGATACCTGACTTGAGCAGAGGTGATCAAGGATAAACCACCCAGTATTAAAACAAGGTCACTACCCTGTACCCCTCTGCCTCATCAATGGCCTGGCTCCACCACCAATACTTCTGTCTTGTCTGGATTAAGTCATAAATAGTTATGTGTTATCTAGTTCAGAATCTTGCCCAGGCAGGTGTTAAACACAGAAACTGACATCTGTATTCCGGGTGCACAAGACAGGTATCGCTGTGTGTCATCAGCATAGCAATGAAAACACAAGCCATTCCACCCAATAACATCTTCCAAGGGCAGCATATACACCCTGAACAAAAGAGGTGAGAGGACCAAACTCTGTGGAACTCCACAGTACAGAGACATTGGGTCAGATAAGGACAATCCCATCATGATCCTCTGCATTCTGTCCATGAGGTAGGGCTTAAACCAGCTGATGACATTGCCGGACAGTCCACACCAGTTCTCCAAAGAGGGTCTGACAACACCTCATGGTCCATGGTGTTAAACACTGCAGAGAGATCGAGGAGAACAAGAATAGATTCTTCTCCTCTATACGTCACTCTCAGGAGATCATTAGACACCCTTACCAGGGCAGTCTCCATGCTAGGCACTGAACTAAGCCCAAATTGGAATGACTCAAAAATGGCTGAGGAAGCGAGACAAGTTTCAAGTTGTGCAGTCATTACTTTTTCTAAAACCTTCCCAAACAATGGTAACTGTAGTTGATGATACATTCTGGGTTCAATGAGGGCTTCTTCAAAAGGGATCTTACTAAGGCCTTTTTCAGGGCCACCAGAAAGACTCCATTCCTCATGGAACACTGGATGATCTCAGCAACAACAGGACCAACCAGGTCCATACATCCATCTAAAAGTCAGGTTGGGCCTGGGTCTAGATCACAATATGTGGGTAGCAGCTTTGAAATTATCTCACTTACCTCCTCCACTTCAACTGGATCAAACTCAGTCCTTACAGGAGGGTTACCCCCCATGCTGACGCCCTGACCCCACAAGCCAATTGGGCAACCCTGGAGGAGATATCGGATCTAATAGAGGACACTTTGTCAGCAAAGAACAGAGCAAACTCATCACACCTAGTGTTTGAAATAGGTCTTCCGAAATGGAGACAGGATGGGTGTAGTAACCTGTCTACCATACAGAAGAGCTGAGCCAGTCTGTTTCTTGCTGCAGTAATCTTTCCCTGAGAAAAAAAATCTTCCTTCTTTCGAGAGATTGACCCTTGATAGCCACTATAATGTGACCTCAAGGCCAATTTGTCCTTCATCAGCTCAGACCTCCTCCAGCAACCTTTTAACTTCTAACTCTCAATCTTTAACTCCTTGAGCTCCCCAGCAAACCAGGGGGGTCTCCGATGAGTAGATAATGGCTGTACACAGACAGGCATGGTAACATCAAAGGTGGTGGTGTTAGTGTTATTATAGGCAGACAGTGCCCCCTCCACCCCCATCATGCATGCTTCCACACCCGATAAGTTCAGCACAGCTTGTAGTCCCATTGAAGACAATCCCCATAAAGAGCAGTACCGGACAATCTCCACAGAAGAGGGGATCTTGGGGGTGGCTCTTGGGGGTGCCCTAAACACAAACCTTATGGTGCTATGATTCGACCTTATTACCTGATCAATCCTGAGATCAATGGTCTCAGTCCCCAGTAAGAACACCAGGTCCAATGTGTGCCTGTGTGAGTGGGTAGCTGAGGTAATTACCTGCAACAGGCCCAATACTTCCATACCATGTAGGAAATTGCAACCAAATGATGAGAGTCCGTCGTCAAACCAGGCATTGAAGTCCACCAGAATCAACCATCTGGAGGACTCCAGCACCAGGCCGGCAATGAAGTCTCCAATCTTCTGCAGAAATTCCCTCTCCCTGCCAGGCAGGCAGTAGATAAGCAGGATCCTGCAGCCTGCACCAGGACCCTCCCCCCCACATGGCCACACACTCAAAGGACCTGGTAGAATCCACCAGAAGCACTGAGAGGTTCATACTGGATTTAAAAATAATGGCCACTCCTCCACCTCTGCGATTCTTCCTTGGGCTGAATGGGTCAATCCCTATGGTGCCCTCCCCTTTGAGGGCTCTGGTGACTTGTGACCTGCCTCAAAGAATTATCCTTCACCTATGGCTGGCAACCCTTTGGCCCCAGCCACAAAGGCATCACCTCTCCCAGCCTCAGGGCCTGCCTAAAATGGAGCGACAACCCTGCTGACTCCTCTGATGCATGTTACTGTGTGACTACCATGCCTCCACATGATGAGTGTCCCTGGATGCTTATCCCCATCAAGCACATCATGCCAATACTTCTTCCAAGCCATGCAATAGGTCAGCCACAAACCTATCATTCCCCAGATATGATAAATGTACCCTATCTATAGCATATAACTGAGGGATTCCAATCATGTCGCATCAATCTCCTTCCACGGGATTCCATAACATGATGCATTGCCATGTTCGTCAGCCCATGCAACCTCTCTATGGCACCAGGGTCTTTGGCATGGTGCTACCTCTGCTTGTGTACCATGTGCTACCACACTATCTGTGTCTCTGGCCACTTCTTGTAGATAATTTCTGAATCATCCCACATCCTTTTTTCAATTCCACAAACTTCAAGAGACCCAAGTCATTTCTGCCTAGATGGATGACAAGCACATTCGGTGGGCTGTGGGTCAAACTTCTGCTGTGATCCAGGAAAGCATCTTCCACATCTCATCCTCTTCAGCCCATCTATTGTATCTTCACCTTCTGAGGGTGAATGAATACATTTGCTGCCCCCAGAAATGCCATGGCATGAGTGCCGTCCAATGAATGTAAGAATGGCCACATATCCACACCCTCCTTGTCTCGAAGACCTGACCTGCGAATAAAAGAGAAACAGGATAAAAATTAAAGTAGCTGAGAATTAACATATTTCTCAACTGCTTGTGACTTTTTCTGTGTGTCAGCCCACTCTTCAACCCTGGAATGCAACGCCACCCGTTTCCTAAAAGAATGTGTATTATAGCTCTGCTCCTCTATCCCCAACTCTCTCAACATCTTGGACAACAGATGCCAAAACTGAAACATGGTAAGAGGTGAGCCAGCCTTATGGTAGAAAAAAGCTTGCCCCTCAGGTTTGGCTTTGGGCTATATGTTGCCACCCAACCCTTTATGTCCCCTCTGCACTCCAGGAGGGGACTGAAAGCTGCAACAGCAACCCCTGGCTCCCTGTCTGTCTTCCTCTACCTTAGGTGAACAAACATTTCCTCCACTGATACTACCATGTCATCATTGCTCACTGGTTGGGCAGACAATTTGCTCATTGTGCTATCTCAGATTTCCTGAAGACACCACAGAACACTACCAAAAAGGCTGTTTGGAACACCAAGGACTCTGAAGCTGATGCATTAACCTTGGGTGAGGCTGCCATCATCCTGGCCAGTAATGCAGGGCTGATTATGCAGCTTGCATCCCATTTCTTAGGGTCCCCTTGTGCCCAACTCTCGAGCATCTTGCATAGCCTAAATGCTCCTGTTGTGTTCCTGACTCCCACGCATAGCCTTCTCAAACCATGCTATCACAGTTAAGTGCTACCCAACTGTTCCAGGCATAATGCTCTGATGCTTCATATGGTGAAGGTATGTGCACAACTGCTCTTATGGGATTGGCAATGCAGCTTCCCACTCCAGCTGTTCCATCACCCAACAAAGGTGTCCACCCCCTGCCTTTGTGCTGCCCTCATGCTAGGCATTAGGAAGTTCTTGAGCAACTCCCTCTCTTCTGGAGCACCTAACCCCAGCGATAGGACAGAACCTCCTTGGGGCCTGTCTTTGCTCTGGCACTAGATTCCAGAACCTCTCCCACTGCAAACAAGAGCATCAGCTACTTCATTATCAATGTCTGGTACATGCATTACCTTAAACTGCACATTCTGTGTCAATCATCGCAGTATGAATACCCAAATGAGATTACCTGCTAGCCCCGCCTTTCCACTGACCTGGGCCAAATATTGCCATATGAGAGCACTCATGAGGACAGAGGCCTCCATTGTCTGGAACTTGCAAATAATACCTCTGGAACTGAGGTAAGCATTTTCCCACACCTTAATGCACTGAATGGGTGCACCTAATGCTCTTGAATCTGCTTTTGTGTGCTGGGACCTCTCCATAATAGAGATTGCCGCCCTGATTGTGTCTTCTTTCACTTTTTTTGGTTGCTGCTTTTTGTCTAATTCTGCATCTTTCCACCACCAGCTCCTAACAAAGGCATGCACTAATGCTGCCTGATTCCCCATTTCATGCTGGATTACTATGCATCTCTCTGCACTGCTCATGTACTACAAGAACAAAGGCTACCTCCCCTCCCTGTCCTTGCCTTACCACCCAGCACTCCCACTCTCTTTTCTTTTTCCTTTTCATACTGGATGGACTATCCACCTTACCCCTGCCTCTCAACAAAAACTATTACCTAAATATTGGAGTTCACTGGTCTACAACTTGCTGGTATCCTATTTCCTCTGCTGCGCAAAGGGTATTTGCTATAGGAAGGGGTGAAAAGAAGGCAGAGCCCCCTGTTGCAGCCCCTTAAATAACTATGGCCCCACCTGCCACAGATATTACTCCTGCCTCCTGGCCATTCTATATCCCTTACATCCCCTGCCCCTACTGGGTGGATTCCTCTCCTGTCGATTCCACTGTCCTCATGACATTCCCCAAGTCAAAACTCCAGCTGCTGCCATACCTTGCAGGCTCTGTCATTCTCTGCAGCTCAGTGGCATACTGAATGTGTTTGCAAATCTAGGTAGACTTATAATATATTGAACTGTCTGGAAGATACATAGTTTGAATCCTGGCAGGGACTTAAAAATGTGAACATTTTTTTATAAGATAGAAACTTACTTGAGTGGTGATCCATGGTAGTGTGGAGATGGAATAGTAAATTATTTGAGATGTAAATTTAGCTAAGAACAATTTTTGCAGGTAGAAAGTTGTAGAAGTCCTAATTTATTTTTTTTTCTGTAGGGTTGTGAATACACAATTCCATTGTGTACTTAAGTGTTTAGTCAGTGCCTTCCCCCCACACACACACATTTTTTAAGTAAGAAATATGAAAGTAATAAGACATGAGAGGGTGTGGTTTATGTTGAGATAGCCACCCATCCAAGGGTGTAGTAAGTCAAAATGCTTCAGGCAGAAAGCATTGCAACCCCTGTAAGGGTGATTATCTAGCCTAACCCATATCCTGGAGTATCTTGAAGCAATATAAATAAAAAATACTGACTTTTGAGTTTTAGTAAAACAGATCTTTCCTTTCCTTTCCTGAAAGTAACTAGTAAAAAGTAGTTCCTTTCCACATGTCAATCATCTGTCTTTTTTCAACACATTAAATAGATGGAATGGTGTTTATTAAGAAATACAGAAATTCAAACCTCTGCAGAATTCTTCTGGTAGAATGTTCACCCTATCACGTAAACAGAAGGCCTCATAGAAACAGAGAAACTTAGACTTTGATGGCAGATAAGGACCGCTTGTCCTACTTAGTCTGCCAAGTTCCCTACCTATTGGATAAGCTGCAGATCCTAGTTAACCAACAGCTTACTTCCTCCTACCCCCTCTAGAATTGCCTTGTGTCTGTCCCATGCATTCTTGAATTCCCCCACTGTTTTTGACCCTATGACCCGCTAAGGAAGGCTGTTCCATGCATTCACCACCCCCTCCATGAAAAAATATTTCCTCACACTGCCCCTGAGCTGTCCCCCTTCTATCTTCAAATTGTGCCCCCTTGTTCTTGCACATCTCTTTTTTTCTGAATGATGCTTTCACTTTGTTTAATCTCTTGAGGTACTTGAAAGCTTCTATAATGTGTATACTCTCAAGGAAAGGAGGGATGGGGGCTCCCTCCTTTCCTTGAGGGTATACACATTAAGATCTTTTAGTCTCTCATTGTATGGGTTCTGGAGCAGACCCTGAACCATTTTAGTTGCCCTCCTCTGGACTGCCTCCATCCTGTTTATGTCCTTGCAGAGATGGTTTCTCCAGAACTGCACACAGTACCCCAAATGGGGTCTCACCAACTGCTTGTACAGAGGGATAATAGCTTCCTGTTTTCTACTGGTGATGCCTCTCTCTATGCATCCCAGTATCCCCCCCAGCCCTCCTTATTGCCGTCTCACATTGCTTGCCTACCTATTGATCATCTGATATGACTACCCTCAGGTCCCTTTCCATTCTTGTTATTAGTACCCCCCCATTGTGTACTCTTCCCCTGGGTGTTTGTTTCCCAGGTGCATTACTTTCCACTTCTTTGCATTGAATCTAAGCTGCCATATGTTTGACCATTCCTCCAACCTTTCCAAGTCCCTTCTCATCCTTTCCACCCACCTTGTGTATCAACCCTGTTGCAGATATTTCTGTTGTCTGCAAAGAGACATACTTTTCCCTTTAGTCCCTCTGCAATGTCACCTATAAAGACATTAAAGAGGACTGGTCCCAGTGTTGAGCCCTGCGGTATCCTGCTAGTAACCCCCCTTTCTTCAAAGTGGATTTTGTTTACTTTTAACCTCTGCATCCTGTTGTCCAGAAAATTTTTACCCAGATTACCACCCTGGGACCACTCCCAGGCTGGCTAACTTGTTTATTAATCTTTTGTGTGGGACTGTGTCAAATGCCTTGCTAAAGTCTAGGTAGGCCATTTCCACAGCCCCTCACTGGTCTATCGCTTTGGTTACCCAGTCAAAGAAATCTATTAGATTCATCTGACATGACCTTCCTGCTGTGAATCCATGCTACATTGGGTCCTGTGCCCCACTGGCTTCTAGGTACTCAACAATTCTTTCTTTCAGAAGTGATTCCATAATTTTCCCTACCACTGAGGTCAAACTAACAGGTCTGTAGTTTTCTGCCTCTGCCTTGCTCCCACTTTTGTGAAGGGGAATCACATCAGCCCTCATCCAGTCCTCAGGTACCACATCATCCTCCAATGATTTGTTAAAATGGGTAGTCAGTGGTGTCACTAGTTCTCCCCTTAGTTCTTTCAGAATTCTGGGGTGAATCCCTTCAGGCCCCCTTGCTTTGTACACCTTAAGTTTTAGGAGTTCTTTCAGGAACCTTTCTTCTGTGAATGGACTGGTATTGACCCCCCTCCCATCCAGATTGCTTCTATTATTTGGTTTAGGTACCCCCTCCTCTTTTGTGAAAACTGAGCAGAAGTATTCATTCAGCATCCCTGCTTTTTCACTGTCACCCTCTGCCCTACCCCCTCACCTTTATTAAGCCTCACTTTCCCTCCCTTGGTCTTCTTTCACTCCCTAATGTATCTATAAAAAAGTTTTATCCACCTTCTTAACTGAGTTGGCTATCTTTTCCTAAGTTTGGGTCTTTGCTATTCTGACTGCCTTCCCCACTTCCTTCTGCTTTAACTGGTACAGTTCTCTGTCCTGGTCCTTCTGTGTTTCCTTATACTTCCTGAATGCTATCTTTTCCTCCCTAACCTTCCTTGCCACCTCTTTTTGAGAACCATAGTGTTCTTTTCCTTCTCATATTTTATTTGCTTCACACAAAGTCTTGTTTCCTCTGTAATAGCAGTTTTGATTGTTCCCCATTGTTCCACCACCTCTCCTTCTTGCCTGTTTGCTAGTTCTTTTCTGAGGTACTCTCCCATTTTGCCAAAGTCAGCCCTCCTAAAGTTCAATACCCTCTGTTTTGTATGGCTTGACTCTATGGCTGTGTTTATCATGAATCACACTGTTTGGTGGTTGTTTGTTCCCAGATGGCTACCCACTTCTAAATCTGAGATCCTGTCTCTGTCCCCATTTAAGAGTACCAGGTCTAAGATTGCTCCCTCTTGAGTTGGTTCCAACACTAGCTGTCTGAAGCATGTCCCCTGTAGGGCATCGAGAATGACCTGTTCTTGGATGTGGCTGCAGCAAAGGTGCCCCAGTTAATATCTGGCATATTCAGGTCCATCCGTCAACAATAGCTCCCCTTTTTCTGCCATTCTAAGGATGCCTTCTACCATTTCCTTGTCCATTTCCTCCCCCTGAGAACGGGGGTCTGTATACAACCCCATGAAGATTGTGGTGCCATTTCCTGTCTCCAGGATGACCCACAGTGCCTCCTTCTCCTCCCTGTTTACACTTTTTTCCATTGCTTTGATCCCTTCCCTTACGTAGAGAGCTACTCTTCTTCCTCTTTTACTCTCCCTGTCCCTCCTGTAGATGGGCTGGCAGTATAGCCTAGAGGTTAGAGTAATGAGCTGTGAATGAGCTTGGTACATCCAGCAGACAAGACCTGGGTTTGGTTCTCAAATCCTCCACTTGCATACTGAGTGACTGTGAGCAAGTCACTTAACCACCCAGTGCTCTCAGGTCACCCCTGAAAACAGGCACTTGTGCCTAGTGGGCCTTACCCAATTACCAAAGACTAAAACAAAAAAAAATAGATTGTGTAGCCTGGTATGTTGACATCTCAGTCATGGTTCTCTGTGTACCATGTTTCTGTGACTACCACAATATCCAGGTGTAACCCCCTACAAATGGGGGTTCCCTAAAAATCTTCCAAGAGCCTGCCTAATTGCTCACTGCCTGGTTGGTGTTCAGCGCTAAAGCCGTTTAGATGTTGTTACCAGTGAGCGCCTTTAAAGCCTCCATGTACTGTCTCTTTAAGTGCTGCCTGCTTGCAGTAATAATTAATCTCTATGTGGGGACTGTGTGTTTGCACGCCCAAATCCCGCCTTGGCTACTGAATCCTCACCCTGTTTCTGCCGTAGCTAGTGGTGCAGGGGGTAACTAACTGCTGATAAACATTTAGAGTGATAAAGATATAGTTGTTTGTTCTAACTTGCCTTCTTTGCAACAAGGACTGTTCAGTTTAGCTCCACCATTTTGATCCCGAATAGCCGAATTGGACCAATCAGTACTGGGGAACTATAAAATGGAGCCTGCTGAAATGGGACTGTACAGATTACCAGTTGGGATTTGTAGTTTTGGACTGTTGGTGCCTTTTTGCAACAGAAGGGGGAACTCTTACTGTGATTGACAGCTAAACTGGCCAACCAAACCTTTTGGGTCTAAGGGAAATCCCCTGAGCTGTCTGCTGGCAAGCCGGATTCAAGTTGGAAGTTGAGGAGGAAAGAGCTCACATAATCGAGCAGCTGTGTTGCACGGTAGATCATGCAGGAGAACCGTGGAAGGCCAGAAACCCGGCCTATTGCCATTTGCTGAGAGAGAGAGAGAGAGAATTAGTTGGACAGTGATCCGCTTGGTGTGCTGTGAAGTCAGCTGCTGGATGGAGACCTGGCTCAACCTGAAGAGGACCGAAGATTTTGCCAAGCGTGATCAGTCTGTCAGGACCTGTTATCTTTATGCTCCTGGGATTTAGCAGTGATCTTGTGATTGGGATCAAATAGCCTATTGCCTGGTACAGAAATCCTTAGTTACATATAAATGTGCTGTGAACTGGAGGGGGGCTCACGATCAATTTTCCCCCAGAGCTGAGTTGTGTGTTGAGGGCTGGAAGCTGAACACAGCCCACGTCAGACTGACTCCGCCTGCTCTTCCAATGCAGTCAGGGCCCTGCAACGAGGGCCTTGTTTCCCTACTCTGCTCTTCCTGGCAATCCAGAACAACCGTCATTCATCCTGTTCTCAGCCTTGGGTATCATGAGTAGTAAACAAGGTAGCTCCCTGCAACATGTCTTTTAAATCACAAGTGTGTCATCTGATTTGTTTGTTGTGTTGTTTCCATGAACTGAGCCCTCCAGCTCTGGATTACAATCAGTGGGTATGCATGTTAATTCTTTCTCCTCACAGGGCCCCTACCAGCTGCAACGTCGGCCTACCCTGGGCAGCAGTCCTGGCTAGCCCCTTTTCCATCCTGGGTACCCAGAGAGTGTGACTTATAGGGACACTGACTGCATGCAAAAGTGTGATATTTATAGTGTGTTTAAGCCAATTAACCTAATTGCCCCCCTCCTTTTTATAGCCCCCTGAATGAATCAGATCTACTTCTTTTGCTGCAACCTATATTGACTACGGTGTCTGTTTAATCCTAAGGTATTGCATAGTTGTTTTGTATTGCATCACCTTATTTTAAAGGTGGTCCCTAGAAGCAAGCTGAAGGAGTCAGTCCCGGGGGTAAGTGCTAAATCTAGCTGTATGTGCCACGCATATCAGGGGTATTAGGAAATTAAATATTGTGTATTGTGTGAGCCACTAGTGGGAAAGGAGGGGAGTCACAGTGTCCCAGAGGGTTGTGGCCTGGTTAGCTAGACCAAAACCAACCCTGACATTTGGGTGGAGGCAACCTTCACCGAACCTAGCCTCCTTAACCTGCTACTAGCCAAGTAGGCCGGGGTAGTAGCCCTTGGGATAGCGCCACATAAGGGTTACATCTTGGAGACATCACTGGGATAAATGTCATCTAGTGGCCAAGGAAAGAAGTTACCCTGCTATGTTTTGTTTTGGGGAGAAAATGGAGGATTTCACTATGCCCAAGCTGAAAACTGCCCCTCATAAGCTGTTAGTGCACTGAATGATGGGGTTGAGTGAAGCTGAGTGGTTGGACCCCCAACAGGCTCTCCTATTACTGGATGTACCATTAGGGATTGCTAATGCTGATATTGTAGCCACTGTGTAGCATGTTAAGAGTTTGGGTAAAATTGAGGTAAAGGGGAGAGATGCAGGTTTGTTTGAACAGAGTATGATAGTGTTGCTCTCCTGTAGCTCTCCAATAGATCCAGAGAAAGTACCCCCTGTTATTTTGCCTGAGGGTACCCAGAAAGGGTGGGGGGTCATTCACCTGCACAGTGATCCGACTACCCTGGGTGGGTCCCCCCGGATAGAAGGGTTCAAGGATAAGTTGCTCAAACTATTAGGGTCTGAAGGATGAACTGCCCAAGAGCTTGTAAAGGTGTTAGACCTTTCAGAGGAACACATGCCCCTGAACTCCCTAGCCACCTCCCCCGCTTCTCCAAAAAGTTCTCCTGTGGCTCCCTTCCCCATAGTGATTCCCTCAATACAGTGGATTCCTACCAAAAGCTCAGACTCTTTTAGGGCACAGTCCCAGTGCCCCCGCGGGAGGATGACTTGGAAACATGGATGCACTATGCCACTCCTTTAGTACAAGAATGGCAATGTTCAGAGGGGGGAAGAGAAAAAGGCTGATGGAGAGTTTGAGGAGCCCTGACCTGGAAGCCATCCATTTCTTGTGAGCAACTAGTCCAGAGGCTATGGCAGCCAAATATCTGTCTGCACTGGAAGGAGTGTTTGATAGTACTGAGTCAGGAGATGACTTGTTGTGGAAGTTCAAGTCAGCTAAGCAGTGGAAAAATGAGAAATTGTCCGCTTTTATTACCAGGATTGACAGGGCTCTGCAGAGGGCCCACTGAAAAAGGGGAGTGCACGCAAAGGAACTGAACTGGGTCAGACTGGACCATATCCTAAAGTCAGCCCGACACTCTATCGTAATGTCATTGAAACTCAAGTTACAAGATAGGAAAGCTCACCCCCCTGAGTACTGTCATCTTATGAAGGAAATTCATGAAATTGAGACTGATGAAGAGGGCTGGGAGCCCTATGCAGGGATGGTTGGTACCTGCCCGACTCCTGAGAGAAGTGACTCGGATGAGGCCCAGCAGCTGAGAGAGTTGATCAAAGAGTTGACTGAAGCAGCCAGAGAACCTGACCTGTATCAGGCGTCCCCAGAGGCCAAAGATGGAGTGGGATTGCATGTTGTTTCTTCGGAGCCCCAAGCTGAGGGTAACCTCCTGGAAGAAGTATGAGAGAGTTAGTGGGGGATTTACTGCGGACCACACCAAATCCCCTTCCTGGTAGAAGTTCCAAGGATCAAGGAACCAAAGCATGAGCCAAAGATGAGCCCTCCAATACTCCTGTGGTACGCAAGTCAGGAGATGGCTTGCAAACCCCATGGGATCCTCAAGAGCCTACTTTTTGCTATCAATATGGAGAGGATGGACACACCCATTTCTTCTGCCATTCACAGAATAATTTGAGGAGGGTCACTGCCCAGTTGTTGTCTGTGATTAGAAAATAATAATTTGACACCAAGGGGAGCTGTAAGGAAAAGTTAAGCTACCAAAGCCATGCCAGATCAACACGATATCGTGCCACCAGAAGGTCCACGAGGTCATGGAGACAACAGGAAGGTGAATGGAGGTTCATAGGGCTGTGAAGGTTGCTAAGCATAATATCAGGCGTATCAGCACTTGTCGATGTGCCTGCACTATTGGAAGGACTGTCTGGGGCGAGGGCCTGCCCCTCAGGGTACGGATTTGGTTTTCCACTTCAGGCTGGAGTGGCGAGCGCGGAGACCTTGGCTTTTGTAAAGTCCACTGGTCTGCACAAGGGTCTCTACTATTGTACAAATGCTCATATGTTCAGGAGTTTGGCACAGCTATGCTATGAGAAACAGGGGTAATGAACTGGTAGGGCTCTGAGGATTCCTGCATTGATTAAGAGAGCATATGAGTTGTGGCAGAGTGCCGAAGAGGTGGATCAAGACAAACTAGTAGGGGTGGTATGGAAGAAGGATCCTGAGTCAATGGTCCTGGGCCCCAACACCCAGTGCGCCCTACAAGGGATGGTCCACTTATGGAAAGATATCAAGAATAAGATACTCATGCTGGACGCTCCAGGCGATGGGAAATGGTCAGAAGGGTTGTTGATTAAGCCCAGTATCTTACCTGTTCATGCTCATGCCTCTGCCCGATGGGTCATGGTCCAGGTTCACAATGTGTCAGATAGAGAAATTTGGGTGAATAGAGGCTGCAACTTAGCTATCGTACACTGTGCAGACACTGCAGTGCTACCTAGTAACAAACCATCTGGAGTGACTGACCATTTGACACCCAAGTTGTTTGACTTTGGTGACTCCCCATTGCCAGCTGAATGGAAGCGAGAATCAGCCAGAGACTTGCCCAGAGAGATAAGGTGTTTTTGCTGAAGGAATGGGATGTGGGATGTGCCAGAGGAGTGGAGCATCACATACACCTGCAAAATGAACTGCCATTCCATGAGAGGTCTCGGCTTCTAGCACCAGCAGATATAGATGATGTCAGAAAACACCTGCAGGAGATGCTCACGGCTGGTGTGATACAAGAATCCAGAAGCCCTTATGCTTCGCCTATTGTGGTGGTGAGGAAAAAGAATGGGACAGTAAGAATGTGTGTAGATTGCAGGACCCTTAGGGGGACCATCCCCGATCAATACACCATGCTCCATATTCAGGATGCGTTGGACTGTCTAAATGGAAGCAAGTGGTTCTCAGTGTTGGATCTTCGCAGTGAGAACTACCAGATCCCCATGGCCCCAAAAGACCATGAGGAAACAGCCTTCATCTGTCCTCTTGGGTTCTTTGAGTTCATGAGGATGCCTCAGAGGATCTCAGGTGCTCCAGCCACTTTTCAGCTACTGATGGAATGTGTAGTGGGGGGACATGAATTTGTTGTTGTGCCTGGTATACTTGGATGATGTTATTGTGTTTGGAAGTTCATTGGAGGAACATGAAAGCCGACTTTTTAAAGTGTTGGAATGACTGGAAGACTTCAGCCTTAAGCTGTCCATCAACAAATGCCAGTTATTTCAGACATCCATAAAGTATATGGGGCACATAGCGTCCACCGAGGGAATAGAGACTGATCCTAGCAAAGTTGAGGCCTTGACCATCTGGCCCCTGCCCCACAATTTAAAAGAATTACAACACTTTCTAGGCTTTTGTGGTTATTTCCTTCGGTTCATAAAGGACTACTCAAGAGTGATTCACCCATTGTTGAATCTGACCCAGGGTTACCCTCCCATGAACAAATAATATAAAAGAATGGCCCCCGCTGAAGCAGAGAGGGCGTACTTCCACCCAGGTGAACTTTTTAGGCCCCAATGGACACCCGACTGTGAGGCTACTTTCCATGAAATCATATATCAACTCACCCACACTCCTGTTCTTGCTTATGCCGATTCTGCTAAACTCTATGTGTTACACACTGATGCTAGCCTACAAGGTTTGTGGGTTGTGTTGTATCAGGAGCATGAAAATGGCCTTAGACCAGTGGCCTTTGCTAGTAGGAGTCTGACTCCGTCAGAAAAAAACTATCCTGTACATGATTTGGAGTTCTTGGCATTGAAGTGGGCCATTGTTGACCAATTCCATGACTATTTGTATGGAACAAAGATACTAGTAAAGACCGATAATAATCCCCTAACCTATGTACAGACTTCAGCTAAATTGGATGCTACTGGGCATTGGTGGCTTTCTGCATTGTCAATTTATGATTATGCTGTTGAATACAGATCGGGCCTGAATCACATAGATGCTGATGCCCTCTCCTGGAGGCCTAATTCCAAAAGTGATTGGGCCAGATTGTCTGAGCCTGATATTCAAGCACTGTGCCAAAGGTTTGACAAAGATGAACAGATGTCCACGGACCCAGTGGACTGCTTGGTAGACTGTCTGGGCCCCTCTTACACTTGCATACTAGCTGTGTACTGTCACTTCACCACGCTAGATATTAGTGCCTTGCCTCAGTTTGATAATAATAGCCTTCAGCAAGCTCAATCTCACGACTCAATGATCCGATCAGCCCTTGAAGCCCTCTACACAGGGAAAGATGTGTCCAAGTTGTGCTCCTCTGATTTGAGAACTGCACTATAGTACAAAGAAGGCCCTAAACTGAAGTTAATAAATCAGTTGCTATACCGAGAGACTGTAGATAAGGGGGGTCAAGTAGACAAGCAACAATTGGTCCCACCCACAGATTTCAGAGACTTGGTGCTGAGGTCCCTACACAACCACCTGGGCCACCTCGGCATCGACAGAACCCTTGACCTGGTGCGATCCCGATTCTACTGGCCTAAAATGGGAGCAGATATTGAACATCATGTACGAACTTGTAGTCACTGCCTACGGAGAAAGGCTTTGCCACAGATGGCTGCCCCCCTTGTTAACATCACCACCAGCACGCCCCTGGAGTTAGTTTGTATCGACTTTCTAAGTTTGGAGCCTGATCAGTGGAATATCAGTAACATGTTGGTGGTCACAGATCATTTTACCAGATATGCCCAAGCCTTCCCCACCAAAGATCAAAAAACATCCACTGTGGCCAAGGTGCTGAAAGAAAATTTCTTTGTTAACTATGGGGCCCCCCAAGGAATTCATTCTGACCAATACAGAGACTTTGAGAGTCGCTTAATCAAATAAATACTCCCTCTATGGGGGGGGTGCAGAAGTCCAGAACAATGTCTTATCACCCACAGGGAGATCCACAGCCAGAATGCTTCAATCACACCCTGCTTAACATGCTGGGCACTCACCACCCAAAAGACAAGCCTAAATGGAGCCAGCAGATTAGCACCTTGGTCCATGCCTATTATTGTACAAAAAATGATGCTACCGGGTTCTCTCCCTTTCACCTCATATTTGGGAGGGAGGCTCAGTTACCAGTGGACATTTGTTTTGGGGTTTCGCCTGATGGGGTCAGAGCAGAAAATTACCTACAATAAGTGCAAAAACTAAAAGCTCAATTGAGCCATGCATACCAGCTAGCTCAGACAATGGCTGCAAAGAGAAATTTAGCTAATAAAGAAAGGTATGATAAAAAGTAAAGGCACAAGAGCTTCGAGCTGGAGACCGTGTATTGCTGAGGAATCTGGGATTGCATGGCAAACACAAAATTGCTGATTGGTGGCACCATCTTCCCCACATGGTAGTAGACAAATTTAATGACTTACCTGTGTACAAAGTGAGGCCTGAAAACAACTAAAAAAATGTCAAGACCATACACCGTAACCATTTGTTGCCCATTGGTCAAATCATGATTGAAGCTGAGCCCCCAGAAATAGTCCCCCCCTTGACCAGTGCCTCGTGGCTGCTGCAAATGAAGACAGTAAGCTCGCCCTCGTGGTCACTGACTTAGGTTTTCTCCACAGCAAACCCAAATTGATGATGGCTGTCAGTCCACTTCTGATGAGAGTGAGTGCAACTATGGTTATTACCCCTCTTATGAACTAAGTCAACTGTTTCAAGGTAACCTCATATTCAATTGTGGGGATGAAGCTGGACCTTCTGGACTGCCTAACCCCCCAACTTTATCCTTGGAGCCAATGCTCTCTGAGAGTGAAGTGCAGAGTGTCAGCTCTGATGATATTGAGTCGCTGTGTATGGTGGAACTGTGTGAGTTACCTGAGGAAGAGACAGGTGATCTGGGACAGACTGGTGACATGCCAGAACCCGAAGAGTACTTTGAGTGTGATGATGACTCCTTTTCAGTGCCAGAGGGCCATCTCAGTCAACAAGGTGTTGTAGAACCTGAATTTACTGAGCCAGGGGCTGACAGTGCCCCAAGACCGAACTCTTACACCCAGACAGAGGCCCGCCTTGCAAATGAGAAAAGTGCTGTCAAACCAATAGTGTGACTCAGCTATGATTCCCCTGCAAGGCCAGTGGATTTGCCTCTCAACGTAGTCCACAAGGAAGTTTATGTGTCCCAAAGTTCCCTACCCAAACTAAGTTTGAGTGCTAACTCCCGGCTGATTGTTCTGACCTCTAAATATGGTGTCCCTGCCCCATCCGGACCCAAGGTAGCTGGCAGGAAAGGGCCCCTATTAGCATTGTTCAATGTGTAGAAAGTAATAACCTGATTCTAAACTGCAGTGTGTGTCTGAGTAATCTCTGTAACCTAGGTGTGATTTGATTTAGAAAAAGTAGTGTACTGTGAAATACAGAAAATTTGTATGGTAAAGTTTTAATATGTTGCCAAATACTTTAGAAGTTATAGGCTTAATATGCTAGTGGTATAGATGTATAAGATAATTTGCACTTGAAATTATTGTGATTGTACACACTTGACGTGGATGCCAAGTTCTTCCAGGCCAGGAAGGGTGTAACACCCCTACAAACGGGGGTTTACAAAAAGTCTTCCAAGATCCTGCCTAATTGCTCACTGCCTGGTTGGTGTTCGGTGCTAAAGCCATTTAGATGTTGTTACCAGTGAGCGCCTTTTAAGCCTTCATGTCCTGTCACTTTAAGTGCTGCCTGCTTGCAGTCATAATTAACCTCTATGGAGGGACTGTGTGTTTGCATGCCCGAATGCCACCCGGGGCTGCTGAATCCTCGATCCGTTTCTGCCGTCGCAAGTGGTGCCCTGTTAACAGATGTAACTAATTGCTGATAAACATTTAGAGTGATAAAGATATAGTTGTTTGTTCTAAACTGCCTTCTTTGCAGCAAGGACTGTTCAGTTTAGCTCCACCATTTTGGTCCCAAACTGCTGAATCAGTACGGGGGGACTCTAAAATGGAGCCTGCTGAAATGGGACTGTATGGATTACCCGTTGGGGATTTGTAGTTTTAGACTGTTGGTGCCTTTTTTCAACAGAAGGGGGAGCTCTTACTGTGATTGAGAGCTAAACTGCCCAACTGAACCTTTTGGATCTAAGGGAAATCCCCTGAGCTGTCTGCTGGCAAGCCAGATTCGAGTTGGAAGTTAAGGAGGAAAGAGCTCACACAATTGAGCAGCCGTGTTGCACAGTAGTTCGTGCGGGAGAACCGTGGAAGGCCCGAAATCCGGCCTGTTACTGTTTGCTGAGAGAAAGACTGAGAGAGAAAAAATTAGTCAGATAGTGATCCGCTCGGTGTGCTGTGAAGTCAGCTGCTGGATGGAAACCAGGCTCAACCTGAAGAGGACCGAAAATTTTGCCAAGCGCGATTGGTCTGTCAGGACCTCGGTTATCTTTATGCTCCCGGGTTTTAGCAGTGATCTTGCAATCAGGATCGAGTAGCCTATTGCCTGGTACAGAAATCCTTAGTTACATATAAATGTGCTGTGAACTGGAGGGGGGTCGCTATCAATTTCTCCCCAGAGCTGAGTTGTGTGTTGAGGGCTGGAAGCTGAACCCAGCTCACGTCGGACTGACTCCGCCTGCTCTTCCAATGGAGTCAGGACCCTGCTGCGAGGGCCTTGTTTCCCTACCCTGCTTTTTCTGGCAATCCAGAACAACCATCATTCATCCTGTTCTCAGCCTTGGGTATCATGAGTAGTAAACAAGGTAGCTCCCTGCAACATATCTTTTAAATCACAAGTGTGTCATCTGATTTGTTTGTTGTGTTATTTCCATGAATTGAGCCCTCCGGCTCTGGATTACAATCAGTGGGTGTGCATGTTAATTCTTTCTCCTCACAGGGCCCCTACCAGCTGCAACATCGGCCTACCCTGAGCAATGGTTCTGGCTAGCCCCTTTTCCATCCAGGGTGCCCAGAGAGTGTGACTGATAGGAACACTGACTGCATGCACAAGTGTGATATTTATAGTGTGCTTAAGCCAATTAACCTAATTGTCCCCCTCTTTATTATAGCCCCCTGAATAAATCAGAACTACTTCTTTTGCTGCAAACTATATTAACTATGGTGTCTGTTTAAGCCTAAGGTATTGCATAGTTGTTTTGTATTGCATCACTTTATTTTACAGGGGGTCCCTAGAAGCAAGCTGAAGGAGCCAGTCCTGGGGATAAGTGCTAAATCTAGGTGTATGTGCCACGCATGTCAGGGGTATTGGGAAGGTAAATATTGTGTATTGTGTGAGCCACTAGTGGGAAAAGGGGGGGGGGGTCACAGTGTCCCAGAGGACTGTGGCCTAGTTAGCTTGATCAAAACCAACCCTGACCTTTGGGTGGAAGCCCCCGTCACCGAACCTAGGCCCCTTAACCTGCTACTAGCCAAGTAGGCAGGGGCAGTAGCCCTTGGGATAGCGCCACCTAGGGGTTACACAGGCATTCCTCTTCCATCTAAGCCACTAGTTCAGGGAGCTTGTTACCCAGACTATGGGCATTGGTCCTCATCACCCTCCATTTTTTGATGGCCTTATCCCTTTTAGCCCTTTTCACCCTCCTTGTCCGTACTGCCTTTCCCTTTTTCTCCATTTACCCCATCCTGCTCCTTATCATCTTCTCTATCTTGGTGTTTACTTTGATAACCACCTTGTTTTGTGGGGGGTGGGGCTGGGATTTCCTGACTCCTTTTCTGTACTTCTCCCCTTGGCTAGTTTAAATGCTTGCCAATGAAGCATTTAAACCTATCACTTAGGATCCTGGTTCCCCATCCGGTGAGATATAGACCATCGCTCCAGTAAAGGCTTGTGTTCTTCCAGGTGGAACCCCAGTCCTCAATGAAGCCAAAACTCTGAGGTTAGCACCAGTTTTTCAAGCATTTGTTGAATCCTAAGTTGTGGAGTACCCTATCCTCACCCCAACCATAGACATGCAGCACCTCTGAGAAGGTTACAGTGCATGCTACTTATCTAAGGCCCCTCCCCAACTCCACAAATTCCTCCTGTACTGCTCTGATCCCATTGTCAGCCAGGTCATTTGTCCCTAGGTGGACAATGATGTCCAGCTTCATCTCCTGTGCTGCTGCTCCCACGATCCTGAGGATTCACTTCCTTTCCCTCCCAGCATGGTGTCAAGCAGGCACCTTACCTCCCTGTTCCCTCCCTCCCCAGTTATACCCAGCTAACGAATGAGTCCCCTACCAGGAGTTGTTTCCTTCCCCTGTGGGGTCCTGTGCCACCCTCCTATGGGTCTCCTCTGTGGAGGTTCCCAGCATTCTCCTTGGTTTCCACTTCTGGTGCCTCCATAGAGGAACCATGCACTGCCAGAATGCATATGAATTGTGGAGAGGTACAACTGGAGGGATGTGCCTCTGTTCCAATGCCCTCACCCTCCCTGATCCCACTGTGGTCCAACCGCTCCTCTTTCTTGGCAACCTTTGAGACAGTGGTAGTAGCCCTGCTGATCCCTGGGTGGGAGGAGGAGGTTTCCTAAATCCTCACGTGATTGGCCTGGAGATAGGCAACCTCCTCCCTCAGACCAGAGAGGTGCTTGCAAATAGGGTAGCATTGCAGCCTCAGAACATCTCCTTGAAGACTGTTACCCCACAGCCAGTGCATTGTACCACTCCCCACATGTCTCTCTCCCTTCCTGTTTAATTTTATTTCATTTTTTTTTTGTTAGTGTGTGCAAGCGTGTGCATGCGTATACCCCCTACACAGCATGCTGGGCTGTTAAGGATATGACAGGTGTATGCCCTTTGCCCTTTTGGGGAAGTGATATCACAATCCTTGGCATAAAGGAAATGATGCCCTTGAGGTGCGTGGGATGAGAAGCAGGGTAGGGGGGAACAAGCCTGTGCCCTCCAGAAATAAGAAATAATCAGCTATAGCTCTGACCCACCACCTGATAAGTGCTTTCCTTTCTTTCAGCAAGACAACCTGCACAACAATTTAACAGAAAATATACCCTGCAAAACACAATTTCAGCTGCTGCTCTCTTGGTTTCCATTGCTTTTCTTCTGTCTTCCTAGTTTACTGGCTCTGTCTGAATGTAAAGGAATTTTGGATGGGCAAGTCTGGACAAGTCCAGTTTTCAGCTGCTATTCTCTTGGTTTCCCTTGCTTCTGTCCTGTCTTCCTAGTCTGTTGGCTCTGTCAGAATTTAATGGCTTTGTGGTTGGGCAAGTCTGGGAGAGTCCTGTATTCAGCTGCTGCTCTCATTTTCCCTTGCTTCTCTGTTGTCATATAGAGCAGATATCTCACTTTTTTGGCAGGGTAAGCAGCAAAGATTGCCTTGGCAAGGTAGTAAGGGTAGGAGGAGGATTTGTCATGGTCAGCAAAGAAACAGCAGGAATTAGATCTGTGAATAGCATTTCATGTTAAAATACATATTTTTATTTGTGTAGGAGTGGCTCAAGAGAGCAAAACATAATCATTTAAGTTTTGCTTAGGCAGAACACACATTTTGTTTTAAAGAAATGATGTGTGAAAAATATTTTTGGCTGCACCAGACATCAGTCAGTCAGCTAATTGTGTAACACTATAAAACGCTGACACAAATATTGTGGGCAAACCTGTTCTGTACAAGATTAAAAAAAAAAAAAAACAACTACAAGCCACACAAACAGATTAAGTAGTTAAGGAGTCACAATCCCCTTCCCACCACAGTGAGTTACTGTTCCATCCAAATCCATTGTGTTGGAGTATTTTATTTTTGATCTATCATGTCAGCTGAAGAAGATTCCATTAAAAAAAAAAATATACTGTTTACAACAATAATATTTTTTTAAATCTGAAAGTATTGCAAGATATCTTGTTTCAATTGTCACATTTCATTCGCATTTTCTGTTTTTCTATGATGATGCTGAGGGTTGTGCTAGCAACAGTTCTTAATCACAGTTGAGGCTGGCACAGTTCATAGATTTTAAAAAAGGAATTTTAAATGTACTTACAATAATAGTAAAAATACATTGGCCTAGATATTCAGAGCAGTTGCGCACTGCACAACCAAGATGCGCCGGTACAACTACAAAAGTGCACCGCAGAGCTATATTCAACCACAGCAGAGTCACTGCGCAAGTCATGTTGCTCCATGGCACAAATGAAATGTATGCAGTGCAAGTGCAAGGGGGTGTACCCATGAATATGCCGTGCAATAGCATATTCAGCCAAAAACCATGGCGCACGTCAGGAGCAAACCACAGGATGCCCCAGTCAAATTTCAACCTATAAAAACAGGCTCAAACACACACACACACACACGCAGCAGAGGCACAACCCAGAGCTGAATACAGAGCACCATGGATGCAGGTCCATTTAACATGGAGCAGGTAATGAGGTGTGTGAGGAGGAGGGAGGAACACCAACGTGGCCGACAAAGGGTGCATCAGCGGTATGCCCAACACGGATGATATTGTGCCCACCTCACCTTTGAGGACTATAGTGATGTGGAGATCATGGGCTGGTACAGCCTGAACAGGGCAATTCCATAAGGAACTGCAGGCACCCACCAGATGGAGTCATGCCATGTCTGTGGAGACCAAAGGTGACAGCAGTGATGTGCCTGCTCACCACGGGCACCTTCAAGAGACCAACGGTTAACACCACAGGGATCACCCAGTTGGCCACATCCCATCTCCTCACACAGATTCTCAACTCTTTGTTGCCACATGCTTCAGAGTGCTTATGATTCCCAAGCACACAGGCAAAAATGTACAGTAAACATGCAGGACTTCCACAGGGTGGCATGCATGACAGGTGTGACAGGGGCCATAGACTGCAACCACATAGCAATACGCACAACATCTGGCCCAGAGGGGATTACATACATGAGCAGGAAATGATACTCCTCCATCAACTGCCAGGTGGTGTGCAGTGCCATGGGGCGCATCACCAATGTCAGCACCACACACCCAGAAAGTGCACACGACACCTACATCTGGCACAGTTCAATCCTGTGCCAGAGATTTGAGCATGGGGATATCCCTACAGGGCACCTTATAGGTGAGCAAGGCATTGGGATGGATGCAGGTGAAGCAATGCCGGGGAGGGAAGGTGACAACACAGGGGAGGGGGCAGGAGGCAGGGGGCAGCAGGGGTGAGGGGGTGCACAGGCAATGAACAGTGATAACCATATCCTCTCCCCACACAGGTGACAGTGCATATCCGCTAAGGCCCTGGCTTCTCACCCCCTACCTGTGACCATCCACACCCCAGAAGAAGACAGATACAATGAGGCACACACCGCCACACTCAATGTCATCAACCGTGTCTTTGGCATGCTCAAGATGATGATAATAATAATAAAAATAATAATATTTATTTATACCGTACCTTTTTAAAAATCAAGTCGCTTTAACAGAAGATTCAAATAAAACAGTATAATAAAACACACATACAATAAATACTAGTTCATAAAAGCAATAGAAAAACATCAAGTCATATACACTTGATACCACAGATAGGTCTTCGGGGCCTGTTTAAACTTCTCCATAGATGTGCCCTCCTGAAGTGGATGGGGTAGAGAATTCTGTGATACATAAAATCATGAGCCCCAAAGATTTCAAAGAAACCCTTGGAATCTCTAGCAACCCCTCGTCCACTGAGCGGAGCAATCGCCAAGGCAGTAAGGTACCAGAAGCTCTTTCAGGTAGTCCGGGCCAAGTCCGTGTAGGGCTTTATATGTCAGAAGTCCAACTTTAAAGGTGATCTGACATGATACTGGCAGCCAGTGCAGATCACACAGCATGGGAGAAATATGACAGTTATGGGGAGTACCTGTCAATAATCGGGCTGCAGCATTCTGCACTTGCTGCAAGCAGTGGATATCAACCCCTGGTAGCCTAGATAAATGCAGTTGCAATAATCAAGACATGAGGTCACAAAGGTATGGACCAAAGTAGGCATATCATGGGATGGAACAAGGTGCTTAATCTTGGAGATGTTCCTCAGATGGAAAAGGAAGATTTGATGGCCGCTGACACCTGCAAGTGCAGTGTCAGCCTGTCGTCAAAAATCACCCCCAGATTTTGCACCTGTTCAGAAGTGGGGAGCTGGGAGCCACCAAGAAAAAGTCCTGAAGGCAAACCAGCTCCCCTCCCCCATCCGGTGATCTGGGTCCACAACCAACACCTCCATCTTCTCCAAGTTCAACCTCAGCCAACTTGAATCTATCCAATTCTGGATTTCAGTGAGGCAGTTGTTAAATATCATGAAAGCCCTATCCTGGTCAGGTGCAAAAGATAGTTAGAGCTGGGTATCATCAGCATAGCAGTGAAACCTCAGCCTATACCTTCTTACAATGTCTCCGAGGGGCAGCATATAAACTACGAACAACATGGGGGACAACGCCAAACCCTGAGATACCCCACATGACAGAGAGACTGGGCCAGAGGAATTAATCCCCAACACCACCCTCTGAGTTCTGCCAGTGTGGAAAGATCTAAACCATCCAAGGACTGTACCAGACAGGCCACAGATGAACCTCAGGCATTCGAGAAGAACCCCATGGTCCACAGTATCAAACACTGAAGAGAGATCAAGAAGAACCAAGATGGAAAGGCTCTTCCGATCTCTCGCCATCAGGAGATCATTGAGAACCATCACCAGCGCAGTCTCGGTACTATGCCTCTTTCAAAAACCTGACTGGAATGGTTCATAGATGTCATGGATGGTCAAATGGTTCTCCAGCTGCATGATCATTACTTTCTCAAACACCTTCCCCACAATGGGAGGGTTAGAGATTGGTCTGTAGTTTGCATGGCAGTCTGGGTCCAAAGAAGCTTTCTTCAAGAGTGGCGTCACCACCACCACCTCTTTCAGGGAGCTAGGAAACTCACCTGTCTCCAAGGAGCACCAGACTATCCATGCTAGGACTGGGCCAATGGTATCCCAGCAACCCTTAATCAGGGAAGTTGGGCCCGGATCCAAACTACAGCATGTAGGGTACATACCCTGGACAACCCGCATGACATCAATGAGCTCTGGTCAGGCAAAAGAACTCCAGGACAGCTCGGGGTTAGTGACCAAGAACCAATCCATAGCTTCTCCCATAAAAGTTGCAGGTCAGAGCACTGCCCTGATGTCAGCCACCTTAGCCACAAAGAAGAAAGCAAGCTCTTCACACTCTACCTATGAAAAAGCTCTTCAAACCTGCAAGCAGGCTGAGTTGCACAGTCTGTCTACAGTTTCAAACAGCTGAGCTGGTTGATTCTGAGCAGCTGCAACCTCCCTGGACAGGAACTCTGCCTTCTTACGGGAGATTGCGGAATGTTAGACTTGATAGTGTTCCATCAATCTACGATGGTCAGCATCAAGAGCGGATCTTTACCAACAACGTTCTAATCTTCATCCTTGTGGCCACATCTCCCTCAAGGTCCCATCAAACTATGGGGTCCGAGGGCAAAGGGGGAGAGGATGAACACGGACAGGAGCAATGATATCCAGAGCCAAGGAGATGGCCTTATTATAAGCCAGTACCAAGGCTTCTGGGTCACTGATCACTCCAGAAAACTACGATAGGTCAAGCATCTCTGTCAGGCCCTCAGAGCTTATACCTCACAAAGGGCAGTACCTGACCATCTCCACAGGGGTAGGCCTAAAAAGGGGGAGACAAAAACTGAACCCCATGGAGTAGTGATTGGACCATCTGACTGGTTCCACCCCCAAATCAAAGGCATCAATCCCCAGGAGAAAGACTAAGTCAAGGGAGTGACCACCTTTATGAGATGCGGTTCTGTTGCCTAGACAGGTCAGGTGGTGCCTGACAGTACATCCCATTGAAAGCCTGTGACCTATTCCTGGCCTGCTGCATGCTGCACAACATGACCATTGACCATGGGATAGCAGTCCAGGTGGATGAGAGTGACAGCAGTGGGGATGACTTGGACGAGGGCCCGGAAGGGGGTGAGCAGCCACCCATGGGGAAGTGGGATCCCAGGCTGGCGGCAGAGGGCAGGAGGCACAGGGCCATCATCAAACAGGAGCATTATGGAGCTCACAGGTAAGTGGAACAACACATGTGTTGGGACTGCATTGACCACCATCCCACCCACAGGATGGACAGGCACATAGGGGATTCATGCAGTGACACATGCACACACAACATGCATGGTGAATGCAGGGACACATAGACACACACACACACACACGCACAGACAGAGCACAGGCATGGGCAAACACACAGGCTTCAGGGCATGGTATGGATCAGACACATGACACCGGTGCACAGGCACAGCCAGCATGGAGCTGCCTTCATCACACCCACACCAAAAGGTCCAGCAGCTCAGCCCACACACACACAGAGGGCGTGCACCAAACCACACATGCACACCACCACATGCATAGGGCAACACCATTTGTGTGTGCGCTACGCAGCAGCAGCTGACAACAGGAAAGGGCAGCATATCCAGCAGGCCTACCATGCAGTGGCATGGCCACCATGACCACATGGGTGCTACACCCAGGCTGCTCAGCAGCCATGTGCTGCGCAACAGCCACCGGGGGAGTGTCAAGCACACTGCTGGGTGGAGGCTCGAAACATGACCGGTACTCTACTGGGGTGTAGAACCGGCTGAACATGGTTGCACAGGGAGATTTGGGGATGGCTATGTTGAGCCCGTTAGCTATGCAGGGTCACCAGACTCGGGACCTTGGTGTTGAGGTATTACTGCGGGGAGTCCGACACTCATGGCCATGCCCAGTGGATGTCAGTGATGCAAATCCAGCTGCAATGAAACCGGCTAAGCTGTCCAGTGATGAGGTTGTGGCCTCCTGCAGCTGGAGTATCTCATCAATGAGCTGCACATGTACACTGTCCTGCAGCTCGGCCAGCTGATGCACCGTAGCTCGCAGTATAAGGAGCTCCGTCCCTAGCATTGCCTGGTTATCTACAGATGTCTGCAGCAGCCAGTTGTGCTCAGCCAGCCTGTCAGCATCTTGCGCATCCTGGGATGGATGCCAGCATGCTGGTCAACACCTCACTCTGGTGGACGCTGCACGGGGGACCACACGGGGGTAGTGTGGCTATGGGTGCACTGGAGGTGGCCCCTGTGGCATGCTGCCCAGTGGTCACTGCATCCTGCTGCCGCTGTCCATCCATCTGCTGGGCCATGACCAGTGCAGCCGTGCTCACAACAGCACCCCCCCCACCAGGCACAGCAGTGGCACCACTTGCCACTGTGTGGCCATTGATAGCGGGCAGCTGCATGGCCGCCAGAGTGACACTAGTCCCGGACAATGCCTGGGACTGTCCCTGGACCCTGGCTGGCACCCCATGCCTGGTGCTGTGGATGAGTGTCATATTATCATCAGTCAGACACCCCGCCCAGCTGGGTGCCTGCACACAGCACAGGCAGGCCCTCACCTAGCAGGAGCTCAGGCAGCACATCATCCAACTCCAGCCCCAGGATGTCAAGCAGCCCCACACTGTCACATCGTGGTCGGTCTCTGCTCTGGTTGCCCATGGACATAATCTGCACCACCTCCTCTGGTCCTATGTTGGTGTCCTTCTCCTCCTGTGCCACTCCACGGACACATGATGGCACTGGAACCTGGAAACACAGAGTCAGCGTAGGTGTAGCACCCATGCAGGCAGGGCCCACACCCAAGGGTGCACAATGCCATGGCCACCATCCACTGGTCCACTGTGCACAGATGCACTCCTCACCCACATGGGCCACAGAGCATGGTGGCAGGCCTGTATGCATGGTACTGCCCATATCCCCCCATGCATAGCATGTGGTGACCCACCATGCTGTGAGGGGCTGCCACCCATCTGGAAACCACCAGAAGGAATGTCCTCTATGGTGGCACAGCTGATGGTTACTGCCACCAACTCCTCCGTCACCATCTGTGCCAATGTGGTGGATGGTCCGCCACCCATCCTGCTGCAGGACACCCTGATGGCTACCACTTTCTCCTTAATACAGAGTTTGTCCATCCTCACCTACTTGCACCATTTCTGGGCACTGCTCTGGTGCCTGACATGTGCATTGACATAGGTGGCCACTGCATTCCACCCAGCCAACCTGTCCTGTGGTGTGCCCATGACACCACTCAGCAGGGCCTCCCTGTTGAGGTAGGCCTTGAAGAGGGCCTGCTGCTCCTCCTTAGTGAAATTGGGCCTGCGCTTCCATGCAGGCCTATGCTTCTTCTCTCCATCAGCAGCAAACATTATACTACCTGTGGACAGTGACAGAAATGATGTCAGCAACAGCATGGCACAGAAAGGTGCTCCATTGCTATGTTGGTTTGGGCCTCTCACTCCCAGCTTTATCATCCCCTTACCAAACTGGCTGCAATACCGGTCTGTGGCCTGTGCTGTGGCATGGTGCTTTTCAAGCGCAACGCAAGCAAATTAGCCTGTGTGCAATGGTAATGAGCTGTAAATGATCCCTGTTGCACCGTGAATAGCCTAATGAGGTGATTTGCATATGGTGACTGAATATTTTGCTCTTGCGCAGTGCTCAACCAGGATGCGCTGGAGCAATCGTGTGGCCCATTTCCAGTGCATGCACAGTGCACAGGCATGCAGTGTGCATGTGTGCAACTGTGTGCATTGGCCTATCATGTGACCATGTGCAGTGTGCAATATACCACCATTGCACATGTAGTGATGGTCACCTATCATGCAACCACGCACATCATAGTGCAATGTCCCATGGCACAACTGCTCAGGATATGCTATGCCGCATACAGCACAGGGTGGGGTCATGTGCAATGTTGCACAGGGTCACACCTTGTGCCATTAGGGTCACGGCCATGACCCTGTTCACTCGCCAGGCCATGCCACTGTGTGCATGCATGGTGCTGCACAATACACCACCACAGCACATGCCAAAAGCTGCATCCATGTGCTGCTTGGTCACAGACAAAGGTACGCTATTGTGTAATGTACTTGGGCTGCACCATGTGCATGCTGTGAAGGCCACAAAACTTCCTACAGTTGGGTGTACTTGTGCCATGGTGGGCAATGCCAGAATGTGTCAGGTGGTTAACTGGACAGAGGTAGAGATGTGCAACCTGGTTGTACTGGTGGAGTCCTATGAGCCCCATCTATTTGGGCAGGTGACCTTGCAGCAGCCAAGGACAGAGGTGTGAGCACACCTCGCCACTGCCCTGGAATGCCACATGAGGGTGCCACGCACTGCTGAGCAGTGCCGGCACTGGTACGGAGACCTCAGAAGGAGGGATCCCAGATGGCTGTGATGGCTCCAGGCATGGATGCAGTGTGACACATTGCCACAGCCAGGTTAGCATTCCAATGCATCATGCATGCCCATGGTGTACCTGTACTGGGCATCCAGATGTGCAGAATGTGTAGCTGCTGTGGGGCCACAGTTCCAGTGGTTGTTGAGTGTCCTACATGGTAGACACATGCAATGCTGTTGTGTGTGTTGCTGTCGTGTAGGCACCAGGGCCACCAGGTGGGCAGTGTACTGTCCTGCGCTGTGCCAGCTGTGTGCCAGGAGTGTGTGTGTGTGTGTGTGAGACAGTCCTCTCATATCCACCTCTCTCTTATCCATCCACAGGTCCAGAAGACCACAGGAGGGCTATGGCAGCCACGGACGTCCAGTGGGGGCATCGGTGCAGCACAAGCCAGGTAAGCATGTTTACATTACTGTACTATGCATTTGTGAGTCACTGTAGGTCACAGAGTTCCAGCCATGGTCACTGCTGCCATGTGTGGGCACTGCCTGGGTGAGTGCAAGGCCCAGACGACATGCAGGTGCTGCACTGCATGTGTGTGTACCATGCCCGTGTCCACTGTGCCACCGTGGGGGTTGTGCTCATAGCCACCACTGTATGTGTGACCACAGGTGACTGCAGTCTGCATCATGTGCCTTGCATGTGCACCACTGCACCCATTGTGCAGCCCTGTGTGCCTGTCCACAATGCTCTGGTGTGCTGTGTGGATGACTGGTGCAGCCCTCCATGCACGGGACCTTGGGGGTCTGTCCACTGGTGTGTGCCTACGCTGTTCAGTGCACATGCTTGGGTGGGCTGGGGCTCCATCTGGCATTTTGTTTATTGCCAGTTCTGTCCCTTCTACTAGGTCAGGTAAGAGCGCAGCAACGGAGGAGGTTGGGCAGGATAGCGAGGACCATATTCATCATACTCGGACAGCAGTGGAGGATGACATCCATGATGGCACGATTGATCGGCCTGATGTGATGCCACCTGTGGGAGACAGTGGCCATGAGGAGTGACCTAGGGAGAGTGGAGGCTGCACTGGGCAGCAGGTGTTAACTTGCCCTGGTCCCATTGGGACCATGGTCTGACTTTGCCCTACCCTTCCCCTCTTGCCCTGTCCATCCCCCTGTCCCAATGTACAGCCAAAGGACCTCATCCCCCACTTCCCATGCCCCCTCACTATTGTATTTGTTTTGATGCCCTGTACATAGTTGCCCTGTTGGCTGTGTTGTTTGTTTTGTTGCAAGTAAACACTTGCTTTGCTACACCTTCTGTGTCTATGTTTCCTTTTTAGGTGGTGTGTGGAGCCATGCTGCAGGTGTCTGTTAGGCTGTACTTGGGCATGTCCCTAGTGTCCCACTTGGGGTATTGCTCCTGTGTGCACTGGGCCTGTGTGCTGTGTCCCTGTCTTGTGCATGTCCCTGTGTGGTGGGTGTCATGCTGGCCTTTGCCTGCCCCTGCACCTTGTGCCCTTGTCTCCCTGCACTGCCCTTCTGTCCACCTGTTGTGTTTGCCACCACCATTGTGCCCTGTGGTGCTGTTCCTTTCTCCAGTCCAGGTGGCAGCCCATGTGCCCCTGGGTGGCCTGTGCCTCCCTCTCCCCTTGGCCACTGTCCTACATGTTTGTGTGTTATCCTGGCACCATGGCCACAGCCCCTGCAGCACAGCCTGTTGGGTACATATTGTGTGGCTTACTGGCAGTGCTGGTGTGTTGCTCTGTTGCCCTATGCCACTGTTGGTGGCCTGGGGTCCTGTTTCTGCCATCCCCTGGTGCCCTATGGTGCCTCTGGGACAGTGTGGCCCTGTTGTCTGTGGCTGGCCATGCTGGTGAGGTACTGTGCCTCTGTGCTCCTGTGCATCCCTGCCATTGTGTCCCTGTTGCCTGTTGCCCTTGCTCGGCCTGCTGGGTTGCGTGTCCTGACCTGCTTCCATGCATTCCTGGATACGCCAAGGCATCTATGGTTGTGCTGTAGCACATCCTTTCTATATTCAGCCTGCCTTATGCCAGCGCATGTCAGTGGCGTATCCTCTGAATATGGTCTCCTTTGCCACATGGCACATCTGCATTGCACTGCACCATCATTGCGCACATCTTGGGTGCATGTCTGAATATCTAGGTCATTATTTACTAGATTAGCATGGCGAGCTACTTTGTTCACACTGTAGCTTCTTTTCTGTGCTGATACTGAGTGTTGTGACAGTGATAGTCCAGCACTCCTGCTGAGTCTGTGGCAAGACCAATTTATAAAAATGAATTATTGATTTTAAACACTTGCATTAACTGATACAATTTGATAATAATAAGCCATTTATGAGAGCAGTGACTTGGAAAGATGCTTTGTTCACATTCTCACATTTCACGAGGGGAAGGAAAAAGCATGCTTTTGATTTTATTCTTGAACCTATCCAAGAATCCCACCCTAGCGTACACTACAAATGCATCATCCCCATTATTCATCGCTCCAGTTCCAAACACTAGCAAACTAGAACCTGGCCATAATGCACATCTCTGGTGAACAAAACAATAGCAACTTTATCAGTGACCACTATGTCACCAGCACACCTGCAGTACAAATGTGGCCATCTAGCACTCCAGGTGGGAAGATGATGCTTTTTCAGAAGAAAAAGGATCACTTGATTTATACTTGTATAGTGCACTGAAGCAGCAGTCCTGTTGTGCAACTGACGGTTCCATTCTTTTTGCACCACTCCAAGAATTCCACTTCTATCCACATAATAGAAATGTGCCTGACTGTCCTTACACTATAATCATCAGCCTCAGTTCCAAAAAAAGGCAAATATAATCATAGAAACATAGATGTTGTCACCAGAAAATGGGAAAGGGGAAATTGTTTAACCAGGAAATGCACACAAAGCTGAAGCGTGTTTCCAGTTGAGACCTGGGAGCAAAAGGAAGTTAAGTGATTTGCTCAGGGTCACACAGGATGCATGTGAGGGCTATGGGATTTAAATCCATGTCTCCAGGTTTGCAACTCAGTGCCCTAAACCACTGTGCTGTACTGCTTCCCTGGGAAAAGGTCCTCCAGCGCATTGAGTTTGCTTGGCCCTACCTACTGTACCATATCTACTGTCATGTCTGATTTTTACCCGTCATTGAATCCCTGCACTCATTTTACCCTGACTACCTTCCTTTGTAGCCAATTCTTCCTCTCCACCACACTTCCCATAACAAAATATCTTCTGATGTCCCTCATAAATGTACCTCCTGCCAGATTCATTGAGTTCCCCTGGTGCTGGTGCTTGTATTCCTATTCAGTTTAAACAGCTCTTCACTGTCAACTTTTTTAATCTTGTGGAGGTATTGTATTTCTCTGACATGTCCTCCTTCTCCCTTCTCATCAGCAGTGTATACATGTTGAGATTTGGCAACTTCTCCATGTATGCATACGTTTACTGCCTTTGAATCTTTCTGGTTACTATCCTCTACACTGCTTCTATCCTGTCGCTATCTTTCTTCAAGTGGGGGGGGCAACAGATTTTTACACAGTACTCTAGGAGAGAATGTACCAGTGCAGTCCCTCAAAGAGATGCACTGCATCACAGTAAAGCAAGTAAATTGCCTCTTAGATGCCCCTCCCCCCAATCAGTTACTTTCTGTGCTTGTTGGTTTTTGGAGACTGAAGACTTATAAGGGACCTGTGCACCAGAAGAATCACCTTGCTCTACCTGCTACTAATCCCTAATCCTATACATGCCAGCATCCTATTTGCCATCCTGAATGCAAACTAGTAGCAGCACTCTGGGAGCAATGCAGAAGTGGATTGAAAAACATTCAGATAACTGAAGCCGAGTTGTACTCTGCAATAGAGATATATTGACTGTGTAACCATGAATAAAAAAACACAAACACAATACTGTGAATTAAATCTACTGTTCTTCTGCATTGCTCCTGGGGTTCTGCTATTTGTGTGTGTTTGTGTTTGTAAAACTGAGAAAGCATCCACCTACTGCTCTAATATTGGAAATCAGTGCTTTTTCTTATTTGTCTTCTCCACTACCAGGTTGTAGTGAGCTGTTATTTTCAAATTGTCTGATAGTATTACCCACCAGGTCCCTTGCCTCTGCCATACTCTCCTGTACAAAATATCCTTTTCTGTGTATAATGCTTGGATCTCTTTCACCCATGTGCATTAACTCACACTTTTTGTGTTGAATATCAACTGCCAAACCCTTTGCTTCTTCAATAACCTTTTGAGATCTTCTTTCCTGCTTCTTACCACTCTTCACTGTCTACACTTTTGCAAATCTTTATATTGTACACTAAGAGGAAACCTTTTCCTTGAGCTCCACTTCCATATCACAAATAAAAATGCTGAAGAGAAATGGTCCTAAGACCGATCCTTGTGGAACTCACTGGTGATCCCAACCACTGAGAATTCCCCATTAATGACAATCCTCTAGATGGTATCCTGTGATAAGGGTGTCCACTATAGCGCTTACAAAAGGGTGACTCAATAGTGGCACCTGTTCACAGGTCTACTGGACGGGGGGGTTAATATGACTATAGTGACATCCTGTCACTATATGTACATGCACATAGGAGGGAGCGAGCATGCAGTACGATGGCGAAGGCGAGTGAGGATTTGTGAGGCGTAGCATGGTAGTGGGCTTCTGAGCTGATCATGTGGTGTGGTGGGTTCATGGCAGGCTAGGGTTGGGAGGGTGCTAGGTTCGATGCTGGGCGCATCAATATTTTTGCATCGGTCCAGGATTTTTTTTTTTTTTCAACCCCTCAACATGCACCCCCTTGCAGTAGAGAATCCTTTAATGGCGAGATGCGGGGGCTATTTGCATACCTAAAAAAACTGTTTAAAGTGCCCTTTGGTGTGTTATGAGTGTACATCTCCAAAATCGATTTTTGCCGATGTATACATGCCCTAATGGCGATCCCCATTATCACATAGAACTCCTCTAAATTCTGTCACTTTACCATTTTTTATTCATATTGAGATTTTATTTCCCACTCCCATGTCCCCCAGATTCTTAATTATCCATCTATGTGTGGCAGAGTCAAAGGCTTAACTGAAATCCAGGTACAACAAATCCTCTGCCTGCCGTGTGTCTACCACCGTCATCACTGAATTAAATGAATAGATTGGATTAATTTGACATGGTCTCTCCCTGTGTATCCATGCTCTCTAACACCCTGAACTCCACTTTCCTTCAAGAAATCCACAAGCATCCACTTTATTAGGGTTTCTAGCAGCTTTCCCACTATTGACATTAAACTGACTGGTCTGTATTTCTTAGGTGCATGCTTGCTTCTGCTGTTGTTCAGGGGAGCAGGCAGTTAGTTTGTCTTCACAGAGCTGGACATAAATCCAAAAAAGTTGAATATTTTAAAAAGTATATTTTATACAAGCACATGTAAAAATGATGGCATTTTAAGGAAATATGCTGAGTGATATTCCTTATCTCTTTTAGTATTGCCTTTATTAATACTGTCAGTGTTAGATACAGATTTTGTTTTATTGTTAGCTCATATATTTGGAATGTGATGTAGCCACTTTATAGGATTTATAATATCTGTACATGTATGTTTCCTTTTTTACGTACCTTACTATATACCTACTAACAAACTGTGTGGCCTAGTTGAGGGGAGGTTATTTCATCAGTGACCATGCCTTGAAAAAGCTCATGTCATTGCACAAAATGTTGGCTTATAAAGGTGAGTGTTGCTACCATGTTTTTATCTATGTTTGAATAAAATAAACTTTATAATGTATCCAAGCTTTTGGAATTATGTTCGGCTCTGTGAAGCCTGACTACCTGCCTGTTCTCTCTATAATTTTGTTGTGGCTCCAGTTTAGTTCTAGTGGCTGCTTTCTTTTTGCTAGTTTATCTTGTGTAGTGGAACTATATTTGGCATCTTCCATTCCTTAGGTGCCATCCCCATCTAAAGTGAGCTGATAAGAAGCTCAGACAGTACTGCAGCCAGGACCATCCCCATGTCTTTCAGTACTCTAGGATGCAGCCCTGCTGGGACCATGGACTTGTCCATCTTTTTCTCACTGACACCCCCCACCCCTTTCCCCTTGCCTTGACTACACAGTGTGATAATGGCTTTTCAGCCTCTGCTATAAATACCGAACAAAAAAAACTGATTTAGAATGTCCTCTTTCCATTTATCTTCCTTCATCTCCCATCCATCCCATTTTAGCGTGACAGATACCTATTTTGTTTTGTATTTCTTGCATATGTCATGAAAGAATGTATAAGGATGAAGAACCACAGTGCAAAAGCACTGATTTGCAAATACGTATGTTTTATGCCCCTTCATCCCCTTCACTATTCTCAGCTCTGTATCAGACTTGTCACTTTCACCACCTTGCTGGCCTCCTGAATTTTATTTAGATACTCTACCCTATCTCCCTCTTCCAGGCTGTTTTTGTATTTACTGAGCACCTTTCTCTTTTCTCACATAGCCTCTCCCTCCTTCTATATGTCCCAAAGTGGCTTCCTGACCCTCCTCTTTTTTCCCTACTAACCTGATACAATGACTTGTGACCTGTATTATTGCATCCCTTATTAATCCCCATTTCATTTCTACCCTTCTACTGCCATTAACCTTTCTAGCTTCTCCTCTAACAACTCCCTCATAGTGCCAAAGTCCACCAATCTGAACTTCAGGATTTTTGTTCATGATTTGTTCTCTGCTTCTAATATGATAAAAGAAATAACATGGATTGAAGGCCACTGGTTCTCAATTTATCACATGCTGTAATCTCCACTATACTATTCCTGTTTATGATGACTAAGTCAAGGATGTCCCCCTACCTTGTAGGATCCTTGACCCATTGGATCAGGAATGTTTCCTGTGACACCTCTACCAGCAGCTAATCCCTACCACGCACTGCTTCTGGGATCCTCCAGTCCATAAGTGTCATGCTGGAGACACCAATTAGTAGCAACTCCCCCTGCTTTGTTGCCCTTCTAATTTCATCCTTGATTTCTTTGTCAGTAACCTCTTTTTATGATAATGGTCTATATACCACTCCTATCCTGATGGTTCTCCTCTCATTTGTGAGTATCTGAACACACACTGTCACTATGGACTTACCTCCACCACTATCCCAGACCTCTCCTGTGAATACTGAAATGGTCCAGTCCCAGTCATGGTACTGTGTGGCCCATGTTTCCACTATCACTCCTATGTCCAAGCATGCTTATGCCCCCACTGCATGAAGGTTCCTGGTTTTGTTCCCATGCATTAGGCATTAATACACATAGCCTTTTATGTCACTTGCTTATCTCCCCCAAACTGCTTGACCCCAAGCATTCCCCCGACCCTTCTTTGGCCCCTATGACACCACCATGATGCCCTGAATTTCCAGCAGCTCTTGAACTATAACTCAATACATTACCCCATTGATCACACTTTGCTTCCTCTCTGCTTCCCCCATCTACTAGTGCTAGGTTGATGCCCTCCTGGCCTCCCTCATATGCATCATTTCACCTATCAGTAACTGATTTGCATCTTTCCTCTGCTAACTTAAAATTACCTCAATGTGCAACATGAAACTGTGTCCACAAATCCTGGTTCCTGTACTAAATTTAGTCCATCCTGTTGGTATAGTTTTTTATCATTCCAGAAGTACACCCAGTCTCCCACATACCCACAACCCTATTTTCTACAACAGTCCTTCAGCCAGGCATTAAAGATCATGATCAGGAGATGATTCCCCCTCTTAACTAGGTCAAACAGGCAGGAGTTTGGAGGAGGTTACTGATGCTGCTGCACTCTTGAGCCTCCCTTATAGCTTGCTGAAGCTATCCTTTACTTCCCCCAACAGCCTCCTAGCCACATGATTCATCCCAAGGTGGACAATCACATTAAACCCTACCTACACCATCCCCCTGACCATTTTCTTTAGTCAGTGTGTATCTGTCCCAGTTGATGCCCCTGGAAGAGACGTAACTATCCTACCTCTCTGGTGTTCTGCACCCACTATTTTCTCTGTAGCCTTACAATGGAATCCCCTCATAATAATGTTTTTAGTCTTTCCTTCCCTTGAAGTTCAGAATTCATCTCATCTGTTTCCCTGGGGGACAGACATGGTATCCTAGGAGATAACAGGTTCACATCTCTGCCTTGGAGAACTGGACCTTTGGAGTTGTACAGGGGAGTGACAGTTCAATTTCACCACTTATGGGCCCCCACAGTTGCTCAAGAAGACCCCTTTTCCTCATTTCCCTCTTCCCCACTACAGGCCATCCCCTGGATCTTAAGTGTTTTGGGGAGGAGAAGTAGCAGCTGTCCTCATTAGCCCCAACTTGAACTTGCTCATTAGATGACTAAGTTCAGCCTTTACTGTGGTAAATTCCATAGGCAATGTCTCAATCCTGATGCACATTGGATACTCCCACCATCTTAAGATGACCTCTCTGAAAATGGCTGCTCTGCAAGTGTAGCATTCTATTAGGATTTGTTCCTCTCTTCCTACCTTCTTGCTTCTACTCCCCACATCTTTCAGAACTATTCTCATAGTTTCCTGATCTGCCTGTTGCCCGAGGGATTACTTGAATAGCTGTTTAAAAGTACTTAAGCAACTCTGCTACAAGTACCCATTCATCTGGATAGCCCAGGTAGGATTTCTCCAGAAGTTATATAAAAAATGGCATTAGTCTGTCAATCCCTTCACTAGTATTGTGAGTGTCCCAGTGACTGCTCTCCTTCCTTAGATAAGAGGAACAAGTCTCTCACTGCAGGACTGCTGCATGGGGAAGACAAGGTGGTAGCACAGATGGAAGCATGCATGAGGGGAGCAGCTGCCACTGGAATTTATTTCTGGTGCATATGTGTGCTGTAACATGCATGCGCACTTGAGCCACTGCAGGAGATGCCCCTAGGTAGAACAATGCAAAATGACTGGGCTGCCACATGTGGTGATCTCTGCAGGCTTTTGTATGACCAAAACTACTGGCTACCTACCACAATGTTGTCCTGGGTAAGTTGTGGACCACTAGTAAGACAATGAGAAGGTCAATGACAGGGGTGGGTGGTTGCAGTCATTCAGATCTGGGGTTAGAAAATGTATAAACTTTGGAAAAAAAAAAGAAAACTTTTGCTTGGATAACTATCTGGATCATAATGACTAGTTAAAGAATGAACAGTCAAACAGGTTCTAAACACTGAAATCCTTGTTCCTTGACCAATCCCAAATTAGTCATTATTATTTGGTTATTTAGTTTTTGTTTACCAGGTCAGTGCACTAGCCATAGCAATGACTATTTTCAGGCATGACCCAGGAGGGTACAGTACAACAATGCAGGCAGAACATTTCAATACAAGTTCAACATAGTTGACAGCAGTATACAGAGTAAGTAGAGAAAAAGGTGACTACAGACAAAGTAGATGCAGTAACAGTGTGAGAAATTAATATACAAAAGAGGTAGCTACAGACAAGGTAGATACAATAACAGTGCGAGAGGAATAATATACAGAAACAGTTTAATATGCAAGGTTACATAACTTTTATATTCTGAGGAAAAACAAGAAAGATTATAAATGCTACAGTAATCATTTGGGGTTGACAGTAGGGAAAAACTAGGGGATAGGAATGAGGGAGATAGAAGAGGCAGGAAGAAGTTTAGGGATGAGTCTAAGTTGGAGGTAGGATAGACAGGAGGAGGGAAGTGCTATTTATTTAGTAGAAGCAAAACAGAAGAGGTGGGGAGAGACGAGGAAGGAAGGAAGTGAGAGCTAAGAGGGTTTGAAACAGGAGCACTTGCAGGAGGACTCAAGATGGGTATGCAATTGATTCTTAAATGTTGCATAAGATGGTGCTTGGTGCAAGGTTAGAGGGAGAGAGGGAGCAAACATTATGCTAAAGTATGTAAAAGAATAAATATTTTAGACAAGAGATTCAAAAACTAGAACATTTAGGTTTCAAAAAAGAATACTGAAAGGTTCATCTCTAAATAACATTCAATTTATGGTGAATGTCAACTAAGCATCTTAGTCTCGCTGTTGCATGTAATATGGTGGAGCTGGAAAAGAGTAAGTGACTGTGCAAAAAAATAGTGCTCTTTTGAACTGAAGCCTGTCTTTTTCACCATTTTTTCAATAAGGCTGCTTTTTGCCTCTGCATATCAGAGTTAGGTAAGACGTATTGCTATTATTTAGTATAGAAAAGGGGCTCTGGATGCCTGGAATACTTTCTAATGCACCTACTGAAAAGAAGGATTTGATAGCACACCACTGTGAATACAGCATGGCTGTGGACAGCTATGTTCTTCCACCTGAGTGGAATATCTCTCCGCATCTTCGCCAGTACAATGCAGATGTTCCACCCCCCCCCCACTCCCTGCTGTACTATGTTTGGATGCACCCATTATCAGTTGTCCATGTGTCATTTCTTTGTACACACAGTACATAAATTGCCGGGGAGTAACATAATAATGCTGTGTTTGTCCTTTTTTGGTAAAAATTGAAATAAAGCTTTCCGACCTGAAAGGCTGTCAGCCACTGCTCTCATTTGGTCCATGCTATACATATAGTGCTGAGCTCAGGGTTCACTTGTGCATGAGTGTGATTTGAATTTTTTGGAGCACATAAACTAAATGCATTCCTTGATACTATGTGTTTTTCAAAGGGAATGTATTTTAGAAACATATGCTTTAATTCAGTTTATTATTGATTTGTACACTGAAGTTGTGATTCAGAGCATGTGCATTACCATCAGCGTTAATGCACAGGCTTAGAGTCCCAGCTTCTGTTTGCAAACTTAACCCTTAGGCTGCCGACAAAATTAGAATGTATAGGGATTTTGTACTGATATATCAGTCTGTGGCCATGCAAGGCATGAAATAAACTGGATTAGAGCACTCATTTCTATAATATATTCACTTTGCCAAACTGATAAAAAACACGTAGTATCAGGGAATGTATTTAGTTTATGTGCTTCAAACAATTCAAATCACTGTCATGCATGAGTTTATCCCCAGCTCAGCTCTGTAGATATAGCATATAGTGGCACCCCCCACCCTCTGATTGTCATCCGCACATTTATATAATATTTTCCTGGTGTCTTTTGGCACCCACCCCAACCTCCAGTCACTGGACTGTATTTATCTAATGTTTCCCTGATGTCTAGTAGCACCCCCTGCCCTCCAATTACCAGCCCCCGATTTATGTAATGTTTCCATGGTGTCAAGTGAGACCCCCTGCCATCTAAATGCATCTCTGATCACTGTCTGCATATTTATGTAATTTTCCCTGGTGTATAGTGCCACCACCACCCTCTGATCACTGTCTCCCTAGATATCTCCTTGGTGTCTAGTGGCACCCCCATCCTCCAATCACTGTCCTGTGAACTGTAATAAAGAAAACTGTCCCTCAGCAGTTTTTTTCCTGTCTTTAAGTCTGTTAAAAAGAAAATGGTCCCTTGATAATCTGTCCCTCTGCCACGCAAACCTCCCACACTGCTGTCACCACCCCACACCACCCACGCACCCTAACTCACCTGAACAGGTCCCACAACATATATCCACTCTCTGATGGAAGGCACATCTTGCTGCTGGAACAGGCGATTGCAATGTGAGAAAGTAAGGTAAATGCAGTTCAATGTATTTCAATTGGATTTTCTACTTTGATTCATACCTTTGTCATTTTTGCATATTTTCTGTCCAAATTTTCAACATGGTCTTTTTGGGACCCCACATCTGGACTAATGGTGATGGAATTATGCAAATCAGGTCCAAAATGAGTTTTTGTGCTTACTTGGCAAAATCACATTTCAGGTGGGATTTGAACATTTTCACCACCATTGTTCATAAGGTACGCCCATAAGAAAGCTATACTGAAAATTTGGGATCAACATATTTAGAAATGACAGAGCTATGAGAGTACATTGAATTTTACAACACACACTCATAGCTTTGATAATTTTCACTATTTTGATTACACATTTTCAGTATAGCCATTTTCTTCAAATCACCTCATGAACATGACAGCTGTCATTTTTATGAACTCAACAACTGTCATTCTTCAAATCCTGGCCAAAATGTATTTCCACATCTATGCCGCAGAATAATGTTTCAGTCAAGATTTGAATATTTTCACTTACCAAGTTCATGAAGTGTGTTTGTATCAAGGCTATGTTGAACATTTGGGGTCAGAATATTAAAAAACAAACAAACAAATAAAACCCCCACAGTTATGAAGGTATGTTGACATTTTTCTATGCGCACTTATGAGCCTTGTAATTTTTGACATCCAAAGCTGCACTGAAGGGCAGGGTCAGCAGGGCCCTACACTTCCATAGGTGGATGGAGTCTTCCCTTGATGCATGGCCCACATGGCTTTGCTTGTCTGCATCCATTCACGCAGGTCCAAAAGGCTTGCAACCCCTACACTTCACTTGTTACAGTCACTTCCGTCTCAGACTCATAATTCTCTCTCTCTCTGCTTGTGGCAGTAGAATATTTTGCATCCTGATCTTAGATCAGGACAACTTTCATTATTCCTGTTTTGTAACCGAGTACCTTACTAATTTTGTACTGCCTCAGACTTTGTTACCCTACTTCTATCAATGCCCCACCCCATGTAAATGTGTTGCTGCTCTCTCATTGGGAATTTGATGAAAACTGGATTGGTTCCAGAAGTGCAATGTGCCTGGAACCAGAATTCACCCAGAACAGGGTGGGGGACTGGGACCAGGATACAGTTCAAGTCACATTAAATTGTTCCAACAATGAGTTGTTTTAGCATATCTGACTGAGTTGCATAAGTGATGCTGGATCCAGCACAAAACCTTACACAAACTGTTTTCTAAGAGTTAAAACTCAGTTTTCCATTACATTGTGACTGGTCTACAGATACATTTAAACTAAGCTGCAACAACATTTTATAAACATTGCTCATGAGCTGGTAAAGCATTGAAAAACAATGCAGTATGAGTTGTCAGTCCATTCTCAACTTAAAAAAAACAATGATAAACCAACTTATTGGTGAAGCAATATAATATGACTTGTACTATATTTCTGACATCAAAACACAGCAAGCAAAATGGTTCCAGAAGCCTTCCCATTCCAACCTGAAACTGGAATGCACATGGAACCATCTGGAATTCTGTGGTCTGGATGCATTCTGGGTCAAGACCCCTGATTCTGGGTCACAAAACCTGGCTCCAGGTGCCTTCTGGGTCAGTGGTTGAGAAGACTAAACCTACCAACTAGGACAATGCAACATGCTTTACAAACATTATGCCATAGAATATTAAGGAGCTACTCCTTTTAAACTGTTTAAAGCTCTATTTTAGCATTTTCTATTTGCCTACCAGAACTTAAGTCCCTGTAGATGGTTCCTAATCCCTGTAAAATATCATTTTGTACTTGTATTGACTCTGATCAGATCTTTTTGAGACTGCAAGTACTGCTTTTGTTCTGATAGTACTCAACATGAGATTAGAGCATTGCAGGAGGAGTTTGTGGAGTTGGGGAGTGGACTAAGGCAAGTAGCACACACAGTATCCTTCTCAGAGGTGCTGCCTGTCTATGGCAAAGGTGAGGCAAGGGTACTTTGCACCATTCAATTCAATGGATGGTTAAACAAATGGTGCAGAGCACAGGGGTTTGGCTTCTTTGTGGACTGGGGTTCTACCTGGAGGGATACCAGCCTGTACTGGCAGGATGGTTTGCATCTGTCCAGGAAGGGAACAAGTCTTCTGGGCAATTGGTTTAAATGCTTCATTGGCAAGCTTTTAAACTAGTCAAGAGGGGAGGCACTGATAAGCAGCAGGGAATTCCCAGCCTCCCCCTACAAAACAGGGTACTAAATGAGGAAAAGACCAAGGTACAAAGGTCAGTAGGGAGCAGGACAGGGGTGAATGGAGAAAGCAAAGTCAATGAGGACAGGGACAGTGCTACAAGAGGTAAAGCCATCAAAAAATGGAGAGCAATGAGTACTAATGCCCATAGTCTGGGTAACATGCTTCCTGAATTAGTGCCCTTGATGGAGGAGGAACATCTGGATATTGTGGCAGTCACAGAAACATGCTACACATAGAACCATGACTGGGATGTAAACATACCAGGATATGCTATCTACAGGAGGGACAGGGAGGGTAAAAGAGGAGGAGGAGTAGCTCTCTACATAAGGGAAGGAATCAATGCTACAGAACAAAAGGGTAAGCAGGGAGGAAAGGAAGCACTGTGGGTCAATTTGGAGACAGGCAATGGCACCACAATCCACACAGGGGTTGCATACAGACCCCCATCTCAGGGGGAGGACATGGACAAGAAAATGATAGGAAGTATCCTTAGAATGGCAGAAAAAGGTGAGATATTGCTGATGGAGGATCTGAATATGCCAGATGTTAACTGGAGTACATTTGCAGCAGCCACTTCTAAGAGTGGGGTCATTCTAGATGCCCTACAGGGGGCATGCCTTAGACAACTAGTATTGGAACCCACTCAAGAGGGAGCAATCTTAGACCTGGTACTCTCAAATGGAGATGGCGAGAGGATCACAAATTTAGAAGTGGGTAGCCATCTGGGAGCTAGTGACCATCGAACAGTATGGTTCACAATAAACACAGCAGTACAGTCAAGCCATACACAGGTGAAGGTATTGGACTTCAGTAGGACTGACTTTGCCAAAATGGGTGAGTGCCTAAGGAATGCACTAGCAAATAGACAGGAAGGAGGGGTGGAAGAACAATGGGGAATAATCAAAATTGCCATCACAGAGGAAACAATCCTTTGTGTGAAGCAAATAAAGAAAAAAAAAAACGATGTAGGAAACCACTATGGTTCTCAAAGGAGATGGCAGGGAAGGTTAGGGAGAAAAAGAAAGCATTCAGGAAGTACAAGGAATCACAGAAGGAGCAGGACAGAGAATTGTATCAGTTAAAGCAAAAGGAAGATGGGAAGGCAGTTAGAACAGCAAAGGCCCAAACTGAGGAAAAGATAGCCAACACAGTTAAGAAGGGGGAAAAAACCTTTTATAGGTACATCAGGGAGTGAAGGAAGACCAAGGGAGGGATAGTGTGGCTTAATAAAGGGAAGGGGGGTGGGCAGAGGGTGACTGTGAAAAGGCAGAGATACCAAACAAATATTGTTTTCTCAGTATTCACAAATGAAGAGGGGAAGGTACTTAAACCAAACAGTAGAAACACTCTGGATACAGAAATTGATACCAGCCCATTTACAGAAGAAAGAGTTCTGAAAGAACTCTTAAAACTGAAGGTGGACAAAGCAATGGTGCTTGATGAGATTCATCCCAGAATTCGAAAAGAACTAAGAGTAGAACTAGTGACATCACTGACTACCTTCTTTAACAAATCATGGGAGGATGGGGTGGTACATGAGGACTGGAGGAGGGCAGATGTGATCCCACTTAACAAAAGTGGGAGCAGGCAGAAGCAGGCAACTACAGACCTGTCAGTTTAACCTCAGTGATAGGGAAAATGATGAACTCATTTCTGAAGGAAAGAATTGTCAAGTATCTAGAGGCCAGAGGGGCACAGGACCCAAGGCAGCATGGATTCACAGCAGGTAGGTCATGTCAGATGAATCTAATCAATTTCTTTGACTGGGTGACCAAAGTAGTAGATCAGGGAGGGGCTGTGGACTTGGCCTACCTAGACTTTAGCAAGGCATTTGACACAGTCCCATGCAAAAGATTAATATACAAGTTAGCCAGCCTGGAAGTGGGTACCAAGATGGTAGCCTGGTAAAGAATTGGCTGGAGAACAGGACACAGAGGGTAATAGTAAATGGAGTCCACTCTGAAGAAAGTGGGGTTACTAGTGGGGTGCTGCAGGGTTCAGTACTAGGACTGGTCCTCTTCAATGTCTTTATAAGAGACATTGCAGAGGGACTGGAAGGAAAAGTACATCTCTTTGCAGATGACACAAAGATCTGCAACAGAGTTGATACACAAGGTGGGGTGGAAAGGATGAGAAGGGACTTGGCAAGGTTGGAGGAATGGTCAAATGTATTTCAGCTTAAATTCAATGCTAAGAAGTTCAAGGTAATGCACCTGGCAAACAAAAACCCAAGGGAAGAGTACACAATGGGGGATGAGATACTAACAACAACGAAAATGGAAAGGGACCTGGGGGTAGTCATATCAGATGACCTAAAGGTGGGCAAGCAATGTGAAAGGGCACTAAGGAGGGCTGTGCTGATACTGGGATGCATAGGGAGAGGCATCACCAGTAGAAAACAGGAAGTTGTTATCCCTCTGTACAGACAGCTGGTATGACCCCATCTGGAGTACTGTGTGCAATTCTGGAGGTCCAATCTCCGCAAAGACATAAACAGGATGAAGGCAGTCCAGAAGAGGGCAACTAAAATGGTGCCGGGTCTGTACTGGAAGACATATGAAGATAGACTTTAGGAGCTTAATATGTATAGCCTTGAGGAAAGGAGGGAGAGCGGGGACATGATAGAAACTTTCAAGTACCTCAAGGGAATCAACAAAGTCCAAGAGGGTTGTGTTGAGAGGTCTAAACCTCACTTTCAGATTCTTGATGATATTGGGAATGCAAGTAATCACAGACACGTTGCATTAGAGTAATAAACAAGTTTATTACTACCAGGGGATAAATCACAGTTGTCCTAAGCAGTTCTTACCAATACGAACTGGAAGCCAGTGCTAAGCATTCCCTACACCTTGAGGTTTCTCTGTTGTCTCTTGGGGTCTCTCGGGTCTCCGAGGTGTAAAGCTTGTGCATTAAATTATATACCTATGATAATTACTATGGTTACCAAAAGATAGAAACATTTTTAGTTACAGAGATGAGCCCTATTGGCTAAATTAGAGGTGGCTCCACAGTCCAAGATAACATTATACAATTCTGTAAAGTCATCAGTTTGAGAACAAAAGAGTTCTTATACAGAGTCTTACATAACTCAGTGTAGTGGTACAAATCACCAAAAGATGGCAATGCCGTCTTACATAGTATAATTACTTCAAGGACACAGATGTCTTGGCATCTGACAAGTTAGAAATATGCAGAAAATACATGGCAGAATATATATGTATTAGCAAGCAAAGTGTATCACAACAATATGTATTCATATCCTGACATCTACTCTTATATGGTAGATGCCCTTAGCCCTAAATATTAGTATAACCTATACCTACTGTAAGTGTTAGCTGTCTACAGTGTACCTCTAAGGGTACCAATTAGGGTGCAGGGACCTCGTGTAACATTCCCCCTCTTGTTGCCTCCAAGGGAAACACAGGCAGATGTCTAGGGAAAGGACAGGAGCAGTGGTCGGTTACAAACCTGATGCCCGAGCCTTGTAAAGGAACTCAAGCTGCTCACAGTGTTGGTGTAGCATGCGCTGTAGGCAGCAATGCATAATAATCAAAATTAAAATTAAAAATGCTTGTATAATAACAAAACCTTTAAAAGTAATCTCTAGCCAGGTGTTAGTTAATGCGTTATTCATATCTCCATCATTAATCAAGGCAAGAACAGCTTCATTTGGCTTTGGTCATATTATTGCTGATGTGGATGAGGTGTGTGTCTTTCCTGTCTAAAAGTGATTTCAGTGTAAGTGTGAGAGGATCTATGTGTACATTAAAGTATGGCAAGTATTCTGATAGTGTGAGTAAATAATCTGGGTTACCATCAATAATGTCTGCATCTAGAAGGGGGACGGGAGTTATGACAGTATGTCCAATAGCAGTCTTCTGGTGAGGGACAAAACAGAAATTGGGGTAATCAATAGCACAGGTAACAGAACCATATGTGTAGGATTTATAGTTCCTAACTACACAGTACTCGCCATTGGAATTATACTGTGAGCACACAGTAGGCAGTCTCCACTTTTGCAACTGGACAGGGCAGGTGTAGGTCATCTTCGAAATCCGTGTTGACAGGCGATGAACCTCCTCACGATAGGATTGATAAAGCTTATCTGGAGCCAAAGTTGAGTTGAAAGAGTTGGTGTGATTCACAGTGATGTCATTATCCATTGAGAAAGTTCAAACAATGCTGTCTGGAGATTATCCACAAACAGGTTGGATAACATCAAACACATCACATCAGCACAAGTAAATATATTGCTTTTTCGCACAGCAGTCCATGTGAGGAGCCACCCAGGCATCCAGGAAAGAATGGTAGACTAGTAGAGGTGGTTGATCCAGGTGTTCTCTGTAGATGTCTTCATCCAAATGCCCAATCGAATGAACCAGTGCAAGCTTGTTGAACAAAGCTGTAGTGGGATCAAAGCGTGGTAAGGAGACAGTGAAAGAAACAAACATGGTATCTGTTATGGAACATTTCTTAGCAGTAAAACAAGGACCAGTATTAGGGTGTCTGATCACGAACCCCAAATTCCTAGCTGTGGAGACAGGAATAGTCAAAGTCTGTTGCATACACATGGAAACACAGCTAGTGGGTTTACACCTTGGACAATACCATTTGGAAATGCGTCTATCAAGTATAATGTCAGGAATTCTTTTTTTTTTATAATTTAAACTTTATTAGTACATTTCCCTTTACAAAGGGCAGTTACAGCGGAACAAGGTGTGACATACCACATGTACAGAAAGATCTGCCCAGCCCACCCTCCCACCCATCCCCCTTACAGCAGCAACAAGACCGTATAACCCTAAAGTGCAGTGATTATTTCCATTGGACATAATGTCGAATTCTTCCAGATTCTAGATCATGGAATAGGTTATTGATGGTAGTGATGATGTAGGAGCCATAAGCAGAGCATAGTATCTCTCTAGCAATGTATTGTTTATCTGCTTCCTTATGGTTCTGTTGTATGAGTGCATTGATCTTATCTTTAGAATCAGTGAATGCCTTAGCAATGTCGTGCATGTTGTATACAGTGTATCTTTCTTCCTGACTAAGGCCATCCGCACCATGCAATAATGGAGGTAAAATGTTATTGACCAAACCAGTGGAGAACTTGACAGAATGGCTTTTGATAGCAGCAATGTCTGCTTTATTCCAGATAGACATAGCTGTACCAAAAAGGCCTGTGACAGTACCTGTTGCACCTGTAACATCAGAACTGTCAACTTCACGTTTGTTACGTTTATGATTTAGATTATCAGTAGAGGGCTTCCTCCTGAAGTTGCCTCTATGTTCAGTAGAATTGACCCCGGCAATTGGGTCTTGTGTACGAATCTGAAATGCAGCTAAGCTATCAAGCAATAATGCACTATAAAATGCTGATGTGTTAGTATTGTGACACATACCAAACTCTTTCATATTCCAGTAAGTAAGATTAAACAAAACAGTTATATGCATAAACTGTAAGTTATTAATCAAAGAACCTGGGAGGACAGTGGCTGTGAGACCACTACGGGGACCAAGGGTATGCTTTGGACATTCCAAAAGCTGATTGTCAGTGGGTGGTAACACAGAGAGGTACATGGCTGCAGAAGCCATGTGGTGTATAACACAAAATTTATGAGCAGAATCTTTGGACAAAGAATTACAGTAAGAAGGATCTATTAAGGCAGTTATGTTGTACAAACCAGAATGTCTTAACGCAGTTTTTAACAAGGACAGTGAACCATTTGGGGATAATTTAGCATTGGGCCAACCCTGGAAAGTTCCTTTGGAGAGTTTGGCCACAGGGAGAATTTGTCCTTGTGATGTGGTTTGCCACTCAATTTGAAGGGTAGATTTGTCAGGAGCAACAACCGAGGCAGTGAGGTAAGCATCGGAACCTTCCTGGACAGTGATCATACTATCTGGTATATTGATGAATACTCCCTCTGGAGGAGGTGTTGGAGGATTGAGGTGTCGTAGGAGGTCCGGTACTGTGCCTTGGATGCAGGGGATAACTCCTGAGAGGAGGAAATAATGGAACAAGATAGCCATCTTGTCAGTGTATCTGAAAAGGAAGATCAAAGATTAGTATGTTAGTACAATTCCGCCCAATGGGGTGAGGAAAAGTAATTTAAGCTCCTTTATACAGTTTCAGCTGGTTTGCATGTAACCATTTGTCAGTCAACTTGTTGTTGTGGAGGAGTCTAACTTGATGGACTGCCAGACTGAGCTTGTTGACAATAGGGTATGGGCCTTCCCACTTGTTGGAGAAGGAGTGGGTGGGATGTGCAAATCGAAGTACCATTACCTGATCTCCAACTTGCCAATCCACTTCTTATGCGTGTTTGTCAAACTGTATTTTGGATTGTTGTTGGGCCTTGCCCATGCAATTGGCAGCATGCAAGTGTGTGTGTATGAGGTCTTTTCTGAGTTTTTCCACATATTGGTCCACAGACACACGGTCTGCAGTTGGGGTGTGCAGGTCAAACAACAGGTGTTCAGGTAATCTCATCAGTCTACCAGTCACCACCTCAAAGGGTGTAAGCTGGGTGGTGGCTGAGGGTGTACCCCTAATTGCCATAAGGAACAAAGGCAATAGGGAATCCCAGGTTTTGAGATTGTCCTCAATGAATTTGGAAAGCATTTGCTTACTCCATCTGTTGTCTCCTTCTACTTGAGCTGAGGATTGAGGGTGGTAAGGTATGTGGAACTTTTGCTGAACTCTGAGGAGTTCAAGGGATTCTTTCATCAACTCACCTGTAAAACTGGTTCCTTTGTCAGAATCTACCTTAAGAGGTAGACCCCACCTGGAGAAAATCTGTTCCACCAGGATTTTGGCAGTAGTTTTCACTGTACATGTCTTAGTGGGGAAAGTTTCTACCCACTTAGAGAAGAGGTCAGTTACCACAAGAGCATACTTGTTATTTCTGCTGGTGTTGGTCAGAGGGGGCCAATGAAATCAATTTGAATGGCATGCCAAGGGCCAGAATGTCATTGTGGTAAAAGTTTGGCATTTGGGATTGTTTTGCCCACAAACGAGACAATTGTCTATGTATTGTTTAACATCTTTGGTGATACCAGGCCACCAGGCAGTGGTCTTGAGATGTTGGAGGGTATTCTCTGCTCCCTGGTGTCCACCAGTAGGAGTGTCATGCACTTGGTGCAAGAATTCAGATCTTAAGTGTCTGGAGACTACCCACGACTTGGTGATAGAGTCATCTGGTTGGAACCAAATGAGCCTGTCATCTGGTGACAAGTGCAACTTACCTTCATGCCTTCGATAGGGGTTGTGTGTGGGAAGTTTCTCTTCAGTACCTTTGTCAAGGAATCTGAACACCTTTTTGAGTTCAGTATCAAGCTGCTGAGCCGCGGAGAGGTCCAAGGGGGAGAAAGGTTCAGGTTTCTTTTTGAGTGCTGCAATATGTACAGCTGCATTAGCCTCTGGATGGTCCATCATCCAGATGCCCCCCCCTCGGGCCCCTACCTTGGCAAGGGTGTCTGCTGTGTCATTGAAGGCATGATAGGGGTCAAGGAGAGAGTGGGCTTTAACCTTGTATACATTGAGTTTGTGTGCAAATTTCTGTGCCAGTGAAAGTATGTATATTACCAGTTCCTTGTACTTCACTGGACTGCCATCAGAAGAGAGGAAGGAGTTCTTCTGCCAGAAGGGAAGAAATTCTGTAAGGGAACAACAAACCCAGTTAGAGTCTGTAAAAATGATGGTATCCTCGGTTCCATGTTGGATGAACTCGAGGGCACAGGCCACCGCTGCCATCTCGGCATATTGCTATGAGGCTACACTACAGCTCTTAGATATCTTGATAGTGTTCCCATAAGGGTAAATCACCAAAATGCCCATCCCTGCAATTTATTCTCCCTGCTAGTAGGATGCTGAACCATCAGTAAAGATACGGCACAAAGAGGTGCTCTCGAGTATTTGTGGTGTGGCAGGGAGGAAAGGACCTGGATCAGGAAGATCAGGTGACTGTAGTGTACAGTCATGGGGTTCTCCCTGGAAAAGGAGGCCATGAGCTAACATAGATGGAACTTTAGTCGGTTGTACCTGTATATCTCTGTCCTGGAGAAGAAGTGACCAGTGCATCAGTCTGGTGTTAGAGACTGACCCATCCTTCACTCTGTCTGAGAGCAAGAAGGTGGCTGGGGTGTGGTTGGTGTTAATAATCAGTGACGAGTATCCAATGATATACAGGAAGTGCTTGACAGCCCAGTAGGTGGCCAGAAGGTTCCTTTCACAAGGGCCGTACTCCGGTTCCACTGGGGTCAAGAGCTGTGAGGCATATGCAATGGGTCTCAAGGTGCCATGCACCTTCTGGGCTAACACTGCTGACATAGCAATGTCAGAGGTGGCACACTCCAGATGAAATGGTAGTGCTGGATTGAGGTTCACCAGTGCTGGGGCGGAAGCCAAGGTCTGCTTCAGTGACATCACAGCCTGGGTGTGAATAGGGCCCCAAGTCCATGGTATATCCTTTTTGAGTAACTCATACAGAGGAGCAGCTTTCTGAGCAAAATCACAAATGAAATCTCTCGAATAGTTTACCATACCTAGAAACCTTCGAAGAGTTGCCACGCTGGTAGGTAATGGCAAGTCTTGCAATCCCTGTACCTTTCTCCAGGTAGGGCTTCGGCCTTCGTCAGTTTTTTTCAGACCCAGAAAGAGTACTTCTTTCTGACACAACTGTGCTTTTGCTGGGTTACATTTCAAGCCTGCTTTCTGAATGAGAGTCAGTAGTTCATCCAAGAGATCCAAATGTTGTTCCTGTGTGGCTGTTGCCAGCAACAGGTCATCCACATATTGTAAGAGACATTGGGGGGGTAGAGAAACTCTCGAGGGCATCCATCATGTGGAGATGGAGTAGGGATGGACTGTTATGGAATCCTTGTGGCAAGCAAGTCCACGTTTACTGTCTTCCTTCAAAGGTGAAGGCAAATTTATATTGACTCTTAAGGGCCAATGGCAATGACCAAAAACCATTGGAAATGTCCAGGGCACTGAACCATTTCAAGTCAGGGGTCAGAAGTCGTAGCACATCTGGTGCTGATGCCACAGTTGGGAAACAACTGGGGGTGACCTGATTCAGTTTCCTGTAGTCAATAGTAAGTCTCCAGGTGCCTCTGGGTTTCTTCATGGGCCATACTGGGGAGTTGGCAGTGGAAACACAAGTTCTGATTACTCCTTGCTTGAGGAGTGATTTGATCATTTCTCTAAGGGAAGGCAAGGCTTCCGTTGGGAAAGGATATTGCCTCTGCCTCTCATGTGCCGGGCCTGGCACTTCAATGACGGTGTGCATTCTACCACAGTCATGCTTGTTGACTGCAAACGCTTCCAAATGTCGCTGCAGAATAGGTAGGAGCTTTGGGAAAAGTTCATGATTCTTGAACAAATCTATGACATCATACTCTTTGTCATTGGCAGATATCATTGCCACAATGTGTGAATCAGGAATCAAAATGGTATTATATTGACCCTGAAATTGTATCAGTAGCACGTTAGCTAGGTCCACCACACAGCCGTGTGGCGCAAGGAAGTCGATCCCTATAATACTAGGATGATCATGCAGTACCATTAGTTGGAAAGTGTGTGAGGCCTTTAAATGGCCTAGCTCTACCGGTAAGGGTAGAGAACGGTATGCAGGTAGCCTAGTACCGTCGACTCCTGACATGTTGTTCCTCTGTCTGGTGGACCAAGGGGATGTGTCCGGGTGTTCGTCATGTAGCACAGATACAGCAGCACCTGTATCTAGCAAAACTACTAGTAGGCAGCCTCCGACCTCGGCCTCGGTGCAGGGCCTTCCATTTGTATCCAAGACTAGCTTGTTTACAATATGGACTGGGGCCTGTAATTGTCAATCCATACTGCCGGAAGCATGCAGAGGTTGGGCTTGGCTCATGTGAATCACTTCACCATGCTGTACTGATGCTATATAGGGAGGAGCTTCTGGATTCAGACCTGTGTGGGCCTGAGGGCCTGTACCGCCGGTGTCCCCATGGTCGGTTGTAGCCTGGGTTGCCGGTTGTACTGCCGCAAGGGCCTGTGCGGGAACAGCATCCGCCACAGAGCGCACTTGTCCCAGGAGCTCTCGAAATTTCCAAGTCTCTTCGGCTATCTCCCTATATGAGGGACCTGTTCTCTGTTGTGGTTTACCACTACCCTTATGCTTCCTGTTCTTATGCCAATTCTGGTTCTCACCCCATTGCTGTTGTTGATGCAGTTGTTGTTGATTGGCCTGTTGGGGGTGTTGATTATCAGCTGGAGGGGTTGGCTGATGTTGGGCCAGTTGGCGCTGAGCCTGCCCTTCCACTGTGTAGTGTGTCGTGGCCTATGAAATGGGTTCCACGGCAGCTACCTTTTTGGAACCGGAGTCCAAATCATGGCTATATAGTTGATACACTCTCTCGGTTTTGCAAAGGATATCGGCAAACCTATCCATATTAGGGTAAGTGGTTGGCTTTACCTTTTCTCTTACTGCTGGAATCATGTTCCTAAGGAACAGGGTCTTATATTCAATAAGATCTACATCCGCAGCTTCTTGTGCTAGTTGCTTTCCTGCTCGGTAGGCCATCCAGAGTCTCTGGTGGTAAGTGGCTGGACTTTCTTTTGCATTCTGCTTCACAGGGTATGCAAGCATCACTCCTACTACACCTGGACTGTGAGCAGAAATGAGCTCAGCTGCAACCTCGTCAAAGGTAGTGTTCCCATCCTGGCGAACTGCTTCGGGGAGTTTGGCCCATAAACCAGGATCGATGGTCTGGCGTAGTATTTGGACCTGATATTCTGCAGCAAGGCTAAGCAACTCGCATTTAGAACGTACCTTTTCCAAGTGACAGCTAAGGTTGTCAGACAGATTCATCCGACCAATGCTGTCAGCAATTTGCTGAACAGAGTAGGCCATTTGTAGAGGATTAGTGGGTCGATCAGGCAAAGGTACATTGTCTCGAACACCATCCAAGGCTGCATGAGCTGCAGCTTCAGCCGCAGTGCAGACAATACCTTCCTGAGTGCCAGCCTCTTGGAAAAGCTGCCTAATCTGGGTTTTAATAGCCCTTTTACTCCTCTCAGGAAGAGGGATATTGCCTATCGCAGTTTCAATCATGGTTTCTATCTCTTGCCTGTCTTCCACATTAATAACGGCTACTGAAGGTGCTGTCGGGACCAGGCTTGGGCCTGCTCCTCCCCATCATGGAGGCCACCATGTTGGTGTCTCCCATGATGAGTGTCACGACATCGCCGACGTGTGACATGGGGAGTAGGGGGCCGGGACCCACCATGCTGTGGATGGTTGGGTGTGGAGTCTGGGCCATAGTAGGGGTGTGACTGGGCATTGTATTGTGAAACGTCATCATCAGATAACTCCCCCTCTGATGACGAATGAAAGGCAGGGGCTACGCCTCCCATTGTCTTAACATGTCTAGCCAGAACCTCTTGCTGATGGCGCAGTGTCACCATCTTAGTTCTACATTCATCATGATTCACACTTGCAACATCCATATCAACCTGATCTTGCTTTTGCTTTTGCAAAACCCTGTATGCGGCACTCAATTCACGATTGTCCCTGTAAGCTACTTCTAAATCATTACATACCTGGTTAATCTCGTCATGCAGCTCACCCATTTCGTCACTCAACTGAGCATTCGCAGCACTCAGCAAATCATTCATTTGCACTGCCTGACTCTTATCCTGTCTCAAACTTTCACACCCCTGCTTCAACATACATATTTCCTGTTCACCAGCCTGGTCTGAATGATACAATAGTGAATCCTTTTCATTCCGCAGAGTTTGGAGTTCAGACTCCAAGTTCTGCTGCAGTCTAATACATTCTGTTTCTTGCAAACCCATCTGTTGCTTAAGAGATGAAATCTGCAGATCAAGGGTTCAAAACCTCACTTCGGAGGCTTCCAAAGCAGCGTAGAGAGCCGCGACCATCAACCCCTTAGCATGACACTTATTGGTTGATTGTCTCGTCTCTGCATACTGCGTTGAAATCCCCAGTATAGGGTTGTCAGATTGACTTGTGTCCCGCGCGAAGTCAGCCCATCCTCCATGGGAGGCAAGGAAGTTCGAGACATTGAGTCTCAGTTCTGCGCAGATATCTGATACTGTGGCCATTGTGTGGGATGGAACAAAAATTCAAACTGTGAAAAAGACAGCGTGCTGCGTATCGATCCACAGCACGAGTACTTTTAAACACAGCCAGGCTACTGTATTAGTTGCAGGCTTGCAATTCAAAACTGTTATGGAGTGGGTCGAGATGGCATCGACCACACCCGAAAAGTCAGCTAGACTTTGCAAGTGACTACAAACTGGTTTTAAAATGGGACAGGTGATATGGGAATGTACACCTACTGTCCCCATGGGAAAGGGAAAAAAGTTTAAGCAAAAAGTGAAAACTTACAAACACCAAATATCACCTGCACACTGTCGCCAATTTGTTGAGAGGTCTAAACCTCACTTTCAGATTCTTGACAATATTGGGAATGCAAGTAATCACAGACACTTTGCATTAGAGTAATAAACAAGTTTATTACTACCAGGGGATAAATCACAGTTGCCCTAAGCAGTTCTTACCAATGTGAACCGGGAGCCAGTACTAAGCGTTCCCCTACACCTCGAGGTTTCTCTGTTGTCTCTTGGGGTCTCTCGGGTCTCCGAGGTGTAAAGCTTGTGCATTACATTATATACCTATGATAATTACTATGGTTACCAAAAGATAGAAACATTTCTAGTTACAGAGATGAGCCCTATTGGCTAAATTAGAGGTGGCTCCATGGTCCAAGATAACATTATACAATTCTGTAAAGTCATCAGTTTGAGAACAAAAGAGTTCTTATACAGAGTCTTACATAACTCAGTGTAGTGGTACAAATTACCAAAAGATGGCAATGCTGTCTTACATATTGTAATTACTTCAAGGACACAGATGTCTTGGCATCTGACAAGTAAGAAATACACAGAAAATACATGGCAGAATATATATGTATTAGCTAGCAAAGTGTATTACAACAATATGTATTCACATCCTGACATCTACTCTTACACGGTAGATGCTCTTAGCCCTAAATATTAGTATAACCTATACCTAAGTGTTAGCTGTCCACGGTGTACCTCTGAGGGTACCAATTAGGGTGCAGGGACCTCGTGTAACAGTAGCATATTTCAGAAAAAGAGGTGTGCAAGAACAGGGGGGCACAATCTGAAGATAGAGGGGGCAGTTCAGAGGTAATGTGAGAAAGTATTTTTCACAGAGAGGGTTGTGGGTGCATGCAACAGCCTTCTGGAGGAGGTTGTGGAGTCAAAAACAATGGTGTAATTCAAGCACACATGGGACAGTCATAAGGCAATTCTAGGGGGTGAGGGTAGGAAGAAGTAGGCTGTTGGTTAACTAGGATCTTCAGCTTATCCATTAGGTAGGGAAATGGGTAGACTGGGTGGGCCAAGCAGTCCTTATCTGCCATCAAATTCTATGTTTCTATGTTTCTATAGTAGTGAAGAGGTGAACACTAGAATATCATATTATCAAGGACCAGAGTTTATTTTTTTTTCTTATCATTTTACATTTATTTAGTTGAACAGCCAAGATTCCTTCAAGGCACCAATTGATATTGATTAGCACACTAAATCTTTACAAACTTTGGGTATTGAAAGTATACTAGATGTACTCCGACATGTTAGAGGAGATATGCAGTAAAAATACGAATGTTTAAACCAAAAATATTTCGATTACCATGTCTGCAAGATGGAAATTGTTTTGCAGCATGTTTCCTGTTCATGTGATTCAGCTATACTTTGTAGAAATACACAGATTCATTTTTACTTTCTCTGTCATGGAGAAAGGCAGAACCAGAGTCATTTTAGTTCAGTGAGCAAACATTCAGATACATGATTGTGAGGTCTAAGTGAGATTCCACTTTATTAGAGATCTATAGATGCAATATATGTTCTGTTGTAACCAGTTAGAGACACAGATACAATAACTCTTTGAAACGTTTCATGTAGTTTCCAATATAATTTTTCATCTCTGGTACTATATGGTGTTGCTGTTTATATATAGAAAATTAAATTACTAATTTCTAATTAATTAAATCACAGTGTTTCTTCACTTCACTACTCATTGGTTTTCTATGCAAAACTCCTATGTTTTGACATTTTGTTGAATTTTGGTTTTCTGTGACAAACTCCTATTTCCGATGTTTTGCTGAAGAAAAAAACTCCAATGGACTTTTAACTTATAGACAGTATTTCAGCTGGCATTATATTTGCCAATGATGATTTAAACGTGTAGCAGTTATTACCTTTCCAATAAATTAACAGATACTTATTTCAACACCTTTTAACTTGTCTTAATAACATTTGCTAAGGAAAAGTTGTGGTAAATAAAAATGTGTCCATTTTGAACATCAGCTTGCCTTTTATTCTAGTAAGATAGATCACCAATTCCCTGTTAGGTTCTATTCACATGGATAGCATGATTTTTAGAAGTAGTTTACCTAATAGATAGATGGTGTTGCTCTTCGCGTTGCAGACAGGATGAAGAATCTTGGTGTTACTGTGGACTCCACGCTGAACCTGGAGCAACAGGTGTTGGCTGTCATCTGCAGCAGTTTTTACTATCTTCATAAAATCACCAGAATCAAGCCTAATCTTGAACCAACCGATCTACCAATTCTGTTATATGACTTAGTCACATCTAGGCTGGATTACTGCAATGCTCTGTACCTTGGGCTATCCATGAAGCTGGTGCACCACAAGCAACTAGTTCAGAATGTCGCAGCATGGCTTGTAGCTGGGGCCTTGTGGTTCAAGCATATAACACCCCTTCTCAATGTTCACCACTGGCAGCTGGTTAAATGGCACATCCACTTCAAGGTTTGCTTGATGACTTTCAAGGCCCTACACAGTCTGGGTTAGGGCTACCTAAAGGACCTCCTTGTTCCATGCACTCCTGCTTGCACCTTCCACTCAGTGGAGGCAGATCTCTTGCCCATCCCTCGATCATGGCTGAAATCTTCAGGTAATAGGGTATTGGTATGTAGGCTCCTATTCTCTGGAATGCCCTTCCCTGGTAAGTGAGTAACTGATGATCCTTCATTGACTGCTTTTAAATGCTTTTTAAAACACAATTATTTAATCTAAGTTTTTGTCTGGATTCATGTTTCTAAAATATTTAGTATTTCTATTCAATTGTTTTTTTTTTCTATTTGTTGTAAGGCACCAGAGCCTCTGGGTATGGTTGCCATATAAATAAAATTGCCTTGCCTTGCCTAATAGGACATTTCTGGTTTTCCTCTTCTATGCCTAGGTTTCTGAAGCACTCTGGCAGCTCTCACAATATGTAGAGGGTCTTTGAGAGAGAGAGAGAGAGAGAGAGAGAGAGAGAGAAAGGTAGCCATAATCACTTCATTAGTTATTTCCTTTGTGTTCTGATTGAACTCCTCTTGAAGGGATTGTTGGATACAAATCAGAGAATTGTTATAGTATACCTGAATTCCATGTTGCCCAATACATCTATTCATTGCAACACTGTCATGAACTCCCACTGCAGTAAGCAGACCAAGTGTCTGTGGTTTTTAATTTTCACAAGTCATCACATAGATAGTTAACCTCTGCTTGAATTATTAACAATGTATATGAATACTAGTAGGTGGCTAGTGTTCATTTTGTTCTGAATAGAAATTGCATATATACATTTTAAACACAGTTTCTTGTATACCATAATACATTGTTTACAGTGACCATGATACCCTGAGGAAATGATTTTCAGGAAATGTTGGTTTTTCCATACACATTTAGTTTCCACCCTTTAACTTTAATAAAAACGGTCGAGACAACAGTAGATAATGATTGTTTTTTTGGTTTTTTTGCTCCAACTTTGTTGGCATTCCTATAGGTATAGTATTTTGGAACATACCTCACTATTTTTATTTCTAGTGTAGGACGTGTGAGGCCATACTTAGATACTGTGGTATTCAATATTTACAGTGGCAATAACCTGGCACCTTTAGCCCCCACAAACTCTAAAAAATAAAAAGTGCCTTGCTGCAAAGCTGCTGACAGAGGCTGCATACCACTGTCAGCTTAAAATCTTCCATGCTCAATATTTTGTGTTGGCAGCAAAGCCGATGTTACCACTGAGAAAACAAAAATGGTTATGGCAGTCTCAGAACAAACATTAATCAGTCTTTCTTGATCCAACAATGACTGTATACAATCAACATCTTCACTCACAGCATCTTAAGCAGAGAACAAAGACAGTATGGGAGGCATTCTAGCAAAAAGAAAAAAATTAATTCTTTTTTTTATTTAACATATCGGAAAGACCTTTGAGCATGAGCTCTTTTACAAAGGTTCCACGTCGAGGTGGACAATAAGACAAAACACATATACAGTGGTTACAAATGCCTGCTCATTCAGCAGTAGAGAGCAATTACATCAGAATTTGACAAATAGGCAGAAAAACAGAGCAGTTGTAAGAGGTAGCACTCTATATCTAATTGAAAGCCTTAGGTAGCACACCCCTGTATGAGGCAATCTATGTCTTTCTGATAATTTGGATTCAGTTTTTGTGCAAAATGTTATTGTCTTTAAAAGGATCTTAAAAATCCTTTATAGTCTGATGATGTACTGACAGCAATCCAACAGTAACCAGTGCACCTTCGTCCTGATAGGACATAGGTGTTGAACTCTCAGAGCTTGATCCTGGATGGATATTGGGTGGCAGAGGTGTTTATGAGTGTCCTGTAAAGAATTAAGCTGTCATCAATGATGAAACCTTTCTTTTTTGCCTTTTTTACATTGGTTGTGCACATGCGCAAACCAATGTATTGTTACAATATGGAATTTTGGGGGGTCACTGCTGAGCCCATTGCAGTACACAAGACTAGGGGCTTGCAATGGGCTTGGCAGTTGACTCCAATGACGACTCAGTGTGGTCCTAACATGATCCTCTGCTAGGTGGGCTGAACGGTCATGCACTTCAATGGACTGAAGACACTCCAATCAGAGAGGATTTTAGTCCTTTGACTTGCATGAAGCCCACCTCAGCAGAGCCAAGTAATCCTGGGATGATGACAACCACAGCAGCTGAGAGGACCTAAGAGACAAGTGACTGCTGTCATGCCCAGCTGCCATGCAACACCTTGCACTCAACCTTGACTGCAGAAGATGAGCTGGATGGCTGAGGTATGTGTCTGGCAGTTGAGGGTGAGCTGGAGGTGGTGGTGGTGATGGGAGCATGCCTCTGTAATGATGTCCTCAATCCTCACCCCCCAAAGGCTTCAACAGTGGCTGCAGTGCAGCTGTGTCTATCAATCCTCACTCCTGTGCTCCCTTCAACATTATCCACAGTGTGTCTTTCTCATAAAGCCGACATTAGGGTGCCCAATCCCCGTGTTTGCAATATAAACCCCCCCAGTGGTGCCACTAAGGGACACTGGGGAACCCACTTCCAGTGTCCCAGTGTGATACCCCCCCAATAGTCCAGGACACTTGGGAGCTGTATCCCCTAATAGTTCCCATATCTGTATCCTCCCAATAGTCCCGGACACTGGGGAGCACACTCCCAGTATCCCTATATCTGTTACCTGTAATAAAAAAGAAAACCATCCCCAGACATTTTTTTTACCTGAAAAACAGAAAACCATCCCTCATCACCTCCCCATCCCCCCTCTATCATCCCAAGTCTCCCTCTGTGCACCCACCTCCCCATCCCCCTCTCTCATCCCAAGCCTCCCTCTGTGCACCCACCTCTCCACACCCCCCCTTACCCCATATTTACCTCTGGAGGTTGGCGGGTATCATCTTCTGTGGAGTGGGACATGTCTGCACTCTTCAAAACTGAACGGTGAACTGAAGAATCAAGATAAGTGCTGTATAATAGCAGTCAATGGCATATTGAACTTATGTTGATATCTCGTCCATTTTTTTTAATTTTTACACCAAAGTTTCAACATAGCCTTTTTGGGACCCCACATCATGAACACTGTCACTGTCATCTTGTTAATCAGTCCCGAAAGGTGATTTTGTGGTCACTGTGTGGAATCACCTTTCCAGACTGGTTAACAAAATGACAGTGCCAGTGTTCATGAGGTGGGATCCCAAAAAGCCCATGTTGAAAATTTGGTGCAAAAATACCAAAACTCATCCGAGTTACACACGGTCATTGAAATTTTACTATGCACATGCATAACTTTGACAATTGTTAATATTTTCTCTCCAAATTCTGAATATAGCCATTTTTTCACACCACTTCATGAACAGTACAGCTGTCATTTCTTGCATCCTGCCCAAAACATGTTTACGAAGAAGTGGCATGAATGGCATGTTTGCTGCACAAAATCACCTTTTGGGACACAGCAACAAAATGACAGTGCCAGTGTTCATGAGGTGGGGTCCCAAAAAGGCCATGTTGAAAATTTGGTGCAAAAATATCTAAAAATAGCCACAGTACAAGTGTGCCTTGTGCAGTTTCTATGCAGGTGCATAACTTTGCCAATTTTTAATATTTTCACTCTGAATTTTCAACATACTCATTTTATCACACCACCTCATGAACAGTACAGCTGTAATTTCTCATATCCTGCCAGAAATTTGTTTCTGCACCTATGGCACAGAATTGCACAGTCGCTGTGTGAAATCACCTTTCAGGACTGATTAAGAAAATGACAGTGCCAGTATTGATGAGGTAGGGTACCAAGAAGCCCATGTTGAAAATTTGCCAGAAAATTCATCAAAATGGCCACGTTGTGAAGGTTCATTGACATTTTCCTATACACGCATGTAACTTTGTGGTGTCCTTCCCTGCACCCTCCATTCTCTGTCCCGGCATACAATTAAACCTTCCTGCTCCCTCCATCTTCATGCTGTCCACCCTGCACCCTCTATTCCCTATCTTGGCATCAATTTTAACTCTCCCACACCCCCCTGTGTGCTGTCCACTACACACCCTCCATTCCCTGTCTTGGCATCCAATTACACCTTCCCACACCCTCCCTCAGTGTGCTGTCCACCCTGCACCCTCTCACTGACTGACTGTAGCAGCATCTTTAACCCATCCACCCTACTCTTAGCCTCTACTTCAGAGTCCCAAAAATTACTCTCGATTCTTGGCTCTTCTCTATAAAAACAACAAATTGTTAAACAAGCAACCAACGTTCAGCATTGGCAAATGCTTGTCTTTGTTTTCTATATATGCTTTGAAAGTGAGCTTTTAAACATAGACTGATCTTCAGGTACAGAAGAGCACATATACGGCATCTCACTCAATCAGCCGACTTGGAGCCCTCTTGTTATTATTTTTACTCTCCCAGATTGTGCCTGAAATAAGCAAATATTTGTCTAGCACACCCAACCTTGTTAATAAAAACTAAATAAATAAAATAAATTATTAGCTTTTATTGACCAGAAAAGTAAACTGGACACAGATTGCACTTATTTTCAGGTATAAGTTGTGAGGTAACAAGACAAAGCAAATACAATACAAAGCTGGTAGTTAGCAAGAGAAGAAGTACAATACAGTAAGATACAGACTGGAGAACAACAGTACATGAATCAAACTACAGTAGTCCCTCACTATAATGAATGAACTGGGAGCAATAATGGACGTTCATTATAGTAACTTATTCATTTTATGGAGGGACGGTGTTTTACTGTGTAGAACATCTGAAAAGGTTGGAGGGTTGTGCTCTCTCCTCTGCCCCTACCCTGACATGCACACACACACAGATATACTGTATTCTGTCACCCTGCCCTGCTTCTCTAGTTTAGTTAAAAACAATAAATATAAAAAGTTGAACTGCAGGCGGCTGTAGTCCTGGCTGCAAATGGGACTCCTGCTATTCCTCCGACTCCATCTCTCTCTTTCTACTGTACTCTCAGCTACCCCCCCCCCACAAATGCAGCAACCTTACCTAAATTTTGGCTTCTGTCAATAAACAGTTTACTGTACTTATTTTTGCCAGCATCACTCCGTGTCGCTCGCTCTCTGTCTTTGCTGCTTCATGTATTGTTCCCGCTCACTTCGCCAACAGAACTTTTTTTTAAGACAGCCTCTCCATGCTGATGCTGAATTGTAAGTGACACACAAGATAGAACTAAGCAGACAGTGAACAGATAAAGTAAGATAAGGGACTGTGCAATTAAGAGGGTGTGTGCAGCTGGGAGAGAACCACAGTTGAGGGAGCAAGTGTGGAAAAAAAAACCTTTGCCCAGTCAACTGATCAATTCTTGCTCCTTTACTCCATTGGACAGAAATCCTCATCCAAAACTGGGGCATTCAGAGAATGAACTAAAATGTGGTTTTGCTCCAGTTACTGCCAGAGTGCAGGATGCTTTTTACAGAACAGTTGTTTGCTGTCAGAAACCACTCCTTACAGAATTAATTACATAAAATGTTTTCATGCTGCACTCATAAAACTACTCATGTGACATGCATGTTTTAACCATGATTTAGAAGTTAAATTGGAACCAACTGCATGCATGTGGCATACATGCAGCAAGCGTGTGTGGAAAGCATGCTTTTTATGTTAAACTGGAACGGACTGCATGAATGTGGCATGCATGCAAAAAGCAAGTGGTCACTGATAAGTGCACACATTAAAGTTAAGTGACTTGCTCAAGATCACACCATATACCATACAAGTAGGGGTTGATGAGATTTAAACCCAGATCTCCAGGTCTCCTGGTTTATAGTTCAGTACCACTAAGCTATACTGCCTGCACACATATGGCTCACTTAAACTTCAATACAAATCTGCATACTGTACATCTGCACACATGCAGCATCCTTGTAGCCACTATTATGCTTTTCAGTTTTCTTGTCCTCCCTCAGCTACACAACTGAACTGTAGCATACATACCAATGGAAACACTTCTGGTTCTTCTCACCCCCAATACACACACTTACCTGCAAAACTACTTAATTACTTCTCTCTGGCCCGTACTCCTACTATTGTCTCTCCATAGTTTTGAAAGCTTCCACACAAACAGACTTTAAGTTGCAAACACAAAAGTAGCAATAACTCAACACCCCACCCACTTGGCCAGTCCCCCTCCCATGCACACACACTGCAGCAGGTGTGGCCATGCTGCTACGGACAACCTGTCAAGTATAGATATAAGTTGAGAGTTTCTTACATGAGTACTAGGGAGCCAGAGGCAGGACTCTTTAAGAGATGATATCCATGGGTCAGAGTGCTGTGCCATAGTCATACCCCCTTAAAATTAATGGAGTTATTTTTTATTACTATTTTATACATTATGATGGTGAGTTGGAGAATAATGAAGGCTACTGTTCCACTAACAAGGCCCTTGTTAGTTGAGCAATGGCCATGATTAATCTCCAATTCTTTATCAAAAATGTATAAAATAGTAATAAAAAAAAATACTCCCATTCATTTCATTAGTGCATGCCCCTGCAGTGTTCCTTGCCCTATGTCATAATGTGCCTGAGTGTGGTGATGTGGAGGTCAGCTTCACTGGGGGGACATAAGCTTGACCACAGTGTGGCTCCAATAATCTGTTCATACCATACTGCTCAACTGTACCTGAATGCAAGGGACAGTCCTCATTTTATCCTTGAAAACTGCTCTGCTCCTCATCCATCCCTCATGGAAAACATGCTACTCACACAGAGGATTTCCTGTAAATTTAAACTTTATGGCATGGGCACCATTTCAGATTTCAGCGTGTGGGAGCCAACAACCAGTGGAGGCCAGGTAATAGTTAACCCCTAGGTGACAAGATCTAGAATGGCTGAAACACCTCTAAAAGGTAAAACTCATTTGTTGTTACTGAAAAGTGATATGCAAATCTGGAAAAATTCAAATGTGTAAGATTCATCTGTCTATACCCCAGAGCAGTGCATCAGACTTGGGCTTAAACCCATCAAGTTATTAAACAATTTTTTACTGGCTGATGTTCTGAACCCCCAAAAAAAAATTTGTCCTGATTTCTCTCCCCAACTCCACTGCATTCAATACCCATCCCATGTGGGTCATGAAGTCACCACAAGGCACAGAAAAGTAAAAAACACATCAATATTTCAAGCCTTCCTCTTACCCCAGTCCGACTTTAAAAGCATTATTTACTTTTACTTATCTGGCTATCTGGCCAGAACCTGCAGTTTGGCCCAGTGCACCATCAACCCAATTTTCAGTCCACTCCTCCTCCTCCTCCTCAGTCATTCTGCCAGAAGCTGGATGCTAGAACCGACCATTACAGGTTCCCAGCATGGTCCATGATCAAGTCACCTCACTAACCAAACACAACCAACGAACCTGTGTTGCTTGCTTCTTGCTTGACTGCTACCATGGCTGCTGCTGCATTGTACTGATCAAGGCCTATGAAGGCCATCCACACTACTATCACTACTGCTGCTAGGCCTAACTTGCTGCCGAGGGGGCCTGTGCTGTTTTTTTTTGTTAGATGAGCCTAGTAGGGTAAGTAGGTAGCCTAGTCTCAAGTTAGGTTCCTGTTCACCCCCTGTCCCTTCAGCAACCAGGTGAGACAGAGACTCACTAAGAGTAGAACAACAAAAATATGCTGCCACAACACTGCTATTGAGAATTCAGTGCTCACCGACTCCTCCAAGCTGTAGTGTGCAGCCTGTCTACTCTGTGGTGAGAAAGACAGTGTCGCACTTGCAAGACTCATGCACTCTTTCTTGGCTGTAGCTCATCCAAATCACATGTGATTGTGTCACTGCTAATAAGTGGAGAGAGTGGACAACACAATACAAACATAGTCAAGTCAGGAGTGCAACTGGAGCATGAGTGACACACAGGCAAGGGAGGGCACTTATTGTGCAAAAAATTCTATCCAAACTTTATGCCATTATTGCTACACCATAAGAACAGCCTAGGCACAAATGCAAGGGGAGGGGCAACCCCCCCCCTTCTTAAATAGCACTCCTGCTTTATGGTAGAAATTCATTCTTAGATATCAGTACATGTAAATACAACAGCTTCCACTGTGTTCTGAGGTACTGTATCTCCCTGTTTCAGGATGTGTCCTGAGCATCATGAGGATTAGTGTCCCTCATTGTATCACATTTTGAGTGTTCATGTCCCTCATTTCAGTGACAAAATGTGAGGTATGGTGCATGCTTCCAAAACCCAACTTAGCACAAAGAGCGCTTAGCATGGCCATAGTGTATATACTCCATATAGAATGCCAAAGGGAAAGTATGTGAGCAGAATCAGTCATGGAGAAGCACATTTGTAGCACTAAATATGCATAAGAGGATTTGCATGACCCAAAACAGAAAGGTCAGGCTTCACAACACAGAGGCCCCTCTTCGCACATTTGGAATGGAGGATGTTGGCTGACTATATCCCATTCATTTAAAGCATCAAGCAAACAGTACAAATTAATGGAAATTCAATGACAAAAATCAAAAGCCATTAAACAACTTTCAAAAGGATCAAGAATTAATGAATTTACCTAATTTTAATGGGAAATCAATAACAAATTTATTTTAATAGCTCTGTTTGATAGCAGTAGTATGAGAAATTGAAACTGATGTGCTTCTTTGATGAGATTTGCACCAGCTTAGTTGCTGCACACATTGCAAGCATGCAGCATGTGAACCTAATGTGATTTTTAGAAGAAGTTCACACCAGCTTACCTACTGCACACATTTCAAGCTTGCAGCATGAAAACCTGATTTGCTTTTCAGACCTGGTTCTTTTAGGTTCACTTTGTATATGCGAACTACATGCAGGCATTGCACAATTAAGCATGTGGTATGCATTCTGCATGTACACAGCACACACATATTTCTGTTAGGGACAGGAGTCATGTGCCCTGTTCGTTCTAGCCAGGAGTTCTCTATAGTGAGGTTCAGTATAGTATAAGATACAAACAAACAGAGCAATACACAATCAAGCATAGCCAAGAAACAGGGAATATCAGCATAGTATAAGATGCCAAAAATACAGAGCAATACATAATTAAACTCAGTTAGCCAAGGTTAGAGTAGATACCAAATATTCCATCTAAGGCAATGCTGAACATAAGACTAACAGCCCTGACAGGTGAAACATAAGAAACTACTTGCAGGGATTACTTGCAGGTACAGCTTGAACTTGACCTTGAAGTGAGCCCGTAGGGACCTTCAAAACTGAGACTGGAAGGAGGCGGAATGGACTGAGAGTGGCAGAGTGTTCCAGAGTTTGGGTGCAGCAACACAGAAGGCTGGTATCCCATAAGAGTGGAGGTCTTGCGGATGACCAGAAGGGATTTGTCATTTGATCGCAGTGGATCGAACAGGTGAGAAAAATGTTGTAGGGTTACAATGGGAGGAGGGGGGATACCTGTTCTGATCAGTTTGTCAGTGAAACAGCTGAGGTCAAATATATGACTATTCGAAGGAGCTAAACCCAGATGGCTGTAGAGTTCACAATGATGAATCCCCAGATCAGGGAGAGAGTGAATCTACAAATGTTATTGTAGGAGGTCTCTCCCACTTGGACAACAATGGCCTGAATACATTGGCAAAGGACATGAGCACATAGTTGAGGGAGGGAAGTAAGACTCCCCTGGCAAGGGTCAAGCATGCATTAGGCATCAGGCAGTGTTTTTCTTGATATGCCAGATCAAGCTCAGTATTAACTACTTTACAAACAAGTCAACTGTTGGTAGGAGACTTCAATCTGCTGAATGTGGATTGGAGCATCCAGGCTGCATCCTCAGCCAGGAATAGAGACATCCTGGAAGCTCTGCAGGGGGCATGCCTAAGACAGCTAGTGATGGAGCCCACCTGAGAGGGAGCGACTTTGGATCTGGTACTCACTAACAGGGACAGCATTACAGACTTTAAAGTGGGGAGCCACCTGGGTGCAAGTGATCACAGTATGCTGTTGTTCAATGTGAGAACAGCAGAAGAATCAAACCTCACAAAGGCAAGGGTCCTGGATTTCAGGCAGGCCAACTTTGTAAAGATGGTGGAATGTCTTAGGAAATCACTGGCAGGGAAAGAGAAAAGAAGGAGACATGGAGGAACAATAGGTGCATCTTAAGGGAGCTATAGCACAGGCAACAAGCCATTGCACTAGGCAAATAAGCAAAACAAGAGAAAGAAAAATAAACAGTATGGTTCTCAAAGGAAGTGGCCAAGAAGGTAAGGCCAAAAGGGTGGCATTAAGGAGGTACAAGGAAACACAGAGGGAAGATGACACAAAACTATATCTGGAAAAGCAGAAGGAGGCAGGGAAAGCAGTCAGGAGCACAAAGGCACAAACAGAAGAAAAAAAAGCCCAGGCAATAACAAAAGTGGATAAGAACTTTTTTAGGCATGTTAGTGAAAGAAACAAGCATTTGTCAATGCCGAATGTTTGCTTGCTGGCATTGGCATTGGTAGTGTAGAAGTTACAGAGCTGCATAATAGGAATGGCAGCGAAGTATTGAACTGAAGCCTACCCCACCACCACCCTGCAGAGAGTGACAGGCATTGGGGTGTGCCTTTGGGTCATCAGGCATAATGACCACGCCATTTCATCATCCTACCCTGCAGACACTGACAAGTGTCACGGTGTGCCTTGGGGTCTTTGGCCCTTGCACCCATTCCATCAGGAAATACGATGAGATGGGTGCAGTATGGGAGAATGGGGTGAAGTTTGGGCGGCGAAGAGTCTGAGGCACACCTTGATGCCTCTCACTGGCTGCAGGGTGTGGGTGGGGTGGAATGTATGAGCATGACAGGCAAGAATCCCCAAGTCACACCCCTGATGCCTGTCATTCTCTACAGGGTGGGGCGTTATGGTCGGAAACCCTAACGCCTCAGACATTTGTTGGTATTTTCACTCCAAATTTTCAACATTTTTTTTTTTTTTAACCCCACCTCATGAACAGTGGCAATATCAGTTTGTTAGCTGAAAACTGCTTTTGCACAGCGACTATGGCATTTGGCACCACAGGTGCAAAAACACGCTCCAAACAGGATGTAAAAAATGACAGCAGTATTGTTCATGGGGAGGTGTAAAAAATGGCAATGTTGAAAATCTGCTGTAAAAATCTTAAAAAAACTGGTGAAGTCACGAGCGTGCGTAGAAACTGTGCAATGCACACCCGTAATGTAACTAGTTTGGGGATTTTTTTTACAGCAGATTGTTAAAGCAGGCATTTTGGGACCTCCGATCATGAACAGTGTCAGTGTGATTTTCTTTATCTGTCCCGAACAATGATTTCCCACAGAGACCATGCATTTCTGTGCTGAAAGTGTGAAAACACATTTCAGCCATGTCGTGGAAAATGACAGCTGTACTGTTCATAAGGAGGTGAGGAAAAATGCCACTGGTGAAAATCTGGACTGAAAATATTACAAATTCATGAACTTACGAGGGTGCGTGGAAACTGCGCAATACTCACTCGTAACGCAGTCATTTTATGGAGCTTTGTCACCAAATTTTCAACATAGCCATTTTAAGACCTCTGCTCATGACCAGTGTCACTGTGATTTTCTTAATCTGTCCTAAACATTGTTTTCGCACACGACTGTGCCATTAAAAGAGTATAAAAGGGAAACATTTTGGGCAAGATGTGAAAAATGGTAGCTGTACTGTTCATAAGGAAGTGCGGTAAATGGAACTGTTGAAAATCTGTGTGCAACATTACAAATTACAAACTTGCCAGCTGCATGAGGAACTGCGCAACGTGCACTCCTAAAACAGTCATTTTGGGGAATTGTTTCACCAAATTTTCAACATAGCCATTTTAAGACCTCTGCTCGTGACCAGTGTCACTGATTTTCTTAATCTGTCCCAAACATTGTTTTCGCACACCGACTGTGCCATTGTGCGCTATATGTGCGGAAACACATTTTGGGCAAGATGTGAAAAATGGTAGCTGTACTGCTCATAAGGAAGTGCGGTAAAATGGAACTGTTGAAAATCTGGTGTGCAAATATTACAAATTTGCAAACTTGCCAGCGTGCATAGGAACTTCGCAACGTGCACTCCTAAAACAGTCATTTTGGGGATTTTTTTCACCAAATTTTCAACATAGCCATTTTAAGACCTCTGCTCATGACCATTGTCACTGTGATTTTCTTAATGTGTCCCATACATTGATTTCACACACTGACTGTGCCATTGTGCGCTACATGGGCAGAAACACATTGTGGGAGAGATGTGAAAAATGACAGCTGTACTGCTCATAAGAAGGTGTGGTAAAATGGCAATGTTGAAAATCTGGAGTGAAAATATTGAAAATTCGTGAACTTATGAGCGTGCGTAGGAACTGCGCAATGCACGCTCATAAAACAGTCATTTTTAGGAATTTTTCCACCAAATTTACAAAATAGGCTTTTTGAGAGCCCACCTTATGAACACTGGCAGTGTCGTTTTGTTAATCATTCTGGAAAGGTGATTTCACGCAGTGGCTGCAAAATCACCCTTCGAACCCGAGTAACACCATGACAGTGACAGCATTCACGAGAAGGGGGTCCCAAAAATCCCATGTTGAAAATTTGGTACAAAACTCAAAAATGCCTGAGATATGCAATAAAGTTGAAAAACCCTATCTATCCCATTATACTGCTTACGGCATTTCCTCAGTTCACAGTCGGCTTTGAAGAGTGCAGATGTGTTCCAGTCCACGAAAGATCATTGTGCTGAGCTCCAGAGGTAAGTATGGGGTGAAAGTGTGGGGAGGCAGGTGCGCGGTGGGTGGGTGGGTTGTGGGAGGGGCAGGGGAAGCGCCGAGGGACAGTTTTGTATTCACAGGTTTTTTTAATTTTCTAAGACAACGAGGGACGTTTGCCATGCTGGGGTAGGCTCCCAGCATGGCAGCTGGAAGGATGTTGATGGGGGGCAGGAGCTGACGGGGGATTGAGCACCTCCGTTGGCCATAACACCATTTTGCCACAGTGGGGTGGGCTCCCAGCATGGCACCTGGTTGCTTGGGGGGGTGTGCAGCCAATGGGGGATTGGGCACCCCTGTCGGCCATAACACCATTTTGCCACACTGGGGTGGGCTTCCAGCGTGGCACCTGGATGCTTTTGAGTGGAGCTGACTGGGTGTGGGCACCCCGTCGGCCCGTGCAGTGTGGGGGAGGGAGGCAGCATGAGCATGCAGTGTGCATGCACGTGTGTGTGTGTAGAGGGGGGAGCTCTGCTCACTGAAGCGGAGCTCTCCCTTTCAACTGTATGCCACCACATTTTCAGCTGTCATACACAGCTGGAGCAGTGATTGGTGCACTGCGACCATGCCTGCAAACACACTGACTGAATTGGAAGAGACTGACACACCTCTGGAAAACTCGGATGATGGCACTATGTTTCTTGCACATGCGTGCAAGCAAACATAAAAAGACTAAGGGTGGGATTGTGAGACTAAAAAGAGAAGGTAGGAAGTGTGCAGAGGGGGACCAAGAAAATGCAGGAATCCTGAACAAGTATTTTTGCTCAGTATTCACAGAAGATAGAGATGGGGAGGAACCAAATTTAAGTGACAGAAGCACCACAGGGAGAGAGATTGACACCAGTTCATTTAAGGAGGAAAAAGCCTTAAAGGAACTCACTAATCTGAAAGAGGACAAGGCAATCGGTCCAGACAGGATACATTCCTGAGTATTAAGAGAATTCCTGACCCCCCCCCCAAGCAGGGTTCTCAACATCCTGAAGAGGGAATCAGGAAATGGCTGCCCCTTCTCCTCATATCCAGCTCTTGCCTCTCCCCCTCTCTTTTCCACCTGCCCTTCTGGGTCACCCGTGTGCACAACCCACTTCATCCTTTTTACTCCAACAGTACTTGCTTACTACCTCGAGCCTGCTCCTGCTACACTCATGCACTATAATGGTTCTGTTGCATTATTACTGTTTTCTGCATTTATATGTTTTTTTGTATGATTTTGGACATGTATTGCAATTTACCCAATGTTCCACTACTGTTTATTGCACAGTACATTGTGTTCCAACTGCTGAATAATCTTACAATGTTGTATTGTTTGTACTACCCACATACTATTGCAACTGATCATCCTTCACAGCTCTATGTAACCCCTTCCACCAGGTCGCACCATGAGATGAGCAACTTGCTGTTCAGTGTGCCCTCCTGGTGAAACATTGCAATGAATAAATAAAATAAATAACTCAGAGAGGTGCTGACTGCACCACTGACAGCCCTGTTCAACTGTTTTCTGAAAACAGGTATGGTACCAAATGACTGGAGAAGAGCGAATGTAGTCCCTCTCCACAAAAGTGGGAGTAGGGAAGAGGTTGTTAATTACAGGCCAGTCAGACTGACCTCGTTGGTGGGGAACTAATGGAATCAATACTAAAAGAAAGGTTTGTGATGTATCTCAAAGTCAGTAGAACACAGGATCTGAGGCAGCATGAATTCACAGAGGGAAGATCTTGTCAAACAAATCTGATTTCTTAGACTGGGTGACTAGGGAGGTGGATCAGGGAGGGGCAGTGGATATGGCCTACGTAGATTTCAGCAAGGCCTTCGACACTGCACTATGTAGAAGGCTAGTAAACAAGCTGGGTACCCTGTGAGTGGGTTCTAGGGTGGTAGACTGGGTCAAAAATTGGCTGAGCGATAGGACATAGGATAGGACAGGTGGTGAACAGAGTTCAATCCAAAGAGAGGGTGGTGACCAGCAGGGTCCAGAAGGGATCAGTGCTTAGACCAGTTCTCTTTAAGGTCTTCATAGGTGACATTGCAGAGGGGCTGAAAGTGAAGGTGTGTCTCTTTTTAGATGACACAAAGATCTGAAACAGGGTTGACACTCCAGGAGGGGTAGAGAAAATGAGAAGGGACCTAAGAAAGCTTGAGGAGTGCTCAAGTGTGTGGCTGCTAAGATTCAGTGCAAAGAAGTGCATGATCGTGCGCTTGGGGCACAAAAATGTGGGGGAGGAGTACATGATGGGTAGGGAGGTACTGATGGCCACCAAACAGGAAAGGAACCTGGGAGTAATCATAGCTGTTGCTATAAAGGTTACCAAACTATGTGAGAAGGCTGCAAGGAGAGCCAGTGGAATGCTGGGGTGCATAGGGAGAGGTATCTCCAGTAGAAGGAAGGAGGTGGTGATGCCACTGTATAGAACATTGGTGAGACATCCTCTAGAGTATTGTGTCCACTTCTGGAAGCTGCATCTCTGGAAGGACATAGACAGAGTAGAAGCAGTTCAGAGAAGGGCAACAAAAATGGTGAATGGGCTGCATCAAAAGTCGTATATGGGGAGACTGGAGGATCTCAATATGTATTCCCTGTAGGAGATGAGAGAAAGGGTGGATATGGCAGAGACCTTCAAATACCTCAAGGGTATAAATAAGGTACAAGACAGTAGCATCTTTCAACAAGCATTTGTCAATGCCAAATGTTGTCTTGCTGGCACTGGCATTGGTAGTGCAGGAGTTAGAGAGGTGCACAATAGGATTGGCAGTGAAGTAGTGAACTGCGCTGACCCCAGCCCCACCATGCAAGGAGTGACAGGCATTGATGTGTGCCTTTGGGTTTGTTAGCCATAAAGCTCATGCCATTTCACCTCACCCTATCCTGCAGAGACCAACAGGTGCCGGGATGTGCCTTGGGGTCTTTGGGCCTTACGCTCATCCCATTCCATAAGGAAATATACTGACATGGGTGCAGTGTAGGAGAATGGGGTGAACGTTGTGGCTGAAGAGTCCAAGGCACACCTCGATGCCTGTCACTGGCTGCAGTATGAGGTGTGGAATGGCATGAGCTTTACACCCAACAATGCCAAGTCACACCCCTAAGGCCTCTCAGTCTGTACAGGGTGGGGCATTATGGTTGGAAACCCTAATGCCCAGGGCATTTGTTGGCATTTTCACTCCAAATTTTCAACATGGTCCATTTGTGACTCCACCTCATGAACAGTGGCACTATGAGTTCATTTGCCAAAAGGTGATTTTGTATAGTGACTGTGCATTTTGGTGCAACAGGTGCGAAAACACATTTCAGGCAGGATGTGAAAAGTGACAACTGCGCTGCTCATGAGGAGGTGTGAAAAATGGCACTGTTGAAAATCTGGAGTGAAAATATGAAAAATAGATGACATCACGAACGTGGGAAGAAACTGCATAACACACGCCCGTAACACAATTATTTTTGGGATTTGTTTAACCAAATTTTCAACATAGGCATTTTGGGAACTCCAGTCATGAACAGTGTCACTGTGATTTTGTTAATCTGGCCCAAACATTGATTTCCCACAGCAACCACACCATTGTGTGACACATGTGAAAACACATTTCAGGCAGGATATGAAAAATGACAGCTGTACTGCTCATAAGGAGGTGTATAAAAATGACAATGGTAAAAATCCGGAGTGAAAATATGAAAACTTGGTGATGTCACGAGCATGTATAGAAACTGTGCAATGCACGCCCATAAAGCAATTATTTTGGGTATTTTGTTTACCAAATTTTCAACACAGGCATTTTAGGACCTCCACTCATGAACAGTGTCACTGTGATTTTGTTAATGTGTCCTGAACATTGATTTTGCACAGCGACTGTGCCATTGTGCGCCACATGCGTGAAAACACATTTTGGGCAGGATGTGAAAAATGACAGCTGTACTGTTCATAAGGAGGTGTGAAAAAAAGGCAATGTGAAAAATCTGGAATGAAAATATTAAAAATTATCAAAGTTACAAGCGTGCATTGAAACTGCAAAATGCACACTCGTAACACAATCATTTTTTAAAATTTTTCCACCAAATTTACAAGATAGAGTTTTTGGGATCCCTCCTCATGAACAGTGGAATTGTTGTTTTGTTAATCAGTCCCAAAAGGTGATTTTGCACAGTGACCGTGAAATGACCTTTCGGGGCCAAGTAACGAGATGACAGTGCATGTGTTCATGAGGTGAGGTCCCAAGCACCTGATGTTGAAAATTTGGATGCAAAATTCCCAAAAAATGCTGAGATATACATCTAAGTTGATAAAAACCCATTTATGCCATTATACAGCTTACCGGCATTTCTTCAGTTCGCGGTTGGCTTTGAAGAGTCCAAATGTGTTCTCGGTGCACCGAAGATCATCATACCGGGCTCTAGAGGTAAGTATGGGATGGGGGGTGTAGGGAGGTGGGGTGAGCAGAGGGTGGCTGCAGATTAGGGGAGGGGACACCATGGCGAGGGACCATTTTCTTTCTTTCAGGTAATTAAAAAAAAAAAAAAACGAACACCACGGACAGTTTTCTTTTCTTACAGGTGTATGAAAAACTGTTGAGCACACTGAGGTGGGCTCCCAGTGTGCCCACAACTTTGGGGGAGGTGATGTTGGCCACACTGGGGTGGGCTCCGAGTATGGCACAGAATGGGGTCGGGGGCCGGAACATACCCACGATGGTTGGCTTTTATTATGGGAAGGCACACTGGGTTGAGCTCCCAGTGTGCCACACAATCTTGGTGGGGGGTTATGCAGCATGCCGACAGGGGGAATGGGCACCCTTAAGTCAGCATTGTAGGCATTGTGCGGCAGGCGGCGGCAGCCACTGCCGCCATGTTTATTGAAATACTTCACGAGGAAAGGCACATCAGGAGGCGTGTTATTATAACGCTGCATGACGAGCTTGTCTCTCATTGCAGCGATACTGTCTTTACAAGTTTTGACCACTTTACATATTTCTTGTGTGAGCGCTTGCATGCTGGCTCATTGGGGAATGAGGGACGCACCTACTAAAGCATGCCCTGCATTCCCCCACACTAATGCACCTCCGAAGTCTGCTACTACTGCAAGATGTTAGCTTGTGCTCAGGTGCAAGCCAACATAAAAAAAGGATGTTCAAGAACAAGGGGGCATGATATAATAATATAGGTGGTAGACTTTACTGACTTTATATAAGTCTTTGAATTCCAGGTAAGTGCATCGATATAAGGGACCATTTTCAGGCATGACCCGGGCCCACAAAGTGGCACAATGAAACATACAATTTACACCAACATATACAGCGAAATATACATACAGGTGCAATCAATGTACAGGCAAAAAATAGCTGAGTAAAATATAGTTTGCAAAATGGATCAAGGTAAAATCAACAGATACACTGTAATTTCAACAGTGTTGAGAGAACAAGAGTACATTACAAATTTTCACTGGGGGAACGGGGTAGGAAGCATATGAGACAACGGGGGAAAAGTGCAAATACGAATGAACATGGCATGTTGATTGCAAAAACAGTAGGAAAGACTGGGTTATTATTCAAGGAGCAGGGAACCAAGTGCTTTACTGGTAGTACAGTTATAAAGAGGAAAAAATAAAAAGTAAGAGAGGGCAGGGTTATTGGGTAGAAGGGAATATCAGGTAGAAGAAAGGTTACCCTGGTTAGCACAGGCATTTGGTCTCTCTCAGTAACCAGATTTTGAGTAGGAGTTTGAAGGTGCAGTGATGTCAGCAGATCAGAGTGACACAGGGAGGTTGTTCCATAGGAAGGGAGCTGTAACTGATAGAGTTTTGCCACCCACAGCAGTGGAAATTTTCAGCATCTCCAAATGGAGGACCGAGGACACACATAGGCAGCTGGGAGCTGTTCTGGTTTTTAGGAGGGACATGTATGGAGATGTGTTGCCACCTCTTAGGATGTTGGCAATGATGCAGCCTAGTGCATAATCATGGTGGCCAGAGAGTGGGAGCCAGCCAAAAGCATGGTATAGGTTACAGTGGTGGGTGAAGTAGGGTGCCAGTAGTGCAAATCAACATATATTGTTAGAGACAGAGGTTAGATGTGAGCAAATGACAGAGGACATATCAGTGTAAATGGGAGATCAGTGGTCTGGGATAGGGAACAGAACATCTTGGGCTATTGCTAGGTGGGCCTCTCTGGTTAGGAACTGTTTCAGCTGATATGCGTACCCGAGGTTTTGGCTGACCCATCATACAACAGACTTCATGTGCTCCGTGAAAGAGAGAGAAGGGTCAAGGGTTACACTCAAGTATTTGAAATCCGGGACATTTTCTAGTAAAGGTCCATCTAGCATGAGCACTGAGAGAGAGGAGCCAGTCTTGGTTATGTTGGCCATGTATGGTTTGGACCCAAAAGCATCGCATTTGTTTTTTTAACATTAACCAGGAACCTGTGTGACAGGAACCAGTTGTGGGCCGAGCCATAGTTCTGCGAGAGGGTAGCAGATATGTTAGTCAGTGACTTATCACTGCAAAAGGGGATGAGATCATCAGTATATAGAAGTGCTTCACAGGTAAGGCAGTCAGTGGGGAGGGCATTAACAAAGATAGAGAATAATAGTGGACCTAAGATGGAGCCCTGGGTCATGCCCATGAAGAAAGGTATATTGGAGGAGAAGGCAGCTCCGATATATACAGATTGGGATCTGCCAGATTGGTAGATCTTAAACCAATGCAAGGTCCCCGAGGAGCAGTCATGTTGCAGAAGAGTGTTGTGTAGGAGGGGGTAGGTAGTTGGCAAGGCCACAAACACAGTGCCCGTAGCTTTGCCCATGTCCATGTTTCTAAGAACATGATTCATAAACTGGGCCAGAGCAGATGAGGTGCTGTAGGACTCCTGGAAGCTGTGTTGCTGGTACACAGCAGATTATGTTTCTCAATGTGATCAGACAGCTGACGATGGACTATCAAGGAGCTTGCTCAGGTGGGGGAGCAGGGAGGTTGTCAGATGAGAGGGGGACCCCAGTTTTAAAAATTGGAACCACCTTGGCATGCTTCCAAGAAACTGGCATTGTGTATGTGGTCAGTGCCAGATTAAAAATAAAGGTGAGTGGTTTGGAGATAGCAGGGGAGTTTAGCTTAAGCATTGAAGGGAAGAGGCCATCGCTGCCAGGGCTGCCTTGATTGGGGACAGTTTTCAGGAGCTTAGTTGTGTCCTTGATTGAAATGATCCCAAAGAAGAAGGGAGGTGCTGGTGGGGGCTGATCAGTGGGACCAGAAACAGGACCAGCAGGAGGATGTGGGGGAAATTTGCTTAGGCGAGCTTCGAGATCGATAAACTTTAAGTTGAATGTTTTGGTGATTTCTATGGGATCAGTTAAGGTGCCAGTGGATGAGCTAAGATGAATTTTAGAGTTATGGGTACATTGGTTGAGCAGGGAACCAATAGCACTCCAGAAGCAGTGTGGGTCCCCAAGGCTATCCCTCTGCTGATTAAAGAGGAAATTGTGCTTCTGGACCCTGGTAGTTTGTTTGCACTGATTTCATAAGGGCCTGAATTCATTCCAGAGGGCAGGGGAGAGGGCATTTTTGAAGGCCCATGATCTGTTCCTCAACTTCATCGAGGCTAAGAGTTCCTGGGAGACCCAGGGTGTGCAGCTGCCTCGTAGTCTCCAAGTGGTGAGAAGGAAATGGTGGCCTTGTATCTGAAAGAAGGCACTGGAGAAAAAGTCCATGGCCTCAGGTACATCTGTAAGGGTGTATTGAGCTACCCAGTCTACTGCCCTTATGTCCTCAATGAGGGAGGCGGTGTTGAGACAAGGAAAATTTCAGAAGGAGATTTATTTGGGCGGGGGCATTTGGACTTGGTGGCCCAAGTGATATACATGGGAGAGTGATCACTAATTGATACTTAGTGAAAAATCTGCATACATCTGCACACATGCGACAAGGCTATAGCCACTAATACACTTTTTAGTTTTCAGTTTTTGTGAGACTTCGGGGTAACATGAGAAAGTATGTTTCCACAGAAAGGGTGGTGTAACCATCGGACAGCCTCCTGGCACAGACTGTGGGGGTAAAAACAGTAGAGGAATTCAAAAACACTTAGGACAGACATAAAGGAACTCTAGTGATGGGAATGAGAGGGTAAACTGCATATCATTTAGGATCTGCGGTACATGAAACAGGTACGGAAAATGGGCAGACTAGGTGGGCCAAATGGTCCTTATCTGCAGTCAAATTTAATGTTTCTATGAATATGAGGGAGAAGTCAAGATGGGTGTCAAATGTGACCCCTAAGTATTTAAATGATGGCACTACCTGCAGTGGAGTCCCATCTGTTCAACTAATGGACAGCAGGTGGAGCAGGCTGTATGTCTGGCAGAGGACTGAAGAGGCACAGTCTGAGTCTTCCTAACATTCATCACCAGCCTGTGCTTGACAAGCTAGGCTTCAATGTGGAAGTCATCATTTAGGTGAAAGTTGATGAGGTCTATGTTCTTGAAGCTGAGAAGGAGCACCAGGCATCAGTATGCAAAGTGGTTTTACAGGTACTGATGACAGTGAGGAGTTTATTAATGAGCAATGAAAACAGAATTGGTCCAAGATTGAGCCCTGTGGGGCTGGCTTCAAGACAGTCCATTAGGTTTCACAACCTGCTGGTGCCTGGACAGATTCTGGACAGATTGATGTCTGAACCAAGATACTTGTATCTCTCATCTGTCTCTGATTTTCAGGGACGTCTCTGATTTTGCCCCCAAATCTTTCTCTGTCCCTCATAAAATTTGTGTTTTTATGATGAATCTGTGGAGAATGTAAGCACAAAATAATGTCAGACAGTAAAGTTACAGATTTGTTCTTCTTCAGAAAATGCATCTTTCACTAATCCCTTTATTCTAAACAACTTTGAGTGCACAGTGCCAATTTTTAGAATGTGTCCCTCATTTTGGATCTTTGTCAATGATTTTTTTAAAGCTTGTCCCTGATTTATGAGGCAACAGATTGAGCGGTATGAAGATACTGCATGTACAGACAGACCCAAGGCATGCAGATTAGAGCACAAGAGTGTGTGGTCAATCAGATTAAAGGCCTTGGACAAGTTTACAAAAATGCCTCCATTGAGTTGACCCTGGGCCATGGCAGTTTTGACCATGATGACCACTTGAATGAGGGCTGTGGTGGTAGTGCTATGGGCCTTGCAAACACTATGCTGCTCTGCTGTCAGTATGTTGTAGGGATGAAGGTGATCAGTAAACTGGTCAGCGACAGCCTGCTCAAGCAGCTTTCTGAAGACAGGGAGTATTGCAATGGGGTGATAGTTTTCTAGACAGTTGGTATCCCCAGCCTTTGAGACAGGGACAACTTTAGTCAACTCCCAGCTGTCAGGAATGTGCCAGACAGAAGCAAAAGGTTATAAATATGCCTGACCAGAGGGGATTTGATGGGGGCACCAAGTTTCAGGAGCTTAGGTTCCAGATCATCACATCCAGCACCCATGCATGGGGAGAGGTCAGCGAGTAGCTTTAATACATACTGGGTCAAGACAACTTTGAAAAAAAAAAGAGCCGATGGAGGAGGGAATTGGAGGGTCTAGAGTAGCCAGGGGACTTGGTCTCACTGAAGGGTGGGAACAGGGAGGTGTAGGCAGACCGATTAGGGAACTGAGGACTAAAAACCTCAGTACTGCTTAGAGGAGCTACCAACCAGGTCCTTAAAATTTTTGCAAAAAGACCATGGGTCTTTTCAAAGGCTGACAATAGGCTCTTTAAGCAGCATGGATTTCTCATTTGCAATTGTTTAAAAGTTGTCTATACCACTGTAAGTAAAAGATGGGGCTCGATGTTTTGTAGCAGTGCTAGAAGCAAAGCAGTGCCATCCTTTGTCTCTCTGTTTAAGTAGCTTAAGGAGGGCACTTTGAGCTGGACCAGTGGCGTGGAGGGCTGAGGCATCCATGCCTTACCTCCTACCACCCCAGCAACCCATGTTGGCGATGTGAGTGGGCCACTGGGGGTCAGCTGGGGAGGGAAAGGATTGAGTGTCTATAGGACAGCTATCCTCTCCCAGCGAGGGGGGAGGAAGTACAGGCTCGGCGCTTCCCTGACACCTAGCAGAGGCTGGGTGCAGGCACACCATGAGCTTGTCACAACCAAAGGGGGTGGAACAGTCAGCCAGCACGCTGTAGGTGGAAGTGAGCACAGCATGGCCATTTCTGGCATTGCACACTCTACCCACGGGGAAACAGAACAAGGAAAAACAGAGGTCCCAGGTCAAACAGGATGACAGCAGCCACCCTCCACAGGCCCCGACTTTGAATGGTGTTTCCCCGGAACTGGATCCTATTCGAGGTGAGTCGAACTAGGGGGGCTCCTCACTGCTCTGCCACAGAGGGTAAACTGTGGGGGAAGAAGGAGATAGCTTCCTGATGTCAGGTGCGGGGTTTGGTGGGTGGCTGATAGAAGGTAGCTGACTGGTGGGGACCCAAGGAGAAACAAATTAACTAAAAAAAAAAAAAAAAAAAGGAGGGCACTTTGGAGCCATTTGGTTGCAAAACCCCTTACCCTCTTTTTAATAAAAGGGCGTGGGCCTTCTGAAGGGAGATGACAGCCTGGTGAAGGCAGTCAGGCCAGGGGACACTGAGGGAGTTGAGTAAACAGAGGACTGATAAGTATTTACTAGGTCCTCAAAAAAGATCCTTGGGTCGAAATTCAAATAATCCCTGAGGCAAATGGCTTTAGAGGGATATTTGGGAATATTAATTTTCCAGACACAGCAGATAGGGGAGTGGTCTGAGACTGTGTTAGGGAGCACACCAGCTTGTAAGATGATATAAAGTCTGTTTATTAATATTCAGTCAATGAAGGTATGGGACCCACACCTCAGCGACATCCTAGTACGGTCAGAGATGACTTGCGTGAGGCCTAGCTCTGAGATTAGATTTTCAAATAGGCTGCCACTTGACCTAAGCCAAATCAGGACAAGGTCATCCAATTAAGGAGTTGTGACAGACCATTAAGGCCACAGGTGTCAGGCTTATACACCCAGATGAGATGAATTTATTTGATATTCACCAGGAGTAGTAGAGTGTGCAACTATTCAACAGATACAGTAATTCATCAGGGCAGGTGTTATGGACCAGAGAAATATTTATATGGGCTTTATAGCAGACGAGTAGGCCACCACCACGTTTATACCCTGGGCAGTTCCATTTCATTATATTTAACCTGGGAGGCAGCAGACCAGATCATCTACGGTTGGGTTACAGCCACATGTCAGTGAGGCCAGGGATGTCAGGTTGGTGGCTTACAATCCAGGCTGTAAGCTCCACTTCATGGGCAAGCTGGCTACAAATCTTTAGATGAGCTGTCGTTAAACCTTTGCTTCTGGTCCAACCTGGGGAAATAGTAGTGAATAGCTATGCTGGCCCTGAGTTTGGTGCCATGTCTCCTGTGAGGGAGATGTGGATGACAGAAAGTCATGAGGGAAAGATGTGCAGTGCACACCAAACACAACCAATCGGCAGGCAGAACTTGTCCTTAAGGTGCTGAACCAGAGGCAGGAAAAGTTGACAGTGAAGTAACCCTGATTTGGGCAGCTCATTTCACACTGTTGCAGATCATATTCAAAAAAAGGAATTGGTTGCCAGGGTCTGTGGCCATGAGATGAGTAAGTGACATTACAGGGTACATTCCTAGGGTCTGAAGTTGTCAAATGAATCTAATAAAGGTACTATAAAGCCCAGGAAGGGACTTGTTGATACAGAGCTGGAACGGGTGGGGGGGGGGCTGTGATTCACAAAGCGCTCAGTGGCCAATGTTGAGTCTGGAGGGTGCATGGAGGAACCTGCTGTCAGCAGGGGGGTCTGGGGTGGAGACGGGGAGCTGAAGGGCCTTAAGTTCCAGTTAAGAGGCACAATAGCAAGATAACGCCTCTGACAGAAGAAGGTAGGGAACGCTGCAGTCAGGAGGAGTTGTGCTTCCAAATGGTCCTACCATTAGTGCCTCATGACTCCTGTGGGCATGGGTTAGTGACCAGAGGGGCAAACTAGGACAAATGGCGCACACACACTGGACCTCAGGGGAAGTGCAGAAATCCCGACATTGTGGCGCTACCTGACTTATCATCATACATAGGCAGACTGTGCATGCAGGGACACTTCAGGCAATGAGGAAAGTGCAAGCGCAGAGGGGTACAATAAGCTCCCAAAAGCAGAGAACAGATGGGGATAATCCAAATGAGTATGTGACAGACCACAGGGTGGGGGTTAGAAAGGAGCGTGTGGTGGGGGAAGAGAGAGTGGACTGTATATGAGGGGAAACCCCCCTAACTCACATGGACCCAGGGACTGCACCACTCAATCCTACACACCACAAGACAAAAGCTTAGACACTAAAGATTGGGCTGAGACATCTAAAGGGGGGAAATAGCCCCGCAAAGAGGGGCACTCACCCAGGAAATTACTGGAGTGGGGGGACCTGATAGAGATGCGCAACCTTGAGAGAAGACCAAAATGGTGGCCACAGGGGGAGACTCCAGGCACCCTCCATAGCCCCCATTGGGAGAGGAACGAGGCACAGACTAGTGGAGGGAGGCTAGAGGGGAGGGCTGGGACAGGGGATAGGGATGCCCTCCAAAGGAAACAATACCCATGAGGCAGCAGAAGAGGATGCGGTGGGGAGACTTGGAGGCAACAAGATGCCTATATACCTTTACGCACAGGGAGATCAGCATATAAAGTGGGAGAGAGCAACTGGTGGGAGGAATGGGTGGGGGGGAGGCCATAGATATTGAAATAATCGGTTTATATACTCTCACACATGGTTTCATGCTCGTAGACCAGAAGAGGAGAGGAGCCATGACCATGGGAGTCATGTACGGACCTGCAGGAAATGGGGTGTGTCGGGAACTGTGGTACACCCACCAGGGGTGGGTGTGGGAAGCAGAGACTGACAAACCCCAACCATGGCAGACCTCAATGTTCTGTGTGTATAGTTTATTATTTATTATGTTATGTATTGTATGTGTTTATGTAGAGGTAAGGACAGTATGGCACACTCAAATAGAAGCCCCAACACTGTGTGGTGTGCAGTTGATCCACGGACACACAGCACCCGATCGCAACCAATGACACTGAGAGGGAACGCCATGCCCATATATGACCTGGCAGTCCTGGACACAAACCAAATGCACCTGACTGTCATGCACTACATCTCATATCCTGGCTGAACACACAGAGATAACGCCCATAACATGATGAACAATACAATTAAATGCATTACTTGGAATGTAAAGGGTTCCAAACAAAAGAAAAAAGATACCAGATTTTAAGGCACTTAAACTTTCTATCAGCTCAGCTTTTTTACAGGAGACCCATACACCTATGCACCTTGCCCCACCCTAGAGGAGGGAATGGGTGGGTCAGGTGTTTAAGGCAGGATCCAGCAACAATAATGCAGGGGTGATCATCCTGATCCACAAGAGCATCCTCTTCCTTCTCACTGATCAGCACATTGGCCCACAGGGCAGATATATAGTTGTTACAGTAACCCTGAATGAACATGGGTTTACCTAGAAGCCATCTATGGCCCCAATAAGGAAGAACCTGGTTTCTTCACTGAACTTCTGTCTTAGGTGTCCACATTGCCCTCTTCATCCACCCATACTGGCAGGGGACCGGAACTTGATACAGGATAATAGTTCAGACAAATCCAACTGGAAGAAAATTGAGCTCTCACCCTCACAAAGTGCACTCTTAGAACATCAGGACTCCCAGAGGCTGGTAGATGTGTGGCGTATCCTACACCCTGCAGTAAAGGAATACACTTTCTGGTCAGCCCCCCACAACTCCTCCTCTGGACTTTACTTCTTCGTCGTAAATCAACAAATCCTGAAAAACACCACCACATGCGAAATCAACCCCATGGTATTATCAGACCATGCACCAGTCTTCCTATCCTTCCTCCCTTAAAACCAGCACAGTAGGGACAGGCTATGGTGTCTAAACAACAACCTATTAAAGGATCGGTATACCCTTGAACTAATTAAAAAAATGCACTATGAGCTTCTTTGAAGAGATTGAGGACTCATTCCTCAAACAAGCACTCCTATGGGGAGCATTTAGAGGAAAGCTAGTAAGACTGGCCTCTTCCAGGAAAAAAAAAAAAGAGAAGCAGAATGTGCACAGTTGCTATGCACAATATGGAGGTTAGAAAGGACAGCAAAAGGCCCACCCACCTCCTTCGTAGCATTGCAACTCAATGCGGCAAGAGCCAAGTATGGAGAGCTTCTCAGAGAACAGGCGGAATTCACCATCTTTAGGGCCAAAACCCAGTATGTTGACCAGGGCGAGAAAGCTGGGAAATTTCTGGTCCTGAGGCATAAGCAACAGGAGGTACACTGATCCATAAACTCAATCAGGAGCAAGATGGGACATATCCTCTCCCACCCAAAAGAGATAGCAGCAGCCTTTGGTGACTTTTATGCAGAGTTGTATGTGAGGTAAGATCGGCTCTCCCCGGGGAGGGTAACCCAGTTTCTCGCAAAAGCTAACTTACCCAGGGTGGCCCAAGCCCCATGTGAGCAACTCAGCTCCCACATTATGGAAGAGGAGGTGGTGAAGGCTGTCTCCTCCCTGAAGGTGGACAAAGCTCCAGGCCAGATGGCTTTTCAACTAACTTTTACAAAGTGATGGGTCCAGGACTGTACAAACACTTGGTAAACCTATTTAATGAAGCCAAGGAGGAGAGAAGCCTTGACACAAGCATACAGGAAACACACATAACCCTTATCCCCAAGCCAGGTAAGGACGAGGCCAGCATGGGAAGTTACAGACCCATATCACTACTTAACACAGACCTTAAAATTCTAGCCAAAATACTGGCCAAATGACTGGAGGCGGTAATCGGCTCCCTGATAGGCCCAGAACAAGTGGGCTTCATGCAGGGCAGATTGGCTTCGGACAGCTTACAGCAACTAACCCACATATTAACTGCCTCCAGGGATGCTGACACCCTAGAAGCTATGATCTCTCTCAATGCCAAGAAGGCCTTCGACAGAGTATTGTGGGTGTTCCTGTTTGAGACCCGCAAAGAATTTGGTTTCCCACAGGACTTCATAGAGTGGGTCAGGCTCCCCTACTCTGCACCCACCTCCAGAATCTTTTGCAATGGAATCCTCTCCCCGCAGCTCCAGCTGCAGTCTGGTACCCGGCAATGTTGCCCCATCCCCGTAATTATTCAACCTATATGTTGAACCCCTCACAAGGAGAATCCTGGCAGACAGCGCCATTGTGGGTATCAAGGTGGGGGCCCAAAGATACAAAATCTCGACATATGCAGATGATAAACTCCTGCACCTGGATGACCCGGTAAACTTGATCCCCCCCATCCTCTCCATATTACAGGAATTTGGTCAGGTGGCCAGATACAAGCTAAACCTTGCCAAAACATGTATCATGCCCCTAAACAACCATACATTCAAAACCCATGTATCAGCATGAGGAGGAGCTTGGTGCCAGACAGCCATCAAGTACCTAGGCATAGTCATCTCACAAAATAGTAAAACACACCAGTCCCAAAATCTAGAAGCACTCAAAACTAAAATAAGACAGGAACTACTATGCTGGTCCTCACTCCCACCTACTTTATGGGCTAGAATAAACATAATCAAAATGAACATCCTACCCAGAGTATTATACCCCATAAGCATGTCAGGATGTCAGCTCCCAGTCTCCTGGTTCTCAAACCTAAAAGCCATGCTGTCCGTCTTCCTGTGGAATGATAAAACACCTAGAAGGGCATATAACAAATTCACAGTTCCCACGAAATTGGGTGGCCTTCAACTTCCAGACTTCAATTAACTCTGGCAGCACATGCCACACAGTTCCTGTGGTGGAGGACTCACTGTGGCCAGATGGAGCAGACCGGGCACTAATTGCAATGGAAAATAATGGAGTTGTACCTTTGCCAAAAAGCTGGAATCTATATTCAGGCTCTGATGTGCACACTGTATAAACTCCTGCCTGAGACCCTCAAAACATCACTAATAGGGGTGTCAGTTTGGGTCTGCAAGCAGCTGCACCATCTCCTGGGTACCCAACCTCAGTTAAACCTAGAACAACCCCTAGCGGGCAATCAAATCCTCAAAATACAAAACAAAACCATCTCACCCAACTTCCTGAAAAATGCAGCTCCCCAAAAGCTGGGGGCTCTGTTGAAGGGCAACTCCTTGGTCACATACCATCAATTCCAACAACTAGTGGCCCCAGCTGGATTCCACGCATTCCACTTCATGCAGTTCAGCCACATGTTGGCAGCGGCTTTTGGCCCTAAACCATGGGATGTAGAGGCATTTCAGAAATGGGACAACCTATGCAAGCTGGCTAGCCAGAGGCATGCCACCTCCTATCCCTGACTATACTCCCCTTCACTGTACACTGTACTTACTGGGCGAGCAAATTCCCAGACCTGGAGACCTTGGAAGGTATCATAGAAATATGGAAATCAATGCATAGCCTGCTAAAATTTGACACCCTTAAACTCATGCAATTCAAAATGAAACACAACCTATATCATACCCCAGTCAAACTATTTCAGATGGGTAAGCTGGACACCAATCTCTGTTCCCAATGCAGACAGGAGGTAGGATCCCTCAAACACATCCTCTGGGACTGCTTGAGGGCCAGGCCCTTGTGGGATGAGGTCAGGGCAAGCCTGGATCCCATGCTAGGGCTTGCAGATGCCTTCACCCCTCGGATGTGTCTGCTGGGTTTAGACATGGGGCAACTGATGGGAGCCAGGAAGTACCATTTTGCTCTGATCTCAGCCATGGTCAAAAGGCTGATCCTCAAACACTGGATGGATGACTCCGCTCTCTCCTATGGAGAATGGCATAACTCATTGCTGGAAGTACTACAGATAGAAAAAATGATCAATTACATCAGACACACTCCCCGCATATACATGGAAAGGTGGGGAGCACTGGAATCCCTAATGCTAAATATTTAGGCAAGTGGAATCAGAGTGAGGGATTGAGGGCACCCCCCAAGTGCATAAGCATACTGAGGCTGAGGTGCCTGGGCATGGCACCACATGTGGATAGTGGTTAATCGAACAGTGTGTGGGGTGACCTCTCCCCAAATGTTGATGGGGCAAACCAAGCCAATCCTTTGAGTGTGTTTGTCTGTGTACCTAGTTAAGTCATGTAGTTAATCCCAGAGATATTAGCTAATGAATTTTATATTAATTGCTTAGTAGTGTGTACTGTTATTGTAATATATGTCTTCCTTAACCTCTTACAAACTTCATGGATAGCATAGCATGACTATGTATTGATGTTTGTCTGCCTGTCATATGTTGAAATTCTAATAAAATCTACTATTAAAAAAATAATTCTCTGTACCATGTGTCATGATTGTTTTATGACTTGTACTCTCCCAGATTGTGCCTGAAAATAGGCATAATTAATGTCTAGTGCACTTACCAAGTTATCACAAACCAAATAAATAAATAATAAATAAACAGAGGGAAGGTCAGACACTGGTGTGCCATTAACCATGAGTATAGGGGGAGAGGACTGGGCCAGGGGCAAAAAGGGAGTGAATCACCTTCCAGAATGTGGCTGGGGAATTAAGATTATTTTGGAGGTTGGCCTTGAAGTACAGGGACTTGGTGGATTGAACAGCCTTAGTGCAGGAGTTCCTAAGCTCCCCATATGAGAGGATGTCTGATGGGGGTGGAATAATTTATATCTGGCCCAGGCTTGGTCACAGGTCTTGTACAAGTTGATACAGTCGAAGGTGATCCAGGGGTGGTGTGAGGATTTAACCTTGGGTTTCCTGATGTGGACATGCTTGCCACAGACAGAAGTAAATATTGAGTGGAAGATGGAGAGGGCCATATCAAGGTCTGAGGCAGTGAGCATGAGGGACCAGTCAGTTGCAGCCAAGTTGCTCAGTACAGCTTCTTTTTTCAGTGACTGAAGGGACTTGGACTAGAGGTACTTTTGGGAGGAAGGAAGGAATTCTTGTAACTGGAGCAAGTGATGATGAGCACCCAGAGAACCTACGAATGGCAATGAAATATTAGAAGAGTATGTGCTACAAGCAAACCATGCAAATGTGTGCATTTTTCAAGTATACTGTTGCATATTGTGGACACAATATTGATGCACATGGACTGCATAGATTCCAGGAGAAAATTTAAAATGTGCTAGATGCTCATCAGCCCATCAAGTTAGCATGTGGCATTTCTCCATATGGAATAACAGCTGTAATAGTTCATGCTATAACAAATGATAAAGAAAGAACAGTAGCTTTGGCATGTAGATCAGTCACAGCTGATGAACATAACTATGCACACATAGAAAGAAAGCTACTGAGCCTGGGATATGGGGGACACGAGTGTCAATCAGTATCTGTAAATGAAGATATTTACCCATATTAGAGATCACTAGCCTCTCTTTTCAATTTTTAACCCAAAGAAACATATTCCAATGACAGCAGTAAGAGAATGTATGCAATGCTGGGGTCATTTTTTCGATGACCACAGCAACGAATTGAAAGGACACTCAGATCATGCAAATCCTGATGGACATTTACATCAGAATCAATATACTGTGGAGGACAAATCTGCTAAGTTGTTCAGCATGCCACAGTTTGAGTACCTGCCAGTAACATCCACCATGATATCAAAAGAATTTTGAAGAGATTCTACATTAGCTCTGGAGAATGAAGCTACACTTAAAGGTTTGAATCATCAGTGGAATCACCATCTGACACCCTTCTATGCATTTGAGGCTGAATTGTCTATGCATCAATGATGTACCATGTTGGAAAATTCATATTGTTATTCCTGTAGCTGCAGCCAAATGCATGGCCAGATATTTTTTAACATTTCAGTGATATCTCTAGAGGGTTTTCCCATAACACTTCGACAGCACTAGCACCGACATCCCCTACAGTGACAGTTACCATGCTGACTGTCGGCACTGAAGCCTCTGGGATGTCAGTGCATTCAATCAGGGGGCCTTAAACCCCTCCCATGTGGGGGATTCCTCCCCCCCACACCCCACGGTCTCTAGGATTCCAAATACGAGTCGGAGTTGGACCGGGGGGGGGACACCCAGTGAGGCAGTCTTGGTCACTGCACAGACCATCACAGCAACATGTGGGTTTTACCCAATTCCTGTTGCTGTCATGGTCTTCACGGTGTCGGAGTCACTACGGTGATGGTATACCATCTCTAGAGAAATTATCAGCCTATAATACCAATGTTGGCCACCACAGAGAATCTCTTTAGAAATATTGCTAAATATCCAGAAATATCTATTTGTATCTATAACTGCAACTGTAGTAAGCTGCAGTATAGTGTTGCAGGAACTCCATGAATGACAGCAATTCATGGTTAAAAGAAAAGGCACTTACTAGATTTGTGTGGTGGCCAGGCTTTAACTAACGTATAGAACAAATTGTTAAAGGGTTCTCAGGATGTCATCATGTACAACACATGCCAATAGTAGCACCACTAGACAGATAGGAATGGGCATCACCTCCTGGCAGTTTATACATGTTAACATTATAGGACCTTTTTGGGGAATTATGCCTCTCATGATTGCATCACTGCAGATGCTTTGTCAAAATGTCCTAAAGCTTTCTGCTTGACATAAACCATATCAGTAGAGGCTGTTAACATACTAAGGAGTTTCTTTGCCAGGATGTGACTCCCAGAACAACTAGTGAGAAACAATGGCCAACAGTTTACTTTTAAAGAGTTTCAGAGGTTCATAAGGAATAACAGCATTTGACACACAATCTTGGTACCATACCACACAGCTACTAAGGGTCTGGCTGAGAGGTTTATGCAAACTCTTAAACAATCTTCATTGCAGAGGTAGGCAAGATTCCTGTTAGCATATCAGAATGCAGCACACAACAAATTAAGCACCTGCAGTGTTATTTCTGGATCTGCATCTGAGATCTAGGCTGGTCATGTTATAACCAGGTATATGCCTAGAGGCCTGCAATCAACAAACATGTGAAACATCTGCTACAGGAAAGTAACAAACATGCAATTTGCCAGTACATCAGAGTGTGTTGGCACAAGACTAGCATGGAGAGCTTAAGTGACTCCCTGCAGTGGTTCAGTTATGAAAAGGACCTTTATCCTACACTGTAGAAATAGCACCTAATGCTGTACTGTGTTTTCACTTACCAGTTGTAGGCCAACTCTAGCATGCCCCAATCTATAGTACAAGCATCTGAAACTGGAATTTCTTACCTCTTTATCAGTTTCCTGTGAAGGTGTGAGTATAAGGATGACACTAGAGTCTAGAATAAGTCCAGCAATAAGTCTTTATTTACAAAAATAGGAAGCGAACTGAACGACCAAAAAAAAAATAACAGAATAAAAATAAAATAATTCCAAATGACAAAATAACAACACACTAGAAAACAGCTAGTGTAATTCCATCAATGGGATAGCAGAGTACTAGTCCCGTCGAGATCTAATCACAAAATGAGAAATTACTCCTTTTATACATACAAGTCATGTGATATTTGGAAGCTCCACCCCTTTTCTAGAAGCTAACTCTTAAACACAGCTAAATAAACATTGTATTTGTTTTTTACAACATAAATCCCCTTTTAGGCTCAATTAGAATATCATATTGGTAACCACACAAAATAAATTCCTGCCTAGAGTTATAAAGTAACATTACATAACTATCTAGACCCGCCCCCTTATTTACAAACTGTAAATAATGAAACAGAAAGGCTGGCTGTCTCTATAGGAAGAAAGGCAAAACAAACATGGCTTCCCCTAGAGCTACACCCTGGGTTTGGTGAGCACTTTTAAACTTAGCTTTTCTCTTAAAACTTAATTTAACTTAATTTAACTTAATGTTATCAAGAATGCCCTTCTTTTAATGAAGAAACACACCAAAAGGAAAGCAGAAGAAATAAACATAACTGTAGAATATATATGTCTGTGTTTTTAGACCCTTTAGTTGTATCAGCTTTAAGATTCAGCTTTACTAGATAGAGCTTATAACACTGTTATACTTCTGTAATCTAGCATTACAGCTTTCAAACAAAATGAATAAATCCTCCTTCTGTGATTTAGTGCTTTCAACAGTTTTACTTAAGGTTTTAAACAGTTTTATTTAGGGTTTTCACTACTTGAATGCAAGTAATTACAGCTTCCTTCTGTGGAAAGGAAGAAAAGAAAACATAAGTATCTGGAGTTCTCTCAAGCAGGAATAGTGTTTCAGAAGAAATCTCTAGCTGCTCGCTTCAACCACACAGCAAACCAAGGTAATCCTTCTCGCTGTGGGGGGGGGGGGGTTACAAAACAAAACGAACACTGTTTCAACTTTATATTTTAAACAATTCCCAAAGAGGCTGGAGAGCAAGAAAGGTGGAAATAAATGAATTTTATAAGGGCAACACGTGAACTTTATGTATTTTAGTACATTACACCGATATATGCATAGATGGCCAGTCTACACATATACCTTAAAGGGGCAGTGTACCTAAATACATAATGTCTTAAAATAAAATAAGAGACATGCTGTTGCAACAGACTGATCTAACATATAAAACAAAATAAAATAAGGCAAAAAAAATATAGAAAAAGGGGGGTTAGAGAAAAAAAAATATGGATACCCCTATAAAACAGATATTACCACACTCCTCCTTGCCTAAGAAGAAAACTGTTTTCACAGAATTACTGTTTTCTGTATACCTACACAGATCCCTCTACTTCGAGGGATGGATCTTCAGCCCACCCTCTCCCAAAGCTCCACCCTGGGGTCCCTTTACATAAACTACATAAAATTTACTTAACTCAAGTAGAAATCCCTATCGATCTCTACTCCTATACATTGTTCACCCCGGGGTCTGTGTAGGTTGATGAATCATGTCCAAAACGGGACATGAAATCTGCATTCAGATGTTTCTTAGCAGAACGATGTTCTACAGAGAAACGATAAGGCTGAAGTGCAAGGTACCACTGCATTATGCGGGGGTTCTTGTCCTTCATCACATTAATCCAACAAAGGGGGTTATGATCTGTTATAATTTTAAAGTTTCTTCCCCATAAATAAAATTTTAAAGCTTCTATTGCCCAGTGAATAGCCAGACACTCTTTCTCTATAGTCGAATATTTGGACTCCCGTTCATGCAATTTGCGACTGATATATATAACAGGATGTTCTTCACCACCATCAATTTGAGAAAGGACAGTACCGATACTATTGTTGGAAGCATCCGTTTGTACAATAAAAGGACAAGAAAAATCAGGACTGTGCAGTACTGGATATGAACAGAGTTTCACTTTTAAGGTACAAAAGGCTTCCTCACATTCTGCTGTCCAATGTACTTTGTCGGATTTTACCTTACGGGTTAGTTCTGTTAGTGGACTAGCAATTTCCGAGAAATTTGGGACAAATCTCCTATAATATCCTACAAGTCCTAAGAAGGCCCTGACATGCTTCTTCATTTGGGGTCTTTTGCTATGTAGAATAGCTGATATTTTAGATGATTCAGGCTTTACCATCTCATTACCTATAATGAATCCTAAATATCTTGTTCCTTGCATCGCTAAAGAACACTTGACAGGATTGATAGCCAGACCCGCTTTAGTTATAGCTGTAAGCACTTGTTGTAAATGTGTTAGATGGGCATCCCAAGATGGACTGAATATAATAACGTCATCTAGGTAGGCTGCAGCATAGGAAGTATGGGGCCGTAAAATCTGATCCATGCATCGTTGGAATGTTGCCGGGGCCCCATGAAGGCCAAAAGGCATGGTAATAAACTGAAATAGTCCAAAAGGAGTAGTGAATGCCATTTTTTCTTGTGATTCCTCATCTAAAGGTATTTGCCAATATCCTTTTGACAGATCCAAGGTGCTTATATATTGGGCTTGACCCAGTCTGTCAATGATGTCATCGATGTGAGGCATCGGATATCCATCAAAGATGTATATGGCATTTAATTTGCGGAAATCAAGACAGACACGTACTCCTCCTTCTTTCTTATTTACTACCACCATGGGGAAACTCCAAGGGCTTCTAGATGGTTTTATAATCCCCATTTGTTGCATTTTTATTATTTCTTGTATCACCTCCTCTCTTACACTCTCAGGCAAATGGTATGTTTTTTGTCGGATGGGATTTACCTGTGTTACTTCAATATGGTGTTTTATCTCTTTTACCCTGCCAGGAGTGACTGTAAATTAAGGCTGAAAAACTTTGAGTACTGTATCTATCTCTTCTCTTTGATCAGGATGTAGTGTAGGATTTATGTTAATGTCCTTAAATGACCCTTTACTATCTAGTTTTTCATAGGCCAACTCCATTTCATTCTCCTCACTTTCAGGTAGGACATACATACTAGGTTGACTTCTATCATACCATTTTTTCAATAAGTTAGCTTGATATATTTTCTTTTTGTGTCTTTTATCTGGTAATGCTATCTCATAATTAACGTTTCCCACAGGTTTTATTATGGTATATGGTCCTTGCCATTTCATTAATAACTTGTTGTCCGAACAGGGTAGTAAGAGCAATACCCTTTCCCCAGGTTGAAAGGATTTATTACCTACTCCCTGGTCGTACTTCTCTTTTTGGTAGTGTTGGTGTTTAATGCCTGTTGATGTGCTGTATTCACATATCTAATCAGTTTGCTTCTAAGGTTAATGATGTACTGTACCGCTGTTAAGGTTTTTGCCTCTGTATGTTCATCCTCCCATGCCTCCCTCACTATATCTAACATACCTCTGGGTTTTTTTCCATATAACATCTCAAAAGGGGAAAATCCAGTAGAGGCCTGTGGTACCTCTCTATATGCAAACATTAGATATGGCAGATATTGATCCCAGTACTTTCCTTCCTCTTGCGTAAACTTCTTTAACATATGTTTTAAAGTCTGATTGAATCTTTCCACCAAACCATCGGTTTGTGGATGATATGGTGATGTGCGTATAGCATGAATTCCCTAATGCTTGGTATAAGCATTTAATATGAGAACAGAAATTACTTCCTGATCGGTAAGAATTTCCTTAGGAATGCCTACCCTGGAAAACATTTTACCAGTTCATCTGATATTTTTGTGCAGTTATAGTACGCATTGGTATAGCTTCTGGATATTTCTTACTGTAATCACAGATTACCAGAATAAAATGATTCCCCTTTGTTGTTTTTGGTAATGGGCCTACTATATCCATAGCTACACACTGAAAAGGTTCAGTAACTAAAGGCAGAGGTTGTAGGGGTACCTTATCCTTTCTGGTAATAGGACACAATTTTTGGCAGTATTCACAAGATTTACAGTACTCCTTCACCTGCTTATGGATACCTGGCCAGAAAAAACGATATAATAGTCTATTCAAATTCTTTTCTACCCCCTGATGTCTTGCTAATGGTATATCATGTGCCATGTATAGTAAATGCTGTCTGTAGCTCTCTGGGACCATTAACTGGGAAACTATCTCCCCGGTCTTAGGGTTAACACATTTCCTATATAGCAACCCCTTTAGTAATACCATTTTTGGTCCTTCCCCAGCATCTTTCTCCACCTGTAGAAAAATGGTTTCAGAGTTAGGTCATGAATTTGCTCAGCTCTAAAAGAGTTTAAAGAAATATCTTTTCCACTATCACTATTCATCCTTTTGGTATCATCGTTTTTAAGTTCCTTTTGTATAAGTGTCCATCTATTCTTATCCAGTCTTCGTTCTCTTCTGGACTTACGAGACTTTCCTGGCTCTGTACACAGTTCATCTTCAAATGGAAAGATATCATTTAACTCCACAGTCTGCTTAGTCTGTGACCTGGTGGTAAAGGCTCCCAACTGTGTGGCCTCAGACAACAAGGTATCAAAACTAGGATGATCATGTCCGATAATGACTGGCACAGGCAAATGGGGTACTAGCCTGACTGGCATTTGCTGGAGAGTTCCCTGTATTTCAAGAAGTAAGGTTTTCACTGGGTAAAAATGGGCATCCCCATGAATACAAGTGACTCCAGTTACATTCTCAGGTTCTGTAGTGCAGGGTACTAAATTAGCCTTTATCAAAGTTTGTCAACTGCCAGAGTCTAGAAGACCAGCTACTGTTTGGCCGTTTACAGTGACTGATGTTAAATACTGTCCCCAGCTGGCCAAAGCTAAATGTATAGGTGCAGTCTTTTTCTTAGGACAAAATCTGGCAATATGCCCTTTTGCTTGACAGATGTGGCATACTATATCAGCATTATATGTCTCTCAGGTCTTACTGGTCTTACACTAACTGTATTATTTGATGTGAAGAAAAGTCCTTACCGTAGGAGCTGGTGTGTTGGTGGAAAAGTGTCCTTTTTGTCTATGGGTCTTGCTGCCAAGTAATCTTCTGCCAGACTTACAGTTTTTGCAGCAGTCTCAGGTCGATGTTCTCTGACCCATACTTGTACATCTTGCGGTAGAATCCTCACAAATTGTTCTAATACGATAGCCTCAAGCATCTGTTCCTTAGTATTAGTCCCTGGGCACAGCCATTTGGTACACAAGTCCTTCAATCGCTTATATGCTTCCTGTGGGGTGTCAGTAGTCAGGAATTTTAAAGCTCTGAATCGCTGTCTGTAGGTTTCCAGGCATATATCATAACGTTTCAATATGGCCTCCTTTACAGCATCGTAGTTGTCGCTCATGCCACTGTCTATATGTCCATAAGCCAACTGAGCTCTTCCTGTCAAATATGGGGAAAGTCTAATGACCCATTGTTCTCTGGGCCAATTACATGCATGGGCGATGCATTCAAAAGTAGTCATGAATGTTTCTATGTCATCAGTTTCTGTAAGTTTTGTCAATTTAATATCCTTAGGGCCATCCACTGGTGCAGGAGGATGACCTGTTCCTAAGGCCTGGATGGCTCTTAAGGTGTCCGCCCACCTAGCCTCATTGTGCTGATTGTCCCTCTCTCTTTGTTTTTCTAAAGCTATCTGCTGCATACATAGCCATTGTAACAGTTCCTGAGAGTCACCCACAGGTGGGCTCACCATTTTCTCTTCTTCCTGTACGATGTCTTCTGCCATCTCTCCTCCAATGGCACCTTCCTCCTTCTCCTCCGTCTTGGTCGTTTTGCACCTCACATCCCCCAATCCGGGTAACAAGGTTGCGCCAGACTTTGCTGCCATGGTTCTAGTGTAAACACCACTAGTCAGCTCTCCTTCCAGCATCCAATCCTTCACTGATACTTGTCAGTATCTCTCAGTCTGAATTATCAAACCTTATCCCACTTTTAACACCATATGTGAAGGTGTGGGTATAAGGATGACACTGGAGTCTAGAATAAGTTCAGCAATAAGTCTTTATTTACAAAAATAGGAAGCGAACTGAACGACCAAAAAAAAAATATAACAGAATAAAAATAAAATAATTCCAAATGACAAAATAACAACACACTAGAAAACAGCTAGTGTAATTCCATCAATGGGATAGCAGAGCACTAGTCCCGTCGAGATCTGATCACAAAATGAGAAATGACTCCTTTTATACATACAAGTCATGTGATATTTGGAAGCACCACCCCTTTTCTAGAAGCTAACTCTTAAACACAGCTAAATAAACATTGTATTTGTTTTTTACAACATAAATCCCCTTTTAGGCTTAATTAAAATATCATATTGGTAACCACACAAAATAAAATCCTGCCTAGAGTTATAAAGTAACATTACATAACTATCTAGATCCCCCTTATTTACAAACTATAAATAATGAAACAGAAAAGCAGGCTGTCTCTATAGGAAGAAAGGCAAAACAAACATGGCTTCCCCTAGAGCTACACCCTGGGTTTGGTGATCACTTTTAAACTTAGCTTTTCTCTTAAAACTTAATTTAACTTAATGTTATCATGAATGCCTTTCTTTTAATGAAGAAACACACCAAAAAGAAAGCAGAAGAAATAAACATAACTGTAGAATATATATGTCTGTGTTTTCAGACCCTTTAGTTGTATCAGCTTTAAGATTCAGCTTTACTAGATAGAGCTTATAACACTGTTATACTTCTGTAATCTAGCATTACAGCTTTCAAACAAAATGAATAAATCCTCCTTCTGTGATTTAGTGCTTTCAACAGTTTTTACTTAAGGTTTTAAACAGTTTTTATTTAGGGTTTTCACTACTTGAATGCAAGTAATTACAGCTTCCTTCTGTGGAAAGGGAAGAAAGAAAACATAAGTATCTGGAGTTCTCTCCAGCAGGAATAGTGTTTCCAGAAGAAATCTCTAGCTGCTCGCTTCAGCAGCACAGCAAACCCAAGGTAATCCTTCTCGCTGTGGGGGTTACAAAACAAAACGAACACTGTTTCTACTTTATATTTTAAACAGTTCCCAAAGAGGCTGGAGAGCAAGAAAGGTGGAAATAAATGAATTTTATCAGGGCAACACATAAACTTTATGTATTTTAGTACATTACACCGATATATGCATAGAAGGCCAGTCTACACACATACCTTAAAGGGGTAGTGTACCTAAATACATAATGTCTTAAAATAAAATAAAAGACATGCTGTTGCAACAGACTGATCTAACATATAAAACAAAATAAAATAAGGCAAAAAAAATATAGAAAAAGGGGGGTTAGAGAAAAAAATATGGATACCCCTATAAAACAGATATTACCACATTCCCCTAGATGTCTCTACAACTGCCACAACCAATGCTAAGAGCCATGATAAAGAACAGTCATGATAAAGAGGGTCATGGTTGGTGGGATAGTCTCATCCCCAAGGAGGGTCATTAGTGGGGTCCCTCAGGGATCAGTCCTTGGGCCCCTCCTGTTCAATGCATATGTCTCTGACATAAGGAAGGGTATCAGGAGTGAGATGAGTCTCTTTGCAGATGACTCAAAACTGGGGGTGGTGGTGGATGGGGAGGAGGGGAAGGTGGCCCTACAGAGAGCTGGAGGTTCTGGAAAGGTGGTCTAGAAAGTGGAAGCTGAGGTTTAATGCAGGGAAATGCAAGGTACTGCATCTGGGACCCAGCAACCCGGGCCAAGAGTACACCCTGGGGGGGAAATGCTACAAGTCTCAATGGCTGAGAGGGAACTGGGGGTGGTGGTGGATGTCAAAATGAACAACTCTGAGACTTGTAGGAGGGCAGTGGCCAAGGCCAACAGGATACTGGGATGCATCACTAAGGGGATCACCTCTAGAAGGAGTGAAGTGATACTCCCCCTTCATAACTGCTCGGTGAGTCTGCACCTCAAGTACTGCATGTAGTTTTGGAGGCCACACTTAAAGAGGGACATTGAACTCCTGGAGAGGGTCCAGAGGAGGGCAACCAAAATGATCTGGGGCTTGGGGGACAGGACCTATGGCGAAAGGCTCGAAGAGCTAAATATGTACACATTGGAAGAGAGAGAAGGGACCGGAGGGACATGATAGAGATCTTCAAGTACATGAAGGGGTAAAACAGGGGAGAAGCAGTCAAGGTGCTCTGAAGGAAGGAGGGGGGCAACTAGAGGGCATGGGTGGAAGCTGGAGGGGGGAGATTCAGGAAAGAAAGGAGGAGGTGCTACTTCACTGACAGGGTGGTAGAGCCATGGAATGCACTGCCCAAGGGGCTGGTGGAGGCAGAGATGGTGGAGGGGTTCAAGAGGGGGTAGGACAGGTACAGGGGAAGGGTTCTGGATGCAAAGTCCTGTGCAGTGGGAAGATCCGGGACTGGGAAGGGAGAAGCCAGAGAGGACGAGGGGGGCAGCAAGATCAGCTCCCAGGGTGGGGGCTGACCAAACCAGCAGACACGAAAGACCATTTGGCCTAGTCTGCTGGCATTTTAGTATGTTAGTATGTCTTCTTCTGGAAGAAGAAGATACTATTGTGGCTAGTACACATAGCCAAAAGCTCTTGACAAAAACTGAGATGTTATCCTGCAAGAAGTCATAAATTACTTAACAGACTTAATTGGAAATCTGCATGATGTAGTGAGATGTCTGTATTTCTACACTGTTAACATTCCAATGTGTGAACTGTTTTGTGATAAAAGTGATACGGTGTCTGTTCCACAAAAAGTTTATGTTGCTAGAGTAATTCTGTAGGGTGAGCATATGATCGGGGGGGGATATGTAATGTAATTGATCAAAGCTGTGTAGTGAATCTGTTAATCAGAGTCACTGACTGGAGTTCCTAAGATACTCCCTGTGTTGAAACTGCTGTCTATGAGTGGCTACTGTTATTGCTGTTGTTCTAAGACAGAGACTGAAACATTCTTATCTCTGCTCTGATGTCTGTGTGATTTCTAATTTGCTGTTAGTGCTACTGAACAGCTAGTATACTACGGTGTGGTGACTACACTAAAGTGACTACAGTGGTGACTGAGCCAACCTAGTTAGAGTTCAGTAGCCCCCCTCCCCCCCAAAAAATATAAAAATCAGTGATCACAGTTTAGGAGGGGAAACCTACTAACAAAAATGAGCTTTGGGACAGGGCATTGCCTCCATCTCATTAAATATAAGGGAGTCTCTCTCTAACCAGGTTTCTATTTCAGGTTTAAAAAAAAAAAAAAAGAATAAGAAATGGCAAAAAAAAAAAAAAGGCAAAAAAATGGAGGATCTCCTGAGCAGATTCCGATCCCGGTTCTTAAAAAAAAAAAAAAAAGGCATGTCACTGTCCATCTTTCCTGAAGAAGGAAAAGGAATCATCAGTGGACAAAGCAAAAAATAAATTCCTCTATGGAGGGCATGATCAGCGCTTGGTGATTTCTCATGAATGGCCCAATGGCCATGTCCCATTCTCCCTGCACCTTGTTCCCCCTTCAGTTACTGGGGACCAAGGAGCATTTCTTACTACAAAGAGGGAAGGAAAACCAACTGATCCTGTGGTTCTCCTAAACAAGAGGAACCAGACGAGTTTTCTTCCATCTTGCCTTTGTAGGCAGCTAGTGAACACTTTCAGTCTCTCCACCCAGTGCACCATGGTGGATGGGAGGGGGCTAAATTTTTGGACATGACAGGATCAACTGCCTCCTAGTGGTGGTTGTTTTGGCCTGTCTATATGTCTTTCTGTTAGCAGCCATCAGGCATATATGACCTCAGGAGTTCTGTTTGGCTCACCTGACTGAGTGATGGACAGACTATGCCCAAACAGCTCTTGTCACTGCCTAACACCAGTTCCGCATTGCAGTGGGCACCATCGACACTCCCTTTCTGATGATAGCCATCTCATCTGCCTATGAAGATTTGTTTACCACTGGCCACTAGCTGTCTCATGTGTGTTGGCAGAGGCCAGGGATTCCATGTCTGAACAACTCCTTCTTTAGTGACAAGGCACACTCATACATGGTCAGGATGGGCAACACTGAAAGGCCTCCACTTTCTACATGCCTCAGGGAAGTGGGGGTGGATACCGAGATTATTTTCCCCTCGAGCCTTGGTATTCATACCCATGCTCTGTGCTTATTTTCACATTGGGCATTACAGCAGGGTCCAGCTCAAAACAGCTTAAAAGAAGGCTAATTCAACCCTTCCCATACAGCTCAGAAATAAGAAACAGAGATGAGTCAAATCATTCTCGTGAGTCATGGGGCCTCCCCCTGCATCTTTGATTCCCCTTAACAAGGGGGAACATTACCACAGACAGGTGATTACAGAGAGTGGTGATAACAAGGGCTCACACTGCAGTTTGGAGTTTTTTCCTCAGACTGTGGCTCCACAGGCATGTCAAACTCTTTCCAACACAGAGGATTTCTGCAGGTGCTGGGTGTCATAAGGTTGCCATGTGCAAGCACAGTAGAAGGAGTCCTTCCTTCCCAGGAGTAAAGGATCTCTACTCAAGGTACTGTACTTCATAATTCGTTACCCATTTGGGTTCTTAGGTACATGGAGACTGGATGTGTTCCTTGAACCTGAGGGTTACGTATTCCACAGTACAATCTGGACCAGTCACAGAACATACTTTATGTTTAGGCTGCTTTTCTGGTCATTACCAGTTTACAACCCACCCTTTCGGTCTATCATCTATTCCCAGGGTGTTCACAGTGTGCTAGCCATGGTGACAGCACACCACAGGAGAGAAAGGATGATGTTTTGTTTCCCTTACTGGGATGACTCCAGCTAGTCAAGGACTCTTTCTGGCTATCCTAGAACACCTTGGAGACACTGAATTTTCTCTCACAAATACTCAGAAGACCCAAACAGAATCAGAACAAATGCTGTGGTTTATAGTAGCATAGTTAAACACACTCCAGAGCAAGTTCTTCCTGCCACAACCAGGGATGGAAGGCCTTCTAAATCTGGCAAACACCTCTGCCCTGGGTCAGCCCAAGCCAGCATGGTCTTTTCCTACAATTCCTGGGTCAGACTGGCTTACACTGTGCCATGCCGAGTTCCATATCCCTAATTAGGGATGTACAGTATCACTTAAGAGTCATTAGTACCAAAAGTAACACCCCTCTCAAGCCTGGTTCCTGTAACAAAAACTTTGCTACAAGATCCAGAATACTGGAAAGAAAGTCATAATCTCAGGGAGGCTATGCATTCCCAACAGTCCTCACACTGGTCCTGATGTCAGATGTTCCCCTACTAGGTTGGGGGGTCTTGCCAGCATGATCCATCGGTGAGCAGAGTGTGGCCCCCATTGGAATCCAAGAAGTATATAAACCTCATACAGTTGAAGGCAGTCTGTCTTGTCCTCCAGGCCTTTGCTCCCGAAGAAGATGGGCAGTCAGTTCTGATCAGAACAGGCAGTATTTGCACATGTATTGCATCAACAAGCAGAAAGGCACAAGATCCTCAAAGCTGTGCACAGAAGCTATGAAGATCTGGCATCTGGCTTACTCCATGTAAGTACAGTTTTTTTCTCTCCCTTTTGTTGCAGGCCTCAATCACTGGCTTCAGTGCCTTGGACGCTTTGACACGAAACTGGTCAGGAGGTTTTATATACCTTTTATATACCTTTCTTTCCTGCTGCCCCCACCACCAGTGAGGGTTCTCCTCAAACTGAGGAGCCAGCCTGCAAACATGATACTACCCTAGGACTGGGCCAAGCAGTGCTGGCACTCCCTGCTTTTGGCCTTCTTCACCTGGCAGCATATCCGCCTGTCACAGAGACTCAGCCTTCTGTCCATCAGGACAGGGTTACTTTTCAGGATTTCAATTCACTGCGCCTCAAGGTGTCGCTGGGTATTAGATAAGCTGGAAAACTTGGTTAGCAGTTCTCTGCATGAAAGTGCTAATGAGCTGTGAAAGTGCATAGCACTTTGCACAGAATCAGATCTGCCGTTGAGCAGCAGAGCAGAAAGACGCTGTGAGGACAAAGTCTGAATATTGTTCCATGTTCTGTAATTTATATAAATTCCAAGCACTCTGGGGCAGCTGAAGCTGGCAAGCTAATTGCATATGTTAAGCATAAACAACATTACTATGGTATGTAATGTTTTTCTTGTTAGCCCTGCATACATAAGTCTATTTTCTGTGGGAAAGCAACCTCCATGTTCCTCTGTAGGAGCCTCTATGATGCAACAACCTCTCACCATCACTCCCTGGCTGTGAACAGTACTGTGATGGAGCCACTCAGCAAACCTACCTCATCCACCCAGCCAGCTACTGAGTACTCTTGAAAGCTCAGGTCTCCAGCATGGCAACATTATGTGCTGCTGCTGAGCCACTCAGCAAACCCTAATTATTTTTTGTCTGATATTTCCTACTTTCCAATGTACTTTAATTCAATAAGTGTATGCTGTAGACAAAGAAAAAAAAAAAAAAAAACTACGTTCAATAAGTAAGCCAATCATGTTGTTGGTGTTGGTTGTTTGATTTAGAGAATGTTTACTCAGAAGAACTTGTGGTGCCTTGCTCTTGCATAACTGCACAGATAGGAGGATAAAGCATAGAGTGGCCAAATGCCATGATCAAGGCCATACCTTTACGTAATGGCTGAGATGGAATAAAATCAAGGAGTTCCTGGCCTAGAGCTCTAAACTCAAATCACTAGACACACAGATTCTCAAGGTTTCCAGTAAATCACCAGCTAAGGTGAAATGTATAAATATGATACAGAATGGTTGGAATGCGTAACATAATGCAAATTTACACTTCTGACAGCAGGGCTTTCAATACACACTTAGGGTTCCATCTCTCATTAGTTATGGGCTTAAGCATTTCTAGGTCACATCCATTTAAGAAAGACAATAGTCAGTTATAGAGCAATACAGAGAAGACAGGGAGTGTTACTGTTCTTATGATGATCTAAAGGGCATAACTGTTATTTTTCTTTTGCTGGGTTCTTCAATTAAGTTGCTTATTTTGTGTACTGGATAACCTGTCACTTTCTGAAATTCAGTATCAGCTGCCAGTTAGAACCTAAAAATACAATAATACAAGGGTTAGTAGCCTCTGGAGATCATCCAATAATTGTGATTATTTAGTTTATTATGCTGCCTGGGTATGGCTGATGATAGCTTTCAGTTAAAAAAGCCTAAAATCTTCAGGTCAAAGAGTAGCATTTCTGCTCCTTCCCTCATAAAATTAAAATTTGCTAGGGCAGTGTTCTGAACACTGGCTAGGAATATGCATACTCCTCAGGCTCAAATAATTGTACATGGAATAATTTATCACTGACTTACTTATACAGTAATGTTTAAAAAGACTGTTTTCATCTGTCAAAATACTTTAGGCTTCTTTCTGAATATATTATTAATAACATCTCTCATAACAGCTTTGTAATGCATTAACGGTGCTAGTATTAACTAAAATAAATGTGTCATGGGCTAGAGCACATATTTAGGTTTTAATTATATTAAAGTGTGTCAGTGACTCTTGGTAGAAGAGCTTTGTAAACTGGCTGCTCTATCCTACGAGTATTATTCATGTTGGGGATGTATACAAATATAAGATTTCTTCACTGGCAAAGTTTGCTGCTTTGCAAGTGACATCAGTCACTTCTCACTAAGAATGCTCAGATTTGGCTGACACTGATCCAATAGGATTCAATCAAAATTTCAGAATATCCAAATACTAAACAAATTTTATTTTGATTTTGATTAGGACATCAGAGTACAGAGGAGCCCAGTGTCAGGTTTCAAAATGCAATGAGATCTCATAAAACTACTGTTGTGATGCCCTCAGTGATAAGTAGTCATGATGGTTTGAAACACTTGGCAATGTTAGGCATTATAGGCAATTAAGTAGTCAGCAAGTAGGTAGCTATGTCTGTCTATTCTTGTTAGTTCTTTACTGACAAGCCTGACTGATGTGACTTGACAAGAAGGAACCTGAGAATGAGCACCGCTCTATGAATCAGTATCAGAACTGGAATCCTAGCTTCTAATTTTGTATGTAAAACATTCCTCATTTTCAAAATTAGGGTTTTCAAACTGCAATTCTGAAAACTGTAATTCTGAAAAAAGATCTGAATCCAGCAATTTCCTTTTCTGAATCTATTATTCTTAGCATCCCTACTTTTCACTACTATGCTGGCATAGGAGCACACATTGCCTGTGTAGTCATATACTGTGCTTTCTACCATTCTACTTGGTATTTAGATTGCACATTTAATCTGTATCAGCCATTGAATACACCAAAACTAAGGTGCATTTGGTTGAATGCCACATACAGTAAATTAATGCTATTCAGTATTTGACTTATTAAGTTATGGTGTATTCAGTACACCTTCACTGTCAATCAATAAATTTGCTATCTCCTGCTCTGAGGGCTACTGTTGGGAAGCAGTGGGATATGTTCAGCTCCTGATTCAAGAAGAAATGAATTCACCCATGCTCAGAACCAGAAAAAAGGGTCTCTCTTTAGGAAACAACCATGCTGGTATCCTGGGACAAGTTGCAAATAAAATAAACAAGCATTTGTCAATGCCAAACATTGGTTGCTTGTCACCGGGGAGTGTGTTGTGGATGGAAGGAGCCACCAATATGAAAAGCTATGCTGCGGCTCATGTTGAAGCCGAGCGAGGGGGGAATCAGAGGAGCGAGCACCGGGGATTATGTTGTGGGCATCAGGAGCCTCCAGTATGAAAAGCTGCACCATGACTCATGTTGAAGTGGGGAGGGGGGATCAGAGAAGAGAGCACCAGAGAGTGTGTTGTGGGCAGCAGGAGCCACCAGTCTGAAAAGCCGCACCATGGCTCATGTCGAAGCCAGGGGGATCAGAGGAGCAAGCACCAGGGAGTGTGTGTTGGGTGGCAGGAGCAGCCAGTGTGAAAAATGGCACCGTGGCTTATGCTGAAGCTAGGGAAGGGGATCAGCAAAGAGAGCAAAAGCCACACCGTGGCTCATGTTGAAGCCAGGGGGTGATCAAAGGAGTGCGCATCGGGAGTGTGTGGCAGGTGGCTGGAGTTGCCAATGTGAAAAGCTGCACAGCGGCTCATGTTGAACACTCCGTGACAAAGTGCAGGTTGGCAGGAGCTGCTTAACTCCAGCCATGCGTATTAGCGTCAACTGTAATACACATGGCCGGAGTTATTTATGCCAAGCAAAGAACCGAAGCTCTCTCTGATTGGAGTGGCTTTGATCCTTTCAAGTGCATGACTGTTCAGCCCACCTAGCAGATAATTGAATCAGGACCACACTAAGTGGTCATTAGTGTAGACTGCTGAGACCATTGCGAGCCCCTGGTTTTGTGTACTGCAATCGGCTCGGCAGCAACCCCCCAAAATCCTGTTATTAACAATACATTGGTTTGTGCATGCATGCAACCAATGTAAAAATGGCTCAACTGTTGCATCATAGTATAGGGAACATTTAATCATATTCCCATCAGCTTTCATTATACCTATTAATTTCACTGTTGGGCTACTGGAGGTGCTTGTCTGAATCACAGTGGTCAGGCAGATCCCCCTGCATAACATCAGTACTGGGCCCACATCACATAATCACAGTAACTCTAGCTACTTTGTTAGCTGCAGCAACTCAGTATTTCACACCCAGTACCTTTCAGACTGGGTGTCTTCACCCACAGCTTTCTGGTTCAGACAGTCATCAATGTTTTAGTATAGTGTAGAGTCAAATGAACCTACACACTACCTGGTCTGTATCCCTGAGTGGCTCAATAATTCCATGCTGGAAAAAGCAGGGGTGGGGCTGCTGCTAATGTATACATGAGAAAGGAGGAGTCACAGGCATTCTGCCTCGTGTCATGGCTAATCTGGAACTATGGCATCAATGAAGGTTCTAGAAGCAGCAGGCCAAGGAGCATGCTTGAGTGCTTTGCTCCAGAATGGCCTAGGAAAGAGGCAGATATACCATATTTTAAAAGTTCTAGAGTGTATGTGTAGGGTGAAGGGTTAATGATGCTGGAGAGGGGCCAAAGGGTATATTTAATGGTGGGTCCATCACCTTGACAATGCCCAGAGGTGAAAGGAAATATGTTTGGCTGCTGGGGCTCCAGTAGCCAAACAGTGGTGCTTTAAGGGAATATTTTTTTTTTGTTTAGTGTAAAATCGAAATTACAACCTGTGAGCTAAAAGCTAATTTACAAAGGATCCTCGTCGAAGAGTGGGTGGGTGGGGGAACATCAAGTACATGGACAGTGGAGAAAAACAGAAGCATCTAGTAGGCATTGTCAGTTACACATCATTAAAAAGGCTATACAGCATTACAAATAGAAGGATGGGGAGAGACGGAATACATTGCAAAAGCCATCGCTTAATTACATAATACAGAGGAAAATAGTCCCATAACAGATTTAGTAAATAAAGTGCAGATTCTGACTTTGTACAAAGCATTGGAATTCCCAGAATGCAGCTATGGAGGTTCCCGGATAGGTTCCGGAGGGAACAATTAATGTGACCACCAACAAGTACAGCTATTAAGGGACAGTAGGTTACAGGCTAGATGGGTGAAGGGGAGAACACAACAGTGGGTGATAGCTTAAGGATAAGGTGGGCTAAGCTGGTGTGGAGGTGGGGGGGGTATGGAGGGTCAGGAGGGCAAAGTGGGTGAGGGGGTTGGGGGAATGGGGGACCAAGGGATGGGTAGGTGGGGATGAGTGGGAGATTCTTAGGAGCCACAGGTCACCGCAGCCAAGTCATATTGTGTCAGAGGGCACCGGGAGGGCTAGAAATGGCTGGGGTGTTCTTTACAGCAAATATAAAACCACCATTGCTAAGACTAGTCTTCCTTCAAGCCTTGGAGGATTTTTTTTGTCATGGGAGGGGGCATCATGTCAACAAAAACAGTTTTAAACTTGAATATCTGAATACAGCCAAATATCCAAATACCTCAGTTTCATCCCATGAATACTTGTTGAAGATATGATTTTGGTGTCCATTCACCCTTAGTTGGTAGATCTTTGACCTCTGAACCATGAATACTGTAAGGTATTTTCTTCAAGTCTCACACCAGGCTTTTGGGTTATTAACCAACACTGACACTGCACTCTTGCAGCAAGGGGAAAGGGGCAGCACTGTTGTAGCTGCCATCTTTAGGATGAGATGTTGAACTGAGTTCCAGTCTGCATATTTTTTATGGCTGTCTAGATGGAAGATTCCATGACACTACATATAAGATTAAGTAAGTAAATACTTCCATCTTAGTTAATATTCCCTCTCTTCAGAACACAGGTTCAATGCAATATTTATTTGAGTGTGGTATTATGGTGTCAAAAGGCTGCCATATGTGTATTGTATACAGTATCCTGCAGTATCTAATGTATTATTTTCTATTGTTTTCGAATACAGTCAGTGTATAAGAATTGTGCTACAGAAATACATTTCTCTTTTCATCATCAGCTTTGTAACTGGCAGCGGAAGGTGCTTAAAATGCAGTTGACACCTGTGGGAAAACTTTGAAAGACATAATATTTAGACTCAGTTTAGCTCATAGTTTATGTATCTTCTATAGACTTTCATTCTCCATTATTACAGAAGAAATTAATACAAAAACAAGATTTTATTTTTCCTAAGAATCTATCTGCTTCTATATTTTTGGCCCTACCTTATAGTATAATGCTTTGTTGTGACATTATAGTTTGATGCCATGGGAATAACTGTGATGTCACAAGCAGAGTATTATGACTCCAGGCTGTGAAGAAATACTAGGAGCTGATGGACTCTTGTGGAACAACTCTTCTGTTTTTCATGCATATCACATGACCTTGTTAATAAATAATGGACATAAGAAATACAGAACTAATGAGAAATATAAGCTGTTTTGTGTCAAAATATTATCTTTTTTCAAAGTTCTTCTGAAGTGTTGGTTGCTCTTTAATGCCTTGCCGAGTATTTTAAAGATACAGCACCCTTCACTTATTCAGCAATGTCACTCAATTCTCCAGTGCACTGACCTTATTCATCCAGTTGTCTAAAGTCTGATTCCCAGCTCTGCCATGAGTGTGGCAGGCCAAAGTACAAGATTGATGTGGTTAGTTTTTTAAGATCTTGAATGTGGCAAGCAACAAGTAAATGCGGGACACGGTCATCCCTTGGGAAAATAAATAAAAAAAAAAACAAGATTCCAAAAAACATAAATGGCCTTTTTCTCTGTTCTTAATACTGCATTTTATTAATGCATTGTGACTGATTTTGACAGCAGTAGCTGATAAAAACATCAGCAACTTCACTAATCTGCATCTACTTGTTGAGAAAAAGAGCCTGCTTTATTAATATGTTGCTGTCGCAATGTTTTCCAACATAAACATGCCTTTCCAATTATTATCTTGATGTCCTTTCCCTGTAAGCAGCTGCTAGAATACAGCTTTCATCTAGATGCATGGGCAGAAAAAACTGCTTTAGTTGCAGCTTCCAGTCTTGCGCCTTGACAAAGAGAAAGGAAGAGGAGTTCAGTGTCAGACAGTAAGCATCCTCTACATGGAAGATATGCCCAGTCTAGAATACAATTAGCTACCTTCTTTTAGAAGTCAGGGAGGAAGTCAACAACCCAATCTGGAGTTCTCAGTAGGCAGTTCATGGCACATCTAAAGCATCATTGATTTGACAAGTAGATGTACTGTAAGTAATAAGACACAATGAGGCGTGTGTTGAGCTGAACCAACCACCTGCCCAGGGATGTTATGAGGCAGAACACAACAGGCAGAGTGCCTTCGGCCCCCAGAAGTGTGGTTAGATCAGCATAATGCACACATGAAGTGTCTTATTGCACTAATAAAATGGGTAAACTGAGAACACTAAAAAAAAGCTAACCTGCTTTTGTTAAAACTAGGTAGTTTATTTTTTTTAAATATCTAGAAGTAAGTAAATCTCTCCCCAGCTGCCAGTCATCTGTCTATCCACATGTTCTGTTTGTTTATAATGGAATGTGGGAATTTAAACTTCTGTAGAATTCTTCTGGCTGAATCTTTACCTCTCCCCACATAAACAAATGCAACAGAAGGCCTCAGGGAAGACAGGGGCCCAAACATATATGTAACATAGCAAGCAGAAAGGATTTCCCTTATAGTCAGGTACTGTAATGATAGGATGGGTGATTTCTTATGGTAAGAAAAGATGATCCATAAAATAAAACTGTAAGCAGTTCTTCATTATCAGTGCCAGAGCAAGCACAACTTGCAGAACACCTCTTGTGGCTATGTGTTTCTTCTCTGCATTTAGTCAAGTTTAGGGTTACATTCACACTGGGTAAGTCAGCTACATGATATCATTGATGATGTCAGTGATAAGGATTTCAGGGCTTGGCATAGTGTTTCAGACTGACACAAGCCTGGGTTATATCCAAAGTATGGCCATATTTTCTTTCTCAATATCAATAAGAGAACTTGTTAGATACCATGGCTGATGTCAGTGATATATTTCCAGCAAAGCTTGATGCTGACTTTCATACATTGAACTGTTTCTTCTGTGTTGCAGTTAAGTTAATTAGTTCCAGCTGAGACTTTGAGGCTTGTTTAAGTTTAAATACAACTTGTTTGGAAGCATTACTTCAAGCTGGCAGTGAGTTCATTACTAAACTCCACTGCAGCTGTGTATGGGGGCGGTGCACTCAATGTAGGATGTGATTTCCCCAAGCATGCATCTCTTATTTAAAAATGTTCTGTTTCACCTTATGGAAACAATAGCACAGTAGTAGAACACCAAGACAGTAGTTGGGAGGGGACCTGGGTTTGATTCTAAGTTGTGAAAACGTGTTTCTTTCTTACCAGAATTTATGTTGTTAGCATGCATCTCTGCCTAGAAATCTTCTATTTCACCATGTGGAATGATAGCACAGTGCTAAATCATCAGGTCAGTAGTTGGGGGTGGTCCTGAGTTTGATTCCCAGTTGTGAAGCTTTTTTTCTTTCTCACCTCAATATATGTTGGTACATGCATCTGTCTCTCTAGAAATGTTATGTCTCCCCATGTGGAATGATAGCACAGTGGTAGAGCACCAGGACAGTGGTCAGCAGAGGGCCGGGGTTCTATTCACAGTGGGGAATTTTTTTTTCTTTCTTACACAGTTTATGTTATTAGTATACATCTCTCTCTAGAAACTGACTGTCTTACTATGTAGAGCAATAGCACAGTGGGAAAGCACCAGAACATTATTTGGGAGGGGGCCTGATTGGGGTTTGATTCCCACTGGGAAACATTTTTTCATTCTAACTCTCATTTGTTTTTATCATGTATCCCTCTCTAGACACCCTCTGTCTAACTATGTGGAATGATAGAACAGTGGCAAAGCACCAGGATGGTATTTTTTTTTGTGGGGGGGGGGGCTGGATTCAATTCCCAGTGGAGAAAATTGTTTTCTAACTACCATTTATATGAACATACAAAAATTGCCATCAGAAGAAGGCCTAGCAATCTATCAAGTCTGCTTGTGTTTCAGAGTCCTAATTGGCAACAAAGGGTTCCACCCCCTCTGCAACTGCTACCCCATTACTGTGCACTCTCCTCTTGAGCCACACCTACCCTCTTTATCCTGTCCTGCACTCTTTGAAGCCCTTCACTCTCTCCAGTGAGACCACCTCCTCCTCAGGGAGCTTGCTCCACCCTGCAACTACACTGTTCATGAAGAAATGACTCCAGAACTCTCTCCCGAACCTTCCCACCTCCAGTTTAAGGCAGTCTACCCTCATAACTTTACTGCCACTGAGACTGAAGAGGCTGTCCTTGTTCAGCATGTTAATGCCCTTCATGTACTTAAAGGTTTCAATGATGCCCCCTCTCACCCTCCCCTCCTTCAGGGAATGCATGTTCAAATCCTCCAGGCTTCCGTAATATGCTCTGCATTCTAACCTTTAGTTATCTTAGTCACATTCCTCTGGACCTTCTCTACCAGGTTAATGTCCCTCTTCTGGTAGGAATGTCAGTACTGTACTCTGTACTCCAGTAGTCAGAAGGGGACTTGGGTAGTCACTCCAATAGTCATGTCCCCCTCTTCTGTTCCAGGGAATACATGTTCATATCCTCCCAGCTTTTCTCCTGTGTCATGCCCTGTTGACCAGTAACCATCTCAGTCATCTGGACCACCTCTAGCAGGTTTATGTCCTTCTTCAGATAGGTACACCAGTACTGCACACTATACCCCAGTTGCGGCCACACCAATGATTTGTATAATTGCAATATGACTTCTTCCCACCTGCTACTAATTCTTCTGGCAATGCAGCCCAGCATTTTGTTAGCCTTTGCTGTCACTTTCCTGCAGTGTGAGGAGTGCTTTAGGTCACTAATAATCATCACCCCCAGGTATTTTTCTTCCTTAGATTTGGGTACAAGAATCCTTCACAGTCTGTACTCCATCCTTGGGTTCTTATCTCCAATCTGCATGACCTTGCACTTCACCTTGAACCCAGTTTGCCATATTCTGGACCACCTCTCAAACTTGACCAGATTTTTCTTCAGGTCCCGTATCCATTCTGCTATATCCGCCCTCCCACAAAGCTTGGTGTCATCTGCAAATAGGAAAATATTATCTTCTGTGCCATCTCTAGTGTTGTTAATGAAGACATTAAATAGCACTGAACCAAACACTCAACACTGTGGGACCTCATTGGTGACTTAACTAGACTCTGAGCTCCCCCGCCACAACCACTCTCTGAATCCTGTCTTTCAGTCAGTTTGCCATCCATCTATAGTTTCTCCCCTAACCACAGATCATACAATTTACTGATCAACCTTCTATGGGACTGAGTCAATGGCCTTGCTGAAATCCGAGTAAAGGATAGCAACTGCTTGGCCTCTGTCCACTGTTTTAGTGGCCCAGTCAAAGAACTCAATCAAGTTTTTTGTCAGTATCTCAGAGCCATAAACCCATGCTGTCATTCATCCTGGGGGCTGTTTTCTTCCAGGAAACCTACTAGCCTTTCCCTAGGTATTGTCTTCATGAGCTTACTCATGATAGCTGTTAGAAGGACTGGTCTGTAGTTGCCCAGGTCATCCATGCCTCAACTTTTATGAAGCGGCACAACATGTGCAGTAATCCACTGCAGTGGTACAACCCCCAATTCTAGCAAATTATTTAACAGGTCAGCCAGGGGGTGTGCTAATTCCACCACTAGTTCCCTCAGCACCCTTGGATGGCTACCATCCAGGCCTGGGGATTTATCTATCCTGAGGGACAATGATTCCTTCTTCACCATGTCTTCACTAATCTTTTCACATGTGCACCCCCCCCTTCCCTGTGGTACCAAGCCACCCATATTTTTTGTTAAATCAGAGTAGAAGTATTCATTCAATACCTCTGCCTTGTTTCCACTGTCTTCCATCCACCACTCCCCTCTCCTTAGCCATACAATACCATCTTTTGTGCCCCTTTTTTCACTAACATACTTAAAGAAGGTTTTTTCCCTTTTCTATTTTCAAAAATATTTTATTATTTACCTTTCAACACACAATGAAAACATACCGCAATAGATTCATTTTCCTTTCTGCTAGCTGCAACTCCTTCCTGGCTTTTGCCAGCAAGTCTGATTTCCCTGTCTCTTTGACTTTATTTAAGCATCCCCCCATCTCTCTCTGGGCACACTAGAACTTCCTGAAAGTGGTCCTTCTGTCCCTGACTGCCTGGACTACCTCTCAGCTAAACCAGCTGGGTTCTTTGGCCCTTTCCTTCTCACCCTTTATGTTGTTATCATGTAACTCTGTCTAGAATCCTCCTGTTTCACTATGTATAATGATCACATAGTGGCAGAGCATAAGGACAGTAGTTGGCAGGGGGCCTGGGTTTGATTCCCAGTAATGAACTTTTTGTTTCCTCACTAAAGTTCATGTTGTCAGCATTTATCTCTGTCTTGAAACCTTCTGTTTCACCATATGGAACAATAGCACAGTGGCAGAGCACCAGGACTATACCTGGGTGGGCTGCATTCAGTTTCCAATGGTGAACATTTTTGTTCTTTCTTTCTACAATATAGGTTGTTAGCATACATTTCTGACCAGAATCATTATGTCCAACCATGAGGAGATTGCACAGTGGCAGAGCACCACAGCAGTAGTTGGGGGGGGTCTGGGTTTGATTACCAGTGAGGAACAGATTTTCTTTCTTGTTATTATTAATGTTGTTTGCATGCTTTTATTGTATGAGAAATATTGTTCAATGTCATTGTTGATATCAGTTATAGGGCTTTCACAAACTGATGCAGGTTTTCAGATGATGGGACTGTTAGTAATACAGAAATGAGGGACATAGAAAATGTAACTGGCCAACTCTATCAAGATTAATGAATCACAAGAGGGAATCATGGAGTCTTATATCATGAGACTTTTTTTTACAAAAAGGTTGTGCTTACTCTAGAGGTTGTATTGCAGGGACTGATCAGGTTAAATGTTCAGAACTTGTATATTATGTGGGGTATGCTTGTTTATTCCGTGAGGTATATGTGTGTGGCTACAAGCATGTACTGCATGTGTCTGTATTGTACAGCATCATGTGTGCATCGTTTAACATGCACTCTATATATGTCTTTTACCATACAAAAATGAAACATCTATATCCTGGCACTGCTCAGTACTGCTGATACTTTGTTTTAAATGTGTGTATGTGTGTGAGGAAGGAACTATAAAAGAAAATAACATGTAATATTATGACAGAGTTTTTAGGGCCTACATGATTTTTTTTTTCAAAGAGCAAAGAGGGCTGCCATATCTGTAATGGGAATAAGGAATTTTTGAAAAAGGCTTTGGCATTGTTTATTTGCTGCCTCCAGATTTCAGTGAATAAGATCTTGTACTAGATCAGATTTAAACTGTATGTCTTAACATTGTCTCATCATTAGAATGGTTGTACTACTGTTGTGCTTTACTCTTTTATAGATTTTGCACAATTGGTTTGACCAGTTCACCTTGGTAGCCTTGGAAGCACTCACAGGACTAGTGAGTATGGTAAACACAGGTGTCATTTTGTGACATGAATTTGGGATTCTCTGGCAATTCAGTAATTGAGTATTTTGATTCTGATTTCCCCTTTTAGTGTTTAAGTGCCTATATTTTTTCAAATAGTGACACTTTTACATTTGCTGAATGTGGGTATGTCATCAGACCAATGTTGCATTACCTGATTTCTGGATTTTGACAACAGTGTAAAGTTATTAAGTACCTAGTCCTTGAGGCTATATGTTTCAGATTTTATTAAATGTATATATTAATGTATATAGTTTTTGAGCACTTGCACTTTCATGTCTTATAATTTTTAAATCTGTACTGTATCTTTAAGAAATGTTTGTATTTAAGGAACCTGTGCGATACCTCAACTAGCGTTTGAGAAAGTGCCGTAGCAGGAAACACATTAGGCAGTGACATAAGCAGAAGGGGGAAAGGGGAGGTTCTTCTCTATGGTGGTTGATGGCATTTGCAAGTAGTGGGGTACAGCACACCTTGTCCATTGGATTACTTGAAGCTTGTTGCACCTTTTCACCTCAATATAGAAGAAGTATTACTGAAAGCTATGTTTTTTTGTTTCCTTTCATTTTATTAGTTTTACCAGGAGGGTGGACTAGATCAAATGACCCTTTTTGAGTCATGCCTGGGGAAAGGGAATACATCTGGAGTACAAAGACAGATGTCTAATAAGCATAAAATTCAATAAAAACATGTAACATACTATTTTAACCTTAAATGTGTGTATGCAATATATATTTTATACATTAATACAATCAACGCCTTCAATCAGTATTACCATCTTCATTCATTCAGCATCGTGTAACCCCATAACAACAACAAGAGGACTGTTTTTCTTAATAACTCACCAAAATCCTCCTAAAAACATTTTCTTTACAGTAATCTCTATTCCCACTTGTGACAGGGTATTTATCATTTTTGGTCCATTAACAGTTTACGAACGCTCAGCTGGTTTTGTATTTGTTTTGTTTTCTATAAATAATATTGTTGAAGTTGCATGCAATGTTCTTGTTTTATTTGGACATTGGAATCTGTCATACAACATTAGTGGAGTTTTATTTTCCAGCAATGTATGTAGAAACATAAAAACTATTTTTGTTATCCTTTGTTTAGGTGGTAGTGTGCCAAATGTTTGGTATAGATTACAGTGGTGTTCCGTTCTATTTGTACAGCCTGTTGAAAATCTCATGATGTCATTAAACATCACTGTACATTTCTGTAATAGCGCTTCAGGTGCATTAACCAATGACATTTGGTTATATTCTAATACTGGCAATAGCACCTGATCCGCTATGACTTTTTTTGCAAGTGCTGTAAGACTATTTTTATTTTTGTATAGGTAACCTAATTTATTATTAATTTTTTGTGTTACTTTTGAAATATGTTCATTGAATGACAATGAACTATACAACAGCACTCTCAAGTAATTAAATACTTCCACTCATTTCAGTTTTACTCCATTTTTACCTACAATATTCATAGTGTTACCTTGTAGTCTACGTGTTAATCCAAAAATCATTGCAACTGTCTTTTTCTCATTTAGTAAGATTTTATTTTGTGCAAGCCAATTTTGTTGGTCCAGTATACAGGTTGCAGTTTTGCTTCTAGGTCTGCTCCTGTTTTACTAGTACTGTAAAGCACAGTATCGTCAGCATTCATTATTCCCAATGTATCCCGACAAGTGCTTGGTAAATCGTTTATAAATAAGGAAAACAGAAGTGGACCCAGAACTGATTGCTGCAGTACCCCAATGTGGATGTTTCTCATTGTTGATTTAACAGATTCAATTTTAACTTGTTGTCTTTGGTTCTTTAGATGATGTTTGAACCAGCCTAATACATGTATCTTCACCCCTATCTCCTGAAGTTTTGAGATCAGATTGGGATGGTCCACCAAGTCAAAGGCCTTGGTCAGGTCAACAAGGATCCCCCTGTAAGTAGGCCTTTATCCATATTATCATCGACATCACTTGTAAATCTGATCAAGGTTGTCAACATGCTGTACCCGCCTCTGAAGCCATACTGGTCTGTACTTAATAATCCTAGTTTCTCCAGATATCTTGCTAATTATCTAAAAACAACTCTCTCCAACATTTTTGCTAGCACTGGCAAGGCAGATATAGGTCTGTAATTGGCAACTTGTTGTTTATCATCAGATTTAGAAATGGGTAATATGACTGCAGTCTTCCACAAATCAGGTACAGTATTTATACATAGCGATAGGTTGAACAGATAGGTAATCAGTCTACACAAAGTATCCATGACCAGTTTCAACAACCTAGGTGACAGATCATCAACACCAGGGCCTTTATTACCATCACATTTTACCACAAATCATAAACTTCATTTTCATAAATCTTAATGAAACCAAATGTTTGAATATTTTCTTCCTGCTTAGTTCATATTTGTTCAGCATGTCTTTTTTATCATTATTATTTAAGTTACCAAATCTCTTTGTGTTTTGTACTGGCTCATGTCAGTAAAGAATGTATTGAAGGCATTAGACACCTCTACATCACTGTTTAGCACAGACCCACCTGTATTGCATTTGTTTACTTTATTAATATTTTTTGGTTGGCACAAATTTTAAATGAATCCCAAAATGTCCTTGGGTTTAATAGATCCTTTAGTTGTTCTTCTTTATAAAAAGTTTGTTTAGTATTTTTAATTTCAGCCTTACAAGTATTTCTAATATTACAGTAATTGTTTAGATCATGTAATACCATTTTTTTTTATACTGTTTCCATCCTACCGGGTCAATATGTGGTATGCTTAATAGTGTACAACAAAACCCCGTAACTGCAACAGCACAGTACAACTGAGCGAGAGGGTGCAAGGCCGCGAATGGGTCTATGCACAGTATTGCACCTTCTTACTGTCCCAGGCAGAGGAAAAGAACTCTTCTGGGATGGGGTTCCACCGAGCAGCTGCCAAGCCTCAATGCAGTGAGCCACTGACAGCAAGGAAACAAAGCAATGCATTTGGGACTGGGTTTGATTCTGGGTCCCAGACACATGGACATTTTCTTTTTTTTCACACTTTGTGGAATATTCATGTTAACCCGCCCCCCAAGAGTTAGTTATATTAGTTGGGGGGTTTTGGTGGGCACAGCCCCATGTAACCCCCCCTTGCAAAACAAAAGACTCATGCCACATGGCATATATTGCACTGTTATGGCAGCCTGATAAATGCATGCGGCATAATGTCTTGTGACATTATGACCCTGTGTCTGTTTCCATAATGAGTGTCTGTTTTAGAATAATTTCAGCAATGCAGAATTTAACCATGCTGTATTCTTTGCTTTTATCCTATGTTTTTTCTTTGGTGCATATTTATCTACAATTTTAAGTATCTGAACATTAAAAAAGCTCACTGCATCATTTATTTCCGCTATAATGTATACTGGAGACCAATCAGTTTGATTTACTTCAGCCTTAAAAACATCATCAATCAGAGTTTTGAATGAATCGATCTCTTTGATGTAAACTTTTTTGACCATAGTTTTAAATTTTTTTCTTATCATAAATGTTGGACAATGGTCTGAGATAATGCCTTTCAAAACTCCTGAAATGCTAATAAAATCTGATTTATTTGCCAGTACCCAAGCAATTAAAGTCCCCCCCTCCATTTTTAAAGTTCTTCCTATTTTGTGTTTTTATTAGTTTATGGTCATTTTTTTTGCTGTTAATATGTTCTGTGTTTTATCATTATTCTTTAAATTCAACTAATCTAAGTTAAAATCTCTCATAATAATATGTTCTTTATTAGTTTTTATTTAGGGTTAATATATCATCCAATATATCAGTATCAGTCTTTGTAGTTTTAGGGGGTAGATACATACAGGTAAAGTAAATCTGTGTACCTTGCCTTCCTCCCAGTGTCCATTTTTTAGTTAGAAAGTCAGTCAAGTTTTGATGTCCTTTAACTGGTACTGATTCATAAATATCCTTAATATATATTAAAACCCCTCCAGCTTTTCCCTTACATCTATTATTTCTATAAATTGTGTAATCCTCTAGGCTAATACAGTTGTTGGCAATAGATTTCCTTAACCAAGTTTCCCTCAATGCAAGTACATCAGATCTTTCACATTCAACTCAGAGTTTTAGTTCATCATAGTGGGCTGTTAAGCTTCTTATATTTAGGTGTAAACATTTTAATCCTTTTACACTTGGCATTTCAGATGTAAGTCCTGGGTACATTGGCCGTGGGTTCCTCCTGACACCACCCCCCAATAATAACAGTAATATAACAAATGATGATTGCAATAATAACCATTGCTTGCACACATGTTTTTGAAATCTTACTTTACCAATGTGCTGCTTCAATTTACTCATTTTATCCCAGCATATTTGTTCTTCATAAACCGGAGTCATCCTAAAATGCTCAAGAAAAGGATATATGATAGTTGTACACTTCATAAAGTTAGCAACATTCAAAATGTCTCCATGTTTATAGTTCGTAATTGCCTCAGTGGCTGTCATAGCATGTACAGTAATGTCCAGAGGAAGAACAAGATAACATTTACTGTTAATAGCCATTTTAGCAAACCTCTCCTAGTAGACACTTAAAATTAATACATTTCGACTCTACCTGATTTGTTAACCCCTTAGAAAGTTACTAGTCAATAAATAACTGGCTGAGATTGCATTAAAATGTATGATATACTTTTATAACCATTAAGTATTACATTTATTAAATGATAATGGTTTCCCCGTGGCCTCCTCAGGTGCAGCCACATATGTGGGAGAACGTTTAAACACTCAGAATCTCCACCCCTAGTGTTAGTTTAATAAAACAACCAAAATAAGAGGCCATCAAAGTAACATGCATCAAAATGAGACAAAAATAATTTCCTAAGTTTGCTTAGTGGCTTTAAAGTGCTAGAGTACCAATTCTGTAAACAATTTAAAATTCTTAAAAATTAATTCTAGACTATGATTACATACTACCAATACTGTCTCTAAACTCAATTCATTATTTCAGTTTTCAGTACTTTTTCATTTAGAACTTTAGAATGTTTGTTGGGCTGCCCCCATATAGATTTGTAACACCGTATGGATTTGGATTTATGTGTGCAACCTAGCTGGCAGGTGCCATTCACAAGTGACTGTTGTTTTGCTTGCTTTGTCCTGGCAGTGGCACAGCCATCCCCAGGTGTGGTTTCCTCTGTTCCTCCTATGTCTCCTGATTACCATCATTTTTTATCTACAGTATGCATCAGATCTAATATGTAAGTGCCAGTCAATCAGGAAGTAATATTTTCCATAAACACTGCCTAATCCTTATTTTTTTTTACATACTTTATTTTTGGAAATGTCTACTTCACCCATGTTCATTTTTTTATGTTCCATAATCAGTTAAAAAAAGCAAAATGAATTATTCAGTAGAATATTTATAGTTCTCTCATTTTGCCAGGACAGTATTCTTTATAATTAGGCTTGCCCCTAAAAGGCAGGCCAGATTGTCCTAGGACTCAACCAGGATGAAGGCCAAGGGGGAGGGGACAGGAAGAGAAGGGGAGGCTGCAGGAAGGGGGGAGAGACCTAGTATGTCATGATGACATAGCAGGAGGGGAGGGGGGGCTCGATGGCAGTTGTCCAAGAGGAGGGACCAGAGTTTTCGGGACATGTGGTACTTGCGGCAAGTTGCGAGAAGGGACGCCCGAGGCTGGTCAAGGTGCTGTGTGAAGCACAAGAGGGGGTTTGTTAAACCTGTGGCAGGAATGCTAGTGGTCAAGGAGAAGGCTGCGCTGGCAAGCCCAGACGTTTTCGGATAGAAAAATGCTAGCGTTGTATGAAAGCAGCAGGCCGCAATCCGAATGATCATCCAGTGGCCAGTATGGGATGGGGTCGTGCAAGTCAGCAGCATGCACTGTGGTGAGCGACTTGTGGTCATGGGAAGGGAGAGGAGGGCAAGCACATTTCTTTACTGCCCTCACAAAAGAGGGCATTATGCCTGAGGCCGGGGGGGCTCTATACAGGCCAATGCGCTAGAGGTTGGCCACGTGGTGGTGAAGGGGCACTTGGCAGTGAGGAAGGGCATTTTCTGCTTGGCTACAGCATCATGGGGTTAAAGGAGGGTGGTGCCTAAGACTGTGGACAGGTAGGGAGTCTTTTCTGCCCGATAGCGAGGGGTCGGTAGGAACTCGGGGCCGAGCCCAACACGGAGGAATGGGCTGTTACTGCAGCATAGAAGTGGGGCACAAGCTAGGATGGGCATCAGTACTGACAGGGGTGAAAGAGCCTCAGATGCGGAAGCACAGGGAGGCTCAAGGGGACAAATGGGAAATGGTCAGTGAAGCGAGAGGTTTGCTTGGTGTTCTCCACATGGTTGGGTTTTTTGTCTCAGGGGGAGGGGGGACACTCATCCTGGTGCTGTCGGGGGCCAGATAGAGACAAGGGCCCAGCCAAGTGGGCTCCCACTCTTCTCTTTTAGTTTGTCAAGCTGGCACTAGGTTTATCGGCCTCGCAACTGGAAAGAGCTAAGGGCTGAGGCATGATGCGGGTCCATTTTTGCAGTCGGCAGCCATGCCAAAAAATAAATAAATAGAAGGCATAGGCATTGGAGTCAAGATTGTCTTTCTTCACTGGTCTTGTTCGTGAATAGAGGGTTAGTGTGCTTTTTCCGTGGTACAGTGGATAAGGTATAGTGATGGGATATTTAAAGGTTTGTGGATTCAAACCCAGCTTTTGTACAGGCAGCCAGTAAGGGCAGTGTTGGGCATGCATGGAGCAGAGAGTGCAACAGAAAGCTAGTGACCGAGCTCTGCCCCCTTTTTGTTTTATGTTGACTATCCAAATTGAATAAGTAAGGGAAAACGGGAAAGCACCCAGCTTAATGAAGCCTTATGCCATTCTACTGTTATGTAAGCTAAGAAGATGAGCTTCAGGCCCATCCCACATCCTCTAAAGGTCAGGAATGAAACATAAAAGTGTAAACTCATAGATATTTTATGGGGAAGAAATGCAGCATTTATTAAGTTGTGTGCAATCTAATTTTGGGGACTACAGGGCAGTGAACTAACTTGGGCAGGTGCAAGGGGGACATGTTTCCGCTCTAGGGGATGGGGCCTGGGGCAGGGAGGGATGAGGGGATAGAGCGATGGGGCGCAGAAGTAAAGGCTAATGACCAAGATATGTTGTGGTATGATGTTGTACCTTCTGGTGCAATTTTAGTACAGCAGATAGGATGCCACCCAGAAGACCCGCCGTGTCCAGTGCTTCCATGTTATCTTATGCAGCGCAGTTAATGAAGCAGATGACGGACTTGGTTGAAGCAGCAAAGAAGAGGGAGGTGGAAGAAGAGGCCCAGAGGAAGTGGAAAGAGATCAAGGAAAGGGAGGGAGCTGGGACAAGAAAAAAATAACAAAAGAAGGTGGTGCCGACACGCCGGTGGCAGCTATCCTAGTCCCAGCAGGACCCCAGCTGGGAGAGGGTAAGGAAGTAGATATGAATAATGAATCAGATTTAAAAGAATATATTGAGGGCTTCTTAGGGGATATGGGGGAGGAAGGGGTTTCAAAATTGAAGTAGGTCCTGCTGTCCATCAAGAAAAAGGGCAAGCAGGGTAAGGGCAGCACGAGCAATGGGGTGGAGATAAGACGCCATGTGAGAGGCCACCTGGTTTCAGGTTGGGCGACCATGTGCCGGCCTCCATTAAGGAGAAAATTTGGAAGGGCAAGTACGTAAATATATTTGGTCTGGTAAATGAAGAGACAGCCAAAAGATAAGAGCAGCGGTAATCAGTGGGCAAATCAGAGATGGCAGTAGCACTGGTGGTGGTGGGGCACAAAGCAGAAGAAGCTAGGTTGAAAGGGAAGAATATTGACACATAGCAAGCTGGTTTCTTGATTTACAGTGCCTTGATGCTGGAGAAGAGGCCAGACCTGGCGATCCCATTACTGATGTACATGGCAATTATTAGGGATACGTACAAGGCGAAGCTGGGTTTTGGATGGCTAAAGTATGACGAGGCTTTCCGGAGGAGGATGGCAGCTAAGGGAGACCTAAGATGGGACTGCATCCATGCGGGATTGTGGGTGCGGAAGCTGTCAGGCCTAGTAGCAGGGCAGGTGGTGGACAGTTGAGGTGGATTTCACCCATCTGGGCAACAAAAACCTGCTGGGCTTTCAATAGGGCATCCTGCTCATGGCCGAGGTGAAAGTTCAGGCATGTATGCTCACAGTGCGGGGGGGGCACACCCAGCAATGGGGTGCCGGCAAGGAGTAAAGAGAGTTAGTCAGGCAGGGGGGCAGCCCCCAGAGCAGCCCTTTTGTAACAGGTGGGGGGGACCCAACAGGGGACAGGGGGCCATGGGAGGGGAGGGCAAGCAACCACCTATGGGTGGAGCTAAAGGGGGACAAGGAGGGGTGAGGTGGGGGTATGCCCTAGGCCACACCCCCATAAAATTGGGGATGGTGGAAGCCTAGATGGCAGACTATCCAGACAAGGCAGGTGCAGAGTTGCTAAGGTTGGAATTTAAGAGCAGTTTTCTACTGGGTTTCGAGGGGAAGCGGGTGGGTATGACGGCGAAGAATCTGGATTCAGTGAAGGGAAGGAGGACATAGTACGAAGGAAGATCCAAAAGGAAGTAAAAGTGGAGAGGGTGGAGGGGCCTATGCTGGAACCCCCTTGTGACCAGTTTAGGATATCCCCACTGGGGGTGGTACCTAAGAAGCAAGCAGGGGAGTTCAGGCTCATACACCACCTGTCCTACCCCAATGGTGAGTCAGTGAATGGGGGGATACCTGACGGTTTGAGGGCAGTGTCTTACGAGTTCCTGGATCAGGTGGTAGGATTAGTGTGAGCAATGGGGGGGGGCATGGTTGGCTAAGATGGACATCGAGTCTGCCTTCCGGTTGCTGCCAGTAGACCCCGCAGATTGGGACCTGCTAGGTTTCCAATTTGATGGGGGATTGTATTTCAACAAGGCAGTGCCCATGGGTTGCTCAGTGGCATGCTCCACATCTGAGGCTTTCAGCTCATGGGTGCAGTGGGTGTTCGGGTCATGGTACGGGTATAGGAGAGTGGTCCACTATCTGGATGATTTCCTATTGATAGGAGCCAGTCAGGAGGAGACGCAGGCAATGTTGAAGGATTTTCAAGACATGTGTGCCAGGATAGGGATCCCTCTGGCAGGGAAAAAATGAGGACCTGCCCCGCAAGTTAGAGTTTCTAGGGATCGAGGTGGATGCGGAACATGTATGCTTCCATTTATCGGGTGATAAGGTAGCGAGATTGCGAGGGCTGCTTACATTAGTGGGGGGAGGAGGAGGGTGCCGCTGGTACAGGTATAGCAACTTCTGGGACACCTTAATTTCACCTGCAAAGCCATAAACCCGGGTAGAGCTTTCACGAGAAGATTGGGTAGGGTCACAGGTAAGGCAAGGCAGCTGCATCACTGGGTGGACATAAACAGGGGCATAAAAGATGACCTTTGGGTATGGGAAGAATTCCTGGAGTCCTACAATTGGGTAACGTTTTGGCAGGAAGAATAGGCCTGCAACAGCGACATGGAGTTATACACGGACGCAGCTGGAGGCTACAGGTTGGGTGCCTATTTCAAGGGGGAGTGGATATGGGAGGCGTGGCCGGACAGCTGGCAGGAGCAGGGATGGACCAAGGACATCACCTTCCTTGAAATATTTCCCATATGGGTGGCACTGGAGGCATGGGGTGCACGCATGGGGGGGCACAGGATAGTATTCTGGTGCAACAACAAGAGCATAGTTGAAGTGATCAACAGGCAGAGTGGGAGGACAGAATCCGTGGGGTGCTTCCTACGGTGCATGGTATTGCTGGGGCTGCATTTGAACCTGTCTTTCAGTGCGCAGCACATCGAGAGCATGTGGAACGAAGTGGCTGATAGTATCTCTCATTTTCAGATGGAACAATTCTGAGAGCTGGCCCTGGCGGCCATGCCTACCAGCACTAGGGTGCCGGAGTGGATGTGGGAGATTGGAGGATGAAAGCCAGGGCACTATACACAGGGTCATGGGCAGCCAACACCCTGAAGGCTTACAAAAGGGTGTTGGCCAGTTTCCAGGTATTCAGGACCCTGCAGGGATGGGATATGGGCAACACAGTGTTAGAGGAGCAAGTCATAGAGTATATGGTGTCAAAATGGGAGGAGGGCGTCGAGCCCTCCACCGTGGGGGTCCAGCTGGCAGGGATCAGCTGAATGTGTCAGAACAGAGGATGGTAAGACACCGTGGGCAGCTGAGCCATCAAGAGGATGGCACTGGGGTGGCAGAGAGGGGCGGGGCACCAGAAGGGATAGGAGAAGACCCATCATAGGGCCTCTCCTCGCGATGGTAGTGGGGGCATTGTTACATGTTTGTAAATCAGCAAGAGAGGCCTGCATGTTCCATGCTATATTTGCGGTCATGGCAAAAGGGGCTTTCAGGGTAGGGGAGATGGTGGCCCTCAGGAAACTAGTGGGGGCAAAGGGTCTCCAGAAAGAGAATGTAAGTATGGAAGATGGGAAGGTGGTCATAGGGCTGCAGAGGTCTAAAACAGATCAGCAAGGAAAGGGCTGCATGGTGGTGATCCATAGGCAAGGTGGATGACTGTTTGTGCAGTCCAGGCCGTGCGAGACTACAGCATGATGCAAGTCCCTGGGCCCTGGGCATGGTTTGTACACAGAAATTGGGAACCAGTTCCGGGTTTCCAGGTGGGGGTGGTATTAAAGAAGGTGGTGGCATTCATGAGGAAGAACCCAGATGAGTTTGCACCACACTCTTTCAGGATTGGGGTGGCATCGGAGGCGGCCGCAGATGGGAAGAGGGAAGGGGAGGTCCAGAGGGTAGGCAGGTGGGCATCAAAATGTTATAAGAGGTATGTGTGGGCTTGACAACTGCTAACAAATGTCCCCCTTTTTTCTCCCCACAGTAGGCATTAAGAGACAGGTGTAGATTGTGGGACACTCATTCATCTATTGGGCAGAGAGGTTTGCAGCCGCCTCAAGATTAGGGACGCAGCTGCACCCGGGAGCAGAACACACCAAGGTGTGGTGGAAGGTCCTGAGAGGCATGAGGTGGGCGCAACTTTTCCCCCTGCTGGAGGAGCTGTGGGTGTGCTGGGTGGCTCCAGACAGAGTTATTATCCACCTGGTGGGGGAACAATTTGGGATCAGTGCCATGGGGGTTCTTGTTGAAGGATATCTTGAGGGATCTAGAGAAGGTGAAGTGTTGGTGGCCATGCGTAGTCATAGGTTGGTCAGAAGTCACATCCAGGAGGGTATGGAGGGGAAAAAAAGAGCCAAAGGCAATACAAGTGGCTAGGAAGCGACTAAACAGGAAGGTGGCCAGAGCGGTAATAGAAATGGGAGGGGTGCACATTCGGCATAGGGACATATCATTTGAGCATGAGGTGGTCTACAGTTTGGATGGGGTCCACCTGACTGAATTCGGCATGGGCCTGTTCCTCCAGCCTTTCAGGGAGTTGGTATGGGATATTAATAAGAAAGGGCAGAGGGGTTGACCCTCAAGGGGAGAGCCCCATCTTCCAGCGCAAGTGGGAGGTGGGTCAATGGAAGGGTTCATTTGGAGAGCAAGGGAAAAAGGGGGCAGGTAGAGGGGAGGGGACAGGTACCGTGGGCTGGGACAAGGAACCCAGGTGTGAAGTAACAGGGACGGGTTGGGATATAGAGCTAGTGGTGGATCCTGTGTGTCTGCAATTGAAGCGGGGAGAGTGGTCCGGGTAGGTGTGGTACCCGTTTGGTGATTGGAAGGGGGCGGCCAGATACCGGTGTCCAGACCCTGAGAAGAGAGGAGGAGGAGGAGGAGGAGGAGGAGGAAGATGAAGAAAAGCTGGAGAAGGACCACGAGGGGGAAGACAGGACTGCTAGGTCCTTTGAAGAAATGGGACTGTTATGTCCACTGTGTAAAGACTGACTTTGTAAATGAGATGGTGAAATATGTTGTAAATGCAAATTACGTCCTTTAATAAACACTGCCAACGAGCATCCAAAGCAAGAATTGGTGGCCTCAGTCATTTCTGGGTGAGAATCCAGGGACAATTAGGCTTGCCCCTAAAAGCAGGCCAGGTTGTCCTGGGACTCAACCAGGATGAATGCCGGGGGGAGGGACAGGAAGGGGGGACTGCAGGAAGGGGGGACCTAGTATGTCACAATGACATAGCAGAAGGGAGGGGTGCTCAATGGCAATTGGCCAAGGGAGGGGCAAACAAGACCAGGAAGGGCTCTTATAAGGGTATATAAAGCCATGTAACCCTCTAAGAGCCCTTTCTTGCTGTAAGATTCCCACCCGCCCGCCCAGCAACAGCTTAGAGGAAAGATAGGGCAAAAGAAAAGGTGATGCGGGAGTGGGAGTTGGTTGGTAGATTAGAACCTCAAGGTGGGGCCGGTACAGGCAGGTTGGGGCCGCAGTAGGAGTGGCCAGGGCCAGGGAACTAGGTGGAATCCTGCTGGAGGATTATAAGAACGAGAGGGACTGAGCGGGGTGGTCACTGAAGGGCCGCTGGGGACAAGGGAAGGGGGCAGGTAGAGGAGCAGGTACTGCGGGGCTGGAGACAAAAGAACCCAGGCATGGAAGTAACAGGGAGGGGAGGATATAGAGCTAGTGGGTGGATCCCTGTGTCTGCACCTAGCAGGGCAGAGTGGTCCGGGTAGGTGTGGTACCCATTTGGGGATTAGAAGAGGGGTCTGGATACTGGTGTCCAGACCCTGAGAAGAGAGGAGGAGGAGGAAGATGAAGAAAAGCTGGAGAAGAACCACGAGGGGGAAGACAAGACTGCTAGTTCCTTTGAAGAAATGGGACTATTATGTCCACTGTGTAAAGACTGACTTTGTAAATGACATGGTGAAATATGTTGTAAATACAAATTATGTCCTTTAATAAACACTACCAACGAGCATCCAAAGCAAGAAGTGGCGGCCTCAGTCATTTCTGTGTGGGGATCCAGGGGCAATGAATATAATGTACCACTAGACAAGTGAATATATTTAACGTTTCAGCCAGTACATGAACATCACTTGCACCTTTAAAACATTAAAACATGTAAAGCATTACCATCATGTGAGAGTGGAATCTGTTGAATAAAGTTTACTTAAGTAAATGTAGAAAAATTCTGGGAAACTGTCAGGAATTAAGCTAAAAGTTTTGCTAGAGAGCTTTTAGACAAAGATTCCAAGGAACATTCACTGTAGTCCTACTTCAAGGGCTGAAAGATTCTAGGAAAGAGACACAGTAAGAAAGGTCAGTTTCTTGGTTCTAGCTCAGATCTGTGCAGTCTGGTTTGTGATTTATTGCATACTTCTGAATTAAAGACAACTTAATTGAAACACTGTAGTCCACAGGAGTAAAACATGTTATCAATGATTATAGTAATATTTTCTAATAACAAGGTTATAAAGCATGAAGATGCTAGGTTTTAAGTACATATGACAATTTTTGTAATTTATTTTTATTAGTTTTAAGAGATACTCTTACAATCAGTTAGTCACTGGCACATTATATAATTAATAAAGCAGCATGCTTATATTAAGATTCATGAAAATGCACTTACATTGTAATCATGATATGAGCAGTGGTGTAGTGCTAAATTTACAACTGTGGGGTCTCCATGAACCATGCCCCCAACCCCCCACCCCCCCCCAGCACAGGTTGAGTGTCTGGGGACCACATAGGCCGCCTAGGCAAAAACACTGTAGTTTTAGCATACATGATACAGATCAAACAGTGAACAGTATTAAGTACAGGTTTATCAAATAGAGTTACATGCATGAACACTTAACAGATGCTGTTTTTTAGTTCTGCTTAAAAATGTGTGATATTTCATATTTTTAGTGTTAGGGATTACATTCCAAATCCTGGTTGCATAGAAGATGAATGCTACAGTATATGTCCCATATAGGCAGATACTCTCAGTTTTTTAAGTTTGTGCTTGCCATTAGACTTTTTTTTATTTTTCTGTTCTTTAATAACTGGGTAAGGCCCACTAGGTGCAAGTACCTGTTTTCAGGGGTGACCCAGGAGCACTGGAGAGGTAATGTGACTTGTTCAGCATCATAGAATATGCAAGTGGAGGTTATGGGAAATGATTCTAGAAATAGTACCCATTGTAAATAACATTCATGACAAGCTCATTACAAAGAACTAGCCTGGCTCTGTATTTCTATTGCAGGTGTGGGCTCCAGAGTTCCTGTTCCCTGTCTATTATTTCCTTGGATAGTTGCCTGTAAATCTGGACTTTCACTAAAGACAGGCTTTCTGCACTACTTAAAATGTCATCCTAGATATACATGCAGAGTAATATCTAATACATTCTCCAATAAACAGTAAAACAAAAAATAAACAATCCTCTTAGGATTTTCTGTTTATGGTTTTGTCCTGTGAATACAGTGAGACATCACATACTTGACTAAGAGAGCAAGAGTGGGGGGTGGTGAAGCAGTTAATTTAGGACAAGTAAGTTAAGTGTCAAATCAATCAATCAATCAATTAAAGCCTTTATTTATCCAGGTGAACACCATTGAGCAAGCTCATTTACAAAGTGGACCTGCATTACACAAGTCATGTAACAATGCATTTATATACAGACAAATAGACAGTAGATGCAAGAGTACAACAGTACAGGTAGGCCTGCAATAGACAGAATAAGTAAAAATACATTTGGGTTCAGGTAAAAGACAGTTGGTAAGGGTATACATAACAATAGGGTAGCAAGTCAGTAAAAATGTATACCAGATACAGCAACATACATGGTTTAGTATTCCTGTAAGATAAAGGCATTATAGTCCAGCAAAGAGATTAGTTGAAGTGGATGCTACAAGTGAAGAGACATACATAGTCAGTTTAAAAAGACCCAGGCGTATCAAGGGGGAGACATGTGTCGGGAGAAGTGGGCAATCAGTGAGGGGGGGTCTGGAACTGGGATAATACTAGGAGCGAAGGAATGAGATGCTGTGGGTATACAAGGAATAGGTGGGTGAGGGAGGGTGAGATTTAGGGAGGTAGATAAGTAGGTGGCTCAGGGACAAGTTATGCACTGATACAAGAAAGAAGGAGGATGGGAAAAGCAGGGAGAGTGTGGAAGGGGGGAGTAAGTAAGCTAGGATCATTGGAAGCAGTTGCAGACTTCTGTAATGTATTTTGAGTATAAGGTCTTAAACACAATGAGACTAACAGGAGTCCTCAGTTTCAGTGATTTCTGTAGCACATTCCAGAGTGACAGTAGAACGAATCCTATGGCAGCTCTCCCAAAATGTTTTACGGCTTTGGGCACTTTCAGAGAAATCAGTGAACAGCTTCTTAGGGCATAGGTTCCAGGCATATTGAGAGTCAGGCAATCAACAATGTACTGTGGAAGTTTGCCAGTGATAGCTCTGTATGTCCAGAGAGCTGCATTTTTATTTCATCTGTAGTGTAGGGAGGTCCAACCCACGCCGCTTATAAAGAGCAGTGATGGGTGGAGAAGGGAGACCAGTGATGAAGCGGCTCTGTGGTAAGTATGTCCAATGTACCGGGTGAAGTAGCACATTGGCTGTATATAAAGTTAGGCGTAATCAATTAGGGAAAGGAACATAGACTGAACTGGCTGTCTCTTGGCCTCTGTAGTTAGTAGGTGGTTTAACCTGAAGAAGAGACCTAGTCTCTGCCTCAGTTTTTTTAACAAATCCTCCAGGTGGTCTGCAAAGGAGAGTTTGAAGTCTAGCCAGACCCCCAGGTATTTGAATTTTGGCACAAATTCCAGGGTTTCTCCTAGGAGGGTGGTGATGGGGGGGTAGAGCAGGGTAGGCTGCATGGTTAATAGGTGAAAATAGCATCGCCTTTGTCTTTTTGGCATTAAGTAGCAATTTTTTACTAAGGAGCTGGTATTGAAGTATGTTGAAGTCAGCTTGCAGGTCGCTACAGGCAGTTTCAGGAGTTGTACGGCTTAGGTAGATCACTGTAGCATCTGAGAACAGATGAACTTTTGCTTCATTGATGCCTGAGTCTATATTATTGATCTAGATTGCAAATAGGAGTAGCCCCAGGATGGACCCCTGCGGGACGCCTCTTTTTAACAGATTTGAGGGGGATAGTTCACCTTCGGCCTTGACCTGTTGGTGACTATCAGAAAAGTAGTTGTGGAACAAACACAAGGAGGTAGAATCTAGACGAATAGCTTTTGATGAAGAAAGAAGGAGGCTGTGGTCGACAGTGTCGAAGGCCTTACTTAGGTCTAGAAAAACGGTGCAGACAAATTTTTTGTTCTCTAGCTCCCTCTGTCAGTCATTTTTGTCACCTTGGCCAGGGCCATGATTGTACTATGTTCAGTTCTGAAACCAGATTGCATTGGGTTTAGCAGGTTAGTATCATCTATGAAAGATTTCAGCTTGGCATTCATGATTTTTTCCAGAAGTTTTGATAGTACCGGGAGAAGAAAGATGAGCTTGTACTTGTTTAGATCACAGGGGTCTCTGGATTTAAACAATGGAATAACATGTGCGGTCTTCCACAGTTTGGGGAGGGTCCCTTGAGAAAGGGACAAGTTAAATAGATGCGTAATAGGTATAGCCAAAACATGTTAGGCAATCTTTAGGTAGTATGGATCAAAGGTGTCAGCGCCAGCACTTTTTCTGGTGTCCAACTGGAGGAGGAGATCTTCAACCTCTTTTAGTGAGGCAGAAGAGAATGAAAAGACTGCATCTGAGGTACTACATTCTGAAGGTTGCGTGGTAAGCTGGGAGTGTAGGTTGCATGCAGGTGAGTTATCAAAAGCTAACCCTGCAGTAGCAAAGTGATTGTTGAAAGCTTGTAGTATCTCTTTATTGTTGTTGATAGTTACATTGTCAGAAATAATTTTTGTGGGGAGAGTGTTTCCTGTGGTATTACCAGAAAGTTATTTTATTGTGGACCAGAACTTGGAAGGGCAGTTGGAGGCAGTGTCGAGTTCAGAGCCATAGAAAATGGACTTGGTTTCCTGAATTAGCTTTGTACAGTGGTTTCTGGCTGTTCTAAAAAGATGCCAGTCTTCGGCTTTGTGGGATTTGCATGCTAGCTTCCAGATCTTGTCTCTTTTTAATAGTGCTGCCTTGATGTCTGCTGTAAACCAATGGCACTTTCTAGCCTTTATGCGGGTTTTGACTAAGGGTGTGTGGGTGTTAAAAGCGCTGGATACAATTTCGTGGAAAATGGCATGTGCTGTTTCTACTGATTTGGCTAAATAAAAGGCAAGGCAAGGCAAGGCAAAATTTATTCAAAAGACGCCCAATCCCAGAGGCTCTGGGTGCCGTACAAAACATTAAAACAGGCATCTTAATATAATAAATATACATTTAAACAGATATAAATCATTACACACTAAACCTAAACTATAAATCTTTATTTAAACTTTAAATTAAATTAAATTAAATTAAATGCCTTAGAGAAGAAAAAGGCCTTTAACTGGGCCTTAAAGACATCCACCGATAGAGCCTCTCTAACCATAGTTGGTAAGGAGTTCCACAGAACAGGGGGCTGCAGCACTGAAAGCTCTATCACCAGCTGATTTCAGCCTAGTTCTGGGAATGGTTAGGAGGCATTCACTGGAGGAATGAAGAGGGCGTGAGGAGAAGGCAGGTGACAGAAGGTCTAACAGGTAACCAGGGCCCTGTCCGTGTAGGGACTTATAGGTAAGAAGACCCACCTTAAAGAGGACTCTCCACCTGACTGGCAGCCAGTGCAATTCACGCAGAACCGGTGTAATATGACAAAACTTTTGCTGCCAGGTCAACAGTTGGGCAACTGCGTTTTGCACCAGCTGCGATCTGCGGAGAGATCCTCCCATGACCCCGAGATAGAGCACGTTACAGTAATCAAGCCTAGATGTGACTAAGGCATGTATCAAAGTAGGGAGGTCCAGAGGCGGAACAAGGGACTTAATTCTGGCAATGTTTCTGAGATGGTAAAAAACAGGTACGAACCACAGAGGATATTTGAGCCTCCATGGTTAAATCCCTGTCCAGAATCACGCCAAGATTTCGCACCCAAGAGGAGGCCTTCAATGGCACAGACCCTAGGACAAGCCCAGTTTCTGTGTCAGAGGCCATCCTATCATGAACTCTGACTCCAAATACCTCCGTCTTATCTGGGTTCAGCCGCAACCAGCTGGAGGCCATCCAGTCGTTAATCTCGGTCAGACAGATATTAAGCACATCCACTGCATTGGATGTTCCTGGGGCAAAGGAAAAATATAGAAAATAAATCATCGGCATAGCAATGAAACAATGAAAATAAAAGGTCTACCAAAGCAGGGGAGGCTTTCAGGTCATTGATATATGCAAGCGGGTCACAATTCCATTTTGATCTTTTGGTAGAGAACTTTGCTGAGGCTGTTGGTTTAGGGACTGCTCTTATGCCAGCAGTAAAGCAATGGTCACTAACATCTGCAGAAAAGATCCCAGCATGGGAGAAGAAATGGGGTTTGCTTACTAGAAGTACATCTAATAGTGTACTTTTTGTAGGGTTTTTCTTATTGATACGAGTAGGTTCATTAATAAGCAGAGTGAGCCCATGAGAGTCACAGAAGGATTTAAGTGGAAGAGATGCACTTTACAGCCAGTCATAGTTAAGGTCCCCTAGTATAATTGTTTCCATTGTGTTGGTACTCATAGTAGATGATAGGTGGGACAGAAGCTGTGACCCCGAAGACGGGGGTCTATAACATCCTATGACACAGAGGGCCATTGATGTCGATATTTTGATTTTTAAGGACAGTCATTCAAAGGCATTGGCAATTGATGTAGTATAGAGGCTAGCGACAATAAACTTGTCCTTAACATAGATGGCTACACCACCACCTCTGGTTAGTCTATTGGCTCTGAATAACAGATAGTTGGGGATATTGACCTCTTTGTCTGGCGTGGATGGACGAAGCCATGATTCAGATATGACAAGTACATCCAGCTCTGTGTGGATAGCCCAAGCCTGTATTGAGGTGAGTTTCTTTAAGAGGCTACACACATTAGCATACATAAAGCTGATACCTTTATACTTCGTGACTTTGGACGGTGAAGGAATTGCTTGTATAGGACCAGGGTTAAGTTTAACATTACCTGAGCATAGCAAGAGGAGGAGTACAACTTTCCTCAGGGCAACAAGTGGTAATTTGGAAGAACTAAACCTTCTTTGGCTAGTGGGAGTATTGGCGTAGGAATGCAAGGACCTATTCTTTGTACTGTTCAGTCCTAGTGATACACATGCTAAGACCCTAGCCATATAACACCAGTAGATGCAGGTACTTGGCCAAGTAGGTAACATTCCCTGGGTAGGTAACGAGATGCCGGTGGCTGTCCGAGAGGGAGACTCAGCTGAAAGTGGGTATGACAACTTGGGGGCATAGCACGAGTTGTATAGGGACTACATGAGTAGACATTCTTGTGGTAGGGGATACAAGTCCTTTTTTGGGGTAAATTCCATCTGGAGTGTACCCTAATAAGGGTAGTGTGCATAAGGTGGTAAATAGGTAGAGCCAGATTGCAAGTTCCATGGTTAAAGTCTGAGGGTCAGAAAGAGAAACAGTTGTAAAGGCTTAATCTGGGCAAAGTATCACCAGGAAAGGCTACGCGCCACGAGGTCTGAAAAGGGATATAGGTGCCGATACCACTTGAAGGGAGCAAGGAGATGTTTCTATGGCACAGTGACTAGAGATAGTTTTGAGAAGTCGTAAACCTGATCTAAGAAGTATCACCAGCTAAGGCTGCACACCACAGGGTCAGCAAAGGGATGTAGGTGCTGAAACCACTTGTAGGGAGCAAGGAGAATTTACTATGACACAGTGACTAGGGACAGTAATAAGAAGTCACAAATCTAATCTGAGATGAGTGGTAGGGGAGACTGCGGTGGGTTAGTTAGGATGGGACACTTGAACCTGAAGTGGCAGCCCAAAATTTATACATCTGTGGGCATCCTAGGGGGGTGGGGAGGATAGATTTGTAGGAAAGCCAATGGCAGGGGAGGGCAGGGCAAGGAGGTCTATATAATAATGGTCAGGGAAGGGGATGGGGGGTGGGCATAAAATTTGTGGCTTTGCCATACCTCTCTGGGTCTGGAGTCTGAGCAAGTGGTCTCGGGCGGCGGCTTCAGAAGCGCTGACCACACGGTGGCCACGGTTTTGGGGGCGGATGAGCTGGGAGCCCTGGAGGATTCTCGGCTGAAGGGAAGAGAAAGTGAAGCCATTTAGTACTGGCCCCAGACAATGGTCGAGCTATCCAGTGACAAAACTAATTTACAAATGAAAGGGGTCAATTTCCTTGGCACCCTGAAGTCTGGGCGGCAGTTACAGAGGCAAAGGAAAGGGCTGTTTCACTTAATCCTTCTAGCAAGAGCAATTTGCAAGTATTACAACTTTTTTTAGGCAGTTTACAGGCAGATTCTAACAAAATAGGCATGAAAATAGGTGAATGATAGACTGCAAGCTTACCAGACAGCTGGGAAGAAAAGCAACAGAACTGTGTTTTGATTGCAAGCCAGAACAGTACAACCTGGTACAGCTGCTGTCAGAAGTGTGGATGAGTCACTCCCTCTTAACATGAAGTAAGGGGTCGCTGTTCCTTTACAACCCTGCAGGACTACAACTTTGACTGTGAGGGCTATAAAGATATGTAGGTATCAAACTAAATCCTAAACAACAGCATTAATTAGCCTTGCCATAATAACCTTGGCCACATCTTAATGTAGTTAACATATAGGGATGGATTTCCAAAGCCCCAAGAATACTGCAAGCCACTGATGTGTCAATCATATGGTGCATGGGGCTTGTGGCATTCTCCTAGCTGGTGATTGGGATTTTCAATTCCATGGGCCAAGTGACACAAGTTCAACCAGATTTTCCCTAGTCTAGCTTGTGGAATTCAATGGACTCTTTTTACTGGGCTTGTGCAAAATATTTGGCGCAAGCTGCTGTGAAGTGACGAAACTGTTGCAACTGCACCTAAGAATAGAAATTGAGTGGAGTTGCAGCAAAGGTGTTTGGCACAGCAGCACCAAAAAACAGGTTCAACACAGAGCTTGAGGGAAGTCTTGAATTGCCCTTTGATCCGTAGAGTTTAACAGTTATCTATGAATTGTTGTGGTCAGACATCCTAAATGGGTTAAACATCAAACTTTGCAAAATCCCAACACTTCTGCACCAGAATATTACAAAGAAACATAAAATCTGTCGGCAGATAAGGACCATACGGCCCACCTAGTCTGCTCATTTCCCTACTCACTGCGTGTGATTTATTGTGATTGTGATTTATTCAGTCACAATTAAATTATAGTTTCATAGTTTCATAGATTGGATATGAGTTCGGTGAGCCAGGGCCCTTTAATGAACTCGCCACCACCTCAGTGGCGGGAATTTTTTTTTTTAACCCATAACTTTATCCAGTCTTTTTTTAAAAGTATCCAAGGTGTCACTATTAACTATATTTCTTGGAAAGGTCTTCCATTTGATGATAACTCGCTGTGTGAAGAATTTACTCCTCCTTACTGTAATGTTTTTTTCTCCTATTCATTTTAGGGCATGGGATCTAGATGTCTCTCTCCCAAAATGCCTAGTCAGGCCAATAGTGTTTAGTCCATAACGTTCTTGAATATATCTATACATTAAACACATTTCTCCCCTTGTACTACTGTAGTAGGTTCAGTACAAGTTTAGTTTTTTCAGTTGGTTTCTGTATCCCAGATGTTGGCATGTCCTGATTCTTTTAGCTAGAATTAGGTTACATCAAATCGACTTATATAACTCTGTAAAGTTTTAAAAAAAGAAACCTTTAAACTTGGCATGTTAAACTAAGAAATGTTGTACTATATTTATTTCAAAAGCAAATGGATCATTTTACTTTCAGTTCCAGTACTCCAATATTAGGCCACTTCTTTGAAGCTGTCCGAGAGTCAAGTTCTGATGCATGAAATGGTACTCACCTTATATCTATTAGTAAAAGTAAATTCCATCTGGATGAGGGGCTGTGCAAAAGGGCCATGCGATCAATGGCAGCTTACAATTGCTATGTGTCATTATTACCAACATTTAATAACTTACTTCTTAACAAATATTAAATGTAATGATAAATGGCATTATTAATGCTATAAGTAAACTGCAACATATCTCAGTCTCATAGTGATGACAGCCTGAGCCCCTCATCCCCAACAGCTCACCTCAATTCTTTATGTAGTCACAGACTCATGAAAGTCCAAAACTAAATACAAGGTTCACAGTCCAAGTCATTTTCCAGTGCTCGCTCTGTTTTTCAAAAGTCCTCGGTAATTTTGTTAACTAGTTTACTAGCTTCTTGGGGGTTGCTGAATGAGTATACTTTTCCTGAATACCCTATTTTCAGCCATGATGGGTAATGCCTGTGTGAAGCCCAATGTCTGGAATGTTACTGTCAGCATATCAAATGATTTGCAGCTGCTTCTAATTGAGTACCTGAGGTCTGGGTAAATTGAAATTCCAGCTCCTTCCTACAGTGTAATCGTGCTCAGCTGCCTCACTGTTTCCAAAATTGTATATCTTTCTTGCATCCCTGAGAGAATGATGAGAAAGGTCTGTGGGGAATCCACATGGTCTGTTCTCCTCCAGAGGGTGATTCTATATGTCCAATCTAAGTGCATGGTTTCCTTCAAGCATGTGACTGTGAACTCTGTAGATTACCCCCTTCCAAAGTTTCTGTCAGCCACAACAATTTTAAGTTTGGCAATGTAGAGTGGCTTTTGAGCACTGTATGACACGTTTTTTTACCATAGTCTTGTATGGGTTTCGCTGAGCATGTCATGGGGAGGAAAAAATGCAAAGTATTAATACATATTTATTGCTTATTTTAAACCTGGCAAAAACAAATCTTTTGTTAATTGCTTAGGTATTGAATATAGCAGTATCATTTTCAAGACTGTTAATTATTATGAGAGCTGAAAAAGCAAACAAAAAAAGGCACACACACCATGCAGGTTAGAAGACAAACTTCATTTATTTAGAAATCTTTTCTAGTTCTCCAGACACCCCTAGGTATCACCAAATGGCTTCATCGGGGGAGGAGTGAGGAGTGTGATTGGTGCAGTTAAATATACACCCTCATGAATATTCATAAAGCTTTGCTATACATTCACCAATCTAAACAGAGCATTATAAACCATCATTGTGCATGCATAAATAATTATGGACACAAAACACCAGCACTAATAATGCTTAAAATTATAACCTGTGTTATTTTAAAAAAGTTGCATACACAATTTAAAAACCAGAATATTCTCATTCTTCTGCCGTCCCCCTTTCCATTTAGTCTCAAAGACATTTGCTAGTGTTTAAATAACCATAGTTATAGCTCCATTGCTTTGTCTATCAGTAAACTAAGGGAAACACTAATGGCAATGAAATTAAAAGGCACCATGAAAGGTAAAAGCATGGGGTTGAGAAAGGACAGGAGGACTGAGGTGCTGGAATTGCAGATCATTTTGGATAGATCTTCAATTTATAAGTGAAATCTGAATGATGATATTACACAGCAATAAACAAGAAGGGCAAATTAAATGGAATATCTGGAAATGAGCCTTGGCTCAATGCTTCTTTCCTAGTTACCAATTTTTTAAATAAAAAAATAAAATGCATGCTACAAGAGCACAGGCAAAAGTGTTTGCTTCTGCCCAAAAGATCCAATTCATCAAATGAGTTACTAAAAACATTAGCACATTAATTTTTTTTTGGGGGGGGGGTGTACAATGATTACAACTCAAAGCATTGAAGCTAAAAAAAGCCAATCCAATTTTAATAAAAAAGAAAGGTTTAGATTGAACTATATTACACAAAAAGATGAGAATTAAAAACATATTGGCAAAAGGAAAAGTGAATTGTCTCTAATGTGCAGTTCTAAGATAGTATTAACAAATAAATCAGTTATGGATGGGAAGTGAATTAAAGAAGTAGAAAAAATTAATAGACACAATAAATTAGGAAAGTATATGGAAGAGATTTTTTTTAATTGTCAGAGGTAGCAATCTTTAATGTGTCATTAATAAAAAGGTGTAAAAGCTGGTTTAAAAGAAAAACAGGAAAAAAAAACACACACACAATTAATCTAAAGATGTCAGAAATCCATTTTTGGTACAAAACAATATGATTATATTTTTGCTAACAAGTACTGCTGCCTTAATGAATAATGGTAATCATAATGATCAAAACAATAAAGGAGGCAAATAGGACATAATGGTCAGAGAAAGCAAAAACATTCAACAAACAATGATAAAATAATAAGATAGAAAATAAAATAAAACAAAAATAAGGAACAAAAGGAGAGGAGGATGGGAGGGGCAAGCAGACAATATATTTTTGAGTACAGCAGTAAACACATATAGAATTCAACAGCCCACAATGTTAGCATTAATTTCAAAACATACCACAAATACTAGATAATGTACATGTTATAATCTAAAGGTTATTTAAACCAACAGAGCCAGTCTTGACAGTTTGGTTGTTCTGTGGTCCTGTTCTTATTATTCAGATTCACTCATAGCATCATCAGCAAAAAAGTGATGTAACAGAAGAGATTATTTTTTTCCTGTGGTAGAATGAAGGGAAGAGTTATTTAAAAAAAGAAATCATACTACAGATCATACTGTGGATGCTTAAGAGCAGGAAAAGGCTGTAGACCCAATGGGCACTGTTCCCTCATTATTTCCATGGTCATATACTAGCTCTTGCTGTTTCATCACATACATATCCAAATTAATTTTAAAGATTGCTTTACAGGAATTGAGGATTATTTCTAGGGGCAGTGTGTTTCATGTGCCAATAACTCTTTCAGAAAAGAAAAAAAAAATCTGATCTTTGTTTTAAAATATTTCCCTCATCTGTATAGGATGACTGCAGGTCCCAGTGTAGTCTGATTTGTATTCTAGATTTAACTGTGTCATTAGAAATGGGTTCTGTGTGATGTTGTACAACACCCTCATGTCTGATTTTACTCATAGCTAGTGGGATCATGTTGCATTCTATAAGTCTTGCCTAATATGGGAGTTCAGTCAGCCAACTGAATATTTTGGTAGTTTTCCTCTGTACTCACTCTATCATGTCTACTTCACCCTATTGTTAGGGAGCCCAAAACTGTGATCCATACTCCAATAGTAAATGTACATAGGCATGATACAATGGAGCCATGATTTATGGACTGTGACTCAATACATTTCTTAGTGGACCACCATATTCTATTAACTTCCACTGCTACAACTAGGCACTGTTCTCTAACACTCATATCAGAGGTTAATGGCACTCCTAGATCTCTTTCAGATTCTGCTGATCTGAGGTTGATATCCTGTTGGGTGTATGAATGTTTGTTATTTCTATTTCCCTTGTGAAGCACTTCACATTTATTGTGATTAAAATGTATACCCCATTTATTTGCCCATAAACCTATCCGGTCCAGATCTGCCTGAATTCAGGCACACTTCTCAGGGTTGCTGCTGGGGCCACCCGGTTTAATATCATTGCTGTACTTATGGCACCACCCTCCTATATGATGACATATTAGAAATAAAAATGCTAAAGAGTACTGGACCAGGCACCTATCCCTCTAGCACCTCACTGGTAACTGGGCATTTTGTAGAGACTATCCAACCTAGAATTACCTGTTGTGTTCTGTCTTTAAGCTAGTTGGTTATCCAGTAAATTAGAAATGATGATACCCTTTGTGTTTGAGGTCTAATGTTTATTGCTAATGTCGGACTACATCAAAAGGTTTTTTAACATCAAATAAAATAATATCCACAGTTGACCTTAGATCTAGATTTAAGCTTATGTTCTCATAGAAACATAAATAGTCTGTAAGAGTGGGTGTCACAAAGACACTTGGATACGGAGACAAAGAAAATAAGGGAAAGCCTCCTGTGTATCAAAAATAGTAAATAACATAATAGCGGGGTTATCGCAAATAATGTAATTTCATAACTCCCAAATATATTTTAATAATATTTACAGAAAAAGAGTAAAATTCAAACTCCCCATTCAAACTTTTGTTTTTCAAAGTATTTCAGAACTAGCTCTATCTTGCTTCTCACTGATGTAAAGTCCTCATTCTATCTCCACCCCTATCATGCACTGGCACATGATCAATTCCTAAGACATGTAACCATCTAAGTTGCCTTGATGGCAATTGTGGAAATGGGTTCCCAAGGTATCATCCGTCTTACTTTGGCAAATGGCCTCAGCATGCTCTTGGAGCCTTGTCTTTAAATGGATGTTTTGTCATCTCCTCAAAAATCAATGGGCACTCACATCATGCCACTTATACATCACAAAGATAGTTTTAACATTCACTGGCAGGTGGCAGTTCACAGCTCCTGGACCCCACCCTGCCTATAAGCAGGTTTCTTGCTTGGCTAAGTCAAATGTACTCTCTTACCCAGGATAGTGAAGAGAATAACTCTATCAGCATAGATGTTCATGCGTGCGATTTGATACATTCTCTGCTGTCTTCTTGTGAGAACTTCAAATTGTTCCTGATTCTTCACCACCAGATAACCTACTGTACATTGTCAGGGTGCCTGTGATGGAGGTCATGTGTAAAGAAATTTAGAGGTTGCTGGATATATTTTGATGGAGGAGTTCTCCATCAAGGCCATCCACATCAATAAGGGTATTATGAACCCATCCAAGCTCATCTGGATAGATACGTGAAGTTTTCCCTTGCTGCTGAAATGTGGAGAAGTTATGAACTCATCCTTTAGGAAGACTTCAAAAAGTGACCACATTTCACCAAATTTGAGGTACACACCTGACATTGCTGCAGGGATTGCAGGATATAACCATATGGCAGTGTGCAGTTCTATCCTGTTAAGGAAAGAAGAAGCATATGTCTCAATTGTGCTTTGAGAAAAAATGCCCAGAAACAGAAAAATAGTTTTTACTAAAACTATTTTAATAGGTTATGTTTAGAGTGATTCCAGGTGTGGTTGGTAAGATGGGAGTAAAATCGGTTTTAAACAAAAGTGTTTTACAGCATGGATAATTGTGCACCTAAACTGATTATTCTCAGTGTTTTAAGTTGGGTCTGGAAGTGAGGACATCTTCTGGCAGTGTTTGCAGCAGTGTGTGAGGAGTTGGGGTCCCACTTGTGGCAGAGAAACAGAGGGTCTACCATTAATCTTTTGGGGTATTGAAATTTATTCTGAGAATTTTGAATGCAGGTTGCCTCAGAAGGATGCAGAGGTTCCTGGGAAAATGATTGGGAGCTGATGGGGGCTAGGAAGGTGATGCTGATATAGCTGCAACTGCTGGGCCACTTGAGCATTGCTGGGAGATCCTGAACAGGAGAACATTCTTGAAGATGTTGACCAAAGTGTGTGTGTGTGTGTGTGTGTGTGTGTGTGTGTGTGTGTGTGTGTGTGTGTGTGTGTGTGTGTGTGTGTGTGTGTGTGTGTGTGTGTGTGTGTGTGTGTGTGTGTGTGCCTGTGTGTGTGTTTGTGTAGGTGGGGGAGTAATAACACTACAGGATACATGGTTGAGAGTATGAGAAAGGACTTGATAATTTCTGGCCCACTTCCACAGGATTTTAATATGGCCTTCCTTAGTAAACAATGCTGTGATAATGATTTACACATACATCTCCGGTGGCTTATGGTTTGGGGCATATAGTGGCGTTTGTCATCAGTTCAGTGTGGGAGCACTAAAAATGTAACCCTCCTGGAGTTTGTCCCCCATAATGGTAACCTTTGTAACCTATGATGACCAGTTCCTGGGCATGAAGGTCTTGTTTTGGACTAGCAACAACAGGGTGCACACAATCAATGGTCAACAGGAGTCCAAAGGGTCATTGAGGGATTTGACAAGGGTATCTCTATTAAAACGCTTGTTGCTGAATATCCAGGTTATGGCCAAATATATCCACAGGGTGTATAATGGGCTAATTGGATTTCTGATGTGTTGTCTCATTTTTAGTGGAAAAGGTACAGTACAGAGTAAGGGTGAAGAAACATTCACAACCAGACATGCAATACTTGTTTGATCTGGAGAACTCAAGACCTGGTGTTGATAAGCAGTTTCAGTGTGCCCAGCAAAAGGAAGTTTTTTTGGAGTTGGCTGGAACACATTAAGCATGTTCGAGATGTCAAGGACTGACTGTAGCTCAGGTCTATATCAGAGAATCAAAGAAACATAGAATGTATCAGCAGCTAAGGGTCATTGGGCCCAACCAGTCTGCCTGTTTTTTTAACTTCCATTTTTTCACTGCAGAAACAACTTGATCTAGGGCACCATCCATTCCTCTCCTTTCTTTACTCCTATGATTCCCTTGTTCCTGTCCTAGGCATTTTCAAACTCCACCGCTGATTTTGCCCCCACTACCTCCACTGGAATGCTGTTTCAGGCATCCATCACCCTTTCTGTGAAGAAGTACTTCCTTACATCTCTCCTGAATTTAACCCCCTCCAGCTTAATAGCATGCCCCCTTGTTCTAGAGTACCCTTTTCTCTGAAAAATACCCTCTCCTGTAACTTATTCATCCCCATGAGGTATTTAAAGGTCTCTAGCATATCCCAATCCTCTCATCCAAGGTGTTCATATTTAGTACCTTAAGCCTTTCCTCACAGGGCTTTTTATGCAGACCCTGCACCATTTTGGAAGCCCCCACCTGGAGCTTCTTCACTCTATGTCCTTCCTGAGATGTGGTCTCCAGAACTGGGCACAGTACTCAAGGTGAAGTCTTATTAGTGATCTATATAGGTGTAGTGCTGCCTCCCTCTTCCTGTGGTGATACCCCTTCCTGTGCACCCCTGCATCACACTGGCCCTGCCGACTGCCTTGTCACACTGCCTGATTATCATTACATCATCCAATATGATTACCTCTTGGTCTCCTTCCTGCTTGGTCTTTGCCAGTATCACTTCACCCATTTTGTACTCCGCTTCCTGATGTCTATGGCACAAGTGCATTATTTTTCACTTTGTTGCATTAAAACTCAGCTGTCATACCCTTGACCACTCCTCCTGTCTTTTCAGATCCCTACCAGTCCTTTCAACCACCTACTCAGTGTTCGCTCTGTTGGAGAACTTGGTATCATCTGTAAAGAGGCAGACCTTCCCTTCCAGTTCCTCTGCAATGTCACATACAGTATAAAGACATTGAAATGGACCGGTCCCAACACTGATCCCTGAGGTACCCAACTGGTCACCCTTTCTTCCTCTGAGTGAACTCCATTTACCAGTACCCTCTGTGTCCTATCCTCTAACCAGTTTTTTACCCAGGTTAACACCTTATTACTCACCCTAAGTTCCCCAACTTACTTACCAGTCTCCTATGTGGACAGGTGTTTGAAAGCCTTGCTGAAATCCAAGTAGGCCATGTCCACTGCTCCTCGCTGATCCAACTCTTTGGTCACCCAGTCAAAGAAATCTATCAGATTTGTTTGGCATGACTTTCCCCCTGAGAAACCATGCTGCCTTGGATCCTGTAATCTGTCGGATACAAGGTATTCCACAATCCTTTCTTCTAGTATGTGTTTCTGTTAACTTGCCTCCACTGATGTGTGGCTAACAAGCCTATAAGTGCTTGCCTTTTCCCTGCTACCACTTTTGTGAAGTGAGACTACCTCTGCTCTTCTTTATTCGAATGGGACCACACCAGCCTCCAGTGATCTGTTAAATAGCTCTGTCAGATGTGCAGCCAGTGCCTTCCTGAGCTCCCTCAGAACCCTTGGAGGTACCCCACTTAGCCTCATAGCTTTGTCCACCTTTAGATTATCAAATGCTTTCTGAACTTTCTCCTCTGAAAATGGACTAGTGTCCATTTCACTCCCATCAAAGCCCCTGACACCTTTTTGAGGTCCGTCCCCTTCCCCTTCTACTGTGAATACTTAGCAGAAGTATTTCCTCAGGATGTTTGCCTTTTCTTGATCCCCTTCGTACAGTCAGCCCCTCCTCTTTAACCATACAATCCCTCCCTTTGTCTTCCTATTTTTGCTAACATATCTATAAAATGTCTTGTCCCATTTTGATACTCCCATAGCAATAATTTCCTCAGTTTACACCTTTGTGCTCCTTACTGCTTTGCTTGCCTCCATCTGTTCTCACAGATACACTCCCCTATCCTCCTCTCTTTGGGTCTCCTTATATCTTCTGAATGCTACTTTATTTGCCTCCTGCTACCTCTTTTGAGAACTATAATGGTCTCCTCTTTCTTTTACTTGTGCTTACCTGCTTGACACAGAGGTTTGTTACCTTCACTATGCCCTCTTTCAGTTTGGTCTACTTTTCCTCCTCTCCCCCAGGTCTTTTCCTCCTGCCAGGTCATTTCAGAGGCATTCACACATCTTTGTAAAACCAGCCCTTCTGAAATATAGGACTCACACCATTGTGTAGTTGGATTCTGTAGCTGTTCTTATGTTGAACCACACTGTACAATCAGTTGTGCCAATACATGATAGCTGCCAAATAGGAAAGTATGGCCTCTGGGGTGGAGAGACAGCTTTTAACAAGCATTGCAAGATTCCCAGAAGTGTTAGATATGGCAGACAACACACAGACATTCAGAATCCACAAATGTTTAGAGGGATGGGGTAATGGTCACAGAAGCATGCTGACATCAGGCACCCCTTGAGTTCAGCAACACAAGACAGTGTGGGCAGCCCTGCCAGCCATTTGCTGGACACCACATGAAATCCTATTGCTTCATACAACCTTCCTAGTTGCTTTTTTGGGGACTTTATGGGTATCAGAGTAGGTGGCAAAGGCAAAGAGAGCAAGAGGCATGCCAATGTTGCAGTCAAGGGATCTGCGGGTTACCTTTCCGAGGTGTGTTTGATGCTCCAGTGATAAAAATTGGATCATACAGGAGGGGGTTGTTGGTGTCTGGTCCAGGCCTCATCACATGGTGGCATGTATTAATGGGAAAAAGTCAGTGCATAGCAACTAATTTATCCTCTTGGTATGCCTTCTTCCAGAATGAGGATGGTACCAGAGTTATATAGTATAAGTTTTAGCACATGCTGCTGAAAGCATTATGAGTAGTGGGACTTTACCCAAAGAAATTTGGCATCCATTCCTTTCTGTCAGAAGCTGTCACAAATGTGAAAGTGATAGGGCTGACAGCTAGCCAGACTCATGCTTTGAGATGGTGTAAGTCACAGTGTTTTTATAGCTACTGTATGCCCATCTAACGTACTAACATACTAAAATGCCAGCAGAATAGGCCTAACGGTCTTTTGCGTCTGCTCATTTGGCCAGCCCCCACCCTGGGAGCTGACCTTGCTGCCCCCCTCGCCTTCTGTGGCTTCTCCCTTCTCAGTTCCAGATATTCCCGCTGCATTGGATTTTGCTTCCAGAACCCTTCTCCTGTCCCTGTCCCACCTCCTCTTGAACCTCTCCACCATCTCTGCCTCCACCAGCCCCCTAGGCAGCGCATTCCATGGCTCCACCACCTTCTCAGTGAAGTAGCACCTCCTCCTTTCTCCCCTGAATCTTCCCCCCTCCAGCTTCCACCCATGCCCTCTAGTGGCCCCTCCTCCTTCCTTCGAAGCACACTGACTGTTCCTCCCCTATTTACCCCCTTCATGTACCTGAAGACCTCTATCATGTCCCCCCAGTCCCTTCTCTCTTCCAATGTGTACATATTTAGCTCTTTGAGCCTCTCCTTATAGGTCCTGCCCACAAGCCTCAAATCATTTTGGTTGCCTTCCTTTGGATCCTCTCCAGGAGTTTAATGTCCCTCTTTGAATGTGGCCTCCAAAACTGCATGCAGTACTCGAGGTGCAGTCTCACCAAGCAGTTATACAGAGGGAGTATCACTTCCCTCCTTCTGGAGGTGATCCCCCTAGCGATGCATCCCAGCATCCTGTTGGCCTTGGCTGCTGCCCTCCTACAAGTTTCCGAGTTGTTCATCTTGACATCCACCACCTCCCCCAGGTCCCTCTCAGCCATCGAGACTTGTAGCATTCCCCCCTCCAGGGTGTACACTTGGCCCAGGTTTCTGGCCCCCAGATACAGTACCTTGCATTTCCCTGCATTGAACCTCAGCTTCCACTTTCTAGACCATCTTTCCAGAGCCTCTAGGTCCCCTGTAGGGCCACTCTCCCCTCCTCCCCATCCACCACTGCCCCCAGTTTTGAGTCATCCGCAAAGAGACTCATCTCACTCCTGATACCTGTCCTTATGTCAGAGACGTAGGCGTTGAACAGGAGGGGCCCAAGGACTGATCCCTGTGGGAGCCCACAAATGACCCTCCTTGGGGATGAGACTATCCCGCCAACTATGATCCTCTGGGTCCAGTCCTGGAGCCAATTGCCTATCCATCTGATCATCTGGTTCCTCACCCCCATTTCTACCAGCTTATTCAACAGGCCCATGCGAGGAACAAAGTGAAATGCCTTGCTGAAGTCTAGAAAGAGGGACGTCCACTGGTCTACCCAGGTCCAAGGCACTTGTCATCCAGTCATAGAACTCCACAAGGTTTGTCTGACACGACTTCCCTGGGATGAATCCATGCTGTCTATCGTCCAGGCACCCTGACTTTTCCAGGTCCCCCCCCAGCCTCTCATTGACAATGCCCTCCATCACCTTGCCCACCACAGATGTCAGGCTGACAGGCCTGTAGTTCCCTGCCACCTCCCTTGATCCCCCCTTGTGGATAGGCACTATATGTGCCACCTTCCAGTCCTGGGGCACCCACCCTGTCCTCAGGGAGATGGTGAAAAGCTTTGCCAGGGGTTTTGCCAGGACATCCGCAAGTTCCTTCAGCACTCTAGGATGTAATTTATCTGGCCCCGGTGCTTTCTCTGTCTTAAGGGACCTGAGGGCTTCCCTCAACTCTCTCTACTGTGATTTCCACTTCTGCTACCTCTTCTCCCTGCTTAGCCTTCCCCCTCCTGCCAGTGATGCCTCCCCCTCTCCCCAGACCCGCCGATCAGTAAGGGTCCCCCCTCCTCAGTATCACTGTCTCCTCCCATGTATGATGCAGCACCCCCATTTTCCTTGGTGAAAACTGAGGTGAAGTACTCATTTAGTACCTCAGCCTGCTCCCCCGGGTCTTGTGCCCATCTCTCCCCTGTTTTAATCCTGCTAATCTGCACCTTCACCCTTTGTTTTTCCCCAATGTATCTAAAGAACCCCTTGTTCCCTCTCCTAATTTCTCTGGCCAGGTTCTGCTCCTTCCTTGCCTTAGCCACCCTCACCACCCTAGTGACCCTTCTAGCCATCAGCTCATACTCCCCTCAATCCCTTTCACTCCTTGAGCACTTGAATTGCCTATAGGCTGCCTTCTTTCCCAGCACCACCTCCTGGACCTCCCTGGTCCACCAGCAGGGTTTTCGGGCCCTACCGCATTTATTTATTTTATTTTATTTATTTATTTAAACAGCAGTTTGGAAAACCTTTGAGCCATAGGCGCATTTACAAAGGTATCTTGTCACAGTAAGGCAAACGAAAATACACAGTATAACAGTACAACACAGTATAACAGTAACTTAAGACATAGATACAAACAAGCTGGTAGAGGTAGGATTGATGCAAACAATACCAGAGTTATGTTGTCTTAGCAGCTTAGTAGTAAGCTTTGTCATAAGTATTAGTGCGGCTTTGACTAGTGGCAGTGCAACCCGAGATTGTTAATAAGGTGGTTACGTAAGAAGTTTTGAAGCACGATATAGTTGGAGCTCGGAGATGGAGGGGGCAGTGTGTTGAACCAGGAGGGGCCCTAAAGCTGAAGGCTCTTGGCCGTGAGAGGTCTAGCGCTAGGGATAACAAGAGAGGTTTTCCCAGAGGTCCAGTATGAACTAGTGGGACAGGCGGCATATGGTGGTGGTCAATCCTGGCGGGGATAGCCCAAGGAGGGTCTTATTTGTAAGGTCCAGGTCAGATATTTGAGGCTCCATCAAGATCAAGTACCAGCGCTTTGGCGTACAGTGAACAGGGTGTGTGTTAGCCTAGGTGCCCCAGTAATTAACCTGCAGGCCTTATTCAGAGTAGAGATTTTTTATGGAGTGCGGTCTGATCAGCAGCACCATACACCGTCAGTCCATAGTCCACTAGGGACAGGATAGAGGAGGTGACTGTGAGTTGAAGAGCCTCCGGGGGGAGGCAGTGTTTATACCGATGTAAGATGCCCAATCGGATATTAGTGGCAGTGGCTAGGGCAGCGATGTGTCCATGGAAGGAGAGGGAGGGATCAAAATGGATCCCTAGGTATTTATAGGAGCAAACTTGTTCGAGTGGGAAAGAGGACCTAGAGTGAATGAGGAGTTTGAAGTTGCAGGACTTGTTTTGAGGATGAGTGAAGAACATGGTTTTTGTTTTTTTAAGATTTATCACCAATCTATGTTCCTTGAACCAGCCCTCGGCTTCAGCGAAGGACTTCTGCAGCGAGTCCTGGAGGGTAATAGGAGTTCTGACTTGAGGCAAAGATGACTGCATCATCAGCATACAATAGAATGTTCCCGAGCAAGAGCGTGGAAGGGTGTTAAGGTAAACGGAGAATAGTAAGGGGCCCAGAATGGAGCCCTGGGGAAGCCCAGAAAAGATGGGACAGATGTCTGAGTAGGTCCCATTAATTTTTACACGCTGTGAGCGGTCAGACAGATAACTGGTGCACCAGGAGATAGGCCCAGCAGCAAAACCAGAGAGACTAAGAGCATCAAGAAGGAGGGGGTGGGAGACAGTGTCGAAAGCTTTAGAGAGGTCAATGAAGACTGCACCAGCCAGAGAACCAGTGTCTAAGGAGGAGTGGAGAAAGTTGGAGAACTCTAGGAGGGCTGTGTTGGTACTGTGGCCCGCTCGGAAGCCATGCTGCTCAGGACATAGGACATTGTAGGTGGAGAGGTAGTCAGAGATTTGAGAAGTCACCACTTTTTCCAAGGCCTTGGAGAGAGGAGAGAGAGAATGGAGATTGGCCGATAGTTTCCAGCCACAGTCCTATCTCCACCTTTAAAGATAGGGGTGACAGTGGCGACTTTCCAGGCAGTTGGAACCTTCCCCAGGCAAAGAGAGTGGTTGATGAGGCACATGATCAGGGTAAGGACTGTGTCTAAGACCAGCCATAGGATACACGGATCCAGGGTGTCACTGCCTGTACTATTACTCTTGAGGGCAGTGACAAGGTGCGGCCTAAGTTCTTAGGCAGAAACACGGCGGAGGAGAAAATAAGGGCGAGAAAGATTTACAGCAGGTGCTGGGGGAGAGGGTCAAAAAATTTGTAGGGAGGATAGGGCTAAGGTCAGTGAATGAGGGTGTTGAGGTGGTTGGCTATGACGGCTGGGTCTGAGGAGATCACGCCATTAATGTTGATCTGGTGGGTGGGGGGAGTGTGCACTCCATTTAACTTATTCTCATTTTCATCTTACTCTTGCACAGGTGCTGGTAGCATCCTGCGCCCCTCTCCTTATGATTTCCCACCTACTATCAGCGTCCATGTCTGACCCAATCCCATCCAAATGCTCCTTAAGGATCCTTCCCATTTCCTTAAAATCCACCACGCCTCTGAAGTCAGTTACCTCCGTCTTTGTGCACCCTTCTAACCCTCCTTGGTCCAGGTAGAAGCAGACCGTGGCATGGTCACTCCCCGCCAATGGGTCCCTTACCTCCAGGCCCCCAATCTAGTCACTGTCTGCCAGGACCACATCCAGTACCCACGCCTCCCTGGTTGGTTCCCCTATCTGCTGAGTTAGGAATGCATCTTGAAAGACATCTAACAACCTCTGTTCCCTGACCACTGAGGATGTCATAGTCTCCCAGTCTGTTCCTGGCATGTTTAAGTCCCTCAACACCACCACCCTTCTCCTTCCCAGTCTGCAGTGTCTCCCAACATCTGCCACCAGACTCTCCTCCAGCTCTTCCGCCAGTGCAGGGAGTCTATACACCACTCCGATTTTTACTCTCTTGACCCCCCTTGTTATCAAGGTGATCCAAATCACCTCCACGGTTCCCTCCGCCTCCTCTACTCCCCCTATGCCAGTGCAGTTTTTGACTATCATTGCTACCCCTCCTCCCCTTACAGTTAGTTAATCCTATTCCTTTTGTCTCCTTAGGAGCAGGTTGACAGTGTAAAGGGAAGAGGATGTAGACCTGTGGGCACTTCTTCATGCACTGGGGGGGGGGTAGATCAGTTTATGCAATGACTCAGGGCAGAGGTTTTAACCTTATTTCAGGGGCAGACCTGGTGAACTGACTGAGGAAGTACAGAATGAGCTGGGAGTACCTATTCCTATGTTAGATGCCAAGGTGAGGTAGGGTGCTCCACTGGATGTCCCGGTCATATGTCTGGGAAACAATGACCTGGCACTGGAAAAGTCAGTTGACCTTGTAACAGGGTGAGCCCTGCCTGGGGTGGATGCCCATTTGTGAGGCACCCAGGCCCCCCCATTCCTTTCGCCGTTTGTTTCTGTGTGAAGGCCACTCACACTGGTGATGAAAATGAATTACGTGTGCTGTATGCTTGTCTATTTCAGGGTGTCACATTTAATGATTTATTGAAAAAAAAAGGAAAAGATATGATGAGTTCCAAGGGTTGGTAGGAGAAGGGAAAAGAGGAGCGCACTCTTATTCTCCCGTTCCCCTTGCAAAACCCAGTGGAACCCTTATGGACTTACTATCTTATTAAAACTATATTTTTGAGATGGCACAAAATGGAAACATATTAACCAAGAAAAGAAGAGTTGAGTCTAGGCTAGAAAAGATAACATGTACGAATATGTATGTCTTTACTGTTTGATGGGGAACTCCTGAGAATTAGAGGTTTATACTGGTTTTAGCAAACAGGGATGGATTAAATGACGGTGATGTCATCCATGACAGGTATAAAAACCCACCACTTGGATTAACAAAGACAGATAGGGGAATTGGGTGAATACTGAATACCAAGTGAGGAGGACCTGAGAAGTGTGTGCTTGCTTTCACACTGTTCTATTTGCAAAGGCTCATGCTAAGCCTCATGAATTTTCAAAATTGGAAAGTTTGCTGGATACTGACATTGACTGGACATTTGCTTTCTGCATGTTTATTTTTATTTTTTTATTTTCTGATTTGCATAAAATAACAATGCACATTTGCATTTTTATACACCTGACTTCTTGTTTGGTTAGATACATTTTATAATTTCAGTTCCGAGCATGCTCAGTACAGACTTTTGGATAACTGCTTTGAAAATTTGGTCCATACAAAAAAAAATCCTTTTTTTCATATGGGGTAATCCTTTTTCATGAGGAAAAAGTCTTTTTTTGTGCTAAAAGTCCATCGTTTCTATTTTTTTTTCACAAAAATTTTTGAAAACAATTTCAAAACCCACAAAAATGACATCCTGCAATCAAACCAACACATGTATCTTGCTTATCAGGACCCCATTAGGTGGATTCTGCACTTGGTTTATAGAAAAATTACCCAGACATTTTTTTTTAACATTTAAAAATCCTTTTTATCACCTGATTTTGTTCTCATATTGGCATATGAAATAAGAATTGATCCATACAAAAGTGGATGGCTTCATATGAGAAAATAATTTTGACAAATTTTTTTCCCCATTCATTTTTCATATGAAGGCGTCCTTTTTTGTATGATTTTGTTCATATGAAAAAAGGATGCCTTCATACGAAAAAAGAATTTGGACTACTGGGGTAGGATTTTCGAAGGGTGGTGCATGGCTTGCGTTCAGCCCTGCACTACCACATTTAGGTTCTGGTTGTGCACTAAATACTTTGCTGCAACTGCAACCAATTTTACATTCATGGGTGCAGTTGTGGCAGTTTCCACGGTTTACTGCAGCTTGCCCAATATATCTGGCACTAGTTGCATAACACAGCCCCAGGAGTGCTGCATGTTAGACCAAAAAAAGTTGATTTAACTTGTGCCAGTTGCCAGCACAGAACATAAAATCTCGTTATATAGTCACAAGCCTCATGCGTTGTATGCTCAGCACACCAGGGTTTGCAGCAATCTAGGAACTTTGAAAATCCTGTCCCTGGAGTTTTGTCCTTACCCTGTTCATGGAGTTTGTGCACTTTGAACTGTGTACATACTGATGCCCATTTATAAGAAGAAATAGGGCATTAGTACGTTTATTAGTTGAAATGGGGTGGGGGACATCGCTAAACAGAAACGGATTTGAGAATTGCACTGTGAGACACCCTTTCATTGCAAGAGATTTGCAGTGTTTCCTTCAGGTCTGTGCTGGTGTGAGGGACTTGCATTGTGCCAAGCCTGTACAGAGCTTAAGTACCCAGGCTCATCAATCTTTCCAACTAGCACTAAATATTTTTTACTCCAGTTTCTGGGAAAATAAAATGTGTATTTACTCCGAGGATGTAGAAAGCTGACTGCATTTTTTTAATGTCTTTAGCAAGATTCACTCTCTCTCTCCAATCAAAGACAAGTCTCACTGCTGGAGCTGCTGACTGCAATGTGAGAACCTAAGATAAGTGCAGTTCAATATATTTCATTGGGTTTTTCAACTTTGATTCATAACTTTTTCAGTTTTGACTATTTTGATCCCAAATTTTCAACATTGCCTTTTTGGGACCACACCTCATGATCAACAGCAATGGAATTATGCAATTCAAGCCTGAAAGGTGGTTATGTGGTCACTTGGTGAAATCACCTTTAGGACAGGATGTGACAATTTTCATTGCCTTTGTTCAAGAGGTGGGATCATAAGAAGGTTGTTTTTAAAATTTGGGGTTAAAATATTAAAGAATGTCAAAGTTATGAGCATATGTTGAAATTTCCAATCCACACTCGTAACTTTGGTAATTTTACATATTCGGACACCACATTTTCAACATGACCATATTTACACATCACCTCAAGAATGTGACAACTGTCCTTTTTCAGATCCTGGCCAAAGTGTGTTTTCTCTCCTGTGGTTCAGAATGACATTGTCGATGCATGAGATTACCTTTTGGGCAGATTTTCAAATATTTCTCCACCCTTGGTAATGAGGTGGGGTCATAAGAAGGCGATGTTAAAAATCTAGGGTACAAATATTACAAAACAATAAAGTTATGAGTGTACATTGAAATTTTAAAACATATGCTCATAACTTTGGTAAATTTAAATACGTTCACCCCAAATGTTCAACACTGCCATTTTTTCACATCACCTCATGAACGTAACAACTGTCATTTTTCAAAATCTGCCCAAAATGTGTTTTCACACCTGTACCCCAGAATGATGTTTTGGCAGCGATTTGATCATTTTCACATACCGGGTCCATGAGGTAGGTCCATAATAAGGCTATATTGAAAATTTGGGATCAAAATATTAAAAACAACACAGTTATGAAGGTACATTGATTTTTTTCTATGCACTTTCATAAGTTTGGCAACTTTTGACATCTGATGCTGCACAAATGGCAGAGTTAGCAGGCCCTGCACTTCTGTAGGCTCTGCACATCTGCACCTGTTCATGCAGGTGCTGAAAGGATCTGGGTGAATGAGAATATGATTCAGTTATCTCAAAAGGAAGGAAAATTCTTTACAAAAAACTTTGTTAATGCATCAATTAAAGTAACTTAATGCCACAAAAGTAGAGAAATGTGGCATTAGGGTTTCCAACCCTAACTCCCTACCCCCACCACCAATAAACAAAATGAAAACAAAATTAGGGTTTTGGGTCTCTGAAGTCTTGTCAAATCAGTGGTGAGGTCTTCCTTGGGGTTGTCAGCCCTAATATTCACCTCTCCCCACAGCCCATAGCTTCCAATCTGAGCACAAGGTACAGCTCCAAGCCACTGTCTCATAATAATACACTCTTCCAAGGTAGAGAAGTAAATCTTGCCACAGGTTGCCAACACAGTTTGTTATACCTTTCTTCATGCAGGGACCCATGGGCCCTGTGTGAAGAAAGGAGATCATGTGTGACATTGTTTGCTCATGAAATAGGGTGGACATTAGGGTTAACAACCCCAAGGAATCAGTGATTTGCCAAGACTCCAGAGACCCAAAACCTTAATATTTTTATTCCTTTTGCTACTTGGGGGTGGGGATGGAAGTAAGAGTTGGAAACCCTAAAACCACCATTTTCTCTAATTTTATGGCATTAAGTTATCCTAATTAGTGCATTAACAAAGTTTTTTTTGCAAAGACTATCTATATATCTGTGCTGATGTTTCTGTTTCTTCTATTGTTGTAAGGCACACAAAGCCTTCAGATTGGTCACTTAATAAATAAAACTACCATTACTACTGATCTTATCTATACTGGCCTGTGACCTTCAATATTCTATTACCAAATTCAAGCCTCAACCACCCATTCATGTTTGCATACTTTGATTATTTTGGACACTCGTCCCAAATTCTATTGGGCTCTCACCCCAATGTTAGCCTGCCATCAAGGGTTCCATTCTACCTTGGCCATTGTCACTCAATGGTTTGACATCAATGTTTCCACCTATGGGCCTTGCACTTCAGAGGAAAGTGGCTAGGCAGCCAGACCTTAGGCAGTTGCAATGCAAGTCCTTCATCTTGGTGTGCATTTAGCAGCCCTAATCATATTTATTATTTAATTTATTATTCATTAAAAGTTTGCATTTATAGTATAAGTTCAAAGAGAATCTAGTCACATTTAGAAAACTTCCAATGTAACAAACAGTGACATAATAGAATAAAACTATTCAGTAAAATACTCATCATACAAAACAATGACAGCAGGCAGAGTAATGAGCAGGTAATTTTTCATTGAGGTTGTAAAAGGCATTAGGCTGTCATGCCTTAGCATGTAAATAAGCACTCAATGCACTTTCAGAGGTCTGGTATGATTGCCCGACATTCATGTGCCTGACGCACACTTTTCCGACTCCATTTTCCCAACTGTCATTTGCCTGATAGGTACAATAACCAACCTTTAACTTCCCAACAGCGTAAGGAGAATTAAGAGAAGATTAAATAGAAATAGTTTCCAGTTCAAGAACTGAGAGTGTGGCCTTGCACACTAAAATCAGAACAAATCATTCCCCTCTCCTCCCAAATGCAAGTCCACATGGGCTCGGATGGCATGCAGTAATAGAATCTGTGCCTCTGGGCTGGATGACACCACGATGGCAGTCAATGACTGTGATGCAGAGCCCTTCTGAGGTCTTGCCTGCATAGTAAACAAAATGCTCTTTACTCATTTGTACCCTTAAATGTCCTCTGTCTACAATCATTCTGTCCTGTACAGCTGGACTACATATAATTATTTAATCATTTCTCATAGTTTTACCTGCATGGCCCACCCCTTGCAAATTGCAGCCCACTTTCATTCGGTATCTATGCCTGCAATCTGTGCCTCTGGGCTGGATGACACCAGGATCCCAGTCAGTGACTGTGATGCAAAGCCCTTTCGAGGTCTTGCCTGCATTGGAATAACAAAAGCTTTCTGGATCATCTGACTGACCTGCAAGGTGTGGAGGAAAATGCACAATCTGGACATTTGAATGGCACATATTGATGTTTTTACACCTTTCCTTTAGTGAAGCACACATATTTAACAACTGTGTCATTTATTTCTGTCTGCTGAGCCATCCCTTGCTCTAAGTCCCTGATCACTGCCTGCTGCTCCATCCCTTGATTTAAGTCCCTGATTCTCTGCAATATGGCCAATTTAGGAAACACAATATTTAGACACAAGAATAAAGTTAACAATAAATAGCACACATGGGGTAGCGGTGTTAATTTTCGGCATTTTTGAAGTCAGGCATTATATTATCGGGTTATCATCCCTGACGGGAAGTTCATGTCAGGAAAACATTTGTTGGGCAGAATGATGTCAGGCAGTCATACTGCTCCCCTTCCAGATGTGGCATCCACACAAATTGGGATTCCTTTGATTGCAGAGTTGAGCCTTGTAACACCTAAAAGGGCAGAAATCTCATCTGAGATTAATGGAGAAGGCACATTCATTCTTTTAACTGAAGCAGTGTTTCAGATGTTTAAGAGTTTTTGGGTGTTGTTTAATGTGTTGTGTTTAAGTGTCCTCCAACAGATGTACAGTGAAACTAGAAAAAGGGTGTTTTGTCCTTAATGGAACAAGAAATTGTATCTTCTGACTATTTTATGTTATGCTGTATATGGTGGTGTGTAGAACTTAAAACCAAGCAATCCCGAACATTGATGCTGTTTTACTGGAATATGAGCCAAACTTTACCAGTTCTACTCTGATCATGCAATCGAGACAGTTTTTTTCTCTCCTCCCCATAGAGCAGCACTCTGTCTTAACATCTCCACTCCCTTGCTTGCATGTCATGTGAGATCCATGCTGGACATTCTGGATCACGTGAAAAGCTCTGTGGCAGGGCAGCAGCATGCCACACATGTCATGCCCTTTCTCCAGGCTTGGAATTATGCAACTGTGCATGTGTCTGGAGAAGAAGGAGAGTATAAAACTCATCCGTAACCACTGTTTGGCATGCTTTCCTAGAGCAGCTGAGCACCTCTGAGCGCCAACCGAGCTAATTAGGGTCTGGAGGGAGGATGATGGCAGTTGCATGTTGGAACCAGAGATGTTGCAAAATTAAATTTTGCCTGCAAAATTGCTGCAAAATTGTCAATTTTGGCACATAAAACATTTTGTGAAATTCTGCCATTCCACATTTTTTGCCATGTGTGAAACTGCAAAATTTCACCTGTGAAACGAGAAATTTCACCGCGCAATGCGCAATTTCACTAAATTGCATCTGAATTTTGCCATTTTGTGGGTAAAATTTTATGTTTCACAGTGACATTTTGCATTTTGTGGTGAAATTTTGCATTTCACCCACAGAATTTCGCATTTCGCAACCGCAAAATATTTCACGAAATACACTAATTTCGTGAAATATTTTGCAAAGTGAATTTTTCTAATTTCACACATCTCTAGTTAAGACTCAGTTTTGGGGGAGGGACTCAAATTGAGAAAGTTCAGAAAGAGAAGGAATATGTAGGATTAATGAACAAGAATAACTAATAGAAGAAAAAAAAAGAAATACAATGTATTTTTTTTTGTAGCTATCAAACAGAGCAAGGCAGCCAGGCCAGTCACACACTGTGTTGGAGGTTGAGCACTGAAGGGAGGGGGTACAGAACCCATTGGTACTGGGTTTGATGGGTAAAGAGGAAAGCAGCACAGAGGTCACCCTGAGTCTTTCAGAAAATAAAAAAAATAAAGAAAAACACAAAATAATGATAGAAAGTAAAGGAATAAAAATGATGGATGACTGCATTGGGCCAGGCCAGCTAACACCTTCTGCAACAGCAGAACTTTAGCTGGCAGCTAAACACATTTTATTTGTTTTTAGTTTTGAAGTACCACTTACTCAGCCTAAAGAAAGAATTAAAATAAACATCTGGATTGTGAGTAAATGGATGAATAGTTTTGCCTTGGGCTATGTTCAAGCAGGAATATTTTTGATGGTTGTATACAAAGAACTAAAAATGTTGGTAGAGGCTTGCATCGCCAAAGAAGCCTTTGAGAGGCACAGGCAGTGCTCTGGCAGTTAAGTAGCTCTTGTCTTGCAGTCTCAGTCACTAACCAGTTACCTGCATGCAAGCAGAAATATTTTTCTTCTATATCTCATTCAAGCAACTGAAGAGAAGTGGACAGGATTCTTGTGGTTGAAACCCCTGCCTTGCAGCCTCAGTCACATGTTAGTTACTATGCAAACATGAATGTTTTTCTTTTGTTGCCCAATCCAAATACAATAAATTGTTCCAGACTTGGACTAGGATTGCATCATGTGTAAAACTTTCTAGGCAGAGAGAGCAGATCCCTGTGGCAGCTGAGTATCCCATAAAGGAGGGTATATCCTTTTGGCTTTTGAGTAGCCCATAGCATGTAATCTCATCATTGGTCAGTTATCTGTGTGAAAGCTGAAATATTTTTCTTTTGTAGCCCAGTCAAAATAAACTGTATCAGACTTGCTATTTAGACTTGCATTCTATGCAAAATCTTTGTTGGGGAGCATGTGCCCATCTCAGGCAGGTGAATAGCCCATAGCTTACAGTCTTACTAGCCAGTTACCTGTGTCAAAGTAGGAATTTTATTTTACATATAAAATCATAAAAATAATACAAATAAATCATTCCAGTCTGGCATCACATATTGTATGCTTTTTGTAGCTCTCTGGCAGTTGACTACCCACAGCTTTTGTAGTTTTGCTAGCCTGTTGTTGCCTGCTCTTGGCTTGCTCTCAGTCTAACCAAGTATATTTACCCTAGGTTGACTAAGGGTACCTGTGGCTGTCTGGGACATAAGCTGAACTAAGTTAATTAAATTATATCAAGATGAAAGGGAGTGTGTCTGAAATAATGTGCCAGCATCAGTAGGAGTAAGACAGATAGCAATTCAGAAGAAAAAAAAAACTCTGCCACAAACTTTCTATACACGCTTTTTCCACCACAAGTGATGAATCCCCTTTCCCTATAGTAGTTTCACTAACCTTTAAGTCCTCATTGCCAGAGATCCTATTCTGTTTGCCTGTGGCTGCTCAATCAAACACATGCTGATAAAAAGGCAGAAAGCAAAGTTTGATTGATGAACCACCAGTTGAAAAACATAGTTTTGGCAAATGTATGTAACCCCCCCCCCTCCAATGTCTAGGGGTCCAGACGGTAAAAGTGAAGGGGGGCACAAGAAAAGCAAGAACCAGACATGGATCCTAGGTAGAAATAAAAGGCTCAGCCTATCTTATTTGTAGAGCTTCATCTGGATAGGATAGGGTAGGTGTTAGCAGTCCTTCCCTCCAGAGAGCAGCAGCGACAGAAAGGCAGACATCAAATGCAATGCACAGAGCAGGCATGCTGGGGCAGGAACCACTTAAGGAGCAAAATAGGTTAAAACAGGCAGCTAAAATCCATAGCTAAAATCCATAGAAGCACACACTAAATTAAAAGAATAAAACACATTTAATTAATTTAAATAAAGTGAACAATTACAGCTCCATGGGGCTGGAGGCACTATTCAGCAGGGCACAGGAGCTAAGAATCAGCAGCACGGAGCTGTGGCACAAACTTACTCAAAGAGCCAAGAGGTTCAAATTTTAAATTTTGGCACCAAGCTGCCAGGCCCCCCAAAAAACACTGGGGCTTTCCAAAAACATGCCCCTGGGGACCACACAGCCTGGCAGCCTAAAACCACTACACTGGCACTCACCACAATCTCCAGAAACAGTGAGGTCAAAATGTACAGCAGGCCACTTTAGCTTCCCCCACACTCTCCCTACTGCAGATTTCAGGCAGAGGCTGGACAACCACCTCACCCCCCCAGACCTCTATATTAAACTGAGGAAAGTGGACCCAGCAAGCCACTGCAAGCAGGTCAACTTACCCGAGACAGCCTGCCCTCCAGTGCTGCCACCACTGGAATGGCCACACAGCAGCAATCTCACCACCACTGATTTCCCACTACCTGTTAAGTCTCACTATGTACAGGACCCAGGCCTGCTTTGGTACTGCAGAGCATGGGGTGGGCCACATATTTCCTCCAGGCCACGATTCCAAAATACTGGGATCCCACCCCTCTGGCCACATCCCTGTCATCACCCTAACCCAAGCACTGGAAAAAAACATTCATCTTTGAGCTCATCAGACCACAAGAATAACAATGGCAGTGAGTACATTCCTGCAAAAGAGGCAGATCAAGATGAGGAGGACTCTAAGGAACCTGTTTTTGTGAGAAATCAGTCTAACATATTTGGAAAGAAAACAAAATGATAATATTAAATACTCGCTGAAAATAAAAAACAGATCTATAATCAATGTTTTGACCATTGGTCATTTTCAGGAGTTATCTAAAAAAGAAAAAAGAAAAGTTAGTGGAGAGGTGGGGGAAATATTTATTTATTTTTATTTATTAGATTTCGGATTACCTTTGAGCTAGAGGCTCATTTACAGAGGTTCCACATCATGATACATTGTAGAAAAATATAGGAATTAATACATTTAGAACAGATTGAAACATTTAGTACAGAAAAAAACTAAAGCAAAAGTCAAGTTAATACAATAGTCAGTGAGGTAGGTATAAATGGAGTATTAAGGGGGAGAGGTAAGAAATATATACAGTATACAATTTATACATTGAACTACACACATGGGTTACAATTGTTCGAGATGCAGGAGCAGGGATAAAGTCAGAATACATTATAACAAGCAGTTCTTTCATCTAAGTGCAAGACAGTTAGGCTTCCAATGTTCCTAGTAGAGGTGAGGAGGAAAGTGCAAGGCAGTGTAGAGTGTTAAGAGCCAATGGGGGGATAGACCATGAGTAGGGGGAAAGGAGGGGGAGATGCAGCAGGGAGAGGTAAGCAGGTAGACGAGGGTGAGCTAAGGACAGGTGTTCTGAGGATGATAGAGGTAGAGGCAGGCAGGACGGGGAAGGCCAAGGGGCAGAGGGAGAGCTGGCAGAGCCAGCAGGTAGGGGTGTCAAGGGAGAGGATGGGGTGCCAGAGGACATAGGGTAGGCTAGTGAGGTATAAGGAGGGTAAGAAAGATGCCTATGTCCTACAGTCACATCCACTGCTAGATGCCAGTAGGGTGTGAAGTTTAGACTTAGAACAAGCCTAATTTAGTTCTGCAAGTTTACACCAAGAAAGTTGAGCCAGGAGGGTGCATGGTATTCAAAGGACTGCTGACCTTGTGTGATGCAGTGGAAGGGGACTTTGAGACAGTAGTTATTTATGCTCTTAGTGCTTCTAGCAGAGTCAGGTAGGCTAATGAGGTTCTTAACACCCATCAGAGTAAGTCTGAGGGTTGATTTCTTTGCCAGCAGACAGACATGATACTTTATCCTGATTTCCAAGTTAAGCCACTCAGTCTGATCACACAATTTGTGCATGTGGGTCATCCAGTTTTTATCCAGAACAAGCCTATAGGTCTTGTTAAGTGAAGTCTTCACCCATCTGTGGGCTGTGGAGGTTGCAGAAGCATAAACTACAAGGCCATAGTCAGTGACCGATAGCACTGAGCTAATGACCACCAGTTTCAGGGCTTCATTGGTTAAGCATTGTTTGTTTTTATTGAGCAGCCTTAATCTAGCATTTGCTGTCTCTGCAACTTGGTCAATATGCTGTGAGTATGATAATGAGCTGTCCAATGTTACTCCAAGATATTTGAAACAGTGTACCATTTCAAGGGTGGAATTAAGCTTGTTGCAGATTTGTAATTGGAAAGATTTGTGTCTGCTATGGAGTGATGCGATTATCAGTCTTTGCCTCTTTGTAGTTTAACAGTAGCTTGGAACTGAAGAACCATTGCTCAGCTGTGGAGAAGTTGAATTGCATTTGGCTTTCTAGCAAAGTAGGGTCGCAGTGGCTTGCAAAAAAGTATCGCTTTATCTGTGTGCAGTAGTATGTTGTCTTTAACAGCCAATGGGAGTTGGTTAAGGAACAAACTAAAAAGAAGTGGGTCAAGGATGGAGCCTTGCGGGACCCCTTGTTAGTACAAGTCTGCTGTCGGAGAGGATATTTTGGATTATGACTCTTAGCTCTCTCTCAGACAGGTAACTCCTGAACCAGACAACCAAGACAGAAAAGATAATCTGACTAGGCTCCCAGCAACTCCGCAGTTTAAATGACAGACATATTTTCTACTTGAATAGATTTTAATGAATTGCCAGGCCAGGTATTACATACCACCCTTACACACTTTTTCTGTTATACCTTTCCTTTATTTTACCATTCCCCAACCCTTCTAATAATATAATTGTATTTGGCTGTACATGAAGATGTTTTCTATAATGCTATTGTTATCCAGATGTAAGCCTAACATATATTTCATAGCATTTTGCTATTAATATTTTCTCATTTGGTTTCTGTTTGTTAGCAGCAATCTGTAATAAAATATAACAAAATAATCAAAAAATTATTTAGCACTATTACAATTAGTAAAATATAATAAAGGATATTATTAATATGATGCAATATGTATGGGACCTAGAATAGAAGCAGTCATAATTTGTGATTTAAGAATATTAAAACTGACCATTAAAGTGTAGTGTTCAGTAAAGCAGCTCACTACATGTATTACACTGCTTCTATCTAAGATAGTTTTTTACCTTATGTGATCTTTGCCTTTGTCATCATTTTGTTTCATTAATTGGATTGGGGCATTAGAAATTTCACAAATTTATTTCTTATGAGGGCCTGGTGTTTAAGGTGATCACTTGGTTCAGTTGGCCAAGCCCCCTAAGGAAGGGTTGTTGAACCGGAAGCGCCGGAGCTAATGTGGCTAGTAACTTTGCTAGCTTGCCCTTTGCTTACTTTGTATGGCATGTTTTTAATAAAGTGTTTTGACTACATTGGACTTTGACTCTTGTTTTTGCTGGCCATGGTCTAGCACATACATGCATATTCAAAGTTTGTAAGCGATTGTGATTTCTTCACAGGAGTGCACTGAGCAATTTGGAGTCTGAGCCAGGCCAGGTATTCCCTGGCCTATACCTCTTGAGGTGTGCAGTTTCTCCCATTACATACCTATTTGTATTTTTCTGTGTTTTGTCTTGTGGCTTCTTCCTGTTAGTTCATGCTTCATCCACAGCCTATCTGCTAGCTTGTTGTCAGGGTGCCATGGCTCTTGTTAGCCCTCTGTTCCTTGTGCATCAATTTAGCTGATGACAGGTAGGAACTGCATGGAACTGGTTTTATTCCATCTTGATCATAGCCATGCTCTATTGCTTCTTTGTCTGTCCACCTTGCTTCGGCTTGATGTTTTTTGTTCTGTATTTTTTTGTTTTGTGCTGCCTCATAGCACAGGCCACCCAGTTCATAACTCTTGGTTTACTATTTTACTTAGTTTGGTTTCTGCCTCTTGATTATACAAGTTTTCTCTGTATTCAGCTCAATTACTTGCTACGACCATACTGTTGCAGGTTTTTAGTTGCTCCTCCATGATTTACTCATTGTACAGTACTATTCCTCAATGCATGCTTTTTCTTTTGTTAGTGATTTATCTGCTGTACTGTTTGGCTTTATTACTTCCTTGGGCATTCTCCTTTTATTACTAGAAAAAGTGCTGGGGCCGACACCCTTGACCCTTACTTCCTAAAAAATTGCCTACCACATACTAGCAATACCCGTTGCCCACCTTTTTAACTTATCCCTGTCTCAGGGCACCTTACCACCTATATGGAAGACAGCACATGTCATACCACTGTTCAAATCAGGTGACCCTGGCGATCTCAATAACTACAGGCCAATTTCCCTCCTTCCGGTCCTGTCCAAGCTCCTAGAGAAAATTGTAAATGCACAGCTGAGGACTCACCTTGAGTCTAGGGAACTGCTAAATCCTATGCATTCCAGATTCAGAGCTAAACATAGCTCTATCTCAGCCCTTGCCAAAGTTACTAATGACTGGCAGCATAATCATGAGAGCAAAAACTTTATTTGTGTTGTTTTCCTTGATCTAAGCAAGGCTTTTGACACCATCGACCATAGTCTGCTCCTCTCCTCCCTTCAAACCATAGGTGTGGACCCCTCCTCTCTGCATTGGTTTACTGACTATCTTACAGGGCACCTTCAACAAGTTAAAGCCGAAGGAGGCCTGTCCCCCTTAAAACCTCTGCAAAGAGGGGTACCTCAAGGTTCTATAGTAGGGCCCTTACTTTTTGCAATCTACATTAATAACATCGACTACTGTATAAAAGAAGCCAGCATCCATCTGTTTGCAGATGATACAGTTCTCTACATGAGTCGCCCAACACCTGAAGCTGCCTGCAATGACCTACAGTCAGAATTCAACCTTTTGCAAAGTCAACTCCTCCAAAAAAAGCTACTCCTTAATGCCAAAAAACTAAGGCTATGGTCCTCTCCCCTTTTACCCGTACAGCTAACCCTGTGTCTAGTGGGACAGTTCCCCAAATTACCACAGTTCTAGGTGAAAAACTAGAATTTGTTACAAAATTCAAGTATCTGGGAGTTTGGATAGACCAGAGACTCTCCTTCATTGAGCATATCGAGGACTTGCTAAAACGACTTCGGCAAAAGCTTGGACTGTTTTTTAGAATCAACCAATTTCTCACCAGAGATGCCAAGAAACAACTCGTCCAATCCATTTTCCTATCATTGGTTGATTACGCTGACTTCCTCTACAGCCAATGCTCCAACTCTTACATGGCTAAACTGGACACACTCTATCATCGAGCACTGAGGTTTATAATGGGACTCCCCTTCGACACGCATCACTGCACCCTATATGTGGCAGTGGGGTGGACATCACTAAAGTTCAGGCGCCACAGAAACGCCGCTCTCTGGACCTATAGAGGCATCTCTAATAAGCTGCCTTACTATATCTCATGCTGTCTTCTCCTGAGTATAATTGGGAAATACGCATTAAGAAGTTACTCAGCTATTACGCTTAAAGTACCCAAAGCAAAATCCCGCTTCGGCAGGGCAGTCATAAGCTTCGTGCTACCTACCTTATGGAACGATCTACAAAAAAACATCAAATTTAGCACTCTAATCAGTATAAATGCCTTCAAGACGCTTTATTTCCATACAATCAGAGAAGTATGTAACTGCTTCACCCACTCAGACCCAGTACCGGTGTCTGCACTGGTATATAGCCACGCCTAGACCCAATTTTAAGTACTGACCCCCCAGCTTGCTCCTCACCAACCTAATTGTTCTCTCTCTTATCCCCCTGTCTTATCAACACTAGGCCCATCCATTCCCTTATTCTTCCTTTCCCAACCTCAGATAGGAGCTCACTACCCTGGGTTGTGACATGCTACCATGCCCCGTACTGTATAGCATTCAATCCTGGGGCTCACTCATACTCCTTTTCTCCATACACCTTCTCTACATCCCATTTTACCAACTCCTTTCTGTGCACAGTGCCCTCCTAGCCTTTCTCCCCCACCTCCCTTCCTTCCCCCCACCTTCACCTCTACCTGGTGTATATTTTTATTTTTAATTTTTTCTTCCGTTACTTCCTCCTGCAACCTTAGATAACCTGCTTTATCTTCCTATAGACACTTCTATGTATGTAAATACCGTGTAATCTGTACAGTATCTGTATAATTCTATGTACATATGAACTTCTTTTTCTTCCTCTCTGTAAAGAGTATTATCTGTATAGCCTTGTAAATACCTGTGTTGACCTGTATATACAATTGTTCATGCTCCACCCAGGTCCATCTTGCAAATGAGCTTCTGCTCAATGATGAACGCCTGGTTAAATAAAGACTTTATTGATTGATTGATTACTGGCTAACTCCACCATTTGCCTCCAGCTGTCAATCTGCTTGGGCAGTCATCCTTCAGTCAGTTCACTGCATTATTTGTTTTCTTATTGCTGAATCTGGGTATTTTCCCTTCTGTCATTGGCCTTCTGGCAGCTGATTACAGTCTTGCCTCAGATGTTTATGCAGTGTATACTATTTTCTTTTTAGGGTCCTCCTTCTCTGTAAGACTAGTAGGCCTAACATGTTCCTGCTGCCACTGAAGACCACTTCTGGAGGGTTGGACCCCTGCCAAGCAGGGACCCTTATAACCATGCAGATTAACTCGGTGACACCATTCCGTGTCCAGCCCCTGCCAAATGTCTTAAGTGCAGGGTTCTCACCACTGGGGCCCCTTTAGCTGTGCAGATCTACTCTGTGGTACATTCCAATGTTATATTTATTGCTTCTGCATCCTGATGGTGAAAATCTCTTCATGGAAGTCACTTCGGTCATGCATATTAACTCAGCAAAACCTCCTGAAGTAATCTTACATGCAATTGCCTACTACTCACCTGGTTTTTCTTTTCCCCTTCCCACAGTTTGTGTTCAAGGAAAGACTCTTGCATTGTTCAGACTAGGTGATCTCTAGTAAGCGTATGATACTTTAATCTTATCACACCTTGTAGGTAGGGTTCCTATTTGAGAAGGGAGAGGGCCCTTAATCCTTGACTGTACACTCAGCAGCACATCACAACATTATACCATTACAGGGATAGAGTTAGTGCCCTCCCTATAATGTTTGTGAGTGCCCTTCCTCTAAAGTTTTCTCCCAGGAGCCCCTTATAAGGAGTATTGTGATGTCTCCTGAGATTTTGGGTATTAATGTGTGGGGTTATGCAATTAAGGTTACGGCGTACGCTGATGACTTATTAATTTATGTATCGAAACCTGATTGTTCTATCCCTAAATTATTGGAACTTATTCAAAGCTTCAGCAGGCTCTCTAATTATAAACTCAATCAGGACAAAACTGTTGTTTACCCCTTAAATAACAGGGTATTTAAATCAGGTATTACTACACTTGGTTTAGGCTGGGACTCTAAATCTTTTAGATATTTAGGTCTTTGCATAACTCACTCTCAAGCTAGATTGAGTCAACTTAATTTAGAATCTTTACTCCACACTGTTAAAATTGATCTCAGGAGATGGACACAACTATCTTTTTCCTTATGGGGGAGAATAAATATTATAAAAATGAATATATTTCCTCGACTTTTTTAACCCTTATCAATGTTAAATATTTGGATTCCTCTTTCTTGGTTTAAGAAACTTCATAGTGAACTGGCTGATTTCGTATGGGGTCATAAGAAGGCCAGGATGTCGTACTCTAAATTAGCAGCTCCCAAAATCCTCGGTGGTTTGAGAATGCCTCATTTCGCACTTTATTTTTGGGCGGCACACTTAAATAAATATGGGAGATGGATGTACAATGATGAGGCTGATATAAATACGGGATATATTCCATTATGGGTTCATCTGGAGCTTAGTTTAGTTAAAAGTGTAGGTATTAACCCAAAGGCTCTTCCCTATGCTCCCATCCATAGCTTCCTTCCTTATTGAAAAATCCCTATTGGACTTTCTCTTAGAATACATAACCAATTATGTAATTTTTGAAGTATGAACATTTATGGGATTAGGGGCAACCTATTTGGGGAACCCACAATGGCGGATAGGTTATCAGACTATTAAGGGAACTGGTTGCCTATTTTAGCTTTTGCTCCTGAAAGATTTTATAGATATGGACGGTAGTGTGATATGACAGAGCAGATTTTGGTGAAGTTTGATTTATCTCAAAGAGATATTTTCAAAATATACCAATTGCGCATGTTCTGATCCAGAGGGTTGGTAATAAACGGTTTATTCGCTTGTATTTCTTTTGGGAAGATATGCGCACTTGTTGGGCCCTCATGCTATTTCTAAGATGTACTTAGCATTGTTTAACTGGGCTTTCAAAGATAACCTAGTACCTACTTCATATTGGGACAAGGTATTTCTTAATATTTCGTGGAATTGGACGCTCATTTGGCGAAACTGCCATAAATGGATCCAACAAGACCATCTTAGATTAGTACAGTTTAAAATACTGCATAATATTTATTATACACCTCAGAAATTACAGAACTTAAAGTTAGCTCAGGAATCTCTATGTTATAGATGTGGCAGGAAGGGGTGACCTCTTCCACATTTTCTGGTTATGCCTAACATAGCTCCTCTGTGGAACGAAATCAAAGATAAAGCAGATCCATTATTGGGTTTAGAGGATCTGTTCACTCCGGAAGTATGTCTATTAGGTGATATGTGGGATGTATGGTTAAAAGAGGAAATTTCATATATCCTTGATTGCCTGTGTAGTCAAAAATTGGTGCTGAGATATTGGAAGGATTCTCACCTTATTTCATACTCTGAGTGGTTGACGAGAGCTCCTTCGTCTCTTAGAACTGAGAGGATGATTGCTATAATGCATAATGGGTTGCCCGCTTTGAGAAAATCTGGACTCCTCTGGTAATTGCTTATTCATAGGAAATTTTTGTTAATGATACCCTTTTCTTTCTTTTCTTTTTTAATGTAATCACCAATTGCAGTGCCTTATGGGGGGTTGGGGATGGGGGTGGGTGGGATTGGGAATTATTTATTTTTTTCTTTTCTTTGCTATATGGTATCCTGACTGTTGATCATATGAAGCTATGTATATTTCATGGTTTACCTTGACTTTGTTCCCGCAATTGTATTGTGGAAATGCTTAATAAAATGTTAATTGCAAAAAAAAAAAATAAAGTTTTCTCCCAAACTGGGTGTCTGAATATCAGCAGCTAAGTCATCACTAATACTGTCCATAGCCTGAATGGATGGTTACCTAGACCTTGGTTCCTCAGAGGTTGTTTCCACTGATGTTTTATTGACTACAGGCATTGACTTAGTTTCTGGAGGAAATATATATGATCCACCTCTATCTGGATTATACTAGAGGCATTAGCATTGCTAAATCTTTCAAACCATATGTCAAGAATAAAATCTATAAGCAGTTCATCAAGATTTGATAAAAATGTGAGCACTTCTAGGCTATGCAAATGGTGTGCCAAACATAAATTATGTCATGGGTATGAATCATGTGTTTCTTACCTGTACTACAAAATTAACATGATTTATTAACTCAAATCAGATGAGAATCACTCCAGTCAAAAAATAGTGAAATCAGATACATGGGGACTCATACCCAAAAGGTAGCCTGTGACATGGGCTTTGGTGATTGAGCACTTTTTAAAAAGGCGACTTAATCCAGGCACATGTCAACAGGGCTACCAAGGAGGAATGGTGACCAACTGGGGGAGATTCACACATATAGTGACAGGACATCACTACATGTATATGCGTGCGGGAGGAGCGAGTGTGACAGGAGGGTTGGCCTGGCAAGGTTGACGTGGGACTGCCGAGCTGACCCCATAGTGTGGTGGGTTGCTGGCAGCCTAAATCAGCAAGGGTTTCATGTTTGGGTCCGGGTGCACCTACATTTTTGTGTGCCTGGCCCGAATATTTTTATCCAGATTTTGCACCCCCCACCAGAGTTAAGAATCCTTTAGTAGGGGGTGTGGGGGTGCAGCCCCCCCCACATGAACATTTAAAAACTAAGTCCCTGGCACCATTTTCCTGTGCACTGGGGGTGTACATAGCCAAAATTGATTTTCAGTGATGTACACTCACCCTAATAGCAATCGCCATTATGACATGTAACCAGGCAAAGTTCAACTCTTTTATGATTCTGCAATTTAGGCCATGAAGAAACCATGTAGCACATTATTTTCAATTGTTCACTGCATAACAGATGGAAAAATATTTTCTTTAATGACACTATTCTTATAGATCTCTATTCATTGGAGGTCTGTTTAGGGAGTCTTATTAAGCCCTGGGATGTTGAGTCTGCAAGGAAAACAATATAATTTTAGAGCTGTAATAAAATAAGAAAACAATTGGTAAAAAATTATATATTTCACAGAATAACCACAGGAAAAAAGGGATCAAAGCTATGGTACATTGCTTGTATTTAATTTTGCTCTTTTGTGTATTATAGCTGCTGTCTACCATTTTATCATATGCGTGTAGAATTCATTGAAAACTAAAGTATGATATAATGTTTTATTGAAAAGCACATGTAGTTATTGTTTTGAAATAATTAAAAAAGCTAAAGCTGATCAATAAAAGTTTTTTGAACCATGTACCCCAACAAGGTTTTTTCTTTTCCCTCTCCTAGGTGATGAAGGTCATAATAGTTAAGTTTCCCAGTGATACTGTAGTTGAAGCTGGTTGGTGGTTATCCTCCTTTCTTGTTCAGTCTGTCTGATTCCAGTTATGCCCTTCCTCTTCTTGGAAAGCATGAAGCATGTGTCCATATGTCTCAGTTATTTATTAGGGCCTTGTTCACTAATGCACCTTTGGTCTCAGAGACCTCATCTCTGTGACACCTTGAAGAGTTGGAACCTTTTCTTAAGGGTTTCTATATCTTTGTGGCACTACAAAAGGGTGGTAGTCCCCATAGCAGGGACAGAGAGAATGGAAGCTAAAGTGAAAAAAAGTTGCACAAGCAGGCACATAATACTACTCAATCCTCCTGTTTAGTCCTAACTATACCTTTTTAGTAGTCCAATGACCCTTTGAATTTAAAGCATACGAATATTGTTCAGAGGGGCAGAAGATGATACTGGTCTTCTCCCCTCTATGCATTACATAAACTGCACATACGAAGCTTCCTTTGGAGTCTCAGATTTTTTTTTTGTTGCCACCATCATCCCCTCTTCCTCCTCCTCCTCCTATCACACCTCCTTCTCCTGGGGTTGGGCCTTTTCTGCTATAGTCTTGGAGACATTATCCCTATGTCACCTCGAGGGGTTAAAACCCTTTCATGAGGGTTTTATGTCTCTACCACACCCCCAACCGGGTGGTAGTTCCATAGCAGGGAAAAAGAGAGTGTAAGCCAAAGTACAAACGAGTTGCACATGCAGTCACATACAACCACTTAGTCATCTTGTTCAGCCCTAACTTTAATTTCTTTGGAGCCTGATGGGTCTTTGAAGGCATTAGTCATAAATTTTGCCAATCAATCATTCTTTCCAGCTTTTGTACACTAAGATTTAAAATCATAAAGTCAAATTAATATATGTTGCTACAACAAAAACAGTGGGACAACATGGTCTTGGAGTGCAGTCTGGATGCTCCAAACACCATGCCTAAAACCTGGTTTAGCAAAGTCCAAACTCCAAACACCATATTTAAAACCTGGTCAATCAATGTCCAAACTCCATGCTTAAAACCTGGTTAAGCAATGTTCAAAAAAAAAACATTTCACTAGTGTATTTATGGCTTGCACTCCCTCTAACTGGCATGCCTATCAGTGTTATCATGTTGGTTACGTTATAAGTTAATCATGCCTCTGAGCTGGGTCCTTCAATGGCCATATGGAAGCACATCACACTTGCATGCCAGTAGACTCAGGTTGGGAATTAAGCCTGGAAATCTGTAATTGGAGGAGTTGAGGGCTGTGGACTGCTGCCAAGTGCAATGTAATCTAATGGAGGAGGCAGGTGCTTAACATCCAGCATTGCCATGGCTCCTTGTGGTGGGACTGTGAACCTGCTTCTCCATGAGGGGAGGCACAAGCTGAATGTGCACTGCAGAGTATTTGGCCACTTGAGGCTATAGCAGTGCCAGTTTAGGTGGAAGGATTATTTAGGAATGGGGGAGTAAATAATGAAAAGAAAACGTACACTGGTCTACCTATATAATGGTATTGGCATTCACAAATCCTATTCCATGTGGATCTATTGGGGGGAGTAGTGGATGGGGCTGAACAGTCAGGGGAATCCCTGATGGAAGGAGCAGGCTGTAGACTGGTGGCCTAACAGATGAATAAATAAAAATAGTGTTTCTGAGGGATATGTGAGTGTTGGGAGAATGGATCTCTAAGTGAAGCTATGTGGTTCTGGCTGCCCTAAACCCATGAGATGACTCAAGGAGTTATGCTGTGGGAGACATTTCTTAAAAGTACTAATAACTTGTCAATCACTCACTTGACTTAGACTAATTGATAAATATAGGATAAAGCATGGGGTGGTGTGTGTAATGAGGATTTTATACACACCTGAGGGGATGGATGCTACATAAACCCTGAGAGCAAAACTTTAGGGGTTTATTTAAGCATCTAACCCCGAATGTGTGTGTAAAATTCAAGTTTTACACATTACCCCATGTTTTATTTTATATAATTGCTGGGTCATGTTTTTTCACCACAGCAATTATATAAAATAACACCACATGGCTCGCTTTTGAGCCGTGGTCCCTTCTGGTTCAAGAGCAGTCTGCAGCTACTGAAACCTGTCATTTTAACCCCCTTCAAATTTTTGAGATTTAAATAGTTAGTAGGGATTACAATCTTTGCAGTGACAGTCCAGTTTCTTTTTAATTTCTGTAATAGTTACTCACTGAGTGGTGTTGCAGGGTTTAGTGCAATGACTGGAAGTTGGGGGGGCAGTCGGAGGACTGGTGCATGCGTGAAACAAGGGAAACCCAGTGCGTGTTTCCCATTATAAACACTCCGTAATAACAGGACTCTGTTTCTTCAATGGAAAGAGAAAGTTATAATTTGCCATTATAACTCACAAGTTATAACGGTGAACACACACCACCTGTTCCTTCACTTGTCTCGCGCTGCAGCATAGCACAGTAAGAAAATGCCTGAAACAGCTGTCATAACACCAACAGCAGCAACAAATAAATTTAGGTAAATCACAAAGATTTCAAAAGCAAAACGCTGTCCCTTGACAAAAACGGTTACTTACCAGCATGTCTTCACGATTCCAGGTACAAAACCTAGAAGAAAGATATAAATTTGTTAGTGAACAGGAGAGCAGAAACACATCTTAAAACACAAAGTGACCTACAGCTCTTCAACACATTCCTCAATGGAACAGGAACAACAGAAGTTCACTGAACTGCCGCTAGCAGAACTAGACAGGAAGATAGCTAACTTTATTTTCTGTTTGAAATGTCATGATGATACTGACTATGAGCCAGGAAGAGTCCGTGGGATAGTGGCCAGCATAGATAGGCACTTAGTACACATTAAGTACCCTCACTCAGTCTTTAAAGGTCCTCAAACAGAGTTCATTGAAACAAAGCACACTTTGGTAGCAAAACAAAAACAGTTAAAAAAATAGCTAAGGGAAACAGACTGTAGAAAGCGGAAGCACTCAGTGAAGAAGAAATAGATTTACTATACTCATCAGGCACCTTATCCACAGAAAACCCCACATCCCTGCTAAACTACTTTTTCTTCAACACAGGAGCTCATTTTGCCCTCCGTACAAAAGAACACTATGACCTGAGATGGTCAGACATCCAAGAAGGAGCAGATACTCAAGGCAATATCTACATAGAGTACAATGAGCGCCAAACAAAAACTCGACCTGGGGACAACCTCACACACATATGACTTGTGAAGCCCAGAATAAAACAAAATAAAGAAAACCCACTCTGTGACACCATACAATCATACAGGCTCTATAAATCCCACAGGCCTGAACCAATGTTGTTACCCGAAGCACCATTCTACATCGCTCACAGTATGAATCATAAAGAAAATGGGCTGTGGTACAGAAATATGATGAAAGGAATGAATAAACTTCGATCCATGATAAAGCAAATGAAGCTACAATCCAGTTTACCAGACTCAAAGTGCATTACGAACCATTCCACTAGAAAGACGAGTATCCGAAAGCTCATTGATGCCCATGTGCTGCCAACAGAAGTACAACAAATCTCTGGCCACAAAAATCTGTAATCCATTAACAATTACTCTGTTTAATCAGAGTCTCAATAGAAAGAAAGAAAGAAATAAGTGATCTGCTCACCAAGGGCAGCACAGATCAACAGCTATCAACATCCTCTGCCATTCCACAAATCCAAACTGAAAAACCAATGAATCTCTCGGTGACTGAACTCGCAGCAGCCTCCTCAATGCAAACCCTGTTCGGTGCACGCTGTGTCTTCAACAAGGGAGTAATGCAGCTGGCCCGGTGGCACTGAGGGTTGAGGTACTGGACACCACACCTTGTGCCACACTGGTGACCTGGGTTTGGGAATGAGCCTGGGTCATCGGGGGTTGGCAGGGAAGGACTGATCATCCTACGGACTGCTCTCCTTCCCCGGGAAGGAGGGTTTCACCTGCTGCTGTGCTGGCGACCTCTAGTGGAGGCTGGAGGTGGTACAGTGCAAGGCCGCAAAAATTGCAGGGGAATGAAGCTGTGGCAGATGTCTTTCAGGGGTGTGCTGGAGCGCACACCAACTGAACTGGACATAATTGCACATCCAAAGCTTCGGGGAGAAAATTAGGTAAAAATACCCCTATCGGCGGATGAGGCAATGGCAATCATCAGTAGCCCAAGGCCACACGTCCAATGTCGACCATTCCCGGGGCCTCTCCATGAGGTCTGGAGATCCTGGAATCCTGAATGTCGGAGGACGATTCAGACAGGTGGTGGAGCTGCAAAGCTGAGCATGGGAGCCTGAGAGATGCCCCGAAGGTAGGGAGCAAAAATAGAGTCGACAAAAAAAACAAAAAACAAGGGAGTAACAGTAAACATCTACCATGGACCACCACTGAAGAAATTCTACAGAGTGCACCAGATATCGTCCTCTGAATCAGATGACTGTAAGTATACTGCCCAGTTACCCCTCGCTTCACGCTCCTAGACTTTAATAAAAAAACAATTTTTAAAAATGCACAATAACCAGTAGAAGTGACAGAGACTCTTACATGAAAATCCACACCTTCCCTAAACACTAACTGTCTCTCTCCCTCTCTCTCTCTCATCTCCATAGGAACCAACTGGATTTGGCACACCTACCAAATTAAAATACAGCCATGGTAACAACTATCTCAAAATGAAAAAAAAGCATGCAAAATCTTATGAAAAAAAAAACTCATTGACAGACTTTCTATGTTAAAAACAGCAAATTCCTGCAAGAGACTAACTGAATAATTACTTGTGTGTTTCAGTCGTTTTTTTTTTCCCCACATTGTTAAAGCTTCCTGTTTCCTTGACAAAACCATATCAATACTGCACTAATATATTTTTCTTCTAAAAATAAAACAGATTTGCTTAACAGTTAACTTGTTCTATTAATCCAGTTACTGCATAAAATGTTGCAATGTTTCCAGGTATAAAAATCTTCTTACAAATAAATCTAAGCTCAGGTTCTTCCTAATAGTGTGCTAAAAAAACAGAACCCAGCAATTACACATAAAAATGCATGGGGTAGTGTGCATAATTGAGAAATTCTGTGCACTCTCGGTGTGGGATGCTCATATAAATCCCTTGGGTTTTGCCCTCGGGATTTATGTAGCATCCCATACCTTGGGTGCACATAATTTCTCATTATGCACACTACCCAATGCATTATTGTATGTTTTATAACAACAAATTATGCCAGGGGTTTCCCTTAGGGAAAAAACATGACCCGATCATTGTAGTATTTTACATTCAATTTTTTATTGTAGAAAAGCAAGTCTAACACTCTTCTCTCACCACTGAAATGGAACTCTCCAATTAAAAGTTCCAATACAAGATGAATACAACAACGCGTCAGGCGATATGTGTAATTTTTATGCTAAATAAAAGTTTATAATTTACTTGAAGAGCCCTTGTGGTATTCGAAGATGAATGAGAGTGGTCCAGTTTTTGGTTTGCATCTGTGATTTGTTTTAACTGTAGAGCACATTTCCTTGTACACACTTTTTGAGAAGGAATGAATACAACATGGAGGGTATACAGTCCTGCAGTTTTGTGCTCTGATTGGTTGAATCACATACATAATTTGCATTATGATTTCCTACAATCCAGTAGTTTTACAGTATTTCACTATAGTTAATCAAACTGCCTGCTGTGTGCACATCATAATCCTACAGAACTAGCAAAACAAAAACAACAGTGATGTGAACAGCTACTATCCCAGTGAACTCCTTTCCAACAAAAGTAAACATTTTTTGAACAACTGGTTCACAATCAAATGGGTGAGTACATAAATAACTGTACCTGTACCTGGTTCACCAGTGCCCAGATTGAGTTCTTCAGCCACTCTTCATCTGCAGTTCTGCTAAAATCACTGAGTGTTATTAACTAATTCATGAACAGGGGAGGGCGTGGCTTGCCTTCCAAAGGAATGGCCACTTAAAACAATAGCTCTAACCATCTAGCCAAATATCCTTCTTTATCTGTGCCATCCCTGCCCTGACTGCAACTTCATGAACATTATGGGAGAGGAGAGCACTTACCAGAGCTGCAGATTGCTTTTTTAGAGCTGACAGCTGGGATTAATTTGGAGGAATTCAAGCTTCTGGGTGTGACCATGAGATCTTGGACTTCTTGCTGGTGCATCCCTGAGATGGCATCATCAGCTCTCTCATCAGCAGATACCAACCTGCAGGACATTAAATCAATGTTCACCTAGCTGATGGCACAAATCAGCAAACTTTGTTTTTTTGCAATTCAAATTTTATTGAAAAATGTTAATATTACAATCATGTTACCATAAACAGACAAATGGCCAGCCAGCATTAATTTAACAGTAATCCATTTAACATTAGATAACATTGGTGTGCCCACTAAGCTAACATACACAGAAACAAACCTACTAAAAACTATACAGGCTCTCACTACAGTCTAAAGAACCAGAAGGCATAAAAGTCCAACTGACTAAGATTTCCAATTAACTTATCGTGAGTACACTTCCAGGCCCAAATCTCTCCAATAGAAACAACTAATGCCCTCCAACACTTAAAGGAATAAACAGAACATTCAGCTGGCTGAACCAGGAATACATTAATTGGACAGATGGTAGCGTAACATCAGATACATACAGAATAAATTCACCCAATATAATAATAAAGAAACAAGAAACAGAACCAACCCTAAACGGCTAGGCATACACAGTACACAGTGGTCCATCTCCCCCAATTCGGAATCAGAAAGGGCGATAAGTGGTGCTCAACCCAACCTAAAGCTACCCATACACCACTAAATCTGAATGGAATATAGGGGAGAGATGTAAACACTGCTCTAGCTTCCATACACAACCCTAAGCTCCCTGTCCAGAACATATGTTTAGGTAAGAAGTCCACACTTGAGCAAATAATGCAGCTTACCCTACAGCCCAATAAGAAAGTCATTCACAACTGGCCAGCTTATAAACATTATCTTCCCATTTTGACAAAGTAGGGACTTGTTCAGTACACCACTTTCTAATGATGAGGCGCTTGGTCTTTGTCACTGCAGCCAAGACCCACATACTGTAATTAGGAGAGTGTTCTGAACAGGGAGCTGATTGGTATTACCCAAACCAACAAAGAATCATCCAAGGAATTGAACAACCAAGGACTTCTGAAATACTTTCCCCAATCAAAGTTCACTAGTTTGCCAGTTTGGGACAGGACCACAAAATATGCAATAGATTATCAGTCTGCTGATGACATCACCAACACTCAGCATTATCTACTAAACTCATTTTACACAGCAGATCTGGGGTCCTGTACCAAAAGTGCAAATGTTTCCATTGTATAAGCTTTCCTTTCTAATCCTGGCCTCCCCTAGAAATGTTAGACCAACAGCCAACACAATCATCCTTCTATAGGGGACTGCCAGTTTTTTTCCCCCCAATGTACTTTCAAAGTTAAAGTTGAAGGGGTGTAAAGCTGGAGCAGCCCTTTGTAAATCCAGCCTATCTTAGGGGTCCAAGGTGAAGACATCCCACCCCGCACCAAACCCAAAATATCATCCTATACGCCATTCAATGGAAGCTGGAGTTGTGTACCCACAACTGAGGAAATCAAATGTCTAATTTGAAAATACTTCCACAAATGTGACTGCGGTAGTGAAGCCTGGGCCTTAATAGCAGCAAAAGCTTTAAACTGACCCATTTCTGGGTGAAGAAGATCAGCAACCTACCAGAAACCTTCTTGAGCACACTGAGACCAATAGGTCGGCTTCCATACAATCTACAATTTAGGGTTGTTCCAAAGGGGACAGCAAGTGAATGGGGCCTGTCATTGCGATGCAGCCAGTTGTGACACCCCTTTCCAGATGGCTAAAACATACTCATGGATGGGATAGTTTGAAAGGGCTAAAGAGGGACACCATGGAATGACTTCAGGGGGTACCCCAGACATTAGTTTCTCCTCCAACACTAGCCACCGTGAAGAATTACGGCACCCATCAGCAAACAGCCACATCCAGATCTGCCGAAGGCCTGCTTCTAAATAATACTCTAGAAGCCAAGGTATCTGAAGTCTGCCTTTATCTATTGGGGCAACCAGTCGGGCTAGGGAGATTCTGGGTTTACCATCCTCCCAAAGAAATCATTAAAAAGTTTATCTAAAGAGCAACAGATGGTATCCAGAATTGGCAAAGGCAAAAAACGGAGGAGGTACAAAATTTGGGGGAGGACCATCACTTGTAGAGGACATGATTTGCCCCAGAGCAACAAGTGAAGGTACCATCAGCACTCCATATCTTTTTGCAGGGACTTCAACAATGGAGAGAAATTATGCTGAACCCACTCCTTCCAATCTGCAGAGATGAGAATACCCAAACATTTTATCAGACGCACAGCCCACTTTATCCCCAACTCCTCCAAAGAAATGGAAAGACACTCTGAATTCAAGGGTAAAACCTCTGCCTTTCTGCAATTGTTAATAAGGCTAGGCAGGGCCACAAACTGATCCAGCAATCTTATCAAGGTCAGGATAACTTGAGTTTGGTGATGCAGCATGAGAAGACTATTGTCCACAAATAACATAGGCTCAAAGTCCTCCCCCTACCACCATGCCTGGCACCTCCCAGCTGTCACACAGCTTTTGCACCAAAGGATCCAATGCCAAAACAAAAAGAGCTGGGGATAAGGGGTATCCCTGCCTCATGCATCTCCCTAGGAGGGATCATTTCAGAGGTTATCCCATTCATCAAAACCAAGGCCTTCATGGCAGAGTAAAGAGTCTGCACCCAATTAATAAAACTCTCCCCAATCCCAAAAGCTTGAAGGGTTGTAAAAGGTAGGGCCACTCAAGAGAATCAAACACCTTCTCCGTATCCAGTGCTATGGTAGCCACAGGCTCCGGAGAAGACTGTGCAAGCCACATCAGATTAATTAAACACCTAATATGATTTGCCCCATCTCTCGCAGCAACAAACCCAACTTAATCAGCATGGACTAAAGTAGGCAAGCACTTTTGTAGTTTCAAGGCTAACACTTTAGCCAACATTTTATAATCTACATTTAAGAGAGAGATGTGGTGGTAACTGTCATAAGGGGTCCTTTTCCTTCTTGGGAAGGACTGAAATAGTGGCTTCCTTCATAGACTTAGGTAAAGAAAGTGTTTCCCAAGCCTCCCGGTAAGTAGCAACAATTTATAAAATTATATTTGGAGACCATCAGGACCTGGTGCTTTGCCGCTCAAAATTTGTTGGATTGCCATCTGCACCTCTAAAGCTGTAATAAGTACATCAAAGGTCCTAGTTTGATCCTCGGGAAGCTTGGGAAGTACCACTAAGTCCAAGAAAGAAGCAATAGACTCATCTGACTGGGCCCCGGAAGCAAGTTTCGATGAGTACAGTCCTGGAAGTAAGATGAAAATGCAGCATTTATTTCACCTGGGGCTGTATAGAGGACATCCCCCCTCCCAAATACCAGGGATTTTCAACTCTTCAGAAAATTTTTTTAATCAATAGGCCAAAAGATGGACCACCTTTTTGCCACTCTCCCAATAGGCCTGATGCAACCTGTTCAATGCAAACTCTGCTTTTTTGAGAATTCAGCACATTTAAATGATACTGAATAATTCTCATTTGGTTGAATAATTTCAGGCAGCTGTCTCCCTCTTTATGACATCTCTGCAGATTGGTTAGCTGTAGCTTGTAGGTTGGAAGGTCATGATTTTTCTTTTTATTCTTCGCTGAAGCATAAGTGATAATTCTACCCTGAGCAAAAACTTTAACTGCCTCCCAAGACCAATGAGCTGCAGTCTCACCAGGGAAGTTGGCATCAAGATAAAATTGAATTTCTGCCCGCATCCAAGCAACAAAAGCAGCATCATGGCATAGGCTAACATTGAACCTCCATTTTTTCCTAAGTGTCTCAGAGGTTCTTGGGGTAAAACTATAGGTCATAGGAGAATGGTCCAATATCAGGAGGGGTTCAGTCATAGACCTTAAGGCACCATGGACAGCAAAGCCCAAAGTAATAATCATGTTGATTCTACTATAAGGACCATGGGGAGCTGAATAAAATGTGTAATCCCATCTGGTAGGATGTTCCAACTTCCAGACATCACAGAGACCATGATTCTGCATTTAGCTCTTCTGGGCCAAAGCACACACAGAGGACAACACTTCAAGGGACCCACTTCTGTCACACATTGAGTCAAGAACTTGATTCATGTCCCCGCCCAATATGACTGGAGCAGGGCCTAGGTCTAATAAAGCTTGAGAAATATTGTGGAAAAAATGGGGGGTCTTCCACATTAGGCCCATTTACTGAACCCAGGATCAACAACTGCCCATCCAACTGACCTTTAGCTAACACCCACCTGCCTTTCTTATCATGTTGAACCTGATCCACAACCCAGTTAACCACCTTGTGGCAAAGGATGGCCACATCTCGCATTTTGGAGGAAAAGGAAGACGCAAACACAGGCCTCTTCCACCATCATTTCAGCTTATCGAGTTCTTTTTTAACTAAGTGGGTTTCTTGTAGAAAAACTATCTGACCACCCAAACATTGAAAATGTGTGCGCACCATTCGCCACTTGATAAGACTGTTTAATCCCCTAACGTTCCATGTAAGAGCTTTATACGACAACATAGTAACCTAAACATGACTCACCCCAAGGTTCACCCTTCCCATACCTTTCACCCAGAACCACCTAAGTAAAAAACATAGAAACATAGCATTTGACAGCAGATAAGGACTACTTGGCCCACCTAGTCTGCCCATTTCCCTGCTTGATGGATAAACTGCAGATTCTAGTTAATCAACAGCTTACGTCCTCCTACCCCCCACTAGAATTACCTTATGTCTGTCCCATGCATTCTTGAATTCTCCCACTGTTCCTGACTCCACAACCTCCTCAGGAAGGCTGTTCCATGCATCCACAACCCTCTCTGTGAAAAAAATACTTTCTAACATTACCTCTGAGCCGCCCCCGCTCTATCTTCAAATTGTGTCCCCTTGTTCTTGCACATCTCTTTTTCTGAAAGATGCTACCCTCTTGTACTTTTTTAATTCCTTGAGATACTTGAACGTTTCTAACATGTCCCCCCTCTCCCTTCTTTCCTCAGGGGTATACATATTAAGCTGCTTTAGTCTCTCCTCGTATGTCATCTGGTGCAGACCCTGCACCATTTTGGTTGCCCTTGTCTGAACAGCCTCCACTCCGTCTATGTCTTTGCGGTGATGGAGTGTCCAGAATTGCATGCAGTGCTCCAGATGAGGTCTCACCAACTGTCTATACAGAGGGATAACAACTTCCTGTTTTCTACTGTTGATGCCGCTCCCTATGCATACCAGTATCCCCCAGCCTTCCTTACTGCCTTGCCTTACAAAAATATCCATGAATACAACCCTACAAATTGTTAATGAACAAGAAAAAACTAACCCCATACTGGGTAAACTATACACAAATACTTCAGAGAGAACCTATCCTATTAAAGTGAGAAGAACATCGTAGCCACTGAGCACATGCCCCCAACTGATCCCCTTATGGTAAGCAATCCCTTCCACCCCCACCCCATCCATTCCCCACAATAACCATAGCCATGCCCCCCCTGCCCTCCAGAATACAGCTCAAAATGAGAAAAGATAGCTTGTAAGGCCAAATTCCAATTAAAGTAAAAGTAGGGGGGGCACAGCCCCACAGCCGGAGGCAGTAAACCAGCAGGTTGAAGATCCGAATGGCATATAAAAGAAATGTCCATCATCAGAAAACAGGACCATTTCACCCCACACCATGGGATGTCTAGAAAGGCATACCCAAGACCACACACCATATCTGGCTACCAGGGGGAGACATCAAGAGGAGAAATGACAACCAGACCCCCTGGCCCAGCTGGCACATCCCTAACTTGCCACACCACCACATAACAGCTGAATTTCAGAGATGGGCACGGTAAAAACTGGGAGCACTATAAAGCTAAAGAAAGGAACCCAGCTTCTATAAACCCACTGGGCTCCAAAGTAAAATACACTCAGCCCAGTGGAAATAACAAAACTACCATACCAATTGACCCATACCCTCTGGGTCAAAGTCCTGAAAAACAAATTCAGGCTCCATAGCAGGACATAGCCCCTGAACCCATCCCTAGATAATATGCTCTGGGAGGAGTAAAAATGGTGTGAAGCCCTCATGCACTGTCCAGTCATAATGGACTAGAGCACACAATAGCTCATTGTCAAATGCCTACTAGGGGGATCTGCCCCTACCCCATGAACAGATAAAGCATTCCACAAATCTGAAAGCACATGTTTTAACAGATTCAAAGGATCAACATTCCCCACAAGTAGCCCACAAACAAGCCTCCTCAAAGAAAAAGTAAACAGGAGTTCCCCTCCTCACCAACCCATTCAAATGGTCACACCAAGGTACAAAGAAAATCAACAAATAACTTAATAAACACAACACAACAGGGTGGAAAACAGTCAACATCAAATGTTTTTGCTTCCCCCAAGAAGTCCAAAGAAAGAATCCAGAAACACTGATAAGCGACCCAGATCAGCAGGAGGAATTAGACTCACCCTTAAGTGATCTCAGCCTCTACACTCTTGTGCCACATACCTCTTCACTGAATCCTTCATGGCGGGGCCACTAAAGTATCCATAACATCCAACTCCTGATGCAAAGCAAAAGAATACGGGCAATCTCTGGAAGCAGGCAGTCCATCAGGACCCACAGGAGCAGAGGTAGATGGACTAGAGGACTGCAGCAAGGAAGAAATCTGCTTCAATGAACACTGCTGCTGCTTAGGTGATGGATTCGACACTAAAGGCTTAGCTGAAGCAGAAATGTAACCCGAAGGTGAACTCTTGCATGAAGCAGGGTGGTTCCTTGGAGGAGGATCCTGGTCCAAAGCAGGACCGGCAGTTTTCTGATCATAATGTAATAGAAAGTGCCAGGCATCACCAGGATCAGTAAAAGTCTCCACAGCATTACTGATGAAGATCCTCAAGGTGGCGTAGGGGCTGAGGAAGCATTTGAGAACCCTTTGCCACACCATGTCCTGGATTGCATCAAAAGCCTTGCATCGACCATCTACTCTTTTAGAATAGTCTGGCTGAATAAAAAGCCATGAGCCCTGTCGTGGCAGTTCTTTTTTCATCTGCACCTTAGCCAAAATAGTCTGCCTATCTTGATAACTCAGGAGACAAAAGATGATCGGGCATACCCAGGATGACACTGTTGCAGGTGGTGGACCCAAAGGGATTCTGAAGGCATGAGCAATTTCTACTAGTGAATCCCAGAAATGATCCAACAGTTTCGGCAGTAAGTGCTGTAAAAAATCCACCATATCAGATCGTTCGCTAAACCCAGGGACCCCCAGGAGCTGCAAATTATTCTGACAGCTCCTGGTCTCCTGGTCATCAAGTTTATCCCACAGAACTTGTATATCCCATTCCATGGCTACAATCCATCGATCTGTTGGCTAAGCTCAATCTTTCAAAAGGCCCACTCGCTCCTCCACTTCAGTAATTCGGGCTCCTAAATTATCTACAGCGTTCTTAGTATCCAAAGCCACAGTTAAAAAGGACAGTTGTGTAGTGATTCTGCTCATAAATGATTTTATTTCAGCCAGATCCTGTTTTACTGATTGAGCATCTAGGGTCGATGGAGCAGTCATCATCTTGGCTTCAGGTGGACCCCGTCAGCTGAAAGATCATTCATTTTTGGCTTCTTGGATTGATTTAAAATGTCCAAAACCTCTGATTCTGGATTCATGATCTCTGGAGGGAGCAGATGATAGGACATTTAAGCAGGTAGAGTGCAGGACAGAGAAGGATTGTTTCAGATAAAAGCTGTAGGGGGCAGAGCTTGAGAGCCAAGCTCCTTTCAGCTAAGCTGCATCATGTGCCCCTTCCCCCCACAAATTGGCAAACTTGAAATAGCTGCCCAGAATACTGCAGCAGACATTATATCTTTGTCTCACCATACTAACGTAAATGAACAAAAAAATAGCAGATTCCAAAGACAAAACACACAGACTGGATGCACAGATATGGTATCAAGTCCATACGATCAACCTCCTGTGGCAGCAGGTAGAGGGTCTCAAGAACCACTGCCACAGGAACAACTTCAGGTTTATGGGGTTCCCAGAAGACTGTGCCATAGCATTTTTGTAGTCAGTGATCCCAGGGCTCTTGTCTCACTCCTGCAACATTCCAATTGAAATTGATCTAGCCCACCATTCCCTAGCACAAAAGCCAGCACCAGGAGCCCGACTGTATTCCATTCTTGCCCACTTCCTCCGGTTTCAGAATTGGCAGGAAATCATAGCGGTGGCCAGAGAAAAAAAAAACACTTAACTGGAGGGGTCAAAAAATCCAGATCCTCTCTGACTATTTGCAGGAGTTGTCCAAACGGCAAAAGGCCTTCACTATGGCAAGATGGGCCAGTGCCAAGCTCGGGCTAGGGTATGTGCTGATACTCTGCCACTCTCCAGATTAATTCCCATGGCTCCCACCATTCATTTGACTCTCTAGAGGCTGCTGAAAATTTTCTAGCCTTCACAGGCTCCACAGCTCAATTGGGGGAAACTGGGGCCCTCCATTCCATCACGCAAGCAGAAAGGCCTTTCCCCTGCAGCAGAATCTTTCTCCAAGGCCAGTGTGACCCAGGCTCTTGAGGACAGAGAGACCCCACTTTGGCCTCTCCCTCAAATGGAGACCGACCCATGGATACCATCCCCAAAGAACTGGTGGCAGAACTGAAAGAAGTGACCAGAGGAGGAGAATCTTCTGGAAAAATTCACCAGACTCCATTTCAGAAGTCACAGCAGAGAATCATGCTCCTCATCAGGTTGGCCGGCTCACTAGCTGGTGAGAATTGATTTTCTGCCCTATGGGACCTACCTGAGGATTTTACTCTGTTTTCTAGTGTCCCAGCAGAGCATGCCCAGCTCTCCCAGGGAGTCGGAACTTTGCAAGGGAATTCTAAATCTTGGGCCAAGAGAGTGGTCCAAACGTTGCCCCTGTCAGAGGACCCTCCCTGCACAGACAAACTGCAGGCCAGCCTGTGGCCTGTCACTCCCTCGATTGACCACCCAAGCAACTGGGGCTGATAGCCTAAGGCCGATTACTCCGAGGTGGTAACTCATCTTTATCGACTCCCCCCGAATAGCAGGCCATACTAAAGTATTGATATTGGTCTGGATGGGAGGCTGAGTAAGTTATTTAAGTCCAACTGGACGAAGGGGTCACTCTAAGCTAATTCTTAAAGTTATAGGGACATCCAGCCCTGTGAATTTGAGCTACAACTTGGTTCTGTTTATTTAAATGTTAACTTTCTCCTGCTGAGTTTACCTCAGGCAGCACTTAGCTGCCCATATACTGTCAGGTTTATCTTATTACAGGCTGTGTATTTGCAGGAGCTAAGAGGGTAAAATGTACAAAGCGTGTGTTTGGGGGGGGACTGGTGATATCCATCAATGTGTATTGAAGGTATGGTCACCGGCAGCCCTGTGTGTGTTCCCCCTGGCCCACAGCAGCTTATGTAGCACCAAGTGCTCCACCTGAGGGTAACTGGATATGAGCAGTCCTTGGCTGATTTCTTGATGTTCAGCTCGGCAGAGGATAAGGGAAATATGCAGCGGTGATGCCACATACCTCAGAGTGCCTCCATATAGAATTTTACCTCCTCCTTTGCATACCCCCGTCCTAGCTGTATGACCAGATATTATTTTGAACAAGTTAAGGGTAATTATAACCCTTACCGTAGTACTTCGAAGGATGCTCAGCTCCTTTACATATTAATATTGTAGCTACCAAGGCTTTCACTATATCTCTCATGTAATGGTTGGCTTCCACTTGTCTGTTCTGGCCCCCACAGCTCATCTACCCCAGGGAAAGGTGAAGGGGCGGAGGTTCGCCTCACAATTTAACTTGAGAGCTAATGAAGTATGCAAAGTTTGAGGGGTTAACATTGCATGATATGCGTAGGACATGACTGCATGCTTTAGGTGAACTGTCCTGCACTTACAGTGAAGACCACCAGGATGAAGTGCAGTGCTGCAGAATTCTGCAGTAGAGTTACTGCAGCAAAAAATTCACTTTCAATGGGAGTTAATCCCTTTTGTCATGCAGTAAACTTGTGACACTGCGCTTTATCCTGGTGGGCTTCACTGTACCTGATTTTGCTATGCTTCACTGGATTTAGCCAAGCTTACCAGCCTCACCTTAAATGTGTCACTATTTTGGTGTAGTGGGGTGAAGCTGTGAAATGGAGCTTCACTGGCTAAATCGAAAACGCAAAGATTCTGACTTAACCCAAATTCCACCACTACGGCAAACATTGCAGCATACTCATGCACTCTGTAAGACAAAGCCCTACGGGTAGTTAATAACAAAGGGGCTGCAACTTATTCCATGGCTCTCACGATTAGAAGATAGAGAGTATCCTATCTGTAAGGTGGATGAAGCCCAAGGCAAGCTGAAGGCTATGAAGTCAAAATGTGGGCTGATGGTCCCTCAGGCAACAATTGCAGGCATCTGGGCTGCTGGTTGGCCGATGAATTATGAGATAGCCAGTCACTCTGTGGGGGTGGGGGGGAGAGGTGGGTATTCTGGGCAACTGTTCTCAGAAGGAACACAAGTTTGTTTTTTTTTAAGTTGCATTCTTTTTCCCCTCCTGGGTCTCAGTCGGCCCTTATTCATGTCAACCACCCAGCTCCGTCCCCTGACCATGGCATGGCACTCCCTTTGTCCTCCACATCTTACTCTGTGTGGCAGGGTGGCAGGGATCCCTCAATCTGCTGAACAAGGATGTAGTTCAGGGAGGCCTGCACTTTCTGATGGTGGAACCTATTGGGGGCCAGCATTCATCCGACTTGCCTAAGATTGATTTCAACCTCCAGTTTTCACCCCTATGTGGAGCATGCAATGTCAGCAATAGCTAAGCTGTGCTGGCTTCTGCCCACAGCACGCCAGTCGGAGGCTCCACCTCCACAACATGCTGAGAAACCTGGTGTGTCTGCCCCCCCCAGCCATTGATAGGTGGCAGACAAACACCGGCCCCTTGTGTTGCTCCCTTCCAGGGAGAGGAGAGTTGTCCTTCAGACTCTCAATCCTCTCTCTCCATGGCCGACCCCCAGCAGCCCTCTTGTACCGTGAACATGGGTCGCAAGCGTGGCAGGAGGTAAAGCATGATGCCTCAGCCCTCCACGCTACTGGGCCAGCCAAGAACACAAGGTTTTAAGAGTTCATTGTTATTGTTACTGTACTGTTCTGGTTTTAGTTATCAACTAGAAACATAGAAACATAGAAACATAGAAGTTGACAGCAGATAAGGACTGCAAGGCCCATCCAGTCTGCCCATTTCTTTCTACCTTATGAATGTGCCAAAGGCCTTTACTCTGTCAATGGCCTATTTATTCCTACTCATCTGTATTGCTCCCTTATGTCTATCCCATGACTATTTGAAGCCCTGCACTGTATTCGTATCCACCGCTTCCTGATGTTAGTCCATTCCATGCATCCACCACCCTTTCTGTGAAAAAAACTTTCTCACATTACCCCTTAATCTGCCTCCCTCTAATCTCATGCTGTGTCCTCTTGTCCTGCTATTTTTCTTATATTGAAACATGTTAGACTCTTTCACCTTGTTAATCCCCTTAAGGTGTTTAAATGTTTCAATCATATCACCTCTCTCCCTCCTTTGCGCTAGGGTATACATATTGAGCTCCATTAATCTGTCCTCAAATATTTTCTAATGCAGTCCCTGCACCATTTTGGTTGCCCTTCTCTGGACTGTCTCCATTTTGCTAATGTCCTTGTGAAGGTGCGGCCCCCCAGTACTGCACACAGTACTCCAGATGGGTCCTAACCAGTGTCTTGAAAAGAGGGATTATTACATCCCTCTTATGACTTGTGATACCCCTACTGATACACCCCAACATCCCCCTAGCCTTACCTACTGCTTTAGTGGTCTGCTTGAATGATTTAAGGTCATCTGTGATGATGATGATGCCCAAGTCTCTTTCTTCCCTTGTGATTGCCAGCAACTCCCCTCCCAACCTATAGGTGGCTTCAGGATTTCTCTTCCCTATGTGCATGATCTTGCACTTCTTTGCATTAAACCCCAGTTGACACTCGTCTGACCATTTTGCCAGTTTATTCAGATCTCTTCTCATTGTGCCCACCCCATCTGGATCATCTACTCTGTTGCAGATCTTGGTGTCATCTGCAAGGAGACAAACCGTACCCTCCAGTCCATCTGCAATATCAGTGATGAAGATATTGAAGAGGCTGGCCCCGGGACTGATCCCTGAGGTACCCCACTTGTGACTTGCATCTCTTCTGACTGTATACTGTTTACCACCACTCTCTGTTCACTGCCCATCAACCAGTTTGCCACCCAGCTGACCAACCTCTGACCCACTCCAAGCCTACCCAGCTTATTAATCAATTTCTATGTGGGACAGTATCAAAAGCTCTGCTGAAGTCAAAGTAGGCAACATCAACTGCACACCCTTGGTCCACCACTCTGGTAACCCAGGCAAAGAAATCTATGAAATTGGTTTGACAGGACCTTCCTCTTGTAAACCCATGCTGTCTTGGATCCTGTGCTCCTATGGATTCCAGGTGTTGCGCATACTTTCCTTAAGGAGTGCCTCCATAATCTTGCCCACTACTGAGGTAAGACTGACTGGTCTGTAGTTCCCTGCCTCCTCCCTGCTACAACTCTTATTGAGCAGGATCTCATGAGCCCTTCTCCAGTCTTCCAGGACCTCTCCTGTGCTAGGAGACTCACTAAACAGTTCTGATAATGTCTCTGCTAGTTCCACCCTCAGCTCCTTTAGTACTCTGGGATGTATGCCATTTGGTCCCATTGCCTTGTCCACCCTGAGCTTAGTGAGCTCTTGTAGGACCCTTTCTTTTGTGAAGGGAATTGTGCACACCTCCCCCTCACCCCTGTGTCCATGGTGCTGAGCTGTGGGCCCTACCCTACCTTCTCCTCAGTAAATACTGGGCAGAAGTATCTATTTAGGATAGATGCTTTTCCTTGGTCCTCTTCCACACACTCTCCCTCCTATCCCCTTTTATCTTAGCAATACCCCCTCTGGACATTCTCCTTTCACTAATATATCTATAGAAAGTCTTGTCCCCTTCTTTTACTGTTCATGCTAGTGTTTCCTTGGTTTGGGCCTTTGCCTATCTTACTGCCTTCCCTGCTTCCCTTAGGGAAGTTTGGTATGCCTCCCTATCTTTGTCCCTCTGTATTCCCCTTATATTTCCTGAAGGCCAGTCTTTTGGCTCTGAACTTTTCTACTACTGTTTTTGAGAACTAAAGTGGTTTCCTCCTTCTTTTGCTCTTGCCTTTCTCCCTAACACAATGGGATGTTGCTTCGAGTATTGCATCCTTAATGCTTGCCCATGTTGCCTGTACCCCCTCATCTGTATTTCTTATTGCCATGGCTAGCTTAACTTTGTTGGCCATCTTATCAAAGTTAGCTCCTCTGAAGTCCCATATTTTTGTATTGGAATGGGATTATTTAGTTCTATTGACCAAATTGAACCATACCATGTGATGGTCACTGGCCCCCAGGGCAGGGGTGCCAGGTTTTTATAAAGTTTGTGGGTGCTCAGAGACATAGTCCAAATAAAAGACTGGGGGTCCGGGGGCTGCCTAGGCCCCAAGAAGCTATAGGGTTTTTCATGCTTTCTGGTGCATTTTGGTGGTTTTTTGGATACATTTTGGAATGAGTATGCTACCATCACAACTACTCCAATGTAGAGGATGCCAGGGTACCAATGGGGGCTATTTGATGCCTGAGCAGGTGCTAAGATCAATAAGAGAGTGCCTGCCTGGAGGGATCGAGCAGGTGCTAAGATCAATAAGAGAGTGCCTGCCTGGAGGGATCTTTCATGCTCTCAGTTTTGCAAGCATATCAGAGTACTGATGTTAGTTGCAGATGCAGTGCCACCACTCAACAGTGTGCAAGTGTATCCTGAGGGCTCTTAGATGCTTCCAGTTAAGGACCCATGGAAGAAGGCCTGGGTGGTGGGCTCTTGATGCCCTCACATGCTTTAAGGATGCCCTTAGTGATGGTTACAGACAGTGTTACCACTCCAAAGAGTGCAAGAGTGCCTTGAGGGTTTTGATGCCTCCATGTTCTCCAAGAAGACATGGAAGAGTGCACTTCATGGGCTGTTTGAAGCCTCCAGGGCAGGCTCAGCCATGTGCTGCAACTGCAATAAGACATGGAGAGTACCCTGAGGACTCTTGATGCCTCCAGGATGGTGCTGCAAGAAGACATGGAATTTTCTTGTCTTTTTTAGCACCTGGTAGATGCAAACTAAAATCTCAAAGGGCATCCTTTTATCAGCTGAAGGCTTCAAAGAGCCCTCCAGCCAGGCACTCTTGCACCCTGTGGGGTGGTGGCAATGTCTGCAACCTAAAATCAAAGGACATCCTTAGAGCACCTGAGGGCATGAATGAGCCTTCCATGGCACTTCTCTATGTCTTCATGCACCACCTGGAGCAACAAAAGCCCTCTATCTAAGGCACTCTTGCACCATGTTCAGTGGTGGTGGTGCTGTCTGTACCTATAATTGCAAAGGACATCCTTAGAGCACCAGGGCTGCAGGGCATCACAGAGCCTTTATGGCACTGTTCCCTGGCTTGGAGCAAGGGCTCTTGGATGCCTTCATGTGCTGAAGACGCGAGAAAGTGCCTGGGAGGCCCCCTTGCATGCCCCAGGTGCTCTAAGGAACCTTTGTGATTTTAGGTTGCAGACAGTGGCACCCACTCCACAGGGTGCAAAGGTGCCTGGATGGCTCACTGACACCTCCAGGTGCTGCAAGAAGACATGATGGAAGAGTATCCAGGCACTCTTCCATGTCTTCTTGCAGCACCTGGAGGTGTCAGTGAGCCATCCAGGGCACCTTTTTCCTGTGGAGTGGTGCCACTGTCTGCAACCCAAAATCACCAAAGGTTCCTTAGAGCACCTGGGAGCATGAAAGGGCCCAGGGCACTTTCCCATGTCTTCAGCAGCATTATGAAGGCATCCAAGAGCCCTTGCCCAAGCCAGGAACAGTGCCATAAAGGGCTCTGTGATGCCCTGCAGCCCTGGTGCTCTAAGGATGTCCTTTGCAATTATAGGTACCGTACAGCACCACCACCACTGAACATGGTCATGGTGCAAGAGTGCCTTAGATAGAGGGCTTTTTGTTGCCTCCAGGTGGTGCATGAAAAGGCTGGAGGGCCCTTTCATGCCCCCTGGTGTTAGGATGTCTTTTGTGATTTTAGGTTGCAGACAGTGTCACCACTCCACAGTGTGCAAGAGTGTTCTGAAATGGCTCTTTCATGCATTATCCAGGTGTTGTAAAAGACAAGGAACTTCCATGTCTTCTTGCAGCACAAATAAGCAACAGAGAGGGCACTTCTGCACTCTGTGGAGTGGTGATGCTGTATCTTAAATCACAAAGGGCAACCTTACAGCACCTGGGGGTATCAAAGAACCCTTGCTCCATGGCACTCTTCCATTGGAAGTCTCTGTTACCTCCAGGTGGTGCAAGAAGACATGGAACTTGGAAGAGTGCCCTGAATGGCTCTTTGATGCACCAGGTGCTCAAAGGATTCACTTAGCAGTGCACGTTATTTATTTATTTTAAAGTTGATAACCGGGAAAGGTACCATGATCAGAGCTCATTTCAGAAACGACCAGGGGAAAGGGGAAGCATGTGTCAGTGTAATGGTATCACAATTTTTTAGGACTAGCCAGGTCAAAAGTGGAGTAATTGAAGTTGCTAGAGACAGTTGCTGATGATTTTCAATAGTAAACATAACTGTAAATGGCAAAGCCATGAATGATTACACATTATTTGACCATATGAAGGTGTTCTTAAGAACTGTTGCTCTCCCAATAAACTCATCAGCTATTTTGTCCATGTCTAATGCATCAGTGTGTTCCTGATGAATGTGAAGCTAACACTATTTAAGCGTCTCTGTGACATTGTTGATCTAAGGTACGTTTCAGTCTCCTGAGTCCTGAGAGAAGAACGCTCAGCTGTACAAGTTGATACTGGTACTGTCAGTAAGATCTGAATAAATTTTATAAACTCTGGCAGTAAATCACAAATCGCTTGTTTTTCTGTGATGACACAGTACACATCTTGCAATGAATCAACAGTTTTCCCACTAGCTTTTGCAATGTCAATGAACATGTCACGGTGTAGTTGCAGACGCCCTGCATCTAAGTCATTGCCATAAAAATTAGATATGGAATCTAGTGGGCCTTGTCCTATCGCAAATCGTTCTGCATCTAACATAAGCTTCTGAGCTGGAGTCTGAAATCTATCTTTGACTGAAAGAACAACCTGATCAATCACTTGGAAAATATTCTCCTGAAGTGGTCTTTTGGGGATGCATCAGTAACTGACTGAGAGCCATCATCTATATGACGAGGAACTTTGCGTTGACGCGGAAGAACTGGTTCGTCTAACTGCAGTTCCTCAGCTCTTCCATCCACTGTACTCCAGAAGTTGTCAAACTGCCTTCCGTATTGTTGCATAGTGTCGAGAAGAGTTTGAATCATACAATTAGCTTTTAGAAATTGAAGAGAGGTTGCTTGAAGGGCTGTGTTTATGCTATCACAGTGCAAGAAAATTTTTAAGAGAAGACTCAAGAAGAAAAATCCTTTAAATGATCGTAGCTGTGCCAAGAACCCTCCAGCTTTTGCCCCACATTCCCGAGTATTCTCTAAGGACACACTGTCCAGAAATTCCAGTAATGCTGAATAGTTTTCTAGAATCAAATTTAAACTATTTGCCCTCACTGTCCACCTTGTTGGAGCAAATGGTCTTAAAGAGCCAGGCCTTGTGTCTTCCATACCGCTTTGTATGTTTTCAAAAAAAGTTAGCCATTTTGGAGAGTCTCTGATGAATGTTATGAGTTCTCGTAACTGATTTAGTATGTCTCGACATTCTTGTATTTTGCTGATGCAGTCCTGTACTATAAGGTTCAAGGAGTGTGCCAAACAATGTACGAAAAGGGCCCTAGGCTCAACAGCATTTAGCCTAGCCTGCACTCCAGAGTGAATACCAGCCATAGTAGCAGCTCCATCATAACACTGACCCTGCATTTATTTATATCCAAGTCAAACGTAACAAAACATCTTTAAGGATACTGAATAGTGTAGCAGCATCTACAGCTGGTGTTTCATGAAATCCTAAAAATGCTTCTTCAATTCCAAAATCCTCAGTAACAAATCAAAAACATATTGAGACTTGCTCATGAACAGTAATGTCCGTTGTCTCATCCATCATTACAGCAAAATACTGAGCTGCTTTGATTTTGGAAACAATTGTGTTTTGCACATCTTGTCCCATAATGTCCAGCATTTCATTCATTATGTCATGAGGCAACCACTTGTAGCTATCCCTTAACAACCACTGCTGCAACTGTGGACAATCAGTGGCTCGCATTTTTAGCACTTGCATGTAATTTGAACTCTCATCTGTATGGCTTCTGATAGCAAGCCCCTGTCGGGCCAGTAATCTTAAAGTTGTCATCATTTTTAAAACTGCAATCCTTGCATCTACTGCTTGCTGTCTACTGGCATCAGACATAATGCTGTACACATTTTGCTTAACATGTGTTTTGATTACAGCCTCACTGTGGCAGCCACTTTTTTCATGGGATTCAAATCTTTCTATTGCCTTATGCCATGCACTATAACCAGTAACTGTAAATGCTTCATCAGCTTTTGTGGAAAATGTGAGCATTTTTTTCTCTCTTGCCTCTTTACACACTGAACAGAATGCTTTTTTGATTGGAATCATACAGTAACCATTTGAACCGGTCAAGCCACCTTTCTTGAAATGTTCTGCCTTTTTTTTTGGTGACTACTAATGATTCCTCCTGTCTTGTTTTTTCTTTTACAGACAGAGTGCTGCTGCTGCTACATGGCTCATCAACATCAACCACGTCCACATCCCTAGCAATGTGAACTTGTGCAGCTGGTCCAGCTGCTGTTTTCTCAGCTTCAGTTCACAACTTGCACGCTACTTGTTGATGGTGCTGCTGTTGTACTGCTTGCCTCACTCTGTTTAGCCCATTTTTTAATAAACTTGTCCATTTTGACTTACAGTGTGTGTTTCTCTTGTGTTGATTCAGTCAGAATAGGTTACACTGTTAGATACTGGTCTGGACAGAATATGATTAAAACATTAAAGTCAGTGGAGGTCAGAATAACACTAGACAATCAGTTCACATCACTTTGTTTTTGACACAAGGACCTCTCTTAAATCCTAATAGTCTGATATATATATATTTTTTTTTTATTGGTTTTTGGACGGTCACACACTGGTAGGGACTGGACAGGAGGACTGTGACTGGCTGCTGCTGGATAAGACTCAGCTGCTCACCCTCTCACACAGACTTCACAAGCACCCACGGACAGAGCACTGACTAGTGTCACTTGGATGGACTATACAGCCCAGAAGACACCTCAGTGCTGTGCAATCAGCACTCTCTCTGACTTTATTTTACTTGTAATTTTTCTTTCCGACGGTCACACACTGGTAGGGACTGGACAGGAGGACTGTGACTGGCTGCTGCTGGATAAGACTCAGCTGCTCACCCTCTCACACAGACTTCACAAGCACCCACGGACAGAGCACTGACTAGTGTCACTTGGATGGACTATACGGCCCGGAAGACACCTCAGTGCTGTGCAATCAGCACTCTCTCTGACTTTATTTTACTTGTAATTTTTCTTTCCGACGGTCACACACTGGTAGGGACTGGACAGGAGGACTGTGACTGGCTGCTGCTGGATAAGACTCAGCTGCTCACCCTCTCACACAGACTTCACAAGCACCCACGGACAGAGCACTGACTAGTGTCACTTGGATAGACAATACGGCCCAGAAGACACCTATCTGACTTGAATTTCTTTACTTTTGGATGGTCAGGCTCTGCCACTGGTGGTAATAGGCATGACTACTAGACAGAAGTACTAGGCTACAGCACGTTAGTGTCACAGTCAGCAAACAATGACCAACTGACTGTTCAGTTCATTGAAGCAGCAATTATGCCACTATGCCAGCAACGCTCCCTTCCTCTCTATCCAGAAACTCTCCCCTGCTGTGGCTGGCTAACTTTGCTGCTGCAGTCTCCAGACGAAAGACAACCTGAACCCACCACCCACACCACACCGACACACACACACACAGCCTGGCCCTAGCCCGAACCCACTGCAGAATTTTTTTAAAGATGCAGGTTTTCTTTGCTTTGTTTTTAGTCTGTGATCTGATTCTGTCCTGTGTCCTGCAGTGTCCACTTGCCTGAGACTAGTACAGTGTGACTCTGACTGAGTCAGTAAAAACAGTACTGTCTAGTCTAGAGGCCTCCCTCCCTCCTCTCTCTAGCAGTTTGAAAATTGTTTTAACTAGGGCTGCGGGTAGTACCCCCCTCCTTGTTGTTCCTAGCTAGCTAATGGCTATTGTTTGGTTTTGGTGTTTGAATTCTAATTTCAAGTTGAGCAGGTCGACTATATGGGTTTTAATTTAAACCATTTCTGTAATTATCTTGGGATTTGACGAAGAACTGTCTTGGGAAATCCTCAGACCCTCAAAATATTTATCAGACAGGTTAAGGACTCGGTGTTATTTATTATACCTGTCCCTAACTTTTTTCCTTTCACATCCAGCCAGTTTCCATAACATTAGAAACCCTCCTCCCGAGTCCCAGCCCAGGACTTCAAGTTTTAAGTTTCCTGCTGTAATTTCTTACTCCTGCATATTACAATGACGAGCAGCACCTCAAGACAAGTTGTTAGAACACTAAGTTCAGTCAGGATTAGGATTTATTTTTTTTTTTACTGAGACTGAGAGAGGAATTTTTGAAGACGCCCCCCTCACTCAGTAGTAGTACACACGTTTAACTTTCAGACAGATTTGATCATTTGACAGACTATAAGAAGTCTGCAACTCCCTCCAGAAGTAGTCTGCTGTGTTTGGGTCGGGTTGGGATCAAGATACAGACAGACCACCACCACGCGGTCCAAAGACGAGCGGAGCGACCACAAAAAATGACTTGCTCAGGCAGCTTAGCAAATATGGAGGAGGACCCCGATTCCCCACCTTGCGTCGTTGCATGCTAACACAGCGCTTGCCTGGCTCAGCTGGCTGGCTTTGACATCCGAAGTCTTCTTGTCCTTGACGTTTGAATCCACAGACAGTCAGACACATCACATGACCATCTCCTTGATCAGTCATGTGGTTTTCGTTTCGGAAATCGTCGGACGGTCTCGGATCGAGAGTCTTGATCCGAGACTGTCCGATGATTTCCGAGACTCGATGTTGCAGCCTCGGGACGTGCCGTGGTGGTCGTCAGGTACTGTGGCTTCTGGGTCGGGTCAGGTGACTCGGGTCGGGTCCGACGATGGAGAGGAGAGTGAGGTGAGCCGTACCAGCTGGCAGCTGCTGCAGTGTCGACGACTCGACGTGGCTCAAAGCAGGCAAGAAGCAGGCCAGGCAGGGAAGAATGAGGTGGGTGCTCAATTAAACTTTGTGGGTGCTTGAGCACCCGAGCACCCACGCTGTCGGCGCCCCTGCCCCAGGGGACCTTCTACCTGGAGTTCTGTGATCTTTTCCCTGTTAGTCATTATTAGATCTAGGATAGCCTAATAACTCTTGTGGGTTGTTGTACCAGTTGTTTGAGGCCTTCCCCCAGCAGGGAATCCACTATGTGTCTAGTTCTGGTGGATGTTCCTGCTGGTATTGACCAGTCTGCATCTGGCATGTTGAAGTCTCCCATTATCAGAACCTCCCCTTTAGCTGTTATGTTCTGTATATCTTCTAACAGTAATGTGTCTATGTCCTCTCCCTGGTCTGGAGGCCTGTAGACAACCCCAGTTCATAAGGTTGTCTCATTGCCTGTTTCCAGGGTGACCAACAGTTCTTCTGGCTCCTTATGTTTATTCTGAATTTCTGTAGCTTTGATATTTTCATTCACATAAAGAGCTACCCCCCACACACCTTTTTGCACCTCGGTCTTTTCTGAACAGTACATAGCCGGGTACTGTAGACTCACAAGTGTGGTTACTGGTGAACCATGTCTCGCTAATGGCTACTATGTCCAGTTTAGCCTCTGTCATTGTTGTCTGCAGGTCTGGGATCTTGTTTCTCAGACTGCAGGCATTTGTGTACATGATTTTCAATTGGCCAGATTTCGGTGTGTTAGTTGTCGGGCGAGGTCTGGCATTTCCCTTGCATGTTGTATCGGGAGCCAGACCTTTTTCATTACCTGATGATGCAAATAAACTACAAACATGCTGAACTCCTGTTTGATCCCTAGCTGGGGGGGAGGGGTGTTCTTCCCATTTGATGTATCAGGTGCTGCACCCCTCTCCCCATTGGCTAGTTTAAATATTCTGCAAAGACATCAAACTTCTGCCCAAATGCACTGACTCCCTCCTTAGTCAGATGCAGTCCATCAAACTTAAAGAACTTTCGCTCTCAAAATTTTTGCCAGTACCTACAAATGTGTGTCCTTTTTTCCTGGCACCAGCCCTTGAGCCACATGTTTAGCTCCCTTATCTCCCCTTCTCTGACCTTCTGTCCATCTGCCCCCCTCTCCCAAACCGGCAGGATCTCAGAGAAGGAGATGCTGGATGAAATGGATGACAGTTTGTCTCCCAGCCTGGTCAGGTGTTCTTAGGTCTCCACAACTGTACTGCTGGAGAGATCATTAGTCCCTATGTGTAGCAGGACATCAATGTTTTCTCCTGCTTCCTACATGATTTTAGCAATGTGGTCAGTGTCTCTCCACGTTAATGTACATGGGAGATATCTGACCATTACCCCTGGCTGAAAGTAGGTATCAGCTCTCTGAATCATGGAGTATCCTATGGTCAAAAGTCTTTTGGATTTCCTTTTTTTTTTATTTTGGTCCCTGTTTTTGGTGAGTTTCTTAAGGGCAACCAGGGCACTGGAAGGGCACATAAGAAGAAGTGGTACACAACTCCAAGGGGAAACCTAGACTCTAGTGGGGAGTTAATGGGGCAGCTCATTGACCAATATCCATTTGCTATAGCAATCAACGGCTCTCAAATGGAAGCTAACTTTGTCATACCTTGATTCTCTATCCCCACCCATCAGGACCTTGCCAATATTCTCCCTATCCACCCCCTGTGACTGGTGCCCAAAGGGTCACTTGAGGCCCCGTTTTTCATGAAGTAATAAATTATGGCATACTCTTGCTCATTCCTGCCTGCTAGGTCTCTCATCTTCTACTCCCTCATGCTTATGTTATCTCTATTAAGACTGAATTGTACGACCTAGTTGTCCACACCTAGTTTTAGTGATGTTTTGCTATATTTAAATATAAGGTTTCTCTGCTTGCTTGGGTTCTCAACCCTCTGCACCCCTACGCTAATATCTTATTTTGTTCTGTACTAGGATGATTTTTTGATCTAGTGTCCATATTAAAGGATACCCAAACAACTGTTTGACAACAAACTATTCAAAAATCTGACCTCAAACAGGACTAAAGGAAAGGCTACTGAATTTGTTAATGCTAAAACTACATTTATATATGTTACCTAAATGTGGTTCCAAAGCATTTGAAAATGTAAAATCAGCCTTCCAATTTCAAAAAAACTTCCTTACCTGCTTCTTAAAATGGCCACCAAATGTGTTAAGTGATGACATCATCGGAGCCAAAGTCAGAGAGCTATATAGCTCTCAATAGTGCTAACTAGTTCTTTTTTCCCTTTGTATAGAATTGTTTCACCAAAATTGTGAAAACCATGTGCATTATTTAGATCAATATGCATGTTAGGCTATGGTTCTGTTCCTTTTGTTTACTTTAACATGCTGAAATTGTGTTTTAATCTAACCAACTTTCTCTTTGGCAAACCACAGTGCAGTACAAATCTTGAATAACCTGGTGGTCTAGTGGTTATGGCAGATCCAGGATGCTACAACGGGGAGGGGGAGGGGGTGCTGGGAGTGTGTGCATACCTGATATGCACTTTTTAAAATTTTTATGAAGCCTTTATATTTTCTGCTATTATGCTTTTCTAGTATGTTTTTGACTGAAACTACAACTGTAATCCATATTTTTGAATGTAAACATTTATACAATCAATAAATCAGACTTCTTCAACAAAGTGAAATGCAGCAGCAGCAAACAAGTACTTTACAATGAATGGGGGGGCGGGTTACAGCTGCATCCTTCACAACCCCCCATAGATCTACCACTTGTTTGTAGCAAAGTTCTTCTGTAGTCCAATGCCAGAGTTCATACTTTCTTGGAAATCAAAAATATGCTTGTCTTCTCTTCTTTATCCATGGGAAATAATAAGAATTAGTATTTATTTAGTGCTTTCATGAAGTGACTGAATGTGTAGTGGCAGCCAGTTCACACATTAATACACACACAGCCTTGGACAATTGCATGAACTGGTTTGATGGGAAGGGGAATGTTGGCTAGGACAGTAGGGTCAGTTAGTGATTATGGTGCTGACAGCCCTACATCTTACTTCTCACAGTGATCTGCTCATATTTCTCCCCTTCTGTCTTCACCCTTCCCTGAATATAGCAGTACCTTGATGGAGTGGCCTCTCAGTCACCCTCTGGTATTCATTCTCATTACTTCTCCCCAAACCAAAAACTGGTGAGGTCATCACCCTTGTGCATCATGGATGTAAGTAGTACAGTCCCCAGGTTTTTTGACATATCAAAAATAAACAAACCTTTCCAGTAAATCAGGCTGATATTAGCAGGGAACAAGGGGAATTATAGGCTTTCCTATCCCTAAAAGATCTAGGCTATCTTTGATTAGGCACTGTTAAATGATGGGCTTGCACATTATTATGCATGTCATTTAATAGTGCCTAATCATAGGTGGATTAGATCTTATATGGGTAAGAATGCTTATGTTTCCCCGTGTCCCCTGCTGCTATCAGCCTGGCTTACCAGAAGATCGTGTTTATTATTAGTATGTAAAAATGACACAGGCAACTGTACTAACCGCATTCATGATGCAGAAGGGAAGTGAGTTCACCAGTTTTTGGTGTGGGGAGCAGAAGAAAAGAGAAGAATGAATGCCAGAGAGGGACTAAAGAGGCCATTCCAGCAGGGTACCACTATATTCAGGTTAGAGGAAGACAGGAAGGAGGATGTTTAGCAGATCATTGTGAGATCTGAAATGTAGGGCTGCCAGTACCATGATCACTACCTGACTGTGAATGAGAGCAGCCAGTGATGACAAATACTCAGTGGCAGGGCTGCACTGAAAGTGTTACTTGAATTCAGTATAGGGAGATTACCCTCAGGTGGGGGGGGGTGAAATTTATTAGGGCAGTATTGAGGGAGCTGTGTATAGATCATTTAAGATTCAGAAAGGTGGTAGCCAACCAGCTCGCATTGTGGAGTAGGGCACTAAAAAGTACTGGACAAGATTTGCTGGGAACTGTCCTGTGGGGTTCTGCAGATCACAGGTAAAGGAGTAGACTGACACTGGAAGTCTGGTGGATTCACTCAAGGCATTAGTATGCCTCTCCTGCTAATAATATTGCTACATACATGTGATATCTCCCTCTTTTCGCAGGAGACTCCTGTTTTTTTTGACTGAACTCCCTCCCTCCCTCCTGGGAAACAAAATCTACTGCTTAAGTAAAATTCTGTCCAAAATATCCACATTTTGGGGGCAGATAAAGACACATAAAAATTAAATCAGTGATGAACAATGTATCTGATAACTTTATATAACTAGTTGTTTATTCTTTGTAGTGCTTATTCTTGACAAAATGAAATACATTAAATTTTTGTAATTACTTTTTTCTTATTTTTTTGATGCCATTTAAGGAAAAACTCATGATGTTACAGCATCTCCCTACTAGCAGGCCAGTCTCCCTCCTAATTGGACCCAGATCTCCCTCTTAAGCAAGTTGGCAGGCCAATCTCCTTCCTAATTTGACCCAAATCTCCTTCTTAAGCAAGTTGGACATATCACATGTATGTTGCTATGCATGGTAAGTAAAGCCCTTATGAGGGCATGAACAGCAGTTTTTCTGGTAAGTCCTGAGGCTTATTGCTTGGCCCTCCACGAGGACCCAATTGTTGGTTAATGAGGTGGGACAAAAACACAACAGGGGAACTGTACATACTGCCTTCACTGTGCAGAAGAGAAGTGATCCACTTAATGTTTACTGTGGGAGCAGAAGTCAAACACTGAAAAAGTGGTCTTAAGTGTGATTTGGGATGTATTTTGTAACAGTGCCAGCTGATGATCTGTATCGGTGTAGGTATGCACAACTCCCTAAGGTATATGATTACAGTCTGAGGTGTGATATTTCTCTTCATGAGACCGTAAGCTCATATGCAGCCCCAGGCAGTACTAAGGACACAGTATGGATGGTGGGGTGTTCAACAGAAGCCAGGCTAGGTGCAGGGGGTTCACTTGGAAAAAGAATACAAGACAAGCTGTGTTTGAGGATTAACAAGAATGCATCAGCTTTGGAATTGGACCAGACCAGTACTTCACTGTGTGACCCTAAGCAAGTCACTTAACTTCCTTGTGCTGCCAGATTACATCTGTAAACACAGTTTCAGCATAGTGTGTCTCTTCTGGCTAACAAAAAAAAATCAGGGCATCACATAACCACTAGATCATCAGGTATTTGAAGTGTTGTACTGTTCTGCAGTTTGCCAAAGAGAAAGTCAACTAGATTGCAAAACATTTTCCACAACTTAAAGTAAATAAAAGGAACAAAATCATAGCCTAACATGTGTACTGATCAAAATAATCCACGTTAACACATAGTGTTGATCAATCTGGTAAAATAATTCAAAACAAAGAGGAAACAAAGAACTAGTTAGCCTATAGGAATCTATATTGGTCTCTGGTTCTGGCTCCTATGATGTCATCAGGACTCATCACTTAACACAGTTGGCAGACATCTTAGGGAGAAGGCAAGGCTGTTTTTTGTAAGTGAAAGGATAATGTTTACATTTTTCAAAAGCTATGAAACTGCATTTATGTTATTTACATAAATGCAGTTTTAGCATAAATGTAAACAGTAGCCTTTAATTTACCTCGCAATGAAGCCAGATTTTGGAGTTTGCCGTTTTGAAAAACTGCTTGTTTAGGTGTCCTTTAAGTGTCTGTGATCCCTACCTGTATATATTAGTAAGCCTCTGTATTCATACATGCATCTTTTAGTGTAAGATAACTGTTCGAAAACTGGATGTTTATGAAAACGGGCATTTTTTGCTCACATACCTTTCCAGTATAAAATAAATAAACTTGAAACTTGAAACCTTGAAACATGGAATGTGCGAGGTCTCAACTCCTCATTTAAGAGGAAAAAGGCTTTGCTCCATTTAAAAAACATGGAGACCGCAGGTTGCATTCCTCCAAGAAACAAAGCTATCCTCCTTAGAGGCCAAGAAGCTTAAGCAGGGCTTGGTGGGGAGGAGCTTCATAGTGTTGCCTCCTCTCACAAGAGAGGGATCTCCATACTTTTTCACAAAGACTTAAGATGGCCCATGTCACATTTTTAGGGGGATAAGAATGGCAGATAGATAATGGCCAAAATGCTCACCCAGGAGTGACCCCAAATTCTGGTCAACATGTATGCACCCAATAAGAATGACCCCACTTTTTTTCATGATCTCAGTCAATATTTAACTGAGTTTAATTCAGGCCATGTACCAGTTCTGCTAGAGGGAGACTTCAATCTCACCCTTGACCCTTCCATGGACAGGAGCAGGGGCACTACAGAACCACATAGACAGGCAGTCCAGGTGGTCTTTAGACTAACCACGGAACATGTACTTCTAGATGCTTGGCACACTAAGCATCCAGGGGTTAAAGACTACATGTTTTTCCTCAGTGGTACATGGCTCCTCGAGCAGAATAGACATGTGGCTCCTCTCACATTTAACTTATAAGTTGGTATCCCTAGTACAGTCTTACTCAATTGTCATTTCTGACCATGCACCCCTAGAGCTGCTGTTACGTCTGGCCCAAGAGCAGCCTCAGACTACCTCATGGAAGCTGGACCCCTTGTTATTAGAAGACCAGCAGTTCTTACGCTGGGTGAAAGTAGAGGCTCTAGACTACTGGCAAAAATAATGACTCTGGGGATGTATCAGACTCTACTCTGTGGGAGGCCTTTGAAGCCACCATTCGAGGGAAACTTATTGCATATACATCTAGGAGGTGTCAGAGGAGGGAAGCGGAGCAGGCCGCCTTGGAAAAGCAGTTAACCCTGCTTGAATCTCAATATAAATATCATAGGCTAGGGGCACCTTCTCCCGTCCTACTTGCTCAGTTAAACAGCACCTGGGTCCAGTTCAATGCTCACCTTACCAGGAAAGCTGAACTGACTCTTAGAAGGTTACATCACTCATACTGGGATGGGGGAGAAAAATCTGGTAAGCTCATAGCTTATAGGCTCAAAGCAAGGAAATAGCTAGAACTATCACTGTTCTAAAAGACCATGCCAGTTCACTGACTAGTTCACAGGAGGGCATCAATAAACTTATGGCCCAAATTTATGAGTGACTATATGCATCCCCTACTCCCCAGGCTTGTCCATGATAGATACGTTTCTGTTGGCACTTCCCATCCTGCCGATCCAACCTCAAATGATTTCTTCCCTAGTGGACCCCATAATGGAGGCCAAAATCACACAGGCCATCAAAACTATGAATTCACACAAAGCGCCAGGTGGAGATGGCTTTTCCACTGATTTTTACCAAGCAATATGCATACAGGTTTCAGGTTACCTCCTGCAGATGTTCAGGGTTTCACTGGCCAAAGAGATATTACCCCCCCCACCTTGAGGGAGGCGGTAATCACTGTGCTTCCAAAGAAGGATAAAGACCTTACTGCCTCTGGAAGGTACAGCCCTATCTCTCTTTCTCTCTCTCTCTCATCTATGTAGATGCTAAGAGCCAAGCCAAGTTGTTGGCAGGATGCCTTGAAAAACATCTTCCCAGTCTTATACACCCAGCTCAGGCTGGCTTCATCAAAGGTTGCCTGGGCTCTGACCACCATAGATTGCTGATTTCTCTAATACACCAGGCCCAATCTAGCTCCTTACCAATGACAGCCCTAGCAGTGGACTTCGAGAAGACCTTTGACTCTGTTGAGTGGCCTTATCTGATAATTACACTGGGAAAAATGGGCATTGGTACAGTATTTAGGTCATGGCTGGGTTAGCCTCCTTTACTCCTCCCTGATGGCCTTGGTTCTTACTAACCAAATCAAGTCATCTACTTTTAGCCTACAGAAAGAGACCAGGCAGGGTTTTCTGCTGTCCCCCCTTTTGTTTGTCCTCGCAATCAAGCCACTAGCAATTGCTCTGAGAGAGGTGATAACCATCTCTGGTATACAAGTGGGTAATAACTTTTTTGGAAAACTTTTTTGTAGGCTTATGATTTATTGATCACCACAGTCAATAAATCTTAAGCCATTAAGTCTATCCTGGATCTCTCATTTCACTTTACTGAGGTTTCAGGCCTTCAGGATAATCAGGCTAAAACAGAGGCATAACTTCTAAACCATCAATACCCAGAGCAGGAGTTCACCTTATTCGGACTTAAATAGTCCTTGGAAGGAATCATCTACCTTAGGGTGACTTTACATTGAAACCACTTGAAGCTAATCAGTTTTAACTTCTCAAACCAGCTTATCTCACTAAAGGTAGACCTAGAGCGGTGGATGGCCCTTCATCTATCCCTGGCTGGGAAAATAGAATCCATAAAGTTCATGCTTGCCCCAGGGTTGTTGTATCTCTTGGCTCATCTTCCACTTATATCCCCCAAAGTGGTTCCACAAAGTGGATACACTACTGGGCTGCTTTTTATGGGAAGGCACCCTCCCCCCGATTTAGCCATCAGAAACTTTGCCAGCACTGGAGTACAGAGCAATGGGGCTTACCCTAGTTCCATGGTTACCATATGATCTTCATAATTTCCCAAGAGGTCCAGTGGTTCCTGCTTCCCCCCACAGGCCAATTCACCAACTTGGTTATGTTTAGAGGCCACTTCTGTTGGATCTCCCTTGCCAGCAGTTTTACTCTGCTCTAGAAAGAAGCCCCCCCAACACCTGCCACCGCCATTGCCTTATCAGTATATTACTGGAAACAGGTTCATAAAATCATGCATGCATCTTCTACACCTGGGGCTGTCACTCCTCTGTGGGACACCCCAGCTGTCACCATTGGTAAAGCCTTGATCCACTGGAAGGTTTGGGAAACATGGAATCAGGCTGATAAAAAAACCTCTTGCTTCCAGGTGCAAGATTCATTGACTCCTTTGAAGTTCTTAAGGAGCATTACCAACTTCCCTCCAACCATTTCTGATGTTATCTACAAATAAGGGACACCATCAAGCCTCTTTCCATCCCATCTCCTATTTCAGATGTTACCGCCAGAACACCCCCAATCCTTACCTGATGAAGCTCTATAAAGGTAGAGCCAGCAGGATCTATGGTGCACTCAGAGATGCTCTTGCTGATCCTACCCTCTTGGCTAAAGCCCGTTGGGATGAGGAATTAGATACAGAGATTTCTGACTCACAATGGGCCAATTGTTATTCAGGAATCCATCAGTCATGCTGAGATGGCAGAGCTAGGTTGTTGTTGAATAAAATGCTGTTGAGATGGTACCACACCCCATCTAAACTAAAGAACATGGGCCTCCTCACTGAGGACACCTGATGGTGATGTGACCAAGAAGAGGCACTTCTATACCATATTATGTGGACATGTCCAGCAATAAGGCCTTTCTGGGAGGAGGTCCTCAAAATGTGTCATCAGGTAATTCCAAATTTAGGCCTCAATGCACCTTTTCTTCTTTTAAGTTGTATGCCACAGGGATTACCCAAGCATGACCCTGGAGCACAATGGGTAATGATCATGGGGGCTTTGACAAAAAGGCTTCTCTTGATGAGATGGATGACTGCCCAATGCCCATCCTTCAAAGAATTATTGTTATCCCTGGATCAGGTGACCATGTATGAAAGGATGTCCAACTTTGCTGAAGGCTCTCTTAGCAGATTTTCTTGATGATGGCAACCATTTCTGGACTCTAAATACTGTCATAACAAGACCTGAGGTACCCCCCCCATTGCCCTAGCTTCAGTAATCCTCTATGCCCACATGAGTTCCTATGCCCTACTATATAGACCAGAATATGCCCTTCCTATGGTTGCTTAAGAATGTATATAGTTTTGGTTGGTTTGTCCCCTTCTGACAAGGACTTAACTAAGCCCTTCAGAACAAAGCATAATACTGCAGCACTCTAGAGGTTAAATTGTTCCATATTTTTGATTATCAATTGCTGGTATGTGTTGTATGACCCGTTGATATTTCCAAGCACTGGGTACTTCCGCAGCAATGGGTCTGCAAATCCAAAGGTCTTCATGATTATTCACTGTACCAGATAGTGCTTGTTCCTCCTATTTGAGACATAGTCATTACAGGATATTATGTGCAGGGCATACAGTTTATGTACTGCTTGTGGGTGTTTTTTGGTACAGTATGTTCTATTGTTAAACCAATAAAAATTGTCAACCTCAAAAAGTAATTCATGAACACAGGATACCATTACAATTTTCTCACACCTGCAAAGCATTTGATTTAGACTCTTTTCAATCTTGTAGTTGGTGTTATGCCTGTTGTACTCTGCTTTTGCTATAATTGTAAGTTTTATCAACCTTGATCACTTTACCATGTCTTATTTTGTCATATTACCATTGTTTTGTACCATCATTTTATCATTTTCTTGTTTTATTGTATTGTACTCTTCTTGGTTGTACCCACATTTTTTTTATAACTAGTGCTTTTACCTGGTGAAGAAGAAAAAAACCAAAAAATAAATACAATTATATAAGGTTCAAAGAACATATGAGAAGTTTCTTTAAGGACAAGTGTAATTGCTTGCCCAGAGATGCGTTCACTTCCAAGACTAGTGTCTCTAGGATATGATCAAAAAAAATTATCTCTCTCCAAATCTGAGCATTTTCTCAGATTTTAGATCAATCTGTATATTCTGATCCAATATATAAACAGAGTCAGATTGGATTGTGTGAAATATAATTGATCGAATGTAATTGGAGGCTTAGCATCTCATGACTCATCATATGTTGCATAACAAAAAAAAAAACTGGTGAACAGTGGCACCCCTATTCTACCTCCTTGGAAAGAATAATAGCAAATAAAAATAAAAAATAAAATACTGTGCCTTTTGGCCCCCCCCTTTCCGATGTTCAGTGGCATCCCACTCCCTCCCCCCCAGGCAAACATCCGTCTAAATAACTTGCAGTGCACCAGTTGAACCATTCTGTTTCCCCCTGCCCATTATGACCAGCGCTGACCTCAACTCACATCCTCAGCTGGTAATCATCTAACCGATTTGACAGTGTGATTACTTGAACAGTGCACTTTATCGTGACTGTCAATTGTGTCTGTGCTATGTATTTTGTATTCTCTGTTCTCCTTCACCGTGTCACACCTGGAAATGAACCTCAGTTCAATGTGTCTTTCCTAAAGACCAATTTTCCAAATAAATAATAAAATAAAATTATATTGCCACTGTGCTTCTCATTCATTCATTCATTCATTCATTCATTCAAATAGATTAATGAGTATCACTGTAGCATTGCAAGTAATCACACTGTTTGTGAAAACAGTTTGACAGTGAATGGCTGAGGAGGGCTTTGCTTGTCATGATAGGGAAATTAGACAGACCGTGGATGCAGTATCAGTTTTTCAGATGAATGCTTGCCAAGCATGGGATGTGAGAGGGGGTGGCACTGGACAACAGCCAATTAGGAGGCATAGTATTATTTTTTATTTATTATTCTATACAATAGGATGGGTCATGGAAGGGATACCACTGAATGTCAGGGAATGTGTTGTTGGGTTTGTTTTGTACTTTGGAAGACAAGATGACCAGACTGTGCTGGACCAGTCAGACTGGATCTGGATATCCATGATCTAAAATCTGAAACAAACACAGATACGATTTTGGTTTTGATTTCCAGATTGTTTGATCCTGTTTGATCAGATCAGATTTTGTGATATCTGAGCAACTCTGGAGAGGAGGACAAAGGAGCAAGGGCACTTAGCCCAACCTGACCAACTGCTGGCAAAGTCATTTGGGCTTCTTGATGGACAACTATTTTTTTTCTTTTTTCTGCCTGCAGCTTCTTGCTTTCTGTAGTCAATGGCATATATAGGCATGCATTAATATATGAAAAGTGTACTGATATAATTTATTCAAATCAACCTGACTTCAAACTTCTATTGAAACAAATAGGTTTCTAGCCCTAACAGTTCAAACATTAGACATTTCAAAAGAAAATTATTTTAAAAGGGATATGTTTAGAACCATTAGAACATCATTGTTAAAATGAAAGCTTGGAATCAGCCATGTTAATATACCGTCTTGCTGCAGTATCCATGTATATTTTGTTAGAAAAACATTTTTAAACTTTTTATGAATGTTGTTAAAACTGCACCTTATGTCATGAGGAACTGTGTAGTTTATAGATTCCCATGCATTAATCTTATATCATCAATTGCTCTGCAGACATTTCACTCTTCCTTGCTTTTGTAGGCTTCTCCTGCAAAAGAATCTAAGGGCAAACAAGATGCTGGGATGCATAGTGAGGGGGATTAGTAGTAGAAGCGAGGAGGTTATACTGCCCATGTATAGGTCACTGGTGAGGCCACATTTAGAGCATGAAATTCAGTTCTGGTGCCCACACCTCAAAAAGGGTATTAACCTGCTGGAGAAGGTCCAGAGGAGAGCTACAAAAATGATAGTGGGTCAGCATGGTAAGGCATACAAGGAGAGGTTGAGGTTACTGAACATGTACACCCTGGAGGACAAGAGAGAGAGGGGACATGATTGAGACCTTCAAGTACTTGAAAGGGATAAATAAGGTAGATAAGAAGGGTCTCTTTAAGCTGAGTTGCAACCATAACACAAGGGGGCACAGTCTTAAGCTAGGGGGAGGTTAGGATGGAGTTCAGGAAGCACTTCTTCATGGAGAGGGTGGTGGGCACTTGGAATGCACTGCTGGAAGAGGTGGTCTTGTAGAAGACAGTGGTCAGCTTTAAGACTGGCTGGGATAGGCATAGGGTGAAGGTAAGAATCATGGGTAGAAAGGATGGGATTAGTGGGGGGGGGGAGGAGATGGCAGGAACAGTAGCTCAGGTTGTGGACCCTGCAATATGTGCAGACTAGATAGATCAAATGGCCTTCTTCTGCTGGATTTTTTCTATTTATGTTCATATGTATGGATGGATATGTGTTGGGGCAGGTCCATTTATTTGCAGCTACTCATCTAACATGACACTCTCCAGTTCTGTTAACTAGAAAAAATCCATAGTACTCATCATACCTCACTTTCATATTTAGCCATCGAAACATCTAGGAGCTTTAACCCTCTATTTCATACACCTTGAACAAAGATAGGCAATGCCATACCTTTTCTTCTTATTCAACATACTATTCCATCATTCTAGCCTATCGATTCAGACCTCTTTATGTCTACGCTTGTTTCCATTTCACTTTAAGCCTGCTCCCACTGTGATCCTCAACAGCCATCTCCAGTAGCACTACCAGATTCCATCTCCCTGATTAATTCCCTTCAGGATCTACAACTATAGGCAGGGTTCAACTACATCCACAAGAAATGGGATTCTGCTACCATAAATCCATCACCAATATCGAACTTTCTTCTCATTCTGAATTCAAACAACTTATCACATCTCAGAGCTCTCTATCATCTTCCAGAAGGCTCGACTACATTAACAGAGATGGGAGTCTGCACCTTCAATCAGTCAGCAGAATATCAAACTTATTTCTCGTTCCATATTCAAGCAATCAATCAACTCATCACACTTCTGGGCTTGACTTTGTCCCCCAGAAGTGGAAGACAGCACCTTTAATCAATCAGCAAAGTATAGAACTCGCTTCCCATTCTAGACCTTCAGAGGTGGCAATCTGTCCTCCAACCAATTAGCATATTGAACTAATTTCTCTTTCTGTACTCAAGCAATTATTTAACTTGTCTCATCTCTGGACTCAGCTTAGTTTGCCAGAGATGTTATTCTCCAACCTTCACAGTTTGTAGCATAGCCATTGAAGTGTTTCATCCTTTCAAATGTAGTAACAGACTCTGTCTCCCTATCTTCATACCTTCCTGAAGTCTGTCAGTGTAGGTAGGGCCTGACTTCGTCAGCCTGAGATGGGAGCCAGCAACAATTATTCAGCAATAATGCTTCACACTTACTTCTCACTCACTCCATCATCCTTTAACTGATTCCAGTTTCAGCAATCTTACCAGACTCTGTCTCCCTACCTCGTACATTTGGGATGTCACGAGTGCAGGTAGGGTCCAGCTTCATCCTCCAGATGTGGGAGTCTGCATCTTTTGATCAGCCAGTATCATATATAATTTACTCCTCAGTCTGAATTCATGCAAACATTCAAGTTATCCTCAGGCCTGACTCATCTCCAGAGGCAAAATCTGCACCTTTTGATAGATCAGTAATTATGAAACTCATTGCTCATACTAAATTCAGCAATCTACTCATGTCATCCCAAGGCTCGTCTTCATCTGTCTGAAGTGGGAGTATGCTCCAGGTAGGAGTCTGTGTCTCAAATCTATCAGCAACTGATTATACTCTTTTTTTATTCCTTATTCAACCATTGTTTAACTTGCTACACCTCAGGACATGCCGTCATCCACCGGAGATGATCTTCTGTAAAGCTTTAAGGCTTGAAGTGAATGTAACCCTTTGGAGCATTCCATCCTTACCATATCCCAAGTCTGGCCTAGTTATCTGAAGTTTATTCTCCTTCTCAGTTGTGATAGAATTACTTCCTCTCATGAAATCATGCAAAACTGTTTTCAAAGGTTCCAGTTCCTTTGCCAGGGGTTCACACCTTCATAGTGCATTTTGAAGTAATGCATTGCAATTCTAGCCCATGACTCTCTTTTTGCTCTTAATCTTTTGATCAGAAGATGGTCCTCAGAGTTCCCTTGAACTTCTTCCAGCATGCCTTCAAAGACTGTTACACCTTTACTCCACCAATGTATGGTCTGACATCTCATTGAAACTCATTCATTCTGCCTTCAGTTTCTGTTCAGTAATTAGAACTACTATTACCATACCTGCTGAATTGCATCTGCCAGAGCTGCTGCTGCATCTAGCTCAGCTAATTCCAGATGTTCACCAAAACTCAAGATTCAAATGACCATCACATCAAAAACTACAATCTCGTATCACTTCATTCAAAGTTTGCCTTCCTCACAATGTTTTACAGCTACCAGATCATAATTCCACTTGACCTTCCATCCATCAGCCTTTATGCTGTTTCTACTGCTGCAATCATACATACCATCCATTTTAAGCTAGCAGCTCTGCAGGACTGCAGTTTACTCTTCTTCAACCTTTTCTCAATTACCTATGCCAGTCCACAGATCCCAGATTACCATTTCAAAGATATCACTCATGGAAAACAAGGATACTTCCATGGTTCATGGTATACCAAAACTATGTGTTCACCTTCAGAGTGGCTTCTGCCATCTGAAGTGCATGCTACATAATCTAGGCTTAGGGAAGACTCCATTTATCCTGGATATCTTTATCTCCAGTAAATCATGTCATGCAGATCTCCTATTTGATATCCCAGCTTTGATCTGAAAGATCTCTGTTCTTTAATTATCATTTATCCTTCTAACTTGGAGACCTGGGTTTGAATCCCATGAGCCCCCACTTGCATACTGTATGACCCTGAGCAAGACACTTAACTTCCTTGTGCTCCCAGGTCACTCCTGAAAACAATCTCTGGCTTAGTGTGCCTTTCCTGGTTAAACAATTTCCCCTTCCCTTCCTTTCCCTTTCCTTCTCTTCCTTTCCCTTCCCCATGTCTTTATGGGTATCCTACTTCAAGCGATCCAAAGGCTCTAGACCTGGCTCACTGGACGTTATCAACGTCTTCTCAAATTGTTCCTATGTAAGCTGCCTTGCTTCCATCATCTTTCAAATAACTTTTGTGGATCTTATCAACACAGCCAGGACATTATAATCCATTCTATCACGTGATTCATTTCTACCATAAAAAACTAAACAGTTATCCATCTCCATAACAATTCCAGGACTCTGCTACATCCACCCTCTACAATATCATGCATGTCTTCTCCCTCAATATTATTGATTTAGCACTATGATCATCACCAAGTTGAAGTTTTAGCTCCTGCTCCAAGTCAATGCAATTATGTCATCATCTCATCATGCTATCTAAGCAATCCAGAGGACCTCTTCTAAGATATCATAATTGCCTCATCTCTAAAGCATTGCATAAAGTGGAACCTCCATGTGCAACTTTTATCATCACTTAGAACAGTGTCATTGTTTAGTCCTGTTCAATCAATTTTAGTAGTCAACCTCCACTAATCATATACTGTAATCTACTGCTGCAAAGCTTTGAAATCATCACTTGAGACCTTAATCATGGTCATGCAAACTCAAGTGTCCTGTCCTAGTCAACTACATCTCTACTGTTTTGATTCCTCAGTATCTAGCTAGAGTTTCACATCTTGGAGAGTTGCATCAGTTTATTCTGAGAAATCCTATTAGTCACTTAATAACAAGCAGATCAATTTCATCCTAGTACTACCAACTTTAGGACTATCAGATTCTAAGCTTTAAGAACTCACATCCACTCCTCAACTGTGATGCTGGCAACTATTTGATCAACCATGCAAGCCACAATATGTTGAGTCTGCTTCTAAATCATCCAGCACATTCTTCCATGTTCATCAAGCATAGAAAATAATTCTACAATGACTTAGACTAAGTTCCATGATTACAAGTCACCCCTCCTATTCAAGCATCTTCATCAATCATATCTGTTTATGATATCAAGACTCTCGAAAGATGAACTGCTTCATGTCATCAGATCCCTTTTAAAATGTGAAAAGTATCTATTATTATCTCCTCTTACTAAGCCCAGAGGAAGGGCAGTCCTGTAGCTATGGGTCCTCAGAGGCTTCCTCCACTGGAGGATTTCCCTCCCCTGCATTCTACTGTTCACAATCTCTGTGGGTTGGAGAAGGTAAAAACATTTTGTACCTTCTATTTCCTATTACTGTCTGGCATCTATACCAAGGGTGGGAATAGATAAAGGCCAAAGTTAATTCACACAAGCACTATGCACAGTTCATCAAACATTGAATGGGAGAAATTTTGTCCATGATGCAGTGTGGGGGAATTTGACTCCTCCCACTTATCAGTTCAAAGCCAGCCTCTCCCAGCAATTGTCACTCAGAGGGCTTTTGAATATTCTCCATCCTCCTCACCGTCCCCGGCACTCTTTCTCAATTTAGTTCAGGGCCTTCTATTCCCTATCACTGCCTGGCTCCTATCCAAGGGTGGGAATAGAGAAAGGTCAAATTAAATTCTCACAAGCACTATACACTATTCATCAAACACTGAATTAATTACATGTTTATGATGCTGTTTTTTTTTTTCTGTGCACCTCTCAAAACAACACGCATACAGTACTTTAAAGCCTTAATACTAATACAAAGCATCACTGGTATGCAAATCGACGAGTAAGGCAGGCTGACAAGGCAAGGAAATCACAGACTACAAACAGCCTGTACAGACTGCAGCTGGTAAATATTTAAAGAAAAACATAACTGTAAAGATGCAAGGTCAGAAAACTTGACTTTGTGAAGTACTTTGTGAGATTCTCCAAATCTGCCATGTTGTTGGACACACTTCTCATAGTTTTTATTCCTTTCCCAAGTAAAGACTATGCATTGTTGCAGTTTTCCAGTGAAATCACTGGTGAAGTGCCAGTATGTGTAACTGTCACCAGGCAAAGTAGCACATGGTCTGCCCCATGCCAAATCATTAAAAACACTTTCCACTTCCACCAACCCATGCCTTCTCTTGCATCTCAATAAATCTAATACCACCCCCAATCTATCCTCCCTCTAGCAACCAGACTCAAATTTATAAAGATACATAGTTAGCATGAATGGTACCTGTAAAAAAGAAAACTGTTGAAGCAAGATGGAGCAATATGCCCTGTTCACTCTTTGATTTCCTGCAACTGAATGAAGAAACAAAAGTGTTCATCCTATAGCAACACCTGATTGGCCACTTGTCAACCTCACCGGGATTTTCGGGGGACAGAGGAGGGTGCTTGAGGATGGTGGTGTGGTGGTGATACTGTTTAAAGCACCTGGGTGGGGGTGGGAACTGTATGCAGCAGTTGGAGGTGGATAAAACAGTTTTCAACATTTTTTTATATTAAAAAACAACTCCACCAGATGAAGTTGGGGTCAAATCAGGAAAATTAACCCCACTATGTATAGTTTCCAACATGGAACCAACTTGGCTGGCAGTGTTTAAATGTGTTACATCTCTAGTACAGACCTAAATGAAAGATAGATGTTACGCAACTACAGCTAGCTGAAAGTAGAAGTGAGCAAAGGAAAAGTAATACTAACCAAAGAAGTCCCCTTCCCTGTTCTATGGGATTTTTGAGTGTTGACACTTGACTTATGAGGCGGACATTTTTTTCCAGATGAAAGGTTCAGGATGCCTATAGGTTCAGTAAATTTACGTCTTTGGTCATCCCAGAGTTGACCTCAAATACAGCAAAATAAGCAAAAATGGGCAACACCACTGTAATGTTCCTTTGTAATATTCTTTATTTTATCCACACACATATTCAAGGGTGACAGTTTTGTGGCTGGCACCACTTCCTCAGGTCCACTGTGCTGGTCTGTGTAAAGATATAGAAAATATTTTTTACAGTCATGTTCTTAACATTTTGGATCCTAAATCTTCAGTTAACAACAACAGGCAAACCATCAATCCCTTAAGGAGGTTAAAAAATAGTAATTAGATTTCTGTCACTGTGTGACACTTATTTACATTAAAAACTGCACACCAATAGGCAAACCACCAGAGTGTATCCCCAAATCCATACAACTTGTGTGTTAAAAAGTAGGCTAATGGAATTTTATACATTTACTCAATGTCATTCAATTTGCTTATTTATCACAGGCATGCCACCTTAAGAAAGCATTTGTTTTTAATTCATATGCTTTCTTTTGCAAGCTAGAGTGCATTTATACTTTTTTATTAAGCTTTTCTATGTTTAGTCTTCCATGTAAGACTGAAAGTCCACTGTTCTCATTCTGTAAAAATGTGTAAATGTTTATACAACACAGTATTCCCTTTAAACACCTTTTTTAAATCAGAGTTCAATCTATTTTAACCACACTGTTCTCCTGTGTTTAAGTTCCCAATATGAAATGTAACCATATTTAAAGTCAGAAATAAATATATTATTAGGTTAATTTCTGGAGTGCACAAAATAAAGCTCTCACCTCTCAATAGAGGCAATTAATTTCTTCTTGTATGAATTTACATTCTTGTTTTACTACTTCTACACTTCTCCCTATTTGGGCTTTAAAAACAGAAGGTTTGAGTATATGCCCCCAAACATTCAAAAGAAAGACCAGAGCGTGCTCTTAGAAGCATTTACCAGAGGTGCAGAGTAGCGTGGCCCAAGCTGACTCCCGGTGTAAGGAGTGTCAGCTGGCTGAGCATGCTCAGTTAAATATTGCATTGCAGTGGGGGGTGGAGACATCCAAGATGATGTCAGAGCTGTCTCTGCAAGAAGCATAGCCAGCCAACTTTCTGTGGCGACACAGCATGGGAGAGCAAGGAGCTCAAGAGGATGGCACATCGCATAGATTCTGGCCACTGATTGTAGCTCCCAAGATTGGCAGTTTGCCCCCACTCATGGCTAAGGTCACTGTAAATCATTTAAATTTAAAAAAAATGATTTTCAAGATTAAATATTAAACCATGTAAATTATCAATTCATTATTTTTCACTTCATTTAATTACATATGTTGTTTAGAAATTCTGTAGTAAGTGGGTTGATGGCAGGGGCAAGAGATAAAACCACATACTGTTTAGTGCCATACACAACTACCGTGAAAGGCAGATAAAAGTCCATTAAATTCCTTAGTTATTTCCAGTATAGATGATAGGCACACTCTTCATTCAGTCCAATTTGAGGATTGATGCTGTCCATAAAATAAATCCAGAATACCTCCCTGAGCAGGTTCAGTCACCTTTTCAAGCCCCCAGAAGTGTAGAGAGGCTACTGAATGCACAGCACTGTTAAAGTGTTTAGCCACAGATGAATTAGTGTCTTTCAAATGGATACCACTTTTGGCTCAGCTATATGTGTTTTTAACTCCCTCTTAGTCTTCGCTACATACAACTTGTCACATGGGCACTGAATAAAATTAATAACATGATCTGTCTGTCATGTAATATGTTGCTTAATGGGCAATCTTGCATTTGTGTAGGGATCTTCAAACACAGTTTTTCTACTTGTGTTGATGCATTGAAAACATCTACCACAGGGGAAACTTCTTTCCCTCAGGGGTCCTAATAAAAGTTGTTTAGTTATAACCTTGGGAACTTGATGTACTGTATGCACTAGTTTGTCTTTGGTTGTATTTTTTTAGAGGTTATTAATGGTAAATTATCAAACATGTTATTGCTAGATCCCCCAGAATGCAATATGTACCAGTTCCTGTACAGAATTTCTCTGATGTCCTTGTAAGGGTAACTGTAAGCTGTGAAAAAAAAATATTCTATTCTGATTTTCCTTAGGCATTCCTCCTTCCAATATTTCTTCCCTTGGGTATCTCCCACCTCATGTGCTGCTTCCTCAGCAAGTTTCCTGCTGTATCCCCTATTTTTGAATTTTTCTGTCATTTCCTCTGATACCTTTGTAACTCTCTCCCCTCACTACAATTTCTCCTTGCCCTGATGTGCTGTGCTTTTAGGATACTTTCTTTCAGTTTAGGATTGTGGTAACTCTCAAAATGTAATATTGTGTTCCTATCGGTAGGTTTTCTATATAAGATAGTCTCTAGTCTCCCTTGTCCCTTATAGATAAGTAAGTCTAAGAAAGCTACTTGTGTTTCATTGCTTTCTATAGTGAAATGTAGATGCAGATTCCTCCCATTTAGGTATGTTTCTAAATCTCTCTAGTTCCATTTGTTCCCCTCTCCATAACATAAAAATATCATCAATAAAATGCTTCCATGTGACAATATTGTAGAAAAAGGGATTAGTGTCCTGGTTCAATACATGTGTCTGTTTAAATTGCCACATAAATAAGTTAGCATAGGATGGGGCCATGGGCCAACCCATGGCCATCCCCTTAATTTGCAAATAATATTTTTCTTCAAATTGAAAGTGATTTTTCTCCAATACAATCTCTGCCAATTGTAACAAGAAGTCTCCTTCAGGAAAATTATTCTGCCTCCCTCTGAGGGCCTGATCCAGGGTCTTCAATCCTTCTACATGGGCTATACTGGTGTACAAATCCTTCACATCAAATGTGACTAGCACCATGTTTTTCCAATCCATTGTCTGGTTGTTAATTTCAGTCAGTATTTCCAAAACATGATTTGTGTCCTTAATATAGGTTTCCATTCTGGAAACCTCTGGCCGTATGTTAAAAGTCCACATACTTCGAGAGAGGTTCAAGGATGGAGTCCGCCATGGAGACAATGGGTCTTCCTGGTGGGTTTAAGGCATCCTTATGCATCTATGAGGTGGGCATGTCATAAAAGCATGTACATTTGGTTTAGATGGAATCCTGGGCCTGGGGAATGGGGGTTACAGGAAAGAGAGCATCATAGTTGCCATGAGTTGCAAACTTAAATGTCCATACCATTGGCAAAGTCTAGCTGATCCTTTGTTCCCATAAACAGGTATAAACTGATGAAGAGCACAGCAGACATCTGAATTCAGATTGAGAGAGTTGATAAGATCTCATACAATCACAATTGAGCCACCACTCTGAGAAGGTTTTGGATGACTGTGTAGCTGCCTTGCAAACTGTTACATCTGAAGGAAAATATAATGCAGATACATTTCAAAAATTAGTTCAGGTTTTTCCTATTTCATCCAACAGGACAGCTGCTGACCTGCTGTGCCCTGTGAATCATTGGGTACCTGAAAGTTCAAAGAACAGAGTCTGACAGTTCAGTTAGTAAATTAGGTAGTTACATACTTTATATTAGGTAGTTTGAAATAGGGTTTGTGTGACTTGCCATGCCATTGAGCATGGATAGCAATGGTATTGCCCATCAGGCACCAAGTATTGATACCTGAATCCTGCATCTCCACCATGACAGAATAAAACCTATTGGTGCCACTCCAGACAGAAAGCAAGCATAAGACTCTACAGGACATGAAGTCAACTCTCCTGACACCATCCATGACAGTTCCCATGGATTCCTACAGGGGTGACCAATACTTCTTCACCACAACCTGTCTAAACCATTGTTTAGGTTGAAGGTAAGTAGCGTACATCACAGTTCTTAGTGAAACAACAGTTTCCTATTGCAGTAGAGTCAATAAGCAAACATGGCTACATTATAATAAAACACAGTTCAAAATCATTTAGGGCAGAAAATGTTTTTCAGTTTTTGCAGTGACAATCCTAGGCAGAACTTTAGCATTTAAACTAGCAGCAGAAAAGGTGTTACCCTGCACACCTGTTGATGAATTCCTGTATGACAGTCATAAATGGCAATTAATAGTCTTAGATTACAGGCAGACTGTAATGGGAGTTCAGAATCCAAAAGGAAAAAGTCCAAACTGGTCACAGCTGCAGCTGATAGTTCCACTGTACAGGGCAGACAATTGATCATTGGACAATTCTTGGCTTCCACCACTTTATGAAGCTTCTAGCATATTACAGGTAGCAGGAGAGGAATAGAGGCAAAAGGACCTCCCACACAGCTGTGGTGCAGGTGTTTTTTTTTCTCCAAACTTCTTTGGAACTGATACTATTCTGATTGATGCTCCATTTAGTGACAGATTCAGTATGTATAACATCAGGTTCCTCCCTCTGCCCTTACAGAAATAATTACATGAAAAGTTTTCATGCTGCACACATAAAACTACCCATGTGATATGTGTACTGCAAGCATGATTTAAATGTTAAATTGGAACCAATTGCATGCATGTGGCATGTGTGCAGCAAGCAAGTGTGGAAATCATACTTTTTATGTTAAATTGGAACAGACAGCAATGCATGTGGCATGCATGCAAAATGCAAATGGTCACTAATAACTGCACACATAAAAGTTAAGTGACTTGCTTGGGATCACACCATATACAAGTGGGGGTTGATGAGATTCAAACCCAGGTCTTCAGATCTCCAAGTCTCTTGACAACTTGCAGTTCAGTGCCTTTAAACACTAAGCTGTACTGCCTGCACACATATAGTATGGCTCGCTTGTACTTCAGTAAAATCTGCATACATCTGCACGCATGCAGAATGCTTATACACACTGTTATACTTTTTAGTTTTCTTGTCCCCTGTCATCTCAGCTGCATAGCTGAAGTGTAGCACACATACCAATGGAAACAAATGTGGTTCTTCCCGCCCCCAATACACACTTATCCACAAAACTACTTAATTACTTCTGTCTGGCCTGTACTCCTACTATTTTCTCTCCATAGTTTTGAATGTTTCCATGCAAACAGACTTTAAGGGGCAAACACAAAAGTAGCAAAAGCTCAACACCCAAACACATGGCCGGTCTCCCCCCCTCCATGCACACACACTGTAGAGGGTGTGGTTGTGCTGCTATAGATGACCCACCAACTATAGATATAAGCCAAGACTATCTTACCTGAGTACTATTGAGTCAGAGGCAGGAGTCTTTAAGAGATGATGTCCATGGGTCAGAGTGCTAGGGTGTACCTCCTTGAAATGAATGGAGCTATCTTTTATTACTGTGTTATATATTATGATGGTGAGTTGGAGAATAATGAAGGCATACAAAAAGAAAAAAAGGCACTCCAAAGTCAACTAAATTTATATCCGAGGTGGTGCTCCTTAATAAATAAAATATCCATATTCCAGAGAGGAAAGTGCTCCCACCTCTAAATGTATCATCCTTAAACACTCACGCACCCAAATGCTGGCTTAAATCTCTATAGCCCCTGATATGAAGTAAGAAGCAAAACAACATACTCACAGTTCTTGTTGTTTTATTCAATAATATAAAAGCTTCCAAAATGTAGTTTTAAAAACATTGTACAGCATTGCACACACAGGGACTATCTAAAGACAGCAGAGACAACCACCATGTTAATGGTGGATAACAACCTTATGTTTCACAGTGTAGTTTCATCAGAATAATGAATGCCACTGTTCTTCTAACAATGCCCTTGTTTGTCAAGCGATGGCCTTCATTAATCTCCAACTCTCCATCAATAACGTACACAACAAAAATCCCCATTCATTTCTATGGTGCATGCCCCTGCAGTCTCCCTTGCACTATGTCATAATGTGCCTTAGTATGGGAATGTGAAGGTCAGCTTCACTGGGGGGGTGTACAAGCCTAACTATAGTAGGGTTCCAATAGTCTGTGCATACCATACCACTCAACAGTCCCTGAATGCAAGGGACAGCCCTCATTTTACCCCTAAAATCTGTTCTGCTCCTCATCCATTTCTCATGGAAAACATGCTGCTCACACAGAAGATGTGCTGTAAATTTAGACTTTATGGCAGGGGCACCATTTCAGATTTCAATGGGGGAGCCAACAACCAGTGGAGGCTAGGTGCCAGTTATCCTCTAGAAGGCAAGCTCTGGAATGCCTGGAATGTCTTTAGAAGGTAAAATGTATTTGTTGTGATTCAAAAGTGGTATGAAAAGCAAGAAAAATTCGAATGTATAAGATTCATCTGTCTATACCCTGGAGCAGTGCATCAGATTTGGATTTAAACCACCCAGTTACTAACCATTTGTTTTCCTGGCTGAAGTTTTGAACTACTCCCCCCTATAAAAAAACAACTTTGTCTGGATTTCTCTCCCTGACTTCATTCCATTGATTACCCATCCCATATGGATCATGAAGCCACCCAAAGCCACATAAATGTGAAAAACACATCAATAATTCATTCCTTCCTCCTTCCCCAATTCCCCATGGAAAAAAAAATATTTACTTGTACTTACCTTGGCCATCTGGCCAGAACATATGGCCTGGTCCAGTGTGCCACCAGCCCAGTCTTCAGTCTGCTCCTCCTTTGTCCTTCTGCCAGAAGCTGGATTCTAGAACTGACCATACCAGGTTCCTAACATGGTCCACGATCAAGTCACCTCACCAATCGAATGCACCCAACCTGTATTGCTTGCTTCTTACTTGGTTGCTGCCATGGCTGCTGCCACACTGCACTGATCAAGGCCTGTGAAGACCATGCACACGGCGGTCACCAGTGCTGTTATGCCTAACTTACTGCCATGGGGGGGCTGTTCTGTTTTTTTGTGAGGCAGGCCTAGTAGAGTAAGTAGGTAGCCTAGTCTCAAGTTAGTTTCTAGCTTACCCTCTGCCCCTTTAGCCATCAAGGGAGATGGATACTCACTAAGAAAAGACCAACAAAAATGTGTTGCCATAAAACTGCTTTTGATAGCTCAGTGCTCACTAACTCCTCCAAGCTGCATTGTGCAGCCTGTCTACTCTGTGGCAGGAAAGACAGTGTCACACTCACAGGACTCCTGTGCTCTTGCTTGGCTGGAGCTCTTCCACATCATGTGTGATGGTGCCACTGCTAATAGGTGGAGAGAGTGAACAACACAGTACAGACACAGTGCACCTGCAGTGTGAGTGCACAGAGGCTGGGAGGACACTTATTGTGTAAAAGATTAAATTCAAATTTAATGCCATTATTTTCACACCATAAGAACAACCTAGGCACAAAAGCAGTTGCTCCCCACTGCCCTACCTAAATGGCACCTCTGCTTTATGAAGGAAGTTAATTCTTAGGTGCTAATATTGGTACAAGTAAATACAGTGGTTTCCACTGTGTTCTGAGGTACTGTATCTCCATGTTTCAGGATGTCTCCTGATCATCGTAATGGTTAGTGTTCCTCATTATTCCTCATTTTTAGTGTCCTTGTCCCTCATTTCAGTGACAAAATGATAAGTATGGTGCATGCTTCCAAAACCCTACTCAGCGAAAAGAATACTGAGCATGGACATAGTGTACATGATCCATACAGAATGACAAACGGAAAGTAAGTGAGCCAAACTAGCCAAAAAGAAAAACATTTGTAGCACTAAATATGAATAAAGGGATTTGCATGACCAGAAACAAAAAGGTCAGGCTTCACAACACAGAGGCCCCTCTTCGCACATCTGGAATGGGGGATGTTGGCTGACTTTATCCTAGGTGTTTAGTGTGAAAGCAAACAATACTTTACAAAAATGGCAATTTAATGACAAAAATCAAAAGTCATTAAACAACTTGCAAAAGGGTAATGTGAGATTATATTATAGCATAGAAATGTCCTACTACTTTGTATCACAATATCTGTTGTATCTCTGTTTAAAATAATGTATTGTTTCCTTTTATGTCGCTGTTTATTATTTGTACTGTCCCCATGCCCACCCACCCGATGCATTTGGAATTGAGCAGTCATCTGCTCAGTATGCCTTCCTGGTAAAACTTTTAAATAAATAATTTTAAAAAATTAACGAATTTACCCAGTTTTAATGGGAACTCAATGAAAAATGTATTTTAATGGCTGTAATTGCTAACAGTAGTTTGAAAAATAGAAACTGATGTGTTTTTTTAGATGAGATTTACACCAGCTTAGTTGTTGCTCACGTGACAATCATACAACATGTAAAGCTGATGTGATTTTTAGAAGAGGTTCACACCAGCTTGCCTGCTGCACGTATGTCAGGCTTGCAGCATGCAAACCTGATTTGCTTTTTAGATCTGCTTCGCTTACGTTCACTTTGTGAATGCGAATCACATGCAAACATTGCACAATTAAGCATGTGGCATGCATTCTGCATGAACACAGCGCACTTATATTTCTGTAAGGGTGCCCATGCACCAACATACATGACAGCAGAAGCTCTCAAACCTTAACCTATGAGGTACCAGTGGACAACCTCCCTAGTTTAGGAACCCATGTGATTCCCAGTGTTACAGATAGGTACTAGGAAATAGCCAAAGACCCACAGAGAAACAAGTGGCCGGCAAGAGCAGGGGACTTGGGCAGCAGGACAGCAGCAAAGAAAATGAGATTCCGGAGGAAGTTTGAACATGATCCTGTAAATATTTCTGAGAAGGAGGCATGAAAGAGTTGCTCTTTGCCCCATTAAACTTCAGACTAATGCCTTGTATTTATGTTTGTGTACCAAGCAACATTTGAATGTTTTTACAGATGTAGAAAGAAACAGATGTGAAGTAGATGAAGTAACTAAACTGTATGGGCATGCATTATTCCATATGATACCTTAATCACACCTTTTCATATCTGGCTGTAGTCTGACTGAGGTAAATTCTGACATTTCTCTGCTTTTCTTTATTATCTCCTTGTCACATTTATGTTGTCTCCTTTACTCTCTCACCCTTCCTCAAATCATATAGCACTTGGAAGGGGACTGACTTTGTGAGTATAGGATTACCTGATGTAGCTTTGCAATTCATTGTTTTGGTGGCAGTTTTTTTTTCAGAATCAATGAACTGCTGATTCAGCACATAGAAAGCACACACCATAGCTGCAAAAAGGCAAGATCATATCAGCATTAGTCAACTCCTGTCTTAAGTATACGTTTGGGAAAAGTGATGTACAACTCCTAATAGTGGGCTACCTAGTGAGGCAGAAAACTGCATTGTTCCATATGACAAGCAGTGTCCCCTCACTACAGCAGTTACAATTCCCTGCCAATATCCCTTCAATAGCAGATAAAGGCTTTAAATAAAAATTGTAAATACCTGAGTAAACAGAGCTCCACCAGCTTTGTAAAGACATTCTTCTGATGTTAATTAGCATTAGGGTCAAAAAGAACAGTATTTGCTGTATGTTTACTAGTGACAATATAAAATGAGCTCAATCAAATGATTATAGAATTAATGTAGTCTACTTGATGGTTACTGGGAATGGGTCAAAATTAATTTAAATTTTACAGTTTTGGCCAAGAAGGACACACTGAGCTGAAGCTTATTTCAGGTGCAATACCAGAAGCTGCATTTATTCACTGGTGTAAGGGTGATCGTGCTCTTATGACACAGTCCAGTAATAGCCAACACATTATAAAAGAGCTGAAACTGAGGATCTGTTACTATTTAAAGTTAATTTATAGCAGTCTGGTGAGTATGGAAACATTTTTAGTGTGTGCGTACTGCTGCAACAAAAGAATATATTTATTTAAGAGATGTTAGTACTTTATGTATGTACTGTATGCATGTATGTATTTATTTATTTTTTATCTATTTAAAATTTGGTAACTGGGAAAGGCATACCAAGCTGAAGCTCTATTCCAGGTGCGACCCAAGGGGACACAGGCAAAGAGGGATCTTACATTTCAATAATTGACAACATCACAAAACAACTAGTACAAAACATTGCAATAATTCCATAGTGAGAAGAAAATATTACAAGTAACTTACAAAAGGTGACAAAATGTAACACAGTGTCCAAAGAGTCATGGCTTGTAATGCACACTGATTTCAGGGTAGTACACAGCAGAGTTGCAGGGAGTTGAAGCAATGCGGATTACAGGAGTAGGAGAGCAGCAGAGTGTGAGGGATGAGAGCACTCATACAGGGTTGCCCACTGGCAGAAGGAAGGGGCAACAGCAGAAGCAGGTGTCTAACTGTTGCAGCTGCTGTGTGAAAGCACTGAGTGGTGAGAGTTGTATAAGGGTACAGGTTGCTGGTTCCATAAGTGAGGAAGGTGATAGGGGAAGGATTGGAGGTTGACAGATGACCGGGGGAGGGGCAGCATGAAGGTGCCTGGTTCTTAGAGGGTAAGGGGAGGAGGAGGAGGTTGGAAACAGGAGGTCTGAGATGTAGGTAGGTAGTTTACCTAACCAATATTTGGCTAGGAAAGTGAGGGAATGGAGAGTTCATCTGTGCGCAAGAGAGGAGAGGGACAGAGAGCAGTAGAGCAAGTAATGGTGTGTGCAAGGGGGCAGTTGGAGTAAAACCAGCAGAAGTAGTTGAAAATAATGTCCAGCCTGGCTAAGGTTCTTGCAGTGGCACTACCAAAGACAATGTCAGCATAATCAAAGAGAGGCAGGATTAGTTTAGTGAGTAGCTGCTTATGTACCAGGAGGGAGACAGAGTCCTTGTGCTTATAAAGGAAGCCTAGTTAGGGGTGTAGTTTCATGCAGTGTCAATATGAGTGGAAAAGGATAGGTGCTGGTCCAGCCAGACTCCTAGATATTTAAAGGATATTACTGACTCTAAGGGGGTGTCATCAAGTGTATGAAAGGCGAGAGGGGAGTGGATGAAGGAGAATTTTTAAGAGGTCCCAAAGGTCCTCGAGACAGTTTTTTTGATGTTGACCCTGAGAAGGTTGTTATGGAACTAGTTGAGGATGGCATTTAGATCTGATTATAGAAGGGTATGGACAGCAGTGGCAATGGGGCCAGAAGCAAAAAAAATTGCATCATCAGTGTTAAGATGAATGTAACAAGAGGTACAGACAGATGGTAGTTCATTTATGAAGATAGAGAACAGTAGAGGGCAACAAATAGAGCCCTGGGGGACCCCAGATAAGATGGGGGGATTGGAGAGGTGGAGTTGCCTATGCAAACGCATTGCATTCTGTTGAGGAGATAGGACTGAAACCAGAATAGTGCAGCGTTTGCCATCCCAGGGCACATCACTTCTAAATTAACAGGTGGTAGGACACAGAATCGAAGGCCTTGGCCAAGTTGATGATGATAGCATCAGTGATGTGACTATGATCCATAGACTCATGAATAGTGTTAGTCACTCTGAGCAGAGAGGAGACCATTGAATGATGCTTGCAGAATCTAGATCGGTATCGGGTGAGTGTCGAGGAGCAATCCAGGAGTTGGAGGATCCTTTTATTTGCAAGCAATTCCTGTAATGTCGCAAGTGAGGGTAATACATAGAAACATAGACTTTGATGGCAGATAAGGACCGCTTGGCCCACCTAGTCTGCCCATTTCCCTACCTACAGGATAAGCCGCAGATCCTAGTTAACCAACAGCCTACCTCTTCCTACCCCCCACAAGAATTGCCTTATGTCTGTCCCATGCATTCTTGAATTCCCCCACTATTTTAGACCCCACAACCTCCTCAGGAAGGCTGTGCATCCACTACCCTCTGAGTGAAAAAATACTTCCTCACATTGCACCTGAACTGCCCCCCTCTAACTTTAAATTGTGTCCCCTTGTTCTTGCATGTCTCTTTTTCTGAAAGATGCTACCTTCTTGGACTTTGTAGATTCCACTCAGGTACTTAAATGTTTCTATCATGTCCCCCCTCTCCCTCCTTTCTTCAAGGGTATACATATTAAGCTCTTTTAGTCTCTTCTCATATGACTTCTCTTGCAGACCCTGCACCATTCTAGTTGCCCTCCTCTGGACTGCTTCTATCCTGTCTATGTCCTTGTGGAGATGGGGTCCTCAGAACTGGACGCAGTACTCCAGATGGGGTCTCACCAACTGTCTGTACAGAGAGATAAAACTTCCTGTTTTCTGCTGGTGATGCCTCTCCTATGCATCCCAGTATACCCCAGCTCTCCCTACTGCCTTCTCACATTGCTTGCTAACCTTAAGGTCATCTGATATGATTATCCCCAGGTCCCTTTCCTTTTTTGTTTTTGTTACTGCCTCCCCCCCCATTGTATAATCTTCCCCTGGGTTTTGTTTCCCAGGTGCATTATTTTGAGCTTCCTTGCATTGAATCCTAGCTGCCATACTTCTGACCATTTCTCCAACCTTGCCAAGTCCCTTCTCATCCTTTCCACGCCTCCTTGTGTATCAGCCCTGTTGCAGATCTTTGTGTCATCTGCAAAGAGGCATACTTTTCCTTCCAGTCCCTCTGCAATGTCACTTATAAAGACATTAAAAAGGACTGGACCCAGTACTGAACCCTGCAGTACCCCACTAGTAACCCCTCTTTCTTCAGAGTGGACTCCATCTATAATTACCTTCTGTGTCCTGTTATCCAACCAATGTTTTACCCAGGCTACCGCTCTGGGAACCTACTCCCAGGCTGGTTAATTTGACTATTAATCTTTTGTGTGGGACTGTCAATTCCCTTACTAAAGTCTAAGTAGGCCATGTCCACAGCCCCTCCCTGGTCTACTACTTTGGTCACCCAGTCAAAGAAATCAATTAGATTCATCTGACATGACCTTCCCACTGTGAACCCATGCTGCCTTGAGTCCTGTGCCCCACTGGCCTCTAGGTACTCAGCAATTCTTTCCTTCAGGAGTTATTCCATCACTTTCCCTACCACAGAGGTCAAACTGACAAGTCTGTAGTTTCCTTCCTCTGTCTTGGTCTCACTTTTGTGAAGGGGAATCACATCCGCCTTCCTCCAGTCCTCGGGTACCACACCATCCTCCCATGATTTGTTAAAAAGGGTAGTCAGTGGTTTCACTAGTTGTCCCCTTAATTCTTTTAGAATTCTGGAGTGAATTCCATCAGGCACCATTGCTTTGTCCACCTTCAGTTTTAGGAGTTCTTTCAGAACCCTTTCTTCTGTGAAAGGACTGGGATCCACCCCTATCTAGAGTGCTTCTGTTAATTGGATTAGGCACCTCCCCTTTTGTGAATACTGAGCAGAAATATTCATTCAGTATCCCTGCTTTTTCACTATCCCCCCTCTGCCCACCCACCGTTCATTCTAGTCAGCCTCACTATCCCTCCCTTTGTCTTTCTATGCTCCCTGATGTACCTATAAAAGATTTCATTCCCCTTCTTAACCGAGTTGGCTATCCTTTCCTCAGTTTGGGCCTTTGCTAGTCTGTCTTCCCTCCCTGCTTCCTTCTGTCTTAACTGGTACAGCTCTCTGTCCTGCTCTTTCTGTGTTTCCTTATACTTCCTTACTAGAGATTGAATGATAGTTTCCAGGGTCTTTGGGATGTCTCTCTTGTGGAGAGGGATTACATGGGCTACCTTCCATGCTTGTGGGATGGCCCTGGACAGAAAGGAGAGATTCAGGAGATGGGTGGTGGGGGGGGGACATGGCATGAGATCTGATTTGGAGAAGATGAGGATGGAGTCCATCAGGCCTGAGTTTATTTGGGGTTGAGTGAGTGCAGAGCAGAGAGGACTTCCGCTTGAGTGATGGGGGAAAGATGAAGGAATGAGCTCCAGAGGAGGGGTGTGGGGTGGTGCTGTCGTTGGTGGCTGAGATTGGAATGGTGCAGGATATAAAGAATTTGTTTAGGATTTCACATACCTGCGGGGTAATGGAGACAAGGAAGCCTTCAATATTTACAGTGGGAGTAACCGTGGAGGGCAGGGGGCTTTAAAAGTGAGTTGACAGTGTTCCAGAAGAGGGTAGGGGATACACAACGATCTTGTAGTTTATGTCAGAAGTAGTGAGATTTGACTCATCTAATTGTTTTTGTGCAGGTGTTTCTGAGTTACCTAAAATGATGGTGGTCGGCGGGGGCAAGTATAGACTTAAACTGTCAACAGTTATGGTCCTGAACCTTACAGAGTTTGAGTAGATTAGGGGTCATCCAGGGAAGGTGTTGTTGCCCGACTCTCTTTGTTTTTATAGGGGCATAGTGATTCAGGGCAGTGCTGTGAGTGTTCACTAAGTGATCCAACATGGAGTCCACATTTGTTGCTGTGGATAATGGAGATCAGTGGGCAGTTGCAAGATCGCGAAGGAGGACGACTGGATTTCAGATCCTGAGGGGGCAGTAATGGCTATATTTGGGACTGACAAGTGGAGAATGGACTCTCCTGACATAGAACAGTGTGCAATGGTCACTCAGAGCATTTGGGAGGACCCCAGAGACTGAGATTCTCTGTGCATGGGAAGAAAGGATCCAGTTTAGAGGGGCATGTTTGGGAGAGTTAGGGATGTATCTGGTGGGTTCCTTTAACAGTTGGGAGAGTTGTAGTGAGCCAATCTGGTCGAGCAGGGCCTTGTTTGATGGGGACAGCCAGTCTTTTGTTGAAATTGTCCAGCAGGATGAGCTCACCAAGGGAGGAGATAGAGACGATAGTGGAGATACAAGTCCAGAGGGAGCTAGCTAATGGGGGGCGGTGTACAAGACAAGAATAAAGATGGGCATGGAGTGGGGGACTGAGAATCAAGCTACCAAGAGCTCATGAGAGGTGATGTGTGTTTCAGAGTGAGAGATAATACAGTTCAGATGGCTGTGGTAGTAGACGGCCACCACACCACAGAGCGTACCACGGTCCTGCCTCAGCAGGGAATAGTCTGGAATGGACAAGGCAGAGTCAAGGACTTTGGCAGATAGTCATGTCTCTATGAGGCATAGCAAGTTGGGGGAATGCTGCTGGACCAAAACTCTTATGTCATCGAGCTTAGGGATGAGGCTTCTGATGTTTATGTGGAAGATGCTTACAGTCTTGGTGTTCGATGGGGAGGATGATGTTACAGGGGGGCCTGGATTGTGTTCCTCACCTCCTGAGAGTATGAGAAGGAGTAGAATACACTGCATTATTGCTGGCTTGTTTCATTTATGAGACCTAGCCAGAGTGGAGGTGAGGAGGAGAGGCATAGCAATCGGGCAGCCCCTTTGAAGTTTAGCATCTTGGATGCCAGAAACTCAGGGTGAATGGTGGAAAAGTAGGAGAGAGGTTCAGATGGGGGGTAGACCACTTGTTGGAGGGGGTGGTGAGGGCTGATGGCTGGTGTGTGAGAAGGGTAGGTAGAGAGAAAAGCAGAAAGATGAGTAGCATTGACAGTTGGAGGAGAGAGAAGGGCAGTAAGATGTACATGATGGGAGAGAAGAGGATTTTGTTGAGGGATAGGGATAGTTCTAAGGGAGTGTTAAGCACAGTCTCAGAGGAGCAGGAAAGAGCAGAAAGCAGGAATGTACCAAGATGACCAGGGGAAGGAGGGGCTAGAGTTTTACTAAGACTTGCCAGCAGGAATCAGGAATGTACCAGGAAGATATGGGAAGGGTGTGTTGTGTATTATATGGCTCAAACCAAGCAGAAACAGTAGATAGCAGTATGGCCCAGTGGTTAATGTAATAGGCTGCAGGAATGCTTGAGATGCAATGCCAGGGGGTGCAAGACCCACATGGAGAGTCGGGGGGGACTAGTTGATTGCAGTGAAGGTGGCTGGAAGCACTAAAAGGAGGGGGTGGGTGATAGGAAACCAGGATAGGGGGGCAGAGAGGGAGGGACAAGGGTGAACATTTATGTTAGGAGGGAGGGGGATTAGGAGAAGCAACAGTGGACTCTAATGTCTGAGTGGTATATGAATCATGTGAGGAGAACTGGGGAGATAGAAAAATGAACAAAGGATCATGTGATTCAGACACTTAACATCATGGCCTGATAAGGGAAAGGTTAGCCAATGGTGGGTGCAGTGTGGTGGAAGGGTGGGTACCGGCAGCATGGCCAGAGTGCCTCCAACAACATGCTGAGCAGGTCAGTACCTTAAGTGGAGTTGCTGCCAGTTGATTCAGTCACATGTCATCATGGTCCTATAAGCAAAAGGTCAGTCAAGGGTGGGGGGTGGAGTGGTGGGGGAAGTCACCACAATAGCGGCGGTGGGGTCAGAGTGCCTCCAACAACACACTGAGCAAGTCAGTACCTTAAGGGAAGTTGCCACTGGGTTCAGGACACTGTGCGGGTAGTTGCTGGGGAGATTCTGTGGCTGTCAAAGCAGCTCTCATGACCAGAGGATGCACCTACTGGAAAAGCATAAAAAAGCCAAATAAACTAACAGAGGAGTGCCATATGTATGTATGTATGTATGTATGTATTCATTAGAGTTAGCTAGCAAGACACATTGAGTTATACAGCTCATTTCCAAGTGGGTCGAGTGGGAGGCGAATAATGGAATAATGCAAATGCACCAGATAAGATAATACAACAAATTTATTCAATATTCATGAATTAACAGACCCCCCCAATAAAAGGGATCATTACAGACAAAGAAACAAAAAGACTAAAGGGGACCAGAAGTTAAGCAAGAGAGGATACCTGTTAGCCAGTGGGCACCAGCCTGGGGGAGGGGACATGAAAGAGTAAACAAAGGACATGGGGAGCAGCTCCCTTAAAGGAGAGCTACGCAGAACCAGAAAGTAATTTTTCCAAGTACATTTTTTTTTAAGTACTGTTTACTGTTTTATTATTCTTTCACCTATATGGGCATATTAATAACCTCACTGGATATTTCTGATTTGTACTCTAGTATTATGTGCCATTTTAGAACTGTATGACATAGTTTATGTTCTTCTCAACCACAGAGTTTTATAGTAGAACATGAATGTATTGTGCCAGCAATGAAGAAGCTAAGCAAGGGACACCAACATCATGCAGTTCAAAAATGGTACTTACTACCTGTGTTTAAATCAGAAACACCCACTAGGATAATGTAACAGCTAATAGAGATGGAACAGTAAAAGAACTGGAACCGGTGTATAAAAACTAGCTTCTACAGGGGAAAATGGAATAAAAATTCAGAGCAGTCTCCTTTAAGTGCATCTTCTGTGACCTGCATGAGGAGGAAGTTTAAAGACGAGGAGGGAGGGAGGGAGTTCCATTGAGTAGAGTCTCCAATAGAAAGCTGCTTTGTCCAGTGACATGTGATACCTGTATTTAAGGGGAGGGGCTCTGTGGTCTTCAGAGTGCTAAGGAGCTGGCCAAAAGTCGTGTAGGTGTCAGTAGAGAGGAAAGGTATTTGGGGAAGCTGTTAGGCCAGTACTTACAGATCAAAAGGGCAGAGTGAAAGTTATAGTGGCAATACCACCAACTTGAGAAAAAGCTACCAGCACAAAAGATTATAAAAAGATTAGATCAATGCAGTCTTATATCAATGTGATTCTCACCATTCTCCTCTAGCATAAAACAACATAGGTAAGCAAAATTACTGCTGAAAAAGTAACAAGAATTGGTATTGTCCATCACACTCATACACATTCTCCATCACCATGGAACCTGTTGAATTGCAAACTTGTGCTCTTAGATGCAATAATAGTGACCTGAGGGGAGTAAGCAACTGGACTGGCTTGCCACAGGAGTTGTTGAGGTACTGTACAGAAGCAGCACAATCCATATTTTGGGCTAGGAAATATCACTGTTAGTAGCAATGTTTCCATTGAAACCTGCCCACTCCGACTGACACAGGTCTCTCAAACCCAGGACACTTGCATGCCAGTACAGCTGGTAAGAACCCCGGTCCCCATTAAAATGTTTTTAATCCCTCCCCAGCAGAACACATACTTGAAAACCAAGCTTGTCACCCCAATACAAGAATCTGTAAGTTCCAACATCTCAGCCATGTCCTGGAAGATGGCACTGGTACAGTGAAAGCTTCACTACTATGACAGTGCACAACAGGACTTGATGGTGTAACAGGAGCAGTTTCTAATAATTGAAAAGTAAGTTCAGTAATACTTAATAATAGCTTTGCAATGGTGTCTGAAATGCTGAAAAGGAATATGGCACTTTAATAGCACATCATGCAAGTGACCATGGAAAGCAAAACTGCCATGCACATGTTAAACCACGGTTGACTTGCCAGCAGAAAACAAACCTGCAGTTTACGTATGAAAATGAAAGTGACTTGTCAGAATTCCTCAGAATTCAAAGAGAAATTAAGAAGAGCTAGGCAGAATCTGAATTGCCATTATGATTCCACAGAGCAGTATGGTACAACCTAGTGGTTAGACCACAGTGCTTTTCGTGTACTTGGAAAGACAGCAGACCCAGGTCAAAATCCTTTGACTACTGTACCACTTGCTGTGTGATCCTAAGCAAGTCACCTAACCTTCCTTTGCTTTATTGTCCCTCCTTCTTACTCTGTATCTTTTCCCTGACAATTCCTTAGCCATTTTTTGCTTGCCTAATAATGGCTGTTGCCAACTATTCAGGGATTATAAATACATTTGAAATACAGGGTTCATGAAAGGCACTATATAAAACCAACATCTTTTCCTAATGCATAGCTATGTCTGTATGTCTTTTCAGCAGATGCTGAAAAAATGTACTGTGACAGAGCTGGGTTAATATTATTTTGAGCTAGCTCTTCCAGTCATATCTCCCATGAAGGTAGCGTGCTTACTGCATGACATGTACAATCTGATTTACTTTAAGCAGTGTTTCCCTAGGCATAAATCATTTTACCATTATAAAAAAAAATCAATTTGCTAAAAGCAAATTTAAATTTACCAACACAGATTTTTTTGGTTTTGTCACCAACTTTAAAACCCTGGATAATTTGGCATGGTTAGAGTTGTGACTTGTGGGAAGGGGCAACATTTTTTTGAGATAGCACACATGCCAGTCAGTCTCCCGGCCAGCACTTACATAGAAATAACGAAACATAGGAAAGTAACAACAGAAGAAAAGCATGGCCCATCTAAAAAACATTGCTAGAACTACAGTGTAATGTGGTTTCTCTAGTCATTCATGTACATCGCATGCTTTCTTGAGGATTGTCACTGATTCGGCCTCTAAAACCTTTCCTTGTAACCTGTGTCAGCTGTCAACCACTCTTTTGGTCAATAAATACTTCCTCTATGCCAGTTTTATTCATGCTCCCTTGGTAGTAGTATGACTGAATAGTTCCCATGATCTCCCTTGTCCACTCTTTTTACGTACCTAAAAGTTTCAGTCATTTCACCTTTTCCCTTTTCTTCTACAGAGAATACATATTTGGGCTGGCTACACTCTCCTCTTATGATCTTTGCTAACCAGTGATCATTTTTGTTGCCCTTCTATGACAGACTAAATGCAAGTTTTATCTTCTTTTGAGGTACAAGATCCAAACTGGACACAGTACTCCAGGTGAGGTCTTACTAATGATCTGCAGAGAAGTTACACCTCATTCCTTATACTGGAAAAGCCTCTCTGTATTGGCCTTTCCTATTGTCTTAGTACACTGTGTTAATAAGTTAATGTTATCACTAATGATCACCCCTGAATCCATTTCTTTATTGATCAAGCTGATTTCCACACACCCTAGCTGATAGTTAGTCTTAGGTTACCTTTTGGCTATATGCATAGCCTTACATTTTTTGGTGTTATACTTTGACTGATACAACACTGACATCTTTCCAGTCTATTTAGGTATTTTTTTCAAATCCTTTGTCCCCTTTTCTGAGTACACCCTGCCATATTTATTTTATTTATTTATTTAGCTTTTGTTGACCGGGTAAGTGCACTAGACAAATCCTGCCTATTTTCAGGCACGACCCGGGGGAAGGGGATACAGATGAATGCCAACTGACCCTGAACCAGATTTAGCTGTTGGTGGTATTTTTAGTGAAGGAGGGAAATTTGGCCAGGACACTGGGGAAATTCTCCTACTCTTTTCGATAAGTGCCATGGGATCTTTAACATCCACCTGAACTACCACCAATCCAGGCAGATGGGACCTCGGTTTAACGTCTCATCCGAAAGACGGCACCTCAGAAGTGCAGCACCCCTCTCATGCTGCACTACAAGTGCCAGATGTGGGAACTGAACCCACAGCCCTCTGATCTCCCGGCCTCAGAGGTGAGTGTGCTACCTACTGAGCCACTGACACATATAGTTTGGTGTCCACTTCCAAGAGTGAATGATTGCTTCTTATCACTAAATCTCTGTCACAGATGAATACTTTAAACAGAACCAGTCCCAGTACTGACACCTGTGGCACCCTACTAGTGACATGGCTGATGCCAGAGTATTCACCATTTACTACTACTACTACTACTACTACTGTCAGCCCCCCCCCCTTCTCTCAGCCAACTATCAGCCCATCTGATGTGCATGCTGGTGAGCCCTCACCCACCCCCAGCTCTCCTATTTTTTTTCACTAGTCTTTCATGTGTGATTTAGGCAAAAGCTTTACTAGTATCAAGATACAGCACATTGACTTCTTGACCTTTGTCTACTGCTTGGGTTACAATGTTGAAAAACTGTAAACCCTTCTTGTGCACTTGTCTCTCCACCATCAGTAATATAACAAAAAGAAATCTCAGCCCCACCCCCACCCCATTCCATCCTATCTGATCCCTAAAGTCACCTTTTGCTGTAGAATTACTATTTTATTGTTTCCAATTCAGGGCAAAGATCCTCATGCCCTACATCTCAACATTAGGCTGTAATGTCATCTTTTTCACTCCTTAGTGTTTTGCATAAGAACACCATCACTTGGGCCTGGCAGTGAGATGTAAAGAATTTAGTGTCCACCCTTTGTTGAACACTGTAAAAACAGAACTCAGCAGCATGGGATGACTTTTCGGACCTGTAAGGATGGGATGGTAGAGTAATGGAGCTGGTACTGGGAGGGTAGTGCATTACTAATGGGGAGACAGTTCTGCATTAAATACTATATACCAAAATGCAGTGCTGGAGAGGGAAGGGATAGAATGTTGTAGTCATGGTTTTGGGGAGGTACTGGATAAATGGAGACCTGCCCTGTATTTCTAGGTGCTTTACAAATTCAACAGAGGGAAAGCACTGCTGCCAAAGATTTGGAGAGGACAATGCTGTACAGCATACAAAGTACTTTTACAGTCCAGAAAAGGGAGGTGAGAGAATGTTGCTGCAATGAAGTGGGGACAAACAATAAGGACAACACTATATCCCAAACTGGTTACTATCCAGAAAATGGAGGTAAGGGAGTGCTGCTGCCTTGGTGGAGTGATGGTCAGGCAGAGTCATGGATAATTCTGTTTGGCTTCTGCTGCTGAAGGAAGGAGTAGGAGATATGCAGTGTAGTTGCTAACAACATAAGATTAGCAGCTTCAAGCAGCTAAACCAGGGGGCATGATGGTGGAGGAGAATGGAAAATGAAAAGGATGTTACCAGAACTGTGGATTGAGTGCTGTTCTATGTTTGGATGTTACTGGGTGACAGTTGCGCATTGTGGGAGGGAACAAGAGTTGGAGTGGGGGGCCAGTGATCAAGGGAGTGCACAAATTGAAGATAGGAGGCAAATATAAATGTATTCCCCGAGGACTGGCCCTGTGTTGTGTTTATAAGATGCTGGCACAGATGGCACCAATCCTTCCTCTTCATTATGAAGTAGAGCCCATGTGACTTTCATAGGAAGGATGGGAGATGCACATAGCTGTGCCCACCCTGAGGCAACATGTCAAGGTAAATGGATGTGTAAGAAAAAAGGAGAAAGGGTAGTTGACTAAATGTGTGCTGGTGGAGTTAGAGATAGGGTGGGGGTGCCAACCTTGTGGTTAAGCAAACCATGCTGTTAACCTGGATCAGGTTTCAATCCAACCAACGCAACTTACTGTGTGACCAGGAGCAATTTCTCACACCCTTTAACCTCATTGTTCTTAACATTTCTGGAATCTATTTAATCATTATTTGAACCCCCTGTGTGCAAAATAGCAGCAAGTTTGTTTCCCCTTTCTTTGCTGGATTGTAAGGTATCATGTGATATTGTTTGTATGATAGTTACTATTTCAAAAACAGTTCTCTCCTATCCTTTAACAATAACTGGGGGATATTAGAAGGCTGTTTACACATATCAGCTTCATATTTCTAAAACTGGACTGGAATCTGAATCTAAGAAACCATGCACACCTCTACACTCCCAGCCATGTTAGCAGGTATCCATGTGAAAAAAAACAATGGGCCTGATTTTTGGAGGACCTCTAGATTGGCTCAAGATGTGCTGTTCCACGGCTGCAGCAAACTTTGGGTCCATCAAGGACTGTGCACCTTATCCTGGAAAAATGTGGGTCCCTGCACCAAAGTCCCAAGAGGTGCCACAACTGCAAGGTTGCATCAAACCTTTGGCACATCTACAGGGTTTGACAGAGGGTCCCGTGATGCCCCCCCCCAGCATGGCGCATCCCTAGTTCAGCCACAAGGTTGAGGGAAGGGAAGATGTTTGCAAGGTTGGGACTGAGGGCAGAGGGACCAGTGGGGATACCATAGTGGGCAACAGTGGCATAGTGGCAGTGGCAGTAGTCAGAGGTGGCACCTAGTCGAGGCACCATGGCCAGTGGAACAGAGCTGCTGGGCCTGGGCACAGGAAGGTAGGAATGGGCAGACCCTGTCCTGGCTCCCCAGGTGGCAGCATCCCTGGCACCTGCCCCATAGGTGGCACGGTCTCCAACAGTGTATTCGGGCATCAGCCGGGCTCCACACAGTGGGTGTTTAGCAGGGGACTGTTGCAGTGCCTGGGGATGTTCCTGTCCACTGACTGCACCTTGTACTGTGTAGCAATTGCCACCTGTCACAAGTTGAGGACTGTGTCACCTATGGAGCAGGTCTGAGGGCTGTTGCCTCCTGGGGGTCTGAGATGGGGTCCATCCATGCCTACTGTCATGTTCCTGGGCCCAGTAGCTCTGTCCCACTGGCCAAGGCACCTCCGCTGAGTGCCACCTCTAAACTCTGCCACTGCTGCTGGGCCCCCATCACCCACTATGGCATGTCTACTAGTCCCTCTGCCGCTGGTCCTGACCCTGCAGGCCCTCCCCCACTCACGTTCCTACAAGGCAGTGGCACAGGACCCTTAGACCAGCTCATGGCTGGTCTAACCTCAACCCCCACTTGCAACCATGGCGGGGCTTCTAAAATCCCTAATAAAGGGATGGTGCAGCCCCACCATGGCACAATCCACCTTGTGGCCTGATGCACTGGCATTTCTGCTGCAAGGGTGGTGCAGGGCAGCTTTGTTGCAAGTAATCCTGATTTTGATGTGGACAGGATTGTCGCAAAATTTGATGCAAGGTGGCACTTGAGTCAAAGTTGTTTGGTACAGGCACCTTATGCCGAACTTCACCTTCTTAAAATCAGGCTGAAATGTCTATAATGACTAAAAGGCTAAAGCAAACAAGAAGCAGTGTTGAAACAAGATCTGGAGTCTAGCTAAATGGCTAACCGTTGTTGCCTCTAGATCCAGCATTGGGTCTAGGGTCAACATTCTTGGCAACCACTCTGAAACACTGATTTAATATCAAGCACAGTACCTCTGAGTTTATGTAAAGCTCTAGCCCTTTTGAAATATTTATACAGTATATAAACATCATATCATGTAACCAGCACGTTCTCACTTTGTATGACTCTAGAATATGTTGTCAGATCTTTTATATGATTCTTGCTGGCTGGTGTTTCGCAAGGTTTGCTTGAACATGTGCCTTCATATGATTCTTCTTTCCTCCCCTTTGAATATATTGTATTCTCAGTTATTTGTCTCAAAGGCACAAAAAGGAAGAAACTAGAATTCTGCCCTTAGTTAGCTATAATCCATTCATAGCCTCTGTCAAGCCCACCAACACAGTAAGTGACTGCCTCCGAATTTAAGTGGCAACACAGCATCTCTAAAGATAATGCAATATTTATTTATGTGAACTACTTCACCAGCAAAACTCCAACTAGATGATCCAATTGCTGTAAATAAGGTGCATGTAGCAGCAGATGTGTGCACATGACATGCACCTGCATATTTGGAGAGCATCTGTGCCATCACCTCCTGCCGTATTTCTCTCAGTTTTCTGAGGATGCATTAAGTTCCTCAGAGTTGTGGGCTGGTGGTCTGAGTTGATGCCTCATGTACAAAGGGCAAATGGTCACATATAACGATCATGGTTAACATGACTCAATACATTCTCCAGAGGGTACTGACAAGGACTGACACACAAGCTGTAGTATCCTTTTTTCAACTCCATTTCCCTCGCGACTCCGCCATACAAGCCAAAGAGAATCACAACTGATATTAGCCAATCCTATTTACTTGGTTGCTTGCACATGCAGCAGATGCAGTACTGTATGTGTCCCAGAATACTGCAAGAACATGGAGACATGCTTACATAGTTTCAGAAGCAAACATGCCAGCAGGACATATCATGGCATGCTTGCTTCTGGAACTATGTAAGCCTGCCCCAATGTTTAGCTGCTTGCCAGGACCAAATATGTCTTATTCCAAGTAATATATTGTAGTAGCAACAGGAACACTGTGTTATGATTATCTCTGCCAAATCTTCCCACTAAAATCATTAAGTCTACAAAGGCAATCAGGACTTCACTCTCTTTCCCTTTCTTCATCTCCCCTCTCTAGTGGCTACCACTTGGGGCTGCATCTATTGCCAGTGACACTATGCATTGCTCTGGTGAACAGCTGACTTGCTGTCCAGGCTACACTTCTGAAATGTCCCTGATGTTCTACCCTGCAGGTCCTTCCAGACATAGGACTGGTATGTAGTGGTGGGCCAAGTGGCTGAAATTCGCTCCACGAAGTGATTCGTGGAGCAACGCAGAATCCGTGAAGTACTTCACAATGCAAAGTAGAGTACTTCGCATCATGGTGAGGAACACAAAGTCCATTGAAACCAATGACTTCACGTTATTCGACCTTCCCCAAACCACTTCTCCACCAATTTTAAGGTGAAGTACATTGAAATCACTGTACTTCACATCACTTCACCTTGTTATTAAGCTCCAAGGTGAATTTTACAGTGCTTCATGGGATTGCAGGTCACATGGGCTCTAAATTGTTCTGTACAGCCTCAGTTCTGTATAGTGTGTGTGTAGTGGAAGATGGAGACAGTTTCTTCTTAGAGCTCTGCGATTCAAATCCTCTAAAAGCTGTTAAAAAAGCCTTTTTGAGACACTTTGTTGCACAAAATTTAGTACATCGATTGTAGGAGACCCACCTGTGCTCATATCATCCAGTGTTTATTGTTTGTGTGTGGATTTTGAATGTTAATTTAGAATAGTCAGTCTGTTTACTGTGAAGTGTGCTTTGGGGGAGGGGCATATCTGTGGTGTAGGTAGATTCACTGGGAGAAAAAGGCAGTCTTTCTGTTTTGGTTATATTTTTCTAGTATAACTGTATTAATGTACACACAGTAATATTTTCAGTAATTCTTGACATTTTGTTGCTCATTGTTTTATTTATTTATTTATTTAGGGATTCGGATCATACCTTTGAGCTCAGAGCTCTTTTACAAAGGTTCCACGTCAAACAGTGACAATGACAGCAATAACAAACAGTTTACATACAATACTCGAATAGTAGGTAGCTAGTATACAGTAAGGATACAATGTCATTCATAGTACCAATGGTGATAGTACAGCGTCAAGAGCATTCAACTAGGGTAAAGGACAGTGTTGATATGTAGTTAAGGAGATAAACAGGTGACACCTAGTGTGAAAATCTAAGGAGGAGTCAAGGTGAGGGGGAGGGGAGACGGGGGGGAGTGGGCAGCCAGAAGAAGTGGCTTTGTCTAGGAGGTTGGGGAGGTAGTGGTAGTATGTTGGTTTTAAGGTTGATCCAGTGGGAGAAAAGGCACAGGAGGGAGAAGAAGACAGAGGGATAGGGCAATAGAGAAGAGTGGGTGTAAAAGGAAGGGGAAGGAGAGTGTGGGTGAGTGGGCATTATGGGTGTTAGAGTCCTAGTGGCAGTCACAAACTGTCCTAGTAACAAGGTGTTGCCTTAGGCCATTTTTGAATTGCGAGATGCATTGGGAGTTTAGAATGTGCACTGGGATTTCATTGAGCCATTGGGGGGCCCTAAAGCTGAAAGCACGCTGTCCCTGCAAAGTTCAACCGAAAGGTGTTGATAGGGCCTCCCTCATCCTGCCTCTGGTGGTATAGCTGGTAGCACTTGGCGTTAGGATGCTAGAAATGCATGGGGCGGTTTTACCCATTAGTGCCTTTTTTCCAAGGAGACATGTTTGTAATATAATCCTGTTCTTTAGTGTCAGCCAATTGGTCTCCTTGTATAAGGAGCAGGTGTGGGTATTTCAATCTGCAGCCATTGTGAGCCTACATACCTTGTTGAGGGCAATGTGAATCCTTTTTAGTGCAGTGTCTGTTGCTGCGCCATAGACCACCAATCCATAGTTGATGGTAGAAAGGATGGAGCTGGAGACTGAAAGATGGAAGGCCTCTGGAGTGAGATACTTTTTATGCCTATATAGTACACCCAGCTTGGTGTTCACTGCCTTTACCACTGTGTCGATGTGTTGAGTGAAGGTGAGGCAGTCATCAATGGTGACCCCCAGGTACTTGAAGGTCTGAACTTGTTCCAGCAGCTCACTGAATTTATTGGAGATGGTGAGGGGAGGGAGCTTCTTTTTGTGCTGTGGGCTGGCTGTGAGCATTACCTTGGTTTTTTTGTAGTTTAATAGAAGTTTATGGCTACAGAACCAGTCTTCCAGCTTGTAGAAGGATGCCTGCAGCTGGGAGTGGAGGGCAACTATTGATGAACTATTGGTGAGAAGCACAGCGTCATCTCGTAAAGTATCAGTTTAGTGTCACAGGCTTCAGGAAGATTATTTAGGAAGAGGCTGAATAGTAAGGGCCCCAGTATTGACCCTGTGGGACCCTAAAGATACCTGGTTGGAGCTAGATACTGTGTGCCCAATTTTGCAGTTGGCTTCTGTGTGTAGTAGTCCTTGAACCAGCAGACAGCATTGGTTGCAATCCCCAGGTTCTGTAGTTGAGTCAGGAGGATAGAGTGATTGACAGTGTCGAAGGCTTTGGTGAGGTCTATGAAAACTGACCCCACCAGCTTTCCTTCATCTAGTGCCTTGTGCAAGTAGTCAGTGTAGTCCAGCAAAGCTGTGGAGGTACTATGATTCTGCCTGAAGCCATGTTGGTTTGGACATAACAGGTTGTATTTGTTGAGGTAATCTGTGAGTTGGGTGGCCACAATCTTTTCCAGGGCTTACGATAAGGGAGAGAGGATGGATATCTACCTGTAATTGGCGGTGCATGTCATATCACCATTCTTGTGCACCGGCGTCACGAGAGCCTGTTTCCAGATCCCGGGGAACTGTGCAAGAGCCAGTGATTTGTTAAATAGTTTTGTAACTGGCACGATGATGACATCCAGTGTTAAGGATAGGAGTTTCATATCGATTCCATCACTCCCCATTCTGGTCTTGCCTAGTATTTTTTTATGTATTTGTAAGCCTCCTTCACTGACACTTTTTTGAAGTAGAAGACAGGGATTGAGGGATTGTTGTGGTGCAGCAGTGTATAATTTCAGTTTGTTTAAAACATTTGGTTATATTACTGAAGGTTTTCAATTTGCTATGCATTACTTGTAGCATGTGTGTGTGTGTGCGCGCTGCGTGCCATTAAATCAGACACCTTTTATTGTGCCACAGAGTAATTGCAGCAGTGTGAACCTGCTATCCACAGCACCTGCATGAATTTTTTATACTGCTTTGTGGTATCTTTACTGGTAGTGGACTGTTACTGCCATGCACTACCCCCAACCAGCAAAAGGTATTCTTTTCCAGATGTGGATTTGTGACTTATGAGCACTGGTTAGGTGTTGTTGTGCCTTTGCATCTGCATCTCTTGAGTGCGCAGTGCAATCTTAATCTGTCTGTGCATTTGCAGTACATTATTAGTTCTGGGATACTGCATTTTTTGTTACCCTCTCATTTCACTTCATCAGCACTAGGGAGTTTTCTGGACACAAGACAGTAGCATTTTAGGGATGCACATTAATTCTGGTGACTGTGTGTGACCACTGTGCACATGACGAAGTGCACCATTAATTCTGGGAGACTTCGCATTTTTTGTTACACTCTCATTTCACTTTGTCAGCACTGGGGAATTTTCTGGACACAAGACAGTAGCATTTTAGGGATGCAAATTAATTCTGGTGACTGTGAGTGACCACTGCATGCATGACTGAGTGTACCATTAATTCTGGGAGACTTTGCATTTCATGTTATGCTCTCATTTCACTTTGTCAGCACTGGGGAATTTCCTTGACACAGGACAGTAGCATTTTGGGGATGCACATTAATTCTGGTGACTGTGTGTGTGGCCTCTGCACGCATGACTGAGTGCTCCATTAATTCTGGGAGACTTTGCATTTCTTGTTGTGGTCTCATTTTACTTCATCAGCACTGGGGAGTTTTCTGGACACAAGACAGTAGCATTTTGGGGATGCACATTAATTCTGGTGACTGTGTGTGTGAGGGCTGCTAATATTGTTGTCACTTCACCTTACTTTGCGTTAAGGTGGAATGACAATGCAAAATAATATTTACAAGACAAAGTGAGCTTTTTGTATTGGCCACGCCACACAGCGGAGTGACAATACCAAGTGCCCACTACTCATTCACTTTGCTGGCAAAATTTAAATATGCTGCATCTCTACTGGTATGTCACCAATATTCTGCACTGTGCAAGATAAAAAATAAGCTAATTAACACACCATTGGGTCTTGCCAGGAAGATGTGATATTTAACACTTACACTGGAGCTCACCTGATGAAACACAAAACAGTAGCAGTTGGAGTTACAGCAGTAAACAAGACAATTTCAAAGGCAGTTAATGTCTTTTGTCATGCAATAACTCAAGACACAGCCATGAATCCTGGCTGGCTCCACTGTAGGTGCTTTTATACACTGGTGTCTATAGCAGAATGACTGTTACAGAACCAGTATAACATTACTTCCATTCGTGTGTAAAGTAGATCTCTTCCACTACCACAACGAACATTCACCCAACATGCGTTCTCTGCTTTCCACCATTTGCCCCAATGTGTGCCATTATACCATGCCATATAATCAGGAGGTTCCATTACAGTCTGAGAAAATCAATTAAGAATCGCACTTCTCTGGGACTGCCTGTATAAAAAAGTAAAAACGAAAGAGGCAGATTTGCCGAAATAGGAGCCACATGTAAACAGAAGCACAAAACAGAATATACTGCAATGTTTTGAGGAGGTAATGTTACAGTGGTAAAGCACCTTGTACATATCAGCACTCATACATAGATACATAGACACTGTCAGCAGATAAGGGCCTATGGCCCACCCAGTCTGCCCATTTGAGCTTTTAAGTTCATTTTATGTTTTTCTAGAAATCTGTTGCCCCTTACCCCTGACTTCCAGAATTCCCTTATGTCTATCCCATGCATTCTTAAACCCTGTGATTGTTTTAGCCCCCACCACTTCCTCTGACAGGGTGTTCCACTTGTCCACCACCCTTTCTGTGAAGAAATTCTTCCTCACGCTTCCTCTGAATTGCCTCCCTCAAACTTCATCCCATGCCGTCTAGTTCTGGAACATCTTTTTCGCCTGAAAATAGTATATTCCTGCACCCTGTTCCTCCCTTTAAGGTACTTGTATGTCTCTATTGTATCCCCTCTCTCCCTTCCCTCCTCCAGGGAATACATATTCAAGTCCTTCAGCCTGTCCTCATAGGACTTGTGATGCAATCCCTGTACCATCTTTGTTGCCCTCCTCTGAGCCTTCTCTACCCTGTCTATGTCCTTACATAGGTACGGTAACCTGAGGGGAACAACATATCTTATCACTTGGAATGCTTGTCATAACAGTTGTGTTTCAGACATCTGGATTCAAAGGATGTGTTGCCTCTGTTTGCTTTTAATACTACCTCATGCTCCTCCAGGCTCTGTAGAGCTGATAATAGACTCCACAACAATTTAGACCTTCCCCTGTCATACCCCAGTGGGCTACTGTTGCCTGTCAGCCATGCTGTCTTCCTCAGTAACTAGAGCTGCAGAGGATAAAACCTGTATAATGTTAAACAAGCATGGAAATGATCCCCCAGCTCTAGTCAACAAAAGCCTGAACTAGTCCCTGAATGTTAGGAAGTATATGGCAAGGAGGGTATTGCATGAATACGTAAGCTATTGTCAAACATGGCCTCACATTACTGTTACTGTTGTGGAAAGACAAACTTGTTGTCCACCATTTACATATAGATAAGAAACCAGGTCAGAAAACAAGGCAACAAACCAAGTATATAGCAAGTTGTGCTACTAATTCTATTATAGATCAAGGGAACACTCTGACCAATCAAAATGCTCCTTTCCTCTGTGTGAGAGACACTCTTATTCTGTAAAGAGTGTCTCACATACAAATACCCTGGGAACAGGCATGTTCTGGGATTTTTTTTTATTATATATGATTGAGCACGATCAATAATATATTAATACCACCATTGAAACCACTTTTATGGCTGTAAGAGTAATCTCACTTACTTTCTTAAGATATCAGAACTGTTTATCTTTGATTTGCAATTCTTATACCCTACAAATGCATGTCAGACCACTTTTACAACCATAAGAGTGGTCTCAGCAGCATTAACATAAAAAATGCATAATAATAAAACATATTCATTAGAAAATGCAGAATGTGTTAACAGAATTCCATTGCCATGGTTACTTACTAAGGCTGTGAGGTAAACATTTTAAAAATGAAAACTGAAGGTGGAACTTTCATGGATTTACATCTAACCAATTATTGACTGACTCCCTACTTCTTTCCACTGTCTGAATTGTGCTGTATGCCACCTAGCCAGAGTTTTAACTGGTGGGCACACATTTTTCAAACCATAACAGCTTTCTCCTCTCTGCCTGTTTCTATTGAGTGTGCTTTACTGGAACTGTGTGTAGTTTTCTTTTCTCCTCACTTTTCCATTTGCAAGTTATACATCTCTACCACTTAAGGGCACTGTTCCTAAGCCAGCACTTCTCAAAGGGCAAAAATCATCTCTATCTTTCTGTCACATCACCTGACTTTAAACTAGGTTCTACTTACGGTTTCTACTTCACCTTATCTAGACCTGTCACTTAACTTGGCATTTCCGAACAACCTTTCCATGACGACACCAAGTCATCTGAAAAAAATAATGTAATAAATATATATATAAGGGATACGCAACCCCCCTACTGGAAATATTGTCGATATTTTTTGTTCGGGTGCCTATTGGCCCTGATAACATCATGAGTAGCAAAGCCACGAGTGACGTTATCGGGTCAACTGGCACGAGAAAAAAACATATCAACAATATTTCCAGTGAGGGGGTTGCGTATTCCATTTATGCCATACCTCCAAAAAAGTGAAAAAAAAGTAAATTCTTGCCATTTTTTGCCGATTATAAAAAATCTAAAAGAAATCTATAAATGAAATAGCACTCATTTTGCAGGTATTTTTGTCCTGATCACCTTTTTTTACAAAGTACCGTGCTACTATTTTTTATTTTAAAGCTATATGCATTTATTTGTTGCAAAAAGTGAAAAGAATTAAATTTTCTGTAGTTTTTTTTGCTAATTATATAATATCTAAAAGTTAGTCGTAAATAAAACACCACTCATTATGTTGCTTGCACGCATGTGCAAGAAACATAGTGCCATCATCGGAGATTTCGGAGGTGTGTCACCTCCTCCTCCAATTCAGTCAGTGAGCTGGCAGGCGTGGCCCCTGTAAGCCAATGCATTTTGGAGCTGTCTATAACACACTCCAAAATGCAGTGGCATACAGATTGAAAGAACTCGCTTCGGTAGGCAGAGATAAAAGCCCACTGAAGCATAGCTCCCCCCACATCTGAGCGTCACGAGCCCCTGCACCTATTGCTTAGCCCGGCCAGGGTGCCCAATCCCGTTGGCTGAGCTGCGTCTCTCCCCAGTTGTAGGTGCCACGCTGGAGCCCACCCCAGCGTGGCAATGATCACTTGCGGCCGACGGGGTGCCCAATCCCCATCGGCTGAACACCCCCAGCGTCCTTGTGCCATGCTGGGAGCCCACCCCAGCATGGCAAGCATCACGATGTCTTTTTTTACCTGAAAAACAAAACGGTCCATGCGGAGCATCTCCTGACCCCCTCCCACAACCCGCACCCACCCACTGCGCACTCCAGCCTCCCCACGCCCCCACCCCATACTTACCTCCGGACTCCGGCGTGACGATCTTCGGTGGACCGGGAACACGTCTGCACTCTTCAAAGCCGACCGCGAACTGAGGAAATGCCGGTAAGCTGTATAATGGCCTAGATGGGGGTTCAACTTTGTTGCATATCTCAGGCATTTTTGGGAATTTTTGCACCAAATTTTCAACATGGGGTTTTTGGGACCCCTTCTCATGAATGATGTCACTGTCATGGCGTTATTCAGGCCCGAAGGGTGATTTCGCGCAGTGACTGCACAGTGACTGTGAAATCACCCTTCAGGCCTGAATACCACCATGACAGTGACATCATTCATGAGAAGGGGTCTCAAACCCCATGTTGAAATTTGGCAAAAATTCCAAAATGACTGTTTTACGAAAGCGCAGTGCTGCACAAAGTTCCACACAGGCCTCGTAAGTTTCATGAGCATTTCAATATTTTCACTCCAGATTTTCAACATTGCCATTTTACCACACCTTCTTATGAGTAGTACAACTGTCATTTTCACATCTCACCCAAAATGTGTTTCCACCTGTGTAGCTCAGAATGGCGCAGTCGATTGTCTTAAATCAATGTACGGGACAAATTAAGAAAATCACAGTGACACTGTTCATGAGCAGAGGTCTTAAAATGGCTATGTTGAATTTGGTAAAATTCTAAAATGACTGTTTCTGGCGTCGTTGCGCAGTTCCTCGCCAGGCTCGTAAATTCATAAATTTTCAATATTTTCACTCCAGATTTTCAACATTGCCATTTACCACACCTCCTTATGAGCAGTACAGCTGTCATTTTCACATCCTGCCCAAAATGTGTTTCCACCCATGTAGCGCACAATGGCGCGATGCGGTGTGCAAACTCAATGTATGGACACATTAACAAAATCACAGTGACACTGTTCATGAGGCAGAGGTCTTAAAATGGCTATGTTGAAAATTTTGAAAAATCCTAAAATGACTGCTTTTACTGGCGTGTGTTATGCAGTTCCCACGCACGCTCGTAAGTTCGCAAATTTTCAATATTTGCACTCCAATGACTTCCAAATACCTAAACGGCACATAGAAGCAAGCAACATTCGGCATTGACAAATGCTTGTTTTGTAGATAGTTTTATGCTGAACAACGCTCGTGCTCAGGGTACCATGCTATCATTTTGCGTTTTAAAGTTATTCACATTTGTTCATCGAAAAAAGTGAAAAATATGCACTTTTAGTTGTTTTTTAGCTAATTATATTTAAAAATAGAAGTTACATATAAATGAAACACCACTCATTTGTAGATAGTTTTGTGCTGAACAATTTTTGTGCTATAATTTTTCATTTTAAAGTTATTCAAATTTGAATACAGTTACTACTGCTACTGCAGCTGAATAAGCAAATGAGTTCCGAATGAGCCAATCTCTACCTACTGTGTGGATAAATTTACCTACAGTGAGGATAAATGTGATATTCTCACTGTAAGTCTGACCACCCTGAGAACATCGAAAATATTTGTCTTTTTTTATCCTCACAGGTATCGCATAAATATATTTATTTATTTAATATATTTATGCAACAGGGGTGGACATAAATGGAGTGTAATAAATTTGTTTATCTGAGTAGTTATTTATCCACACAGTGACTGCATGCAAAGTCGCTCAAAGTCTGTGCAATCAGTGCTAATGGTGAATATCTCAGTTTTCATGAAAATGGATATGAACCCCCCAAAAAGTCTGTTACATAAATGGAATATGCGGGGCTTGACTGTGTGATAACTCATTTATGTGATACAGTTGCCAGTGACCTCTCATAACCATCACTCATGGCTTCACCACTTATGAAGTTACTTGAGGTCACTGGCAACTGTAGCAGATAAATGAGTTATCACACAGTCAATCCCCCGCATATCCCTTATATAAAATGAAACCTTCTTTCTTGGCCCTCGCATACCACAAAATGTTGACTTTACAAATAAGCTGCCTACTTCTCCTTACTCTCTTTATTGTCTCACTTCTTCCCACACCACCTACCCATGTGAACCTCCTAAATTATCCCTCAGTAACCCCTCCTGCTTATTCTCTTCCTCTAATTTCAGTCCCTTTGATCCCGATGTTGGTATCCCACACTCCATTCCTCCAACTTTGGGCTCACCTTACTTTTCTACCATGTGCCTCCCTCTCTTCTGCCCCTAACTCCTATGCACTCCTGTGCTCCCTATCTATCCGGTTTGCTTCCTCTTACCATCTGCCTACCCCCATAGCCTAGTCACATCTAAGTCATGGTACAAAAGTTCAAAGCTCCACTTTATAAATCATCTCCCATCTCCTACTATCTGCTGGGGATATAAACCCTAACCCTTGCCCCCATCTATGAAACATGCAGGCAGCCCCTATCCCACACACACCCTCCCATGCCTCCAACATGCCAGCCCTCCCCTCATAGACTTAAAATCCTCCACCTTAACATAAGAAGTCTACTACCTAAACTGGTCCTGCTTCAACCCCCAACAATATCACTGGCCCAGACCTCCTCATTATAACCAAAAACTGGTTAAACAACAAAACACATGATCCCAGTATATACATCACTGGCTACAATATCACATGGCAAGACCGCGTAGGTAGGGGTGGTGGTGTAGCTATTTACACCTCGTCCTCCATTCAGTCTACCTTGGTCCTATCTGTAACAGTCTCCACAGCTTACAAAGCCCTTGTCCTCACACTTTACATGCCTTACTCCATACCAATCTACATTGCTGTGATTTACTGCCACCCCAGCCTTTCCTCTGCTATTGCCTCTAATTTCTCTCTCAAATTTCTACCCTTGCATCAAACGGTGAACTCTATATACTAAGCAAATTTAACCAAAACTGGCCTGACCCCTTCCTATCCAAGCTGCATAACAACAATGTGGCTCTTAACTTAACGCAATTGATTCACGAGCCAACTTGACTAAATACTAAATCAGGCAACCACTCAGTCATCAGTTGGACCCTAACTTCACATGTCCACAGAGTAATCGGATCAGGCCTCCTCGTGGATGCACTCATGGACCATCATATGATCTACTTGGTCTGCAAACTCCATCACCCAAAAGCCCCACATAAAACATTGCTTGTCTGCTCATATAAATCCCTAGACCTTACCCACCTCCTATATGACCTAGCCCACACTGACTGGTCTCTTATTTCCTCTGCTACCACAGTTAACAAAGCCCTGGACTATTTCCAAGGCCACTTTCTTGACATCAGGAACAAGCATGCACCCTTGAAGCACACTCGATTACACAGAAACCACCTCCCGTGGATCACACGTATGTATGACAGCTCAAGACCAAGCTTGGAAAGCACACAAAGTCTCTAAATCAAATGCTGACTGTGACAGATATCGAGCCCTCAGAAATGCCTGCTCCAAGGCTACAAGGCTCTGTAAGTCCGAATACTTTAGATCCACCTTTGATGCTAATATACATACCCCGTCAAAATTTTGAAAAGTTATTAACTCCCTCTTCTCTGCCCCCCTAAATCCCAAACTCCACTTATTTATGTCAATAATATCCTTACGTCTGCCCACCTCTCAGTTGCCACTGAATTCAACTCTTACTTTACCTCTTGCGCTGCTGCTGCTCTACTAGCTTCTCATCCTCCTACCCAACCAGTTGCATCTGTCCGCAATAACTCACACCCAAGTACCCTTCCTAGCGACCTCTTCTCCTCCTTTCCAGTCTCACCTCATGATCCCCTATATGATCTCCTCACTCTCAACCTATCTAAAGGTTTCTCACCTGATTGCCTCGACTCCAAACTTCTCTTTCTCTCTGCTCATGCCATTTGTTCACCATTTTCTGCCTTACTAAACCTTTCCTTCTCACTCGCCTCTGTCCCTGACCCATGGAAGCATGCTGTAGTTCTCCCACTACCCAAGGGAGGTGACCCTTCTATGCTTGGGAAGTATCAGCCAATCTCTCTCTTACCTATTCTCACTAAACTTCAGGAGCACCTGATCCTCTCCCAACTCTCTTCTTACCTCTCTGACTTGGCCTTTTTCACGCCCTACCAATCTGATTTTAGGAAAGATCACTCCACTACCACTTCATTACTTAGGCTCACTGAGTCCATACTCTCAGCTATGGACAGTGGTCTAATCACATCTGCGATCTTTGTCAACCTTGCAAAGGCTTTTGACACTGTCTCCCACCCCCTCCTCCTAGATAACCTGCGATCTGCTGGCCAGTCTGATTCAGCCACAAGCTGGTTTAGCTCCTACCTAACAGACCAGACACAGTCAGTCAAAATTGCTTATTCCGCATCCCCCCCCCACTCCATATTAATGCCGGCATACTCCAAAGCTCTGTCCTTGGCCTCCTACTATTCTCCTTATTCCTTAATGACCTCCTGACAGTGTGCACCTCCTCCATATGTATGTTAATGATACTGTCCTTTTCTACTCTGGCCAATGACCAACTGATGTGGCTTCCACACTTCAGCATGACTTTGAGAAAGTTCAGCAATGGCTAAGCTCCTATCAGCTTTTCCTTAACACCAAGAAAACAGTCTTCATGACCTTCGGCACTAGGCAGATACTCTCTAGGCTAACTAAATTGCCTTCCTTCCACACCCTTGATGGCTCTACTCTGGAGGATGCCTCCTTCTTTAGGTATCTTGGGGTTTGGCCAGACCAGCACCTAAATTTCACTGGACACATAGACTCCATCCTAAAAAAGCTGTGCCCCAAATTAGATGCCATTTACAGGAACCGAAGCTGCATACTTCTACAGGTCAGGTGGATAATTGTCCAGAAAATGATCCTACCCATCATTGACTACTGTGACGTAGTATACAGTGCTGTACCAAAGTCATCCTTAACCAGATTGGACACCTTTTTCAATGCTTTCTGTCATTTCACCCTGGATGTCCCTTCCTTTACCCACCACTGTGATCTATATTGCTCTCTAGCTTTTCTTTCACTGGAAAACTGCAGTCTAGCCCGCTGCATAAAAGTTGCCTATAAATTCTGGTTTGATACACTTCCCCCTTACATTGCCTCCTCACTGTTCTCCTGTCCCACTGTCCCTTTCTCCCTCAGATCCAGTGACTCTCGCACCCTAGCTATACCATGGCACACCACCTCTATAGGCCAATCATTGTCCTCCTATAGGTTACCTAAGCTCTGGAAATCAATGCCTCATCAAATCAGGCACTCCTCCTCCACATGGTCCATTTTGACCTCCCTCCTCAACTTCTTCTCTGCATCTTGAAGCTGCTCTTAATTGCCCTGCTGGCTCCATGCTTCTCCTAATTCCTCTCTGGCTTCCTCATCCCCTTTACCAGCCTAGCACTTAACGTGAAGAGAAACCAATGTACTTCATTGCACTTCCTTGTCCACATTGTCTGTATTAAGTTTGCAGTGCTGTTGATTTGCTCCTCTGGCATCAAATCCCAATGTATATCCAATGCTACTAGCTGATGTATTGTTTTTTCTTTACTCTGCTGCTTCTTTGTTTTATATTGCCTTTAGAAATGTGTTGTTGATTATTGTATATATACTTTTCTATAATACTGCATGGAAATGTGCTTTTGATTGCTGTACTCCCATGTTCCCCTTCCCCCAGGACGCTCCATGAGATGAACAATTTTATATTGTTCAGTGTGCCTTTCCTGGTGAAACTTTTCAATAAATAAATACATTGGGCTGGATATTCAAAAGGGTTGCACCATGCACAATAGGGTTGCGCCTGCGAAAGTCCGAAATTGCACCATTCTGCGATATTCAGCAGGAGGCAGTTGCGCCCCCCAAGTCATGCTGAGCAACAGCGCAAAGCTAATGAAGGCATGCTCAACTGGAGGGGGAGGAACCATGCATAAACTGCACAGCCTGATATTCAGCCGGGCTGTGCAGAGTTGTGCAGGCGCAACCCCCTACCTGTGCCTGCACAACTTTGAGACAAAAAAAAAGGGTCAAGTCGAGGGCCACCCACAGGTGAGCTGCCACATTGCAGGGCACAACACAGCAGCTGCCACCTGTGGGTGGCCCTCCACTTGTTCCCTGTGCCCCCCCTGCAGCCTGATCACAGGAAGATCACTCCCCCACTGGCCCAATCATGGGCATAACAGTAATGACCCCCGACTGGCCCGATCCATAGGCATAACAGTAATGAACCCCCCCGACTGGCCCAGTGCGGGCATAACAATGTGAACCCCCAACTGGCCTGATGTGGGCATAGCAATGTTAACCCCCGACTGGCCCGATCACGGGCATAAGGTCAAACCCCTCAAAGACCAATATCCCTGGTGGTCCAGTGGACCACGAAGCCGATCGTGGGCATAAGGTCAAACCCCCAAGTCAATTTACTGGTGATCTAGTGGCCCCACCCCACCACCACGGAGCCCCACCACCTGCTCCCCGTCAGCCAGCGGGCGGCAGCACCCACACCTGCCGCCCACCACCCACTGACTGACAGCTCGATAGGGGCTGCACGCCCATTGGTTCAGAGCAAGATCCAATGGGCATGCAGGCCCATACTATATAAGGCAGTCCAGATTTGTGAATGAATTCATTCATTCACATATCTGACTGCCTTATGTGATGTAGACTTCACACCCATTGGCTCTTGCTCTGAACCACGGGGTGCAGCCCTATCGAGCTGTCAGTCAGCGAGGCGGGCGGGGTGGCAGGTGGTGGGTCACCGCCCGCTGGCTGACGGGAGAGGAAGTGGGGTGGCAGGGCTCTGGGGTGGGTGGGGAATCACCAGATCACCAGGGAAATTGGACTGGGGGACTTGACCTTATGCCCGCTGGGGCTTCACGGTCCACTGGACCACCAGGGATATTGGTCTTTGGGGGAGGTTTGACCTTATGCCCATGATTGGGCTTCATGGTCCACTGGACCACAAGGGATATTGGTCTTTGGGGGGGGTTTGACCTTATGCCCACGATCGGGCCAGTCGGTGGGGTTAATACTGTTATGCCCACGATCGGGCCAGTCAGGGGGGTTAATACTGTTATGCCTGTGATCGGGCCAGTTGGGGGGGTTCATTACTGTTATGCTCGTGATTGGGCCAGTCCGGGGGGGAATTTATTTCACGCCTGCGATCGGGCTGCTGGGGCGTCGGTCCCCGACAGCTGCTGCCTGGCAGGGCGCCAGGCGCAAGTTGTCGGGGATTGGCGCACCTGCATGCTAATGGAATGCAAACGGGGCCATAAGTAGATGCAAATGGCCCCCCCTGAGCCTTGCATAACTTATGGCCCCATTTGCATGTCACCTTTTGAATATCGGAAATTTGCACATGGCGCAATGGAACTTGCGCCACCGCATCTGAATGCTCCACTCTGACCACTTGCGGTGGCACAAGTTCCACTGCACCATGCACAGTGGCTGTGGCTGGGGGGCAATATTCAAAGGAGTTGCTCAATAGTGCAACTCCGTTGAATATCGCCCCGGTGACATCCCTGCACAACTTTTTTGAGCAGCACAAGGGCTTGCGCCACAGAATGGCGCACTTTGAATATCCAGCCCCTTGTGTATCCCAGGGTAAAATATTTAGTGATTGGGTTTCTGAATGTTAAAAGAAGGGTACATTATGAATTAACTTTTTTTTAAATTATTTGAGATTTCAAATAACCTAAAAATCGAAATGTTTACTGCAGACCTGTTCACACTATAGAATTGTTTTTGAAAACTGTTTTCAAAACCAATTCAATTAAACTGGTTTGGTGTATCAACACTGTGTAGTAATCATTCTTGATAAAGGTTTAGTGTATTTACACTACTGGTGATAAACCTGTTCCCCCTGTAACCATTTCATATTAATTCCAAGAAACAGAACAGTGGCTGCCTGTTCACACTGCAGCTAGAACTGTGTTAGTTAAACTATACAGTTTAAACCATTTTTACTCCCATCCAGACATGTAAGCAAAACCATGCTTGCTCTAAAATGATAAAACTGTTTTAAGTCTAGTAGGATTTAAAACTTTTTCTTAAAATATTTTGAATGACTTGTAGTCTGAATGCAAACAGCACTAAGTGGATTCAAAAAGTTTTAAGGCACTTAACATGTTTTAAGATCCACAGTGTTGTCAGGAATCAAAAATATTCACTGAACTGATTTCATGAATTATTCATGGACATTCATAGTTGGCTAGTGGTAATTTTGACTGGGCACACCTAAAATAAGCAAAAATAATGGCAGAGTATATTCACCAAACATGATATTGCAATATCATTTCTTGACCTTTCCCATACTAAAATAAATGACATTCAATTGGTGAAACAGTATCCTTAATACAAATAGTAACACAGCCTCTGTCATTCTGTGGATTGATTCTACTGCTACTTCACAGAAAGTTGCCTTTTGATTATGTATTTTTTTATTTACACTTTCTTTTACTATGTGTTCTCCCTACCATATATAGTACTTTTATTTTTATTGCACTGTTACTGGAAACAGGCATGGAACAAGAGGACAGGAGAAGAGCAGACATGATCCCTCTACATAAGAGTGACAGCAGAGAGCAGGCTAGCAACTATAGGCCAGTCAGTATCACTTCAGTTCTGGGGAGATTAATGGAAATGCTGCTTAAGGAAAGGCTGGCAAATTATTTTGAATCAAATGGGCTGGAAGATCACAGGCAGCATGGATTCATGGGTGGGGGGGGCATACCAGATGAATCTGTTGGATTTCTTTGACTAGCTGACCAGAGAAATGGACTAGGTGAGGGTAGTGGATGTGTTCTTTCTAGACTTTAGCAAAGCCTGTGACACTGTGCTGCAGAGAAGACTGATAAAGAAATTTAGCAGGCTAGGGGTGGGATCTAAAGTGGTGAACTGGCTTAGAAAATGGTTAACGGATAGGCGACCATGTGTTGTGGTTAATGGCACTCATTCTAATTATAGGAGAGTGATCAGTAGGGTGCTGCAGGACTCAGTACTGGGACTGATCCTCTTCAATGTCTTTATAAGAGACATTGCAGAAAAACTGAATGAGAAGGTATACCAAAACCTGTAACAGGGTGGGCACTCAGGAGGAGGCAGAGAGAATGTGCAGGGATCTTAAGAAACTCAGGGAGTGGTCAACAGCATAATGGGGATCAATGCCAAAATGTGCGTAATCATGCATTTAGGGCATAGGGACCCAATCACAAAGTATAGGATAGGGGGAGGTACTAGCAGTCACCAGACTGGAAAGGGATCTTGGGGTTTTCATAACTATTGAAATCAAAGTGGCAGGATGGTGTGACAAAGCAATAGGTGGGGCTAGTTGGACGCTGGGGTACATAGATACAGCAGGAGGAGGGGGTGGTGTTGCCACTGTATCACTTGGGAATGTCACCCAACCTGGACTACTGTGTCCACTTCTGGACACTTCACCTCAGAATGGACAAAGACTGGGTTAAGGCAGTCCAGAGGAGGAAAACTAAAATGGTGCAGGGGCTGCATGAGAAGCCATATGAGGAGAGACTGAGGGACCTCACCATGTACACCCTAGAAAAGAGGGGACATGCTAGAGTCCTGCAAAATCTTGTTGGAAAAGTCAACCTGGCATGCACCACCAAGACCTGGCTGGATGAAAATGCCAGTCCAATTTTGGAGGCAGTGATTCCTGCTGGGTTCTTGATGATACACTACTTGGGATTGGACCACAGGAGAGGGGGTGTAGCTATTTGTTTTAGAATGGAATTGGGCCTTACAGAGAATCCAGTTGAGGGTCCCAGATCATTTGAGTGTACTACGGCTGCAGGTGTGGGGTGCAGGACCATCTCATCTACCATCCACCCGGGGGTGAGAAAGAGTTCCTGTAAGAAGTCGTGGACTTCATCGCTGACATGGAGTTGGAGTTGCCCAGGTTGATGGTGCTGGGTGATTTCAATGCCTGGATCGATGATGAACTCTTGCAGTTTGGTCAGGACTTCTTTCAACTTATGAATATGTTGGGCTTCACACAGGTTATTGCTTCTGCAACTCATATTCATGGTCACTCACTTGATCTGGTTTTCCTCCTGGGCATAGTACAGAGACTGCTCTGGTTTGGGTGCTCAATGATCTCCTGATTGCTAGAGATCGGAAGTGCCATTCAGTCTTGGTTCTTCCTGATCTCTCTTCAGCCTTTGACACCGTGGACCATGGGGGGCTGCTTTAGTGCCTGAGGGGCACATGCGGTCTGTCAGGTGCAGTCCTCAGTTGGTTTAGATATTTTCTCACTGGCAGAACTCGGAGAGTGGTGTCAGGGATGTATTCCTCAGCTTCATTTTCTATGCCATGTGGGGTTTCTTAGGGCTCTGTGCTGCCATTGGGAGACACTGAAGGAGGTACGGTCTGCGGTTTCCATGTTATACGGATGATACCCAGCTCTACCTGTCTTTCGCCCCCGACCAGGATAGTGCAGTCTTTGTCTTTAATAGCTGCCTCATAGAGCTCCAGGCCCAGATGCAGGCCTGTTGGTTAAGATTGAACCCAAAATAGACTGAGGAGCTGGTGGTGGATCCAGATCATGGGATAAAGAGGGCAGGAACACGGCCTGCCTCCAGGCTTTGGCTCAGGGGTAGTCAGCTTGTGCCCTCTGTTCAGGTGCGGAATCTGGGCGTGTTATTTGATGAAGGGCTGATACTTTGTATGCAGGTGTCGGCTAGAGTCAAGTCCTCTTTTTACTATCTGAGGAACATTGCCCAGATTAAGCACCTTGTTCCATCTCACGACCTTCCAATGTTGATTGGTGCCTTTGTGACCTCTCACCTTGACTACTGTGACTCCCTATACCTAAGGCTTCTGAATGTGGATATCCGCTGCTTGCAGCTAGTGTAGAATGCAGTGGACAGTATACTGGCAGGGGTTTCCCATGCTAGTCATATTTAGTAGTGGGTGAAGTGGCCAAAATTCACTGCGTGAAGTGATTTGCGGAGTAATGTAGAATCTGCAAAGTACACCGCAATGTGAAGAAGAGTACTTCGCATTATAATGGGGAACACAAAGTCAATTAAAAACAATGACTTTGTGTTATTCTGCCTTCCCCAAACCATTTCTCCACTAGTTTTAAGGTGAAGTACATTGAAATCAATGTACTTTGCCTCACTTTGCCTTGTTTTTGAGCTCCAAAGGTGAATTTTGCAGTGCTTCATGGGATTGCAGGTCACATGGGCTCTAGATTGTTCTGCACAGCCTCAGTTCTGTGTAGTGTGTGTGTAGTGGAAGATGGAGACAGTTTCTTCTTAGAGCTCTGCGATTCAAATCCTCTAAAAGCTGTTAATAAAGCCTTTTTGAGCTATTTTTTTTGTGCTCAAAATTTAGTAAATCGATTGTAGGAACACCTCCTGTGCTCATATCATTGAATGTTTATTGTTTGTGTGTGGATTTTGAATGTTAATTTAGAACAGTCAGTCTGTGTACTGTGAAGTGTGCTTTGGGGGAGGGGCGTAGCTGTAGTGTAGGTAGATTAACTGGGAGAAAAAGGCAGTCTTTCTGTTTTGGTTATATTTTTCTTGTATAACTGTGTTAAAGTACACACAGTAATATTTTCAGTATTTCTTGACTTTTTTTGCTGATTGTTGCAGTGCAGCACTGTATAACTTCAGTTTGTTTAAAATATTTGGTTATATTACTAAAGGTTTTCAATTTGGTATGCATTACTTGTAGTGTGTGTGAGTATGTGTGCGATGTGTGCCATTAAATTAGACACCTTTTATTGTGCCACAGAGTAATTGTAGCAGTGTGAATCTGCTATCCACAGCACCTGAATACATTTTTTTATACTGCTTTGTGGTATCTTTACTGGTAGTGGACTGTTACTGCTCTGCACTCCCCCCCCCCCAACCTTCAAAAGGTATTCTTTTCTAGATTTGGATGTGTGACTTGTTAGGTATTGTTGTGCTTTTGTATCTGCATCTCTTAAGTATGCAACACAATCTTAATCTGTCTAATCATTTGTAGTACATCATTAATTCTGGTAGACTTTGCATTTCTTGAAACGCTCTCATTTCACTTAGTCAGCACTAGGGAATTTTCTTAACATAAGACAGTAGCATTTTGGGGATGCACATTAATTCTGGTGACTGTGTGTGACCACTGCACACATGACAAAGTGCACCATTAATTCTGGGAGACTTCACATTTCTTGTTACGCTTTCATTTCACTTTGTCAGCACTGGGGAACTTTCTGGACACAAGACAGTAGCATTTTGGGGATGCACATTAATTCTGGTGACTGTGTGTGACTACTGCATGCATGACATCTGAAAGCACCATTAATTTTGGGAGACTTTGCATTTCTTGTCCTCTCATTACACTTTGTCATCACTGGGGAGTTTTCTGGGTACAAGACAGTAGCATTTTGGTGATGCACATTAATTCTGGTTACTGTGTGTGTGAAGGGCTGCCAGTATTGTTGTCACCTTGCCTTACTTCACGTTAAGGTGGAATGACAACGCGAAGTAATAATCACAAGGTGAAGTGAGCCTTTGGCATTGGCCTCTTCACGTAGTAGAGTAACAACATGAAGTGCCCACTTTGAGGGCACTTCGCAGGCAGAATTTAAATCTGCTGCATCTCTAGTAATATTACTCCTGTGCTGCATGAACTGCTCTGGCTGCCTGTTCAGTGACAGATCACCGTTAAGGTTGGTTTACTGACCTATAAGGTCCTACACAGACTGGGTCCTGGCTACCTGCAAGATCTCCTAGTTCCTTACTGCCCTCTCTGACCCCTCTGTTCAGCCAACAAGGGATTGCTAGAGGTTCCCAGAGTCTGACTGAAAACCTCTGGTGCTAGATCATTTATGTATGCAGCTCCGACCCTGTGGAATTCTCTACCTCATGGGGTTAGAGAGTGCCTGACCCAGGAGAGCTTTAAGATGGCCTTAAAAATGTATTTGTTTACCTGTGCCTTCGGGGATTGTGCTTGAAGACCCTAATATTTTATTCTATTGATGTATTTCTCTGATATTTTATTGTCTTACTTATGTTTTATCCTTTTGTACAGCGCTTTGATATATACTGAATTGCGCTATATAAATAATTGTTATTATTATTATTAAGTACCTCATAGGGGTGGACAGAGTGCAGGATGGTGGAGTCTTTGAATTGAGAAAGAACAGCAGGACCAGGGGGCATGCAGTGAAGCTGGAGGAGGAAAGTTTAAGAGGGATGTGAGGAAGTACTATTTCACTGAAACGGTGGTAGACACAGGGAACAGACTGCCATCAGATGTGGAGAAGGCAAAAATCAGTGGGGGGCTTCAAGAATATGTGGGATAGACATAGGGAAATACTAGTCAATGGGCAGGGAAGGGAGAGGGTTGTCAGAGACCAGTTAGGCTCTGCGGAGAAAAATTAGGCAGGGAACATCTGTGCAGACTGGGTTGGCCAAGTGGTCATTAAATGCTGACAAATGATGTTTCTATGTTTTACTGTCACTTTATTCATTGTATTATTAAAAAGTCACTATTGTTTACCTCTATAGATTGTATGTGTTTTGCAATACACCCAGTCCTCCAAATGATACCTCAAAATGAGTTTCAGCTCAATGTGCCTCTCACAGTAACCACATTTTCAAATAATGAATAAAAAATCTTTAGCCACCACTAATAATCACTCACCTAAAACCACTGACCTATGCTGAATAATGTTGACAAATGTGTGAAGCTTAAACATGGCAAAAAAAGCTGAACTTGAAGTGATTATTCTAAGAGACAATCTGGATGTGGTAACTGTATCCGAAACATGGTGGGATGATCATAGCAATTGGAGCAAGGAAATAAGGGGTTAAAATTGATTTACTAACAATAGAAATAATAAAAGAGGGGGATGGGTCTGCATCTGTTTAAGCAATAACATCACCTGTCGCCAGATATTCCAATCCATGGACATGGGTAGCAGCATAGAAAGTGTCTGGATTCAAATCCAATTTAACAATAGTTCAAAGATCCTATTTGAAAAGTTTTACAAACCACTTAACTCAGATACAGAATATAACACCTCACTTATAAGGGAAATAAGTTGCTCCACAGAAGCAGGGAATACCATTATAGTCGGCGACTTTAATTTTCCAGGAATTAATTGGCTTAATCTATCTAGATCATTGAAACAGGACTGCAACTTCCTTACCCTATTAGCTAGCAAGGGCCTCCATCAAAGGGTCACCTCTCCAACCAGAGGGAATATCGTCCTGGATCTCATCCTTACCAGCATTGAAAATAACCTATCAGATATAAACATATTATGTCCACTAGGTGATACTGACCACAACACTATACAGTGTTGCTTAACATCCTGTAGAACCAAGTTATCTAGCACAGTTTATTAGTGATTTCAGTAAAGCAGACTTTATTAGTATGAGACAAGCTATTACATCTATTGAATGAAACCTGTGACATCTATCCTCTCTGTAGATGAAACCTGGATCCTTCTTTAAAGTACTATAGTGGAACTTGAAAACTCATGTGTACCTCAAAAAAAGAAATACAACAAAAGGGGTAGGGTTCCAATATGGCTCACCAGAGCAATTAAACAACAAATAACTTGAAAGAAAAAAGCCTAAAAAAAACAACCTCAAAAAGGACAACTGCGTAGTGGCTACAAGCCATTATAAGTTTGAATTACAAAAAGCTAAAACACATTATGACTGAAAAGAAGAGTAAAACTGAATGCAAAATTGTCCACACCAAGGGAAACAACAAAGCATTCTTCTCCTATGTTAATAGCCATAAAAATGAATGCAAACATTAGTGTGAACAGATCATTAATTGAGGACAATACAACTGCTGCAAATATTTCAATGATTTCTTTTGTTTGGTGTTCAATGAAGGGGTCCAACTTTCTGCACAACTATATACCACTGACAACAGCAATGCCTACTTTACTAGAGGGGAAACTGAGTCTTCCATTTGAAAACTCAAGTTAAATACCTCTCCTGAACTGACAAAAGCCACTCAAGGCTTCTTTTAGAAATGTCCTCAGCATTATGAGTCCCACCATCAATCCTTTCCAACAGGTCTTTGGAAACAGGTGAGGTGCCATCTGACTGGAGAATGGCAAAAGTCATTCCAGTACATAAGAAGGGAAATAAAGGGGTTTTAAACAACTATAGGCCTATCAGCTTAACATCCCTCTGCTGTAAAATTAAGCAAAGACGCATGAAAGATAGAACTGAGACAGAGGTATGGTCCAAAGGGTTGAGTGTTCAGCACCAACATGCAATTAGCTTAGGTCACTCTTGCACAACCAATTTAGTTACCTTCTACAGTGCTGTTAGTTCTAGTCTGGACAATAACATCCCGGTTGACGTTATAATGCTAGACTTTGACAAAGCGTTTGGTACAGTCCCACACAGTGAACTTTTAGCTAAACTTATGAAGATGAGCTTTAACCTCTACCTAGTTACCTAGTTAGGGGGATTAAAAACAGGTTGGAAAACAGATCACAACAAGTACAGGTAAATGGATATATATCAAAGTGTGGCATGGTCAGTAGCGGGGTATCGCAAGGATTGGTTCTTGGACCGATCATATTCAGCCTGTTTATTTTAGATATAAACATCAACATCAGCAACTCTCTTTCTAAGTTCGCCAATGACACTAAATTGGGGGGGGGGTGGATTAATTTCAGAAGTATTTGACAATGGTGCACAAAATAAAAATCATTGAAACATGGACTAATACAAATAAAATGAAATTGAATTATGATAAGTGTGGAGTTCACCATTGTGGTATAAAGAAGCCATCATCTACATACTATTAATGATAAGATTCTGAATTCAGTTGACAAAGAACAAGATCTAGGAATAACAGTTAACAAAAGCCTAATGGCATCAGATCACTGCATAAAGGTCACTTAGACAGCTAACAGAATTGTGTACTGTGTCAAACGTACTTTTGTTAATGGAAATGAGCACAGCATTATTTGTTTGTTCAGGACTTATATCTGTTCCCCATCCAGGTTGCTGTTCCCCTTTTTGGAATCCACATCTAAAACAAGGTATAGAACTAGTGGAAAGGGTTCAGTGCAGAACTACAAAACTCATTCTGAATCTTAAACATCTTAATTATCCAGGCAAGGTAAGGCACATTTTATTTCTATGGTGCCCAATCCCGGAGGCTCTGGGCGCCTCACATAGGAAACAGGTTACGTAAAAACACTACTGAATTCTATAAAAACCATATATACATACATACAAATTTAAAACAGTAGTCCAGAAAGACTTCACACTACAGGTCTGGTGAGGGATGGATTAATAAAGTAATGGGGCTGCTGGGCTATATGAAATAGTGGACCCCCTGTGACATCATTAATAGGCCGGAGCTTCAAGGGCCACCTAGTCCCCTGAAAGCTGAATGGTTTTTAATGCCTAAAATGCATTTGGAGGGATTTCCAGGCACTCTGAATGCCCTGTCTTGTGATGGGAAAAGAAAGTTAGAATGTCTGAAATTGCATGATTACAGTACTTTAACACTGAGTGTCCATGGATGAACCATAATAGATGACATTGATTATGGTCCATCCATGGACACTCAGTGAAAATGTACTGTAATAATACAATATTCAATGGCAAGTTAGAGATGGAGTACAACTTAGGAGCATGCACACAGAAGACCTTTTTAGACCTGAAAGGGGGGGAAACTATTTAACCAGGAAAGGCACACTAAGCCTAGCTGGGATGAGAAATTCAGTATTAAGCTTGGTGTGAAGCAATGGTTGACTATAATAGGCAAGACAACAGCGTCAACTTACCAGACTGTATAGAAGCACTACTGGTACTGAATCACAGGGCACAATTTACAAATATGTCACAGACAGTCACAGCCTGTAGTATATTTGTAAGTTGTGCCCTGGAACTCAGGAGCAGTAATAAAGCTGAACGTGAAAGATCAACTTTGTCAATCTGTAATCTGGTTCTTTTAAGTTAAACTGCATGACCAAGACCATGAGCATGACATCTTTGCCTGAAGCAATGAAAAAAACACATATGCCTTGATAAGGTGAACTGCACTCAATAAACAAAACTATTATTATTATTATTACACAACAGAATCCAACCTCCTTTGTCAAACTATTTTAATGAAGAATATTTTCAACATTGGTGTATATACAAATGGCTATACATCGCTGCCATAAAACCGTTATGTCAGTCTTTTACAAGCTTGACCTGCCAATGAACCTGGCGTTACCGTCAGGATTTATAGTGCCACCCAACTGACAATCTGAAGGAGATCAAGATTAGAAAGTAAAACCAACATTACTCAAAAGTTCTTTGCATTCATGAAAAATATCTTTTTTTTTTTTTGGTTGTTTAACCAGGACTAGCACACTAAGCTGAAAGTTTTTTTTACAGGTGCGACCTGGAAGCACAGAGAAGTTAAATGACTTGCTCAGGGTCACACAGTCTGCAAGTGGAAGCTGTTTCAAACCCAGGTCTTCTCTGCTAGATGTCACCAGATTTACAGCTCAGAGCCTTAAACAACTGCGCTATACTGCCTCCCTTCTAGACAAGATAGGAAACAATCACCAAATATGGAAAAATTACAGACAATGAAATCTTACCTTTTAAAAGGTTGGCTTCTTCTGGGCTCTAAGGGAGGAAAAAATCACAGATGAGGTCATCAATATAGAAACATAGAAGCTGACTGCAGATAAGGACTGCAAGGCCCATCTAGTCTACCCATTTTTTCTTCTTTATGAATGTGCCATAGGCCTTTACTCCGTCAATGGCCTATTTATTCATACTCATCTGAATTGCTCCCTTATGTCTATCTCATGCCTGTCTGAAGCCCTGCATTGTATTCATATCCACCAATTCCTGAGGTGGGTTATTCTATGCATCCACCACCCTTTCTGTGAAAAAAAACTTCCTCACATTACCCCTTAATCGGCCTCCCTCTAATCTCATGCTGTGTCCTCTTGTCCTGTTATTTTTCTTATATTGAAACATGTTAGACTCTTTCACCGTCTTAATGCCTTTAAGATGTTTGAATGTTTGGATCATATCACCTCTCTCCCTCCTTTGCTCTAGGGTATACATACTGAGTTCAGTTAATCTGCCCTCATATGTTTTCTGATGCAGTCCCTGCACCATTTTGGTTGCCTTTCTCTGGACTGCCTCCATTTTGTTAATGTCTTTGTGCAGGAGCGGCCTCCAGTATTGCACGCAGTACTCCAGATGGGGCCTAACCAGTGTCTTGTAAAGAGGGATTATTACCTCCCTCTTACGACTTGTGATACCCCTACTAATATACCCCAACATCCATCTAGCCTTACTTACTGCTTTAGTGATCTGCTTGGATGATTTCAGATCATCTGTGGTGATGATACCCAAGTCTCTCTCTTCCCTTGTGATTGCCAGCAACTCCCCTCCCAACCTATAGGTAGCTTCAGGGTTTCTCTTCCCGATGTGCATGATCTTGCACTTCTTTACATTAAACCCCGATTGCCACGCTTCTGACCATTTTGACAGTTTTTCCAGATCTCTTCTCATTCTGCCTACCCCATCTGGATCATCTACTCTGTTGCAGATCTTGGTGTCATCTGCAAACAGGTAAACCTTACCCTCCAGTCCATCTGCAATGTCACTGATGAAGATATTGAAGAAGACTGGTCACAGGACTGATCGCTGAGCTATCCACTTGTGACTTGCATCTCTTCTGACTGTATACCATTTATCACCACTCTCTGTTTTCTGCCCACCAACCAGTTTTCCACCCAGTTGACCACCTTCGGACCCACCCCGAGCCTACCCGTCTTATTAATCAATCTTCTATGTGGAACTGTATTGAAAGCTCCATTTCTCATACTAGCTGTGATTCGACCACCCTGAGAGACAAGGCATTCAGATAACACTGATGCATTGTTGATCTCAACTCATTTTTTATCCTTGCCATCTTTAAAAGTGTGCATTCTCCTTCACAGATTGTCACGGGTAGTGTCAGGAAAATTCTAAAGGCAATGTCCACATTAGGGAACATTGACTGAAGGCCATTGTGCCTTAAATCGTGTAACAATTTGGCTGAAGACTTATGTGGCTCATCTTGTACTAATAATTTAAACTGTAGGAGCTCATCAGGAATTGTCTGATTATCCAAGTCCTGGGGTAAACTGTAGCAAGGTCAGTAGCAAGCTTGCGAATGTCAATGATGTCCAATGAGCTTAGTTGAAACAGAACTCCAAAGTGGTCACACAGCATCTTAAAGGCATTCAGTCAATGATGAAGACAAGCTGACAATTTGTCTATTATGACATGGAATGTCTCAATATAAAATCCTTTGCTTCCTTCAAGTAAGCTGTCAGGCTCTCCGGATTCATCTGCAAATTGTTTTCTCTTTCAAATACGGCAGAGCTCACTTTGATATTTTTGTGAAACAACCTTGCATGTCTTCTTAGCAGCATTTTTAAAATTCTCAAATTGATCTCACAGGACAACCACAAATGATACCAATGAATGCAATAAGTGAACTGCTGTATTGAGATCCATGTCCATTTTCTGTAACTGCATGCTGGTAATTTTTAAGCACTGAAGCACAGTGTCTCAAAACTGAGCCATGAAGGCTGTTTACAACTGCTAAATTTTGCTCTGAAGGGAAGCCACTTCTCATTGGGTCACAGCTAGCTGGTTCATATCTTCTGACATGTTTTGTAGGGCTTGCCAAGTTCTTTCATAGTTCTGACACAAAGCTTTTGTAGAATCATCACAGCTACTCCATCTCATGTCAGAGAGACTTTTGAGTGCCAAAAATCTCTGGTTTTCATCAGAGCTGCAGACAATTTGCTTCCAGCGATATGTTGAGGCTGAGCAGAAAGCATTTAGTGACTGCAGAAACCCAAAGAAATTAATTACATGGGTGCAGCTATTGTTTCTGTTGACTCCCACTAAGTACAATGAATGTGCAGTACAGGGAACATAGTGCATAAGTGGGTTTACTCACATTAGATGTGCCTGCAGTCCATTGTATCATCCCAACATATTGCTGGCATTATCATATGAGTGTCCGTGGCAGTTAGGGATGTCCAAACCCAAGTTATTTATCATAGCAAGCACAGTGTCAGCCAGACTTGCACCCATATGGTTCTCCAGTGACTTAAATCCACTGAATCATTCCACAATGTGTCTATCTGAATTAACAAATGAGAATATGAAAGTCAACTGATCCACATGTGACAGATCTTGTGCTGGATCGACAATCATTGAAAAATACTTGGCTTGTTGCAGTTCTCTGGCTATTGAGTTTTTAACTTTTTGCCCCACCAAATCAATGAATTTGTCACAAATCGATGATGACAGATAGGAGCTATTACCTCTACCCTTGTGTCCAACCTTAGCCATATGATCAGCCAAAAATGGATCAAACTGAGCGATCAGCTCCAAAATGTCCAAACAGTTTACATTATGTGGTGACCCTAACAGCTCATCTTTATCATGGAATGCAAGTCTACACTTACTTAAAAACTTGATAACTGCCATAACACATTTAAGAACATCTGTCCAGTAATAGCACTCTGATGGAAACTGCTGAGCTAGATGTGCATCTACTGTATATGTTACCTTTTCACACCCTATCCATGCTAGCATACAGTTTTGGTGTTCCAGGCTTTTTTCATATTCAGAAATGCGCTCGGGGTGTTTCCAGTTGCTGAACCCTTCAGTAAAGGCATGTGATCTTGTTGATAAAAGTTTGCAGGCAAAGCAGTAAATATTTCCAGCAGATGGCGAGTAAATAAGCCATTCCCACATAACCACTTCATCATTTTGCAGCCGACATGAAAACAGATCTCTGGATAGCATCCAAGTCTTCCTAGCAATCGCCTGAGCAGTAGTAGAGAAATGTGGTATGTTTTCTTCTGACAAGCAGCTGAACCCTTAGCAATCCAAAAACTCCTGAAACTATTATAAATCTTACTCCAGAATGCAGGATCACTGGTAAATCAATGCAGGATCACTGGTAAATCAATCTGCTTCAATAATATATTTCTTGTCTTCACTCAAGCCCAACCCCGAGTTATGTTCCTCTTTCTGAGGGTCATCTGTAGACAGTGCCACCACCCTGTCCACATCTTGTATATCTGGACTACTAGTAGGCATGTTAACTTCTACAATACTGGTTGTGTTACTGGTATATCTGACACCTCAGTTTCAAGAGTAAGCTCTTTAGATTGGCTCCCATTGACACTAGAGGGATGGCCGCTCACCTTCCCTTCTATACCACACCAACACCTGTCTATCCCTCTTAGCCTTACCATTCTGCAAAAAAAAAAAAGAAAAATGTTCTTCGCCGCTATGGAAGAGCAAACTCAGCTACAGGCTACTAAAAGCCTACCTGCTTCGACTCATCCTTATGCTTCTACTAATACCAGGCAATGTGCACCCTAACCCTGGCCCAGGCAGACAGACCATGCCAAGCACTGCAAAAAAGCTTGGAACTATAATGTTGGCCTCTATCAGTATCTATAGCTTGGTCAAAAAGATTGATGACCTTCAAGTCTGGATCACAGAGCACAGCCCAGACATCTTCTCCATTGTTGAGACCTGGCTCTTGACGAAAATACCTGATACTGCAGTCTTGATACCCGGATACTCCCTATTCAGGCATGCCAGGATCACTAAAAGAGGGTGTGGCTCTGCCATCTACTTCAAGGACACAATTAGGGGGTATGCCCAACACATACCTAACCTAGGCTGTGCCACACAGATTTTCCCCATAAAAGTTCTACTTGGGGCACACAACAAGGCACTAACAATCCTCCCTGTATATATCCTGCCAGAACAGCTATCCACTGAATCTGATGAGGTCATGGAGCACATAAGAAGTCTGCACCTCAGTTCTGAAACTATTGTCCTGGGGGATTTCAATGTTAATTGGCTCTCGCCTAGTGTTGGTTCCTTTAAAGATGCGATCTCTGCACTCGATCATATACAACTTATTGACTCACCTACTAGAACTAATTATAATGTGGGAACAAACACCCTGCTGCACTGGGTCCTTACCAATCACCCTGAGTGTTTCTTAATGTCACTGTGCTCCCTGACTCAATAAAAGTGACCACTCACCTATCACCTGTAACTGGACTAACAAATTTAACAAACCTCCTTCATTGACAGTATTCAGCAGAGTGATAAAAAGGGGACACCTAGCGCTCCTCAAACAATGACTTCATAACCTTGACTGGGGCTTACTTGATTCTTTGACGGATGTAAATATAGCACTGGAGCACTTCATCACACAATTCAATGAGGCATGTGATATCCATGCACCTTTAAAAAAGGCCAAGATCAAGGGGATCAACAATCCTTAGATAACACCTGATCTTATCTATCACATGAAAATCAGGGACCATTTATGGCACAGAGCAAAGCTACTTTAAGCAAGCGGATCTGCAGGAATCGGAAGATCAAGAAATGACTGCACCTGAGCTATCCGCTCTGCTAAAAACAACCACTTTAGGGAGGCACTAAACAACTCCTGAGGTCACAGTAAGAATTCTTGGAGTAACTTAAAGGATGTCACTGGGAAAGTCTATAAGGCTTTGCCTAATATGCTTAACATTAATGGTGTTCGTACTCTAGACTCAGTGGCTATTGCTGATATGTTTAATAAAGCATTTACTGATCTGAGTAGTGTCCTTCCACACAACTTCTTTGAGGAATCCACATTCATCAGTGACCGAGGTTTAAAACATCTACACACGCCCCCCCCCTCCATTCTATTTCAAAGTAGTCCCTCTACATTTAGCTAGAAAGTATCTTCACAAGGTACTCAGGAAATCAAGGAAAAGTGGGGACTCCCTTGACCTCAAGCTAGTCTCCCTCACTCCTGAAGAGATTTTGGTGTTCCATACAAGACTACTGAACTTATCCTTATGGCTGGCTCAATTTCCCCAAGTTTGGAAGTCAGATATGGTAACACCGGTGCACAAAAGTGGTGACTGGGCACTATATTCCAACTATAGGCCAATCTTTATCCTTCCCCCTTTGTCCAAAGCGCTGGAGCCTATTGTTGTGGATCAGCCGGTGGAATATCTTGACAAATACAGGCTCCAATGCCCATAACAACATGGATTTCAAAATGGGCATAGCACCACCATGCATTGCTGGAATTCACCAGTCTCATACATAACGAACTTGACCAGAGTAGCCTTGTCGGCACAGCCTTTATTGATTTAACAAAGGCTTTCGATACTTTAATTCACTCACTATTAATACAACAGCTGTCATCTATTGTCCTAGCTAATGAAACTATGAACTGGTTCAAAAGCTACTTGACTGATCGATCCCAGCAGGTGAAGCTTGCCAATGTCACGTCTGAACGTCAGCCTGTCCACTGTGGGGTACCACAGGGATTAATACTGGGACCCCTTCTATTTAGCATTTTTCTCAATGACCTACTGTACCTCACTCCTGTAAACAACAGACCCTCCTTTACACAGATGATGCTGTCATCTACACTACCCATCATGACCCTCACCACCTTGAAAATCACCTGCAACTTGCTTCTGAGCAAGTCGAGGACTGGTTCAGAATACACAAACTGGTGCTGAACTACAAAAAAACAAAGGTAATGCTATTCAGCTGTATGAGGAGTAAGCACAGATCCTACCCTCTCATTATTAGGAACTGCTTGGGACTTCCACTTGAAAAAGATGACTATTTCAAATACTTGGAGGTAACTGTGGATTGCTCCCTATCCTACTCAAGGCACATCAAGAATGTGGCTAGATCTGTTAATATCACAATAGGGCTCCTACTTAGACAGAAGCATAGCTTGACACCTGAAGCCTTGAGAACTGCAATATATAGCTCAATAATCTCCATTATTGACTATGGTCTGGTCATTTACAACTCAGCCCCTGCTACTTCCCTCCATAGGATAGCAGTCGCACTCAACTAAATCAAGCAGGCTTCTCACCAGTCCCCCCCCCCACCTCATGCAGACCTGCGACCTTTATGTGCAATCTGTATGGCCACAACTGAACAATAGAATTTGCTATCAAACCCACCTGTTAGCCAAAAAAACGCTTCTTGGATTTGCACCTCCTGGAGTTGCAAACCTTCTAAACCCCTTCTCTGGCTTGCAGCACATGAGAAGCTCCATCGGTAAACTGCTCACAGTTCCAAGATGCAGAACAACCCAAGGAGAGAAATCACTTCAGCATCAAAACTGGACCCTTTCAAAAGCCTACTACATCAACATCTTCTACAGAACAGTAGCTGTGACTGTCCCTGATAACTTGCCTACTGTTTTCTTTGTTGCTGTCCTAGCACTCTCCTAATTACCATACTACCCTGACTTACCTACCCCTCTCTAAGTCACCTGTCTTCCTCTCACCCCCCTCCCTCCATCCGCACTTGCTCTCCCCGGCCCCCCATCTCCCTCACCAACACTGTGCTTCCTTTGTCTTTTTCTTGCTGTACCTGAGTCCCATTCTTATGTATGACAAAGCCACCCAAGGCTGCACCTGTCCTCCTTACTCACTAGGCTTTCACCAGCACAAGTTTTATACTTTTTATGTTTTATAATTTTATCTCTATTACTGTATTCAACTGTTTTTTAATGTTTAAGTTTTTTTATTTGTATAACTGTTTAGCTAGTAACTCTTGTATTTTTACCAAATGTACATTTTACCACCCTTTCTGATGCTGAACCTTTGTAAATGAGCTGTTTTCTGCTCAAAGGTATTGTCATCCAAGATTTTAAATAAATAAATAAATACATATAAATACCTCCTCGCAGCTGCACATTGTCAGACTCAGAAGCACTATTGGCTGGGCCGGGTTCATTGCCAACGCTGTCATCATTAAATAATTGTTGCTTCTCAGAGTTCTCCGGCTCCTTGAAGAATTAATTTATTTTTGGGATCTTCCCCAGCAAAGCCAGCCTCTTCATATCCCTTTGTGTTTTTCAGCTTTCTTTTAGCACACCCACTTAGATAATGATGGTTGCTAAAGGAATCCATATAATTTAATTTACTACAGCAATGACCAGTGGAGATATAGCAGTGTCAAGAGGTGGATGATGGAACTGCTGTTGTGCTCCTGTTGGCTCCTCACCTGCCCAAATTAACAACATCAACCTGACAATGACCAGTAGTAGTAGTAGTAGTCTACAGGACTGTTCTCTGTTGTCACTCATTTTATTGTCACTGTCACACACTGTAGAAGAATCTGATCATCTACTGAACAGAATAATCACAAGTCAAGAGGCACACTTCACACACACACACTCACGCACACGCACACGCACATAGATCTCTGGGCTGGCACCTGCTGCTGCCCACTGGCTGCTGGCAGTATAGTACAGCAAAAATACACACAAACAGTACCACCACCTTCAACAGATAACATAAGCTGCCTTCAAGCAAGGTTCAAGCTTCCCGCTCTCTGCCCTGCATGTGACCTTAACGTAACCCTGTTGAGTGTGTCAGCTGACTCAGGCTACCTCCTCTGCACTGCAGCCTGCTGTGCTGATGCAGTATGTATTAACTAAGTCTGTCTAATAAAAAAAACATTAAAAAAATGTTACCAAATCCACAAGAAATGGAACCAGTAACCCAGCCCTCCCTGCTGCTGCAAGACTTGCCAGGATCATGGCTATGGCTACTGAAGCCCACTGCTGCCCTGCTGCGACACTGTGTCAGGAGTGAGGTCAGAGTCCCACACAATAATACATCCACTCCCCCAGTGGTCTGGCTCTGAATCATCTCAAGCTAAAGACAAATTTGATTGCTGTGTGTATATCACTCACTGTGTGCATGCTGCTGGCTGCTGGCTGTCAGTGCTGTGGCTTACCTTACTCTTCATCTTGACCATTGACGTTAAAAGTATTTTTCTTTGACTTGACTTGCTTCTTTGACTGCTGCCAGCCTGCCCTGCCCATAGTGTGCCACCACCACTGCCAGACTGGCCAGGCCGGCCCCAACTCCCAAGCCCAACAACAAGCCCAACCAAGGGGACAGCCAAGAGAAAGCTTGCGCACTCATGCAAAGATGCAATAGAGATTCTGACTGATGTGCTGCTAGCAATATAATCCTTGGTCGGTTGGCAGTCACAGGGCACCAGTAAAACTTACGGTGGCGATATCCATACTGGTTGCAAGCTCTCTAGTGAGACCCACCCCCCCGTCTGTCTCATTAACACCTCCAGCTTGACCCGCTGGCCCCGCCGCGACCCAGCTGAACAACTGACTCAGTCAGTCAGTGTTGATGACTGCACAGCACAAAAGCATCCAATCACTCAGGGACCATTACTTAAAGGGGCTTCATCTCCTCCCTCCTCTGGCTCCTGGCGTTTCCAGTACCTGCTGCCTGGGCTGAGCCCTGAGCCCTAATTTTCCTAGGGCTGCTGGGCATGGGTCCCCAAGGCCCTTGCATTAATTCGGCCCTGGGTCTGGTAAGCCTAAAGAATAGGAGAAAAATCAATGACCTATTACAATTGTACAAGATCCCTCGGTGTCCCAATCTAAAATCACAGTGTGGTTTCCATTTCAATAATTGCATACCCAATTTAAGAAGTCATAATAGACAACTGTTAGTCCCTCCAGTCAACTCATGTAAAAAAGACAACTACTTCAACATCAGAGTTGCCAATGCCTGGAACAAGCTGCCAAAACAGGTAGTTGAGGCAGCTAACTTTAACATGTCCAAGACAGATAACTTTCTCACCTGGATCTCAGGCGAGGACTAATCAACCCACCAAGGTGTGGGAGACATTCCAGATGGGCATATGTCTGTGTATGTCTGAACCCAACTGAGTAAACCAAGTAAATAAATATCAATAAAAGTAGTATTGCAGTAATGCATGAATCGTATGTGCCATCATGTCCTCTCTTTCTGCCACATGCAGTGAATGTAGAAGTGAGCTGAAGTAGAAATGGATTTTGGTGGAACAGCCAAAAAACTTTCAATTTCCACTCCAGAAAAAGGGTGTTGATATTTTGGGGCACTTTAACACTTCAGCCAAATGCACTGTGGAAATGCTGTAACCCTCCCCAGGTGGTCAGAGTTAGTCCCATGGACCCCTCTGCCTCCATTAGGCATTTCACACACTCACCCTCCCCCCATTTTCATCGACACTTTTTAAAACAAACATCCCCTTCCTGACCCCTTAATCCATGATTTTCAGGAGCAATACTGGAAAACTGAGACTAGTTCAGTCATCCTCCTCCCATAGTATGCCAACTCACATTACTTCTTTACTTATTTAGACTTTATTTACCAGGTGGGTGCACTAGACAAACAATTGCTTATTTTCAGGCATTACCTAGAAGATAGCAACAATGGAAAAAGCACAGCAAGTGACAGCAGTGCACAACAATAGTCGTGTACAAAAAGTCACAAAATTTAAAACTGTCTAAATTGAATAGTCGGTGGGAATATGCTTAAGTTCTGAACGAGGTACATTCAACATGCCTAGTTTACAGCAATGAACAAGTGCAAAAAGCTTGCTCTAATGAGAAGCCTAAATCAAACATAATACAGGGAAGCCCAAAAACAAATTTATACCAACTAAAGGCAGAACCACACAGTGTTTCAAGCAGATAGGATCAGTAACCACTTTGGGAGGCCCAGCTAGAGTGACACTGCCTAATCTTAGCCACAATGAAGTTCCAAAGTCTGAGAGCAGTGTAGTATAAGGCAATCTTGCCTAATTTTTTTGTCTTTGGTGCTTACAGGAGATCAAGATCAGAGTACTTTAGGGGGTAGAGGTTCTACCAGGCAGGATAAGTGATGCAAGAGCAGGAGTGAATGCTTATTCACAATATTATAGATGACACCACCCAGGCTAAGGTTACATAGGACAGGTTGGGGGGGCATCCAAGATTAGTGTACAAGGTACAGTGGTGATTATGTTGTATAAATGCCATGGTAAAGTAACAGATCTTACTATTTGCCACATCCCATTTTTGCAGAATAGTTTTAGAAGCAGAAAAGAAAAGCTATTCCATAGAGACATTTGTGATTAAGATGCCTTAGTGTGTGGCAATGCAGGCCTTGGGGGTAAGACTGTGACTTACTTTGAATGAGAACCCTCATTTAGAATTAACTGCATTACAGGCAGAGGCCACATGAAGTGAGAAGTCCCATGAGGGGTCAAGTATGACACCCAGGTGGTTGAATGAAGAGACAGAGACCAAGGATGTTCCATTATCACAAACTGGTGGTGTTCAGGAGAAGGTTGTTAAAAATGAGTCCTTTCTGGACAGCTAGTAGACCAGACAGCAGATGTCTATTGATGTCAACACTGCTATGGGAGTCCATGAAAAAGATCAAGTCGGCATCATGGAGGATGGGTGTACTATGTGGGAGACATTAGTGAATGGAATTAATGTGGGGGGAGAAGAAGAGAGGCACAAGAATGGATCCTTGAGGGACCCCATCTGTGATAGGGGCTGGCTCTGACAAGGAGTATCCAAATTTAACACCCTCTCTTCTATTTGCCAGACAGCTTTTAAACATGGGGAGAGCTGTGGATAAAATGCCCAGGTCACAGCATTTCTCACAGAGCAGGGAATGGTCTACCAAATCAAATGCCTTGGTGAGATCAATGAATACCCCACCTTTTAGCTCACCTCTATCCATAGGAGTGGACATGTTTGTGGTGAGTGACAAGAGGGCATTGGCAGTGCTGTGCTTTCTTTGGAGACAATGCAATGCAGGAGAAAGGAGGTGATGGGTGGTGAGATAGTCAGAGAAGTGAGAAGAAACCGTCTTCTCAAGGCTATACTGTTTGCACAGCAACTTTATTTTGGCTCCACAATTAGTGCACTGCAACAAGGGCTACAGTGACAGGGGTGATCTTGATTTTAGATTAACCTTCACTCATGCTGTCCTTTGCACCCACACAATTTCTGCCCCCTCTGGGGCATGCCTGCCCTGGAGGAGGTTATCTTTAGTTTTGGGGGGCATGGGGAGCAAATCCCCCCCCAAGCATTGGGGGCTGTGGAGGGTGAAGCACCCCACAAAACAGAACTGTTTGCTAGGATGGTGTTTTGGTGCTATTTGTCATGGGAAGCCATAAAGCCTGGTGCCGTAATGCCAGGTGGCGTATTGCCTTTGCCCATATTGGCATCAACAAAATGACTGTGGCACCGATATGGATGAACCTTATCAAGAATCTTGCTTAACATAGGAAGTTTTGCAATGTGACTATAATTGCTAATATTTTTATGACTGTATTACCCTTTTTTGATGTGACAGGTACAATGTGCAGCATCTTCCATATGTCTAGCACAGTGCGGGAAGTAATGGAGAAGTTAAAGATTCTTGTGATTAGTGCAGTAAGTTCAAAGGCAGCAACCCTGAGTAATTTGTGTTCAACCCCATCAGAACTGGCAGATTTGGGTTTAGGAATTTACATTAGATGTTTACTCACATCAAAAATCTTCATGGCTTTGAAGCAGAAAGGGAGGTAATGCTGCTGGCTACTGGCAGAGGTAGAGAGGGAGGTCACATTTTTGGGGACAAGGAAGGACCCAATATAGATTACAAGATCCATGAAGCATTGGTTAAAGGTGTTCACTATTTTTGCAGGATTATTGGAGTTGACTTAATTAATTTCTGAGTCCATGGGCATGAATTTATCAGTTTGTCCAAGGGTTTGTTTTACACATCTCCAGAACTGATGTAGCTTCCCAGGGGTGCAGTCAAATAGCAATTTAAAGTGCTATCTTTAATTGCATCAAAAGGTCCCTTTACACTCATTTCTGAGTGTTTTATATGTTGCCTAGTCTGAAACAGCCTTGAAGGCTTTAAAGGAGGACCAACAATAATACCTTGTCTAAATTAAAGCAATAAAATTTAGTCCAGCCATTTTGTGACCAGGTCACATACTTTCAGTGTGACTCGTTCATTCAGTCATTGATTTTTAAGTAGTATACAACCTGGAGGGAAGTGGAAACTTCAAGGAAAAATGTAGTTCAATGGCAATTAAGTCCTTTTTCACCGCAGTATTTTGTAACATGTCATTTACTGCAAGTTACTGTGCTGCACTGTGGCTAGCTCCACTTTACCTGAGTTTTGCCAGAGAATCAAAAAACATTATTTACAGTTATCTGCAAGAGCTTCTTTGCCCCTACTACCCCCTCTGCGCACTCCACTCCACCGACCTGGGATTGCTAGAGATTCCCAGGGTTCATTTGAAGACCTCTGGGGCCCAAGCATTTGAATTCATGGCCCCTACCCTGTGGCATTCTCTACCTTGTCAGATGATAGAGTGCCTGACGGTGGGGAGTTTTAAATCTGTGTTGAAAACTCATCTGTTTCATCTTGCTTTCTTTGATGTTGTGTGAGGTCAGTACTCAATAGTGATGAATGGAGTTTTTAGTTGTGATTTTATGATTTTATTATTTATCGTACTAGTGCTATGGTCCTTTACGGTGAATAGCACTATTTATATATAAAGTTGTTTATACTTATTCTGATTATTTTTTTATTTTTTTATGTTAAGTGTCAGCTTATTCAGTACAAAGAAGGACTGAACATTGTTTAATCCTTGTTGGAGAGAAGTTTGGACTGCTGATATATTCATCCAGTGGGTACAGAGGGCAGTATCAACTTAATAAGTAGAAGTCCCACAGCTCAGGTTCCTAACGTAAAGTGAAAACAGAACTGGGTTCAATACAGTACTGTGAGAGATGACTGAAGCAATGGGTTGAGAATTCAGTTTTATCCCTTTAAATGATACAATCTGTTGCCTGTGTGAGGGATACTTTTTGAGCAGGTTAATCATGAAACTGTTTAGGTCAAGAACATTCAGTTTGTTATAGAGGAGTATATGGTCTGGAGAGTCTAATGTCTTGGACAGGCTGATGAATATGGCGCCATTCAGGAACCCCCATCAATAGCAGTTTGGATGTAATTTGTTATCTTTAGAAGGAAAACGGTGGTTTTGTTCAAAGACTGGAAACCAGACACAGGGGTTTAAGATGTGTACTAAGGGATAGGTGATGGTACATAAAATCATAGCAATTTGTTAGGGATGCCATTCAGACCATCATCTTTGTTCAGGTGTGGGAATGTTTGGGCTTGACAGAAAGATCTAGTCTAACCACTAATCGGGGACATCAGTATCAGTTAAAGGGAGAGCACTATAATAGGAATTTAAGAGGGTCATGGTTTTCACAATGAACAGTGGATCAATGGAACAATTTGCCCAGTCAGGTAGTGTCTAGTACAACTATAAATAAATTTAAAACTGCTCTAAATCATCATAGAAGTAGCTGTCTATATGATTTGAGGATATGAATAGTGCAGGACGATAATGGCCTTTGGCTAAGTTCCTGAAATTTTCCTATGTTTCCTATGTTTCCTACAGAATGTAATGCCAGTACTAACTTAATAACTTGAGATACTACAATAAAGAGCTAAAGTAAGTATGATATGATTCGGTTGCTTCTCTGGCATGGATCCTGGGAATATCATTGTTGGGAGGGGACAAATCATTAGGCTCACTAAGGGTGTCTTGTTTTTCACAATCTGTTGGTGATGACAGAGCCCATGAATATAGCAAACATCTTAAAATAATCAGCAATGGCCCAGTGGCATGAAGGGCTTCACCACCTACCAGGCCCGTAAACTGGGTTCAGAAATGGATGCTGGTCACTTGGGGACCACTAAGGGGAAGGCAGAAAGAGAAGCCCAAGGGCAGATCTCCTTACTTGGGGGTTCCATGCATCCCACTAGGCAATGTTCACCTGGAGGTTCAAGGTGACAGTATACAGCGAGATGCCAGGGAAGGTGTCCAGCAGAGTCTCCACAGAGGCAGAGCTCACACAATGCACCATTGCATGCACCATGGGCCTCGGGTGAAAATAGAAGAAAATACCCTGACTGGCAGGATGAAGGCCTGGTCCCCTGCTGGCTGCACACTGGTGACTGAACTTCCTTATCTTCTGGCAGAAGGTGGCTGGACAAATGCCAGGTGATGGGGCTTTGGGGACCAATCAAGAATGGGGCAAGTTAGGCAGAAAGGAGATAAAGTACAAATTAAAAATAAAAACAAATAAATAATCAGCAATGCCTTCTGGGTCAGTGGCCTACACATGATCTAAGGGAATAAAGTTAGGCAAATCAAAAGCAATTGGAGTTTACAATCTTTTGACTAATTTCTAGAGGTCTCTTGCATCCCAGTGCTGACTATCAGTAAAGTTAACTGATAAGAAAGATGATTTGGCCTTTGATACCTACCAGACATAAGAGTTCCTTAGGTGCTTAAATGTCTCCCCATCACTTTGGCTACATAACTTTAATGCTTTAATTCATGCATTATTTTTTTCTGTTTCTGTAGTTTATATAAGGTAACAAAGTGCCAGGGTGCATCTCCTACCCTTAAAGTTAAAAAGAAAACACTGTAGCAGGGCATAAGTGTCACATAATTTCAGGAATTCCTGTTTGAAGAATAAACAGGCATTATTTACAGTGTGTTAGGAATTAAGGGAAGCCTATCCCATCAAACAGTTTCTAACTTCAGCATGAACATGAATAAGTAAAGCTTTCTGTAGGATTTAAACAATATGGTGTTTGAATGACCTTGCAATGTACCTTCTCCCTGATACAAATGGTTAGTCAGTGATCACTAAATGAGTCTGGGAGGACAACACAGTGAGCAATTTGATCTGATGAAATTTAGTTCCGTCACTGTGGAGGAAGCAGGGATATTCATATTGATTCTTGAAAGATTCTTGCATGATAAAGGGAGCAGACATGTTATGGGAGGAGGGATGACTGGATTATCCTGAATTTTTGAGTATTACCCTCCCCTAAATAACTGACCATGGATCAAGTGTGGGCCCATCAATGTAGCAGATATATTTTGGTGAGTCATGATATGGAGAGGGAATTGTACAAAGACATGGTCAGCTCCTGTAACAGTGCCAAAAGTCCCATATCATCAGCCCTACCTCCCGGACCCAGCACCACAGCACCACCCTGCAACCAATCCCTGATTCACCCTAGCTTACCCCCAAGGTGGGGCCATTGAGATGAGATGACCCCACCCCATGGAGACAGGTCCAGGTTACCGGCCTCATCACCATGACTGGCAGGGCTCCCTAGGCTTACCCCCCCCCAGGTGGGGCCCTGGGGATGGGCCATCCTGCGGAATATGGTCGGGGTCGGGTACTTGGGAATCTAAAATACCAGGAGGTGGCATCATCCCTAGGACAGGTAACAATTTTTGTGGCTGCTAATCCTCTCAGGAGGCGGGATGTGTAATGATGTCAGTGAGACAAGCCCGATGTCCATTCTTCCTCTCCACGTGTCAGGCACAGGTCGCATCGGATCCCCCAGCTTCCGCCAGGAGTCCACACTTCTGAGCCGCACACTTGATTACATCCCCCCCTTCCCCTGGAGGAGGAGAGCAATTCATGAGCAGCTCAAACCCCCCTGCTCCCCACCGGCCAGCCCTCCAATGGCCTAAGTCGGGATTTGAACCTAGCTCGCTGGCATCACAGATGGAAATCCTACCCCTGTGCCAATGGGCTGGCACTGAAGCTGGCATTTTTTAAAATTGTGTCTCAAGGAATGGGAAGGGATGGAGAATGGAAAATTTCCTTGGATAGGAATGGTATCATATAACCCTGTTTGTAGCCTATTGGTGAATAATATCTGGATTTTTATTTATTCATTTATTATTATTTACAAATTCTGGGCAGAAGGGCACACTGAGCTGGTCAGTTTGGTTCAAACTGCATCTGGGAGGAAGAGAAATGGAAGTATCAGTAGGCATTCCCAACATAATACAGAAATAAATACAGTTAAATCAAACAAAGAGAGGACAGCAGTAGAAAGCACACAACAACAAAGTGCATTATAGAAAACAATTAGTACATTGTAATGCCTACCAGATTAATGAAAAAAGTGTAGCATGCAAGGAAATCCAAAAATAGAAGTAAAGCAATCTAACAAATAAGAGGTGCAACATACAGTGGTAATTATCAGAGATAAACACCAGGACTGTATATATTTAGATAACTGATACACTGTATCTCAGAAAATGTCATTGAAATGAATGGAGATTTCTGGTGATATCTAGATACACTGGGACTTCCCTGGCTACGCTGAAAGTATTAATTACAGCTACAGTGATGAATGGTCAACTCACAAGTCTATTTTTCAGGACAAGATAATAGTAGGAGAGCAGAAGGCAGGGAGGTTGTTCCACAGGCTGGGAATGCTTTAACAATTTCATGACTGCTCAATAGCTTTTTTTTACTTTTGAGTGGTGAGTTCTAAATGTATCAACTTTTCTTAAAGAATAGGAGGAGGAGATTGGACAGGAAGGAGCAAAGATAGCCTGTTAGTTTACTTGTCAAGCATTTGGAGATGGAATCACTATGCATAACTTTTCCCCCTTCTTGATATGACCAGCCCAAGTTGCTATTCTGTAGATTTCAAAGAGCTAGGACCTGGTAAGGGAGGAAAATTTAGGGCAAACTAATGAAAGAGGTTAAAGAGTATGTCTCTTCCAGCTAGGGAGGATTTGGGGATAGAGCTGCAGACTATACAGTATCTCTATTTTCAAATAATGGAGGATTGGTTTACTTATGACGTTTCATTTGGCTGGGGGAGGGTGTGCAAACAGGATTGCTCCTGTACATGGCTCGGAGCTTAAGGACCACTTAGGTATTTTTGAAGTCCATGTTGCAAGAGTAATCAAGACTGGTCAAGTGAAGCCCTGAGGTAATTAAAGGCAGGAACATGACCCAACTGAGAGAGGGAGAAGGAAGATTCACCAATTTAAACTTGGTGCTGAATGACCTTGTGACACCCTCCATTTTGTCCAGGAGCAGTTGGTTAGAACAATGCCATGCTAACCATTGTAAAAATCTTGCTGGATTTTAGTTTGAAATAAGACACATCAAAGCCATTGGGGAGAACACATTGTCTTCAACATACATGTAGCTATGTATGGAGACACAGGCAGAAGGAAAGTCATTCAGAAAGAGAATTGGCATGTCCCAAGGTCAGAGCCTTGGGGTACTCTGGTTATGTGCACATACTGAGAGTGGTCAGATAGGCAGAATTTGAACCAGTGGTAGAAAAGACACAAAGCTCAGCAGTGGTTAACTTCTAAATGGAAACTGGATGGGCAATAGTACCATACACTTTTCCCAGGACAGTAAAGATTGTTGTGGTACGAAGCCCTGAACCGGGAATTCCGGTGTCACAATTGTGTGGCATGGATGGGTAGATTTTGTCTCCATCACCACCCAGCCTAAATAACCTCTTTTAGAGCTTATAAATCCCTCAATTTTCTATTTTTTTTATGATAAGGGCACCTCACTTTTATGGGAAGAAAGAAACTTCAGAGAAAGCTTCACACTTCCTCCTCAGCTTCGCTTTTGAACGATTCTGCTGTTCCTGTGTTGGTAATGGTGCAATCTACAAAAGAAAAGGATGGCCCTGACTCCTCTTCATAGCCTTCCACTCCACTTATCCTGGCTGAACTAATGGAATTCTAAGCGGAGTTTCACGTGCTTCAAACAGACCTGAGAGCTTCCTTATCTGCCCTAGGAAAGGGAAAGGAAGGGAACATTGTTTAACCCGGAGTAACACACTAAGCCGAAGCTTGTTTCCAAATGCAACCTGGGAGCACAAGGAAGTTAAGTGACTTGCTCAGGATCACAAAATATGCACCTAGGTGGCTGTGGGATTCAAAGCCAGGTCTCCAGATCTGCAGCTCAGAGCCTTAACCCACTGGGCTATACTGCCTCCTAGAGAACTGGGTATTGGATTTAGAGCAGTCAGCTTCAGGCACTGACAGCTGGGTAGATTGTTTGGAATGCTTAATAGCTAAGCTGCTACAAGAACAACAATCAACTAGAGAGAGATGTGAGGACCTAGAAAGTCAGTCCCAGTGCAACAACTTAAGAGTATATGGCACTAAAGAGGGAACAGAGGGATGAGACATATTTTGCTGCCTTCAGGACTTCTTTGCAACCCATCTTGATATAGAAGACCTTGCCCCCTTCAATCTGAGAGAGCACACAGACCTTTGGCCCCAAAACCCTCATCGGAGGCAGCCAGGCCCTTATCTAGAGTCATACATTTCCTTAATTATGCCATAAAACAGGAGTTGATTGTCAGAGCATGGAAGAAGACGTGACTATTCTATATGGTCCAGAGAATTTATATTGACAGTGATTATTCCCCAGATATTTTGGTCCAGTGTTGGGTATTTGCTCCCTTACTGTTCATCCTACGAGAGCAAAAACTCAAGTTTGCCATGCCATACCTGGCTAAACTTAGGATACATTTTCAGGATGGCTCTCACACATTTGAAGACCTAGAGGCAGCTTATTAGGAGCTAAAGAGATGGAACATTGTGCATCAGGAGGAACCAATGGACTCTGAAGCTATGAGGGAGAAACAAGCTCTGCAGAAAGAGCAATGAAGTAAACTATCACCCCAAAGTAAAAAGAGAAGACAAGAGCAACACCTACAAGAAATCAAGGCTCTGCTGCAAACATTTAGACAAGATGACTCCACCTGATCTATGTGACTGTTCATTCTCCTGGCTATCTCTTCCCTTCTTGGGATGATGATGGAGCAGATGCTCCTCAAATGGAACTTTAAAGTTGCCCTCACTACTTCTGTTATGTGCTATCCCTACATACTCTCCCTTCTCTCATTACTTCTGCTTCTGTTTTTCTTTGCTTGTTATCCCCCTCTTGTTACTGACACTCCAACCCTGTTCATTTCTCTTTCTAACCTCGTTTTATCTTCTTCTAGTGTTGGGTGACTTTTTTAGCTTCCATTTAGTTTTGTTCTTTGCATTTTTGATTATCCAGTGTGTATGCCTCCTTTCTTTTCTTACTGTTTTCTACCTGGTATCTTGGGACCTTTCCACCTGTTCATGCTGTCTCGTTGTTTTTGGAGATGGTTAGCCTCATGGCGACTTTGATTTTATCCCTGTTCTTTTTTTTTTTTCTTTCCCCAACCTCCTTTTTTTCCTTTTGGTTTCAGCTAGACCTATTTTTTTTAACTGCCTTATCCGTTGCAAGCTTTCTGAGATGTTCTTTTGCTGTAATCTATCTTCATCTATGTTTTTTCTTTATTGCCATTCTATTCTTTATTTTCTGGTCTCTGTCTCCACCATGTTGCCGCTCAGCAGCATTACTGGAGGCTCCATATGTTGGAACTGCTCTGTGTATTGCATTGATAGTACTGGCTTCTTTACTTTTCAGAATTGGTGTGTTCTGTTTCCTTTCCTGGGGTATGTGCTATATTTGGGATACTGTATTTGTTTAGTTTACTCTGACTAATTTTATGTTTTTTAGCTAATTTTTAAAAAGCTGATCATAGTCATTAGTCTGTGATACCTACTCAATACAATTGGGGATTCATTTTATGTGGGGGGGGGGCTTTGAAGGGATTTACTGTTCAACAGTTATTTATCCATTGTGTAGGCTGGGTGGGGGGATGGTTTTCATTATTATTTTTATTATCTTGGTTTTTATTGTTAATCAGAAATCTATTTTTATATATTGAATTTATCTTTTACCATTAGCTTGACAATTGTGCAGGGGGCTTGTCTGGGGCTATCATATAGAGTTATGCCGATTTTGCTGTTGTTTGTGGTGTTTTCCTTGGCAGACTTAGCCCCTATCACCACTGGACTATACCTGACTGGCGGCATGGGGGGCCCATGGTTGTTCCATGGCTTACCCCCGAGGGGTCCAACCATTGCTCCCTCTATAGAATCTTCAGCTTATCCAATAGGTAGGGAAATGGGCAGACTGGGTTGGCCAAGCTGTCCTTATCTGTCATCAAAGTCGATGTTTCAATGTTTCTATAGGGGGACTAGGATTGTCCTCCCTACTTTGGAGGTCATTTTCTTGGCAGGATGTTTACTATTTACAATGTATTCTAAATTTTGCTCTATGTGCTAGAATATTTTTTTTCATTTGTTCATATTTGTCATCTTAGTTCCACGCCCCGTTGGTGCAGGTGGCAACTGTTTGTTTCTCATAGTATAGTTGAATTTGCACATACAGTAGTTTAGCTGATATCTGGATGTTATTAGGACCAGAGTTTCATTTAATTTCATTTTTTCTTATGCAATCATGGAAATTGAATTTTTTCCATCTTTGAGTAATGCAGGTTGGATTTCAGGAAATCTCAAAAATATGAACGTACAGTACGAAATTTGCCAGCAGATAAAGGCCTAGAGGTCTATCAAGTCTGCTCGAATGTACGGCTAGCACCCCTTATTCTGAAGCTGCCCCTCCCTTCCACCCTTCCCCTTCATGGACCCTCCTCCTTGTCCTGTCCAATCTCCTTTTGAAGCAGTCCACTGTTCTACTGGATACCACTTCTGCAGGTAAGGCATTCCACCCAGCCCCCACCCTCTTTGTAAAAAAGTGTCTTCTCATCTCCCTCCTGAACTTTCCTTCCTCCAGACTCATATCATGGCCCCTGGTGTCCCTCCCCTCCATTACTTTGAACAGCCCCTCTGTACCTGTCTTGTTTATTCCTTTCATGTACTTAAAGGTTTCAATCATATCCCCCCGTCCCTACTCTCCTCCAGCGAGTACATGTTCAACTCCCTCAGCCTCCTCTCGTATGATAAGTCCCCCAGCCACTTGATCATCTTTGTTGCCCTGTGCTGCACCCCCTCCAGTAACTTAATGTCCCTCTTCAGATACGGGCACCAGTACTGCATGCAGTACTCCAGGTGCGGTCCAACTAATGACCTATACAGTGGCAGAATCACCTCCTCCCTCCTCGAGGATATACCACTTGCAATACAACCCAGCATTTCGTTGGCCTTTGCAGCTGCCTTCCTACATTGTGCTGAGTTGTTCATTGACCCTGTAATGAGTATCCCCAGATCCTTCTCCTCTTCTGTCTGGGCTAGCTGCACTCCCCCTAGCTGGTAACTCCTCCTTGGGTTCTTCATCCCAAAATGCAGCACCTAGCACTTTTTGGCATTAAATACCAGTTGCCAGGTGTCTGACCAGGTTTCAAGCTTTGCCAGATCATCCTGCAACCCCTGCCATTCCCCTAGGTCATCCACCACTACTCCTACCTTGGTATCATCAGCAAACAGACTGATCTTGCTCTTGTTGTCCAATGATATGTCTGCAATGAATATCCCAAACAACACTGGTCCCAACACCGAGCCCTGTGGAACACCGCTGATCACTACCCTTGGGTGTGAGAGCTCTCCACCCACCACCACCATCTGTTGCCTTCCCTGAAGCCAGTTTCCTACCCATCTCACCAGCTTTGCACCTGCCCCTGTGCCTTCTAGCTTACTTCCCAGCCTTCCATGCGGCACTGAGTCGAATGCCTTACTGAAGTCCAGATACAGGACATCAACTGCATGGCCCCTGTCCAGTTGCCCAGTTACCCAGTCATAGAACTCCACCAGGTTAGTTTGGCAGGATCTGCCATGTATGAAACCATGCTGTCTGCTGTCCTGTAGTCCTTTGGCCTAAAGGAGGGCCACCAGCATCTGCTTAAGGATAGTCTCCATTAGCTTACCCATGATGGATGTGAGGCTCACTGGTCTGTAGTTTCCCTGTTCATCCTTGGGGCCACTCTTGTGGAGGGGCACCACATGAGCCATCCTCCAGTCTTGAGGTACACACCCCGAATGTAGTGAGGCATTAAATAGGTCTGCCAATGGTCCTGCAAGGACCTCTGCCAACTCCTTCAGTACCCTGGGGTGGATGCCATCTGGGCCTGGCGCCTTGTCCACCTTCAGTGCTTTCAAACCCTCCTGAACTCTGCCCTCCAAGATTTCCCCATTTGTCACCCCGTCACCCCCGTTTCTGCCATTCCTCCCCCCTTGGGTGTCACTCCCCTCTTCTCCTTGGTAAATACCAAGCAAAAGTAATCATTTAGTGCTTCTGCCTTATCACACCATGCTTCCACTCAACCCCCCTCCTTCCTAATCCTTACTATGTGGTCCTTACAGCTCCTTTTCTCCCTGATGTACCTAAAGAAGTCCTTCTCCCCCTTCTTAATGCCTTGTGCCAGCCTGAGTTCCGTAGATGCCTTGGCTCCCCTTACTGCCCTCGTCACCTCCACTCCTCCCTGTCCTCCCCCCTCCCTGTTTTCTTGTACCTCCTAAAGGCAGCTCTTTTTCTCCTTACCTTTTCCATGACCTCCTTGCTCAATCAGCTTGGTTTCCTAGCCCTAGCCTTCTTGCTTTGGGCCTTGCAGCAGGTTTTGGTTGCCTCCACTATCCCCGGAGTTATGAGCTCCCACCTCTGGTTAGCGTCCATACTAGAATGACTTCTGGCCAGGTACCCTTTTACCACGTCCCCCATCCTCCCAAAGTTGGCCCTCCTGAAGTCCAGCACTCTTGTGCCAGATTCCACTCCTTCCTTGCCCATATCCAATGTGAGCCATACTGAGTGGTGGTCACTCCCTGACAGTGGTTCCTCCACTATAAGTTCTCTCACAAAGTCCCCATTTGCCAGCACAAGGTCAAGGGTATTCCCTAACCTGGTTGGGTCACTGACCATTTGCAGCAGGAAGCTGTCCTGGAAGGCATCCAGCAGTACCTGCTCCCTTCTGTTCCTGGTTGTTGGGGTACTCCAGTCCACTCCTGGCATGTTGAAGTCCCCCACAATCACCACACTACCCTTCTTGCAGGTCCTCCTGATCTGTCCCACTAGTTCCCTGTCTAACTCCTCCATCTGAGATGGCGGCCTGTACACCACTCTCATTCTGAGAATACTATTCTTGGAATCCTGGATTTGCAGCCAAAGTGACTCCATACTACCCTCCTCCCCTTCCTCCCTTACACACTTCAGTTCTTCCTTCACATATAGTGCCACACCCCCTCCTTTTCCAATCACCCTGTCCCTACTAAATAACCTGTACCCTGGTACAGACAGGTCCCAGTCATTGTATTGGGTGGCCCATGTTTCTGTGATGGCTGCAATGTCCACCTCTCCCTCTGCCATGAACACCTGTAACTCTGCAGTTTTCCTTCCAAGGCTCCTAGCATTAAGGGTAACCACCTTCCACCCCCCCATCCTGCCCTCCTTTACTAGCATCACCAATAGTACTTGCCATTTGTCCTTTGTCACTGTTATGGGGGTAAGCTTATATGGTTTCCCAACCTGTGGTCTCTGCATGTCTCTTGCCCAATTGCCACCCCCGCTCCTAGTTTAAATTCCCAACTTCCTCTATGTACTCCTCCATCTCTGTTTCAACACTTTCTTTCCTTCCTCACTCAAGTGTAGTCTGTCCTTGTCATAGAGACTACTGTCCTCCCAGGTCCCTCCCCACCCCCTCAACAGCCCATACCCTTTGGCACAACACCAGGTCCTTAGCCATCCATTAAATTCCTCTATTCTCAGCTTTCTTGTTGTGCTTCCTTGGGCACTGGAAGTATCTCTGAAAAAGTTACTGATCTTTCTGCCCCCTCACATAATTGTCCTAGTTCCTCAAACCTCCTATGGACTATATCTACTGTCTTATCAGCCAGGTCGTTCGTCCCAAGATGCATAATTAAATGAGGCTTGTCCCTACCTCTTCTGGCATATTTCAAAACAGATTGTCCCACCCTTTCCGCTGTCATTCCTGGCATGGCCTCCACCCAAATGTGACTATGCCTCTCCCCCTTGCTACCCCACCTGACTCCTTTTAGTATTGAGTCCCCCAGCACTAAGATTCCACCCCTCTTACTCCCTGCTTGCTTCCATTCATCTCCTTCTCATTTCTGGCTCCTCTTCTTCCTCCTGCACATTATTTCCCCCTTTTGCCCATGTTGCAATTCTCCCAGCAGAACTTCCCCCCGATCCGGTTTGGTCCAGGCATTTATCAATTACTCCCTAATTTCATCATTTCCCTCCTCCTCCTTCTTCCTGTCTAGCAGTGCAAAACTATTTTCTGAAGACCCTTCACAAATGCCAGTTCCCTCTCTCTTCATAGTAACCTGTTCTCTCCTTTCCACTCCATGACTTTTGCCACTTCTTCGTCTCCCCTCACAAGTCCCTATCTCCTCCTTCCATTTGTCTTTTGTCTCCTGATCCGGTTTCCCCTGCAATCGTTCTTCCTGGCCTGGGCCCCTTTGTCTCTGATTTCCTTCTTCTGACCCTCTCCTCACCACTGTTGGCTCAAATTGCCCTCCCTCATCTCCCCTCCTTCCTCTGTCCAGTTTTGGGCTATACCCACCCCCAGTCTGCCTTGCCTGTCTTAGTTCCTCCTGCAGACCCTCTATCTCCTTTCTAAGTTTCTCTGTATGGTTGCACACTAAACATCCCCCCACATGCCAGGCAATTTTCAGAAAGATTGGTGCACCACAGTTGTTGCAGCCTACCACCCTACCCATTGCTGTTGTTGCCCACCAGTGACCCTCCACCCTTCCAGATGAAGGATACCAAACACCCCCAAGTCTCCCCTCTCCTCCCTCTATCAGTGCAAAACATTATTTTCTTAATTTCCCTTACCCCCTTTGTTGTACACATTTAGATAGATTGAGCAACTGCTTTTTATATTCCTATCTTTCCTATCCACACCCAAAAGGAGACTTTAAGTAGCTATTTCACAACCTTCTTCAAACTCCTACTCTTCCTTTCCACAATACAATAGAAATGCAAAGAAGTAACAATGAAAGCTCCTTGATTTGCAGTTACTTCCCTTCCACTGAGATAGCAGTCCCCACTTCACTCACTACTGTTCCTTTCCTGGATGTCTGCTTCTGCTATGACAGGTGCATATCCTTTGCCTGTTTGAGGAAGTGATGTTAGAACCCCTGGTATAAAGGAAATCATGGACCAGGGGTGGGTGGGTTGGAACCAGCCCAAGTCTTCCAGAAACAATCAGGTAGCTGAGGCCCCTGGTCAGACCATTAGCACCCTTCCCCCACTATGCACTAAACTTTGCAGCTAGTGAATCCAGCAAAAATGAATCACAGTTCTACTCAAAGCCCACAAAATAGATTTGCGACCAAGTGAAACAGGTTTCCAATTCAAACAGCTTCACCAACAACACATCAAAATAGGCTTGAAATTAGAAGATATATGTCTCCAATTAAAAGAAACAGCCCCAATTAAATCACACCAAATACATTTTAAATCAGAAGAAATAGGCCTCCACAAATGCAGCCTGCTGCACAGTGAAACATCTAACACATGAGCCCACTTATAGCCACCAAAACAGGTTTCAAAATTTCTACAGCCCCAAAACAATACCCTGCTAGCCCCTTAGAAGTAGTACGAAAGAAAATAAATAACCTTCTACCAAGTAAAATCCACAAGAAACAATGTAAAAACAACAAGAAGAAGCTACTGTACTGGAACAGATCTGATCTTTTCCCCTTCTAGTTCTTTCACAGACTGAAAAAGAATGTAATGCTTATCCAGCAAGTAAATCCTTTTCCCAACTGCTCAGCAAAAGAAGGTTCAGACAACCTCTGCCAGACCCCATCTGCTTCTGCAGTTAACAGACCTCAAATACAATGTGCAACACACAGAAATGGCAGCTAAAAAAACTACTTTAAATCAACTTACAACACCCTCAGCAGCTAAAGGCCCTTTCTCTCTCTCCTCTAGCTGAAGCCTATTTCCAGATTAGTATTCACCACATCATTATGGAGAAACCATCAGTAATTGTCTTTTTTAATGTTAAGGGCAACATTGTCCCATAAAGCGATTTCAGCTTTTACAGTATTTGAGAGAGGTCAAACCAGATGTAGTTTACTCCAAGAGGTACATCTGTCTTGCCTTGAACATGAGAAATTTATAAAATTTGGTTTTCAATCGGTAATATCTTCCACTCACTGTTCAGACAAGAGGATAGGAGTGGTTAATTTAATTCCACTGGGATCCCTTTACGTTTGCAGGAATAGATAATAGATCTGCATGGCTGTTATGTAATTGCATCTGGCCACCTATATCATTCACTAGCTACCCTAGCTTCAGCTTATTTCCCACCTGGGTCTAGCAAATCCATTGCACAAATTTTTTTCAGTCATTTACTTCTGGTTCTGCAAGTACAGTTTATATTGGGGGGTGACCTGAATGTCATTCTTAACCCAACCCTAGACATCTCTACTTTTTTGTCACATCACAGAAACCCTCTTCAGAATTACCTAGCTATCAATTACCTCTTTTAAGTTTTGTGGATGTCTGGATGCATTTTTTTCTGATGACGAAGAGCTATACCCACTATTCCCCTAGAACAGGAGTTTCCTCTGGGTTGAATTATATTTTTACCACTGCAGAACACTTAGATACATTGCAGCACCTGCATCATGACACAACCCTCCTGTCTGACCATTGCTCAGTTCTGGCAAAAATGTTCCTGGGGTAGACTTCTTGAATTACAGTTAGTGCAAGATCTTATTCCAACCATACTAAGGGAAAATGCCAATCTGAATATCCTTCCTACAGTCATCTGGGATACTCTTAAATCTGTTTTGTGGGGTGACATTATTAAATATTCAGTGATGAGAAGTAAGGAGAGGGAGCAAAATCTAAGGAACTGCCGTCAGAATTACATACCCTTTGAGAATTCTCAGCGCAGGGTGACCTATCAGTCAAAACCCAGATGCACGAGGTTATACAGTGGCTGCAAAAGATTACAGACCAAAAAATAGAGCAACAGTTACTTTATTTAAAGCTGTCTCATTATGATGAAGGCCGGGGGGGGGGCAGGAATCTGGCATGACGGCTTTTAAATGGCTAAATCTAAGACTTGAATATCTACTATTTTTGACCCTCAAACTGGTCATTTACTCTCAAAGCCAACAGACATTCAGAATGTCTTAGCCAAATTTTATGCTACACTTTATATGGCAGAACCATCTCTTCCATTGGCACAGGTAGACCTATAACTTGCTTATTTACCCCTCCCAAAATTAACAGAACAGCAGTACAATTTCTTGTTGCTCCTGATGCAAACAATGGAGGTATTGGGAGCCCATAAAACAATGCAAACTTTGAAATCATCGGTCCCCGATGGGTACCCTGCAGGATTCCAACTTTGGAGGCCTGGAGGAATCTAGCTGTGGAAATTTATAATTTGGAGAGAATTTTGGCATAGATACTTAATCATTTAATGATTTTTGAATCAAGATGGTACAAATGGGTACTGTATCAATTGTAACATTTTCCGGATTTCATACCTTGAGTTATGTCCTGGGGAGGGGAGGTTGGACCACTTGTCTTGCCTGGGGCCCCTGCACTGTTATTGTTTTTTCATTATTGTTGTCTCACTCATTTTGGCTTCAAGACTCATACTGGGAAGCTTTTATAAATCTCATGCTTGGTCCATACCCCATGTCTTTAGTATGCATTACTATATTTCATGTTTTAACTCTGATCCTATATGTTTGTTTTTAGTAAGTGTTGAGTTAAGAAATTCATGTTTATGTTATTTACACTGTTCCAGTCACTTTTGATTGATATTATAGCTCAGCATTGGTACACAGCTGGTATCAGTTAGCCTTGGCTGTCATGGTACTGTAGAACTGAAAAATGTCACGTTTCATAAATTTTGCTATCCAACAAAAAAGCACTTGTTGGCAACAGTTTATGTTCATGCTGCCCTTCCTATTGAATACAGTACTGTATGCAGAGTTTGCTTGCTGCAGGCATTTTGCTATAAATGGCAACATCACTTAAGTGCTGGTAATTAGCAACCACGGTTAGCAGGTAATCAAGTTAATGCCTTACATTCACTTGCATTCACTCATCAGTATCTGTCTCTGTCACCGACACTCTAATCACTGTAATGGTTCATAGCCTTAATTGCTAGCACTGGTGATTAACAAAGTGGTACTTCAGTTCACATACTGGCATTTACTGGCACTTCTGTGATTGTTTACCTTACTGCTCTTTGGTGCTGCGTGCTCTGTAGCTGCTCTCTTGAGCTGCAAAAGCAATTGCAACTTTGCCCGACTTGGAAACTCATTTACTTTGCTATGATGTCACTAGTCCAGTGGTTACAAAAAAGCAAGGGGCTGAAAAGGGAGTTTTCTCTTATGGAGGATCTCACCACCACACCCTTAAGCCATAGTGCTGATGTCTCTGAAAACTGCAGGCAACATTGTACAAGAGCTGCAGCAAGCCTCCCCCCCAAAAAAAAGATGCCGCACTGAATACGCTCACTATTCACTTGAATTGCTGTAAATTCTGTATTTATAATTCTACTTCTGCCTTGATTATAGTATGTTGCTCTATTGGATTAATGAATGAAGGCAATTCCTTGCTTACACTACCAGGCAGAAGTTGCAGTGGACCTTCCATATATCTCTTTGCTATTCAATGGTTCTTCAGGAGACAGGGAACCCTAGTAATTCTTGGAAACTTAATTTGGACATGTGTATCTTTATGGACTCTTTTCTTAAAAGCTGGACAATTTTGGACTCATGAATAGACAGCTTAGTTGAACTTGATATTACACTTTTCTATATTACTGGATTCATTATTGGATATATATCTTTTGATTCCATGCTTATTCTTTTTCTGTTGTGTCTTGAATAAAGATTAAAGTTTAAAAAAAGAAACACTGAACCACCCCCTTGAAGATGAAGCTGGTTATCCTCAAGAAAGAGGCTACTGGAATGATTCCCCCTGACACCAAACTGCAAGAGATTTGGGAAAAAGGAGGCCCTCAGAGAGAGATGAGTAGGGAATGGATCATCTTTTCCTGGATTTTAATATAGAGAAAGACAAAATTAGCAAATGGGTTACCCAAGAGGAGACTTACAAGTCTTATGTAATGTAGTGCCTTGGCATGTTTCCATACATTGTTGACTTTAGAGGTATAGAATGAGATGTTGAGAATGCCAGTTAAAGGGGTAGCAATGGCAAGGGGAAGTTATGTGTAGTGAGGCATGTTTCAGATTATTGTGACTATTACATTTACCCATTGCATAAAATGGGGATTTTCTGCTTAGAGTATTTATTATTGCTGTTAGTGAAACACCTCTTCTTGACTTTCCTTACATTTCAAATTGCTAGCAGTCTTGTCTCTAGTTATTTCTGCTGACAGGGGTATTTATTACTGCTTTAGTGTAAATTCTCTTCTGCTGTATCATTTCATTTCATTTGATTTACATGTTTTCCTATATTTTCTCTGCTGCTATGGGGTGTCTTGTTATTTCTGTCAGTGTAAAGTCTCCTTCTAAGGTTCTCTATACTCACATCAACTGGGAAGGCCCCTGTGTTTCCGCATGGCTCCCATACTCTCACTTGCAGTTCTTTACTAGCCCTATCGGGTGCTTTATCCCTACATGACTCCATCCTCTTATTGGCTACCTCATGAAGATTAAGACTTTGTAGTCCCACCTGGCCTACTCTATAGTAATCTCTTTGGTCATAGCATGTATATTACCTGACATCGCAGGCTTATGTAGCTCTAAAAATATTTCTGGTATGAGTTTTTCTCTCTTTCTGCCACTGCTACTTTTCATCTCTCCCTCTCTGTGTCCCATACAGGTCACTTTACTGTCATGTTGCTCTTACAGTCGTACTTCAGTGTGGTGATACTGAGTCCAACATGATCTCATCCTTCTCCCACTCCTGCTGGTCTTCTGTAAAATGCTTTAAGCTAACTCACAGGTAACTCACATGAACATTACAAATCTCATTGCACATAAGGTAGAACTGGAGGTCTGGGTGAGTTTCTACCACCCTCATATGCAGTATTAGGGCTGACTCCTCCTTAAAAACCTTCATACCATACCTGCTTGTGCCATTCCTGGGTTTAGCTTTTCTTCTCCAGAGAGACAGTGGTGTTATGTTCTATTTTGAGGATCACCATAGCGTCTCTCAGCTTCCTACAATACACCACTCCACCTCCTATAGATTTCTCCACATTGTGCTCACACTGGGACACTAGGTAATGCAAAGAAACTTCACTGGTGTGTATATGTGTGTGTGTTTGTGTGTGTGTGTGTGTGTGTGTGTGTGTGTGTGTGTGTACCCCTCCCACAGCAGCCTATTGTTCCTACTGCTCTTTAGGACAGTCTTCTCCTTTATACAGCTCAGAGGAACTTATACTGCTTAGTGACTTCAACTTCAGCTGGTTTGGTTTCAAAGCAAAGTCTCTTGAAACAATCACAAAAATGCATAATCTCTCCCAGCTCAACAGTATCCCAACCAGACACTCTCCTGGAAACCCAAAATGCCCCCTGCTGGGCTGTGTTCTTAGTAACAGAAGTGATAAAATGATCTTTGCTGGTACTCTGCCTGATTATTTTTCTAACCATTCTCCCACCTGTGTTGTCTAGAGGGCATGTTCTACCCCCCCACCCATGAGTACCTCCTAGGCTGCTCCATTCCAATAATTTTTCCAAGCTAGAAATGCTGGACTTAATTCATGAACTGGTCAATGCTGTCTGGTCTTGCCTAACATTTCTCTCTTGTGTAAATACTTCCTTACTGTATTTCTCAACATATTCACTGAAATTTAAAAAAAAATGTAAATCTTTTGTGTGGATTGGTCACATTTTGGATCATTGGTCACTTCCTTACTAAAATGAAAATGATGGACAAACTGTATGAAACATTCCAAAATAAATCTGATCTGGCATCTGACTGGGTATTATAAACAGAGTAGCATCTGCAAAACAGGAGTTATATCCAATAAGAGCCCATGTTGTAAAAAATAAATGTGTTGTCCCTACTAGTGACATTTTTAAATTCTGGGATGGCATCGAAAGGCCTCCTAGGTAAAATATCAAAATACCCACTGCTTGATATTCTTATTAAGGGCATACACTGTAATAACCATGGCACAACTGCTTACACATAACAGTTTTAATGTATTTATTGATCAGAGAACACACCAAATAAACAGATTATTACAAAACTCAGGGTGATATGAGGGTCTTAGAACATTTGATATGACTGTACTGTAAGTCTTAAATACCATAAAATGGTATCTGATTATATAGATACTGTATTGTGCTGTTCACGTTCAGTATACATTTTCAAATCTAGTAAAAAGTTCAATTTTCCTTAAATTCTATGGTGTATTATAAACTGCCCACAAATGACTGAGGTGAAGAATTTACTATTATATAAAAAATTGAGCAACAGTTATTTCCATTCCTCCATGGAAAGTCTGTTCTCTTGTTTACATTATCCTAATTCTTAAGAATAAATGTCTTCACCAGTATCAAATTGGCTTTAATTATTTCCATTTCATAGCCTTCTCTGTATGCCTTACTTTACATTTCCAATAAAGTTATTTGCAAGTCTAAATACAATGTTGTTTCCATTCCCAGGTTCTCTATCACTTTATAATATTCTTCCAATTACTGGTGGACCTGAACACATTCCCATAGAGTATGGAACATAGCCACAGTAGGTTTTGGCAATGCAGCAATTTGATTCTTTTATTCTAAAAAAGTAAGAGTACTTTTTTGGATTATTTGTTGAGCACACCCTGTAGGAGTTGCTTCATACCAGAAAGATGAGTGGGTCGCTAGGGGCCAAAAACAGGCTACCCCACCCAAAATACTGTCAGGATTCAGCTTTTATTCCCCAACCCTGACATTTTGCCTGTAAGGCTTCCTCTGGGTACAATACAAAAAATACAATAAATTCTATAAGTGACATACATTAAATACAAATTTTAGTTTAAACTGCTCCAAAAAAAGATGAACGTAATACCTTAACTTCATTTTATTTGTTATTAAACTTATTCATAAAAATTTTGCTTTGCTGCTAGTGCCTGAATCCAAATGAAAATGAAGTAGTTCATTCAAATGAGAAAATGTATTTATGCAATAGGTGTGGAGCCAAAACCCATGGCATAAATCCATTTATTTCCACATATGTGGGATAAATCTAACCACGCTAAATTTATCCCAAATACGAGCGATAAATGCAAACTGTCAATCAAAGACATTGTACCAGGTCTACATTCTGCCAGCCATGCACTTGGCACACATCAACCGCAGTCAACACTGGCACAACCACTAAATCAACAGCCTGCACAACCCCTCATGTAGTGGAAAAAATGGCACATGGATCACACTCGACGGCCCTGCAATAACATCGAAAGCAGCACCACAACTATTTTCTTCATAGAAAACACACAGTTTTCCATCACAAAACTGAAAAACTGCTTCAGCTTTACCACTGCCAACTTCAAAGACCTTTCCGACTACAAGTATCGCAAGAAACAACCCACCAGCACTTCAGAAAAAATGGCAACACAGGATAGTACCGCAGAATTTCAAATAGAGCTAACACAGATATTAACACAATTTGAAGAAGACACTGAACCTCTACTAGATCCCAAAGAAGTAAGCGACTTCCAAGAAACAGAAATACATGAAGAACCAAAACCCAATACTAGCACTGTAGTCCACATAGACAAAGATGCCATACAAAAATATATCCAGGCAGGTAAGAACCCTAACATGCTCAAAAAGACTAACATCGATGTCAGTACCTTTCAAAAATACTTAAAAGAGAAACACAACATAGACACTGCCCTTGAAGGCATTACACCGGCAAACCTGGATAAATTACTGGCTACCTTCTTCATGCAATGCACCAAAAAAGTCGGAACTCCCTATGAGCCCTTAACACTATGTGCCACATTCCAGAGTTTTGAAAGATATTTAAAAGGGAAACACTATTCGGAATGTCTATCAACATTGCTTGCATTCCTCACAACCAGAGAAGTTCTGCAGTGTAAACAAAAATGCCTCAAAAGCTATGGCAAGGGCAACAAACTAAAAGCTTCAGATGAGTTCACAGATTCCTTAATCAATAAACTATATGAAACTCAACAGCTACGCCCACATAACCTTGACGGCCTACTGAATGCCATGTGGTTAATAGTCAGCCTATACATTGGCGTCAGAGGCATAACTAAAATGAGAGCCGTCAAATGGGGGGACATCCTGCAAAAAGATGAAAATGGACTATCCTACCAGCAGTACACTAGCGAACATCAAACAAAAACTAGACAAGGCTCCAACCCAAAAGAACATAGAAAACTAAAGCCACAGGCATACCAAGTACAGCAAGATGGATGGCCACCAGGTTGGGCCTGCTGTGAGCTGCATTTGAGCTCTTTTTATTTGTTTTGTGTTTTCTGTGCTTTTTGTATTACATTTCTGCATTTATCTGCATTTTTTATTTCAGCTTAGATGCTAGTTAGTTAGGGACTACAAAAGTGAGGTAGCGAGTTTTCTGAGCATCACCAGGAATTGAACCCCTCTGTAGCATGTACTAAGGACATTCTGATCGTCCCATTAATACCCAGGAAAAGAGCCCTGTTTCTGGGCCCATCACTGCAATATGCCTGGTGTTATTCCCTTTTGAGTGGACTTATGGACTATTGGACCTATCGTTATTTATTGTCCTGCTCATGTGTGGTACGAGAATGGTGGGGAGTGAGGGTGCAGGGACAAACTAGGAGGAGGCCCCAGTGAGCCAGAGCTGATGAGTTGGAGTGAGAAAACAAGGAGGAAGTCTCTGTTTGTGGTGTCATTTTTTCTTTGAAATGCAGTTTTTACTGCATAGAAAATTCTCTTTGGACTATTCGGTGGATTTAGGGGCAGCGGCTACTTGATTTGGGACCTGGTGGAGTTGTCCTGTTCTGTCTGGCAGTTGGTGCTCTGGTCGTAGTGGCACAAGGTTCTAGCTCTCATCCACTGGGGAGTCGGTGTTGAGAGTTGAGCCCTAGGGCTCTCTGGGGGCCTATCATTTGGTGGGCATCACCAGGGATCTCTGTGGTAGCTGCTATGACTAGTGGACATCCTTCTGGTTAGTCTGATCGGGCTCCCCTGGTCCTAGAGTGGTGTCTGACACTGAAGGGGCTTTCCTGAAGAAAGTATTTTGGTACTTCTGGATTTCTTTCTCCTGCTCATGTTCTCTGGATTACAGTCAGAGTGTCTTCATTTTATTTATTTACTGACAGTGAGAGTATCTAATGATAAGTGCCTGACTCTGAAGAAGTTTTAGAGGAATTTTATTTCTGGAACTTTGATCTCCTTTCTCCTGTTTTTTGTTTGATTTATGGTTAATTTATTTCATCTATTCATTGAGAGTGTCAATTAATAACTATTTCCGCAGACTCTAGTAGTGAGAGTACTTGAGAGTTGGGACTGGGGGCTTATTTTGTTTATTCTATCTTTGGAAGTATTCCTAAGTTGTTCCATTTACCTAGGGAGGTGAGAGCTCCCAAGAAGTTTGTCCTTTCCTGATTGGTGGTGAGAGGACCTCTGGATTTGGACTTGTGAAATTTCTTCCATCTACCTAGGGAGGTGAGAGTTCCCTTGAAGATCGTCCTTTCCTGACTGGTGGGGAGAGGACCTCTGGATTTGGACCTGTGAAATTTCCCCCAAAATGATTTTATGTTTTATTAATTTTTATGTTTATTTATGTTAATTGTGTTTTCTTTCTTTTATCTTTTTTAGTTTTATATTAGTCATTGGGGGAGGGTTAAAAATAATTATTAACTTATAGGATAGGATAGAATTGTGTATTGATTTATATTTCTTTTAAGGTTTTGGTTTGTTTGGGTTTTGTTTTTGAACAGTTGAATAGTGTGAAGAAGGTTCCTTGTTTTAAAATGTGCTGGGGTTTTACCTCCACGGCTGTGTGCTATTTGTCCTCCTCTCTTCATGCCCTCCATCCTTTTTCCCCTTCCCCACTTCAGTTTACAATTTACCTGTGCTTTAGGGTGCTGGGTACTGCGCGGAGGAGGCGATGGGGAGTGGGGGGGTGTGAACAATGGGGGATGAATGAGGGGGGCCACTGCATCATGGTAGTGAGATCCAGGAGATGCCCTGGGGTGAAATGGAACCTGGCTCGCCATGCCTGGTTTCCATACCCAAGGGCACTACAAATGATTGTAGGCAGGTGGTCCGGGAAGCCCGTGAGGTTCACCCAACTCGGGTGGTGTTAGGCAGTGCTAGGTCCTTTAACAACAAGACTGCAATTATTACAGACCTTATTAAATCTGTGGACCTGGTGTGCATCACCGAGACCTGGCTGGATGAGAATTCTGGCCCCGTTTTGGAGGCTGCGGTTCCTGCCAGGTATTTTACGGGGGGGGGGCAGCGGTCTGTTTCAAGTCCGAACTTAACCTCACAAATGTACCAGTGGGGGAGACGGAGTCATTTGAATGTACCATAGTGGCGGGTGTAGGCTAAAGAATCATTCTCATCTACCGTCCATCAGGTGATGAGAAACGATTCCTCCAGGAAGTGGCAGACTTCGTCATCGACATGGTGTTTGAGTAGCCCAGGCTGATAGTCCTGGGCAACTTTAACGCCTGGGTCAATGATGAACTCTCGCATTTTGGTCAGCACTTCCTCCAGCTCATGACAACTCTTGGCCTTACACAGGTTGTTTCCACTGCCACTCACAAACAAGGTCACTCTCTTGACTTAGTCTTCCTCCTGGGGATTGAGGCCTCCAACATGGGGGGTGGAACCAGTTGGTTGGTCTGATCATTACACTGTAGGGTTAGTTTTAGCACCCCCTTCTGTAGGCCAACCCCTGTAGAGATGACGCGGTTCTGCCCTTTGCAAGATATAAACTCAAGGCCTATTGGCGGACCTGGATCTCTTGTCCTTCCCAGAGGCAAACAATGATCCAGAAGCCCTCATGGTGGCTTATAACTTGGCCATTATGGTGGCTCTGGATATCATTACTCCTTTCCATGTTTGTCCACTCTCCCTTCACCCTCGATCTCCATGGTTTGATGGGACTTTGAGGGAGATGCGGTGACTTGGACAAAGGTTGGAGTGCTGCTGGCGGAAGTCTGCTCTTGATGCCGACTGCCTTAGATTGATGGACCATTATCAAGTCTATAAATCTGAAATCTCCCATAAGAAGGCAGAGTTCCTGTCCAGGGAGATTGCAGCTGCTCAAAGTAGTCCAGCTCAGCTGTTCTGAACTGTGGACAGACTGTGCAACCCAGTCTGTCTACATGTTCGTAAAGTGTTTTTGCAAGAAGAGTGCGACGAACTTGCTCGATTTTTTGCAAATAAGGTTGCCGACATCAGACCGGTCATCCATCTGGCACACTCTATGGGTGCTCTGGTGGACCAATGTGGGTTCACATATCTTGGCCATCCTTGGAATACCTTTGTCCAGCTGGCTTTCGTGGATGTCATGTGGATTGTTCAGAGTGTGTGCCCTACATGCTGTAGTTTGGATCCGGGGCCCATTTCTCTTATCTTGGGTTGTAGAGATGTTATTGGCCTGGTCCTAGCTCAGATAGTCTGGTGCTCCCTGGGGACAGGTGAATTTCCAAGCTCCCTAAAAGGGGCATTGGTAACACCACTCTTAAAGAAAGATTTTTTGGACCCAGACTGCCTTGCCAACTACAGACCAATCTCTAGCCTTCCCTTTGTGGGGAAGGTGATTGAGAAAGTAGTGGCCACACAGCTGGAGGACCATTTGACCATCCATGCCATCTACAAACCTCTTCAGTCCGGTTTTCGAAAAAAGCATAGTACCGAGACAGCACTGATTCGGGTGCTCAATGATCTCCTGATGGCTAGAGATGGGAGGAGCCATTCTATCTTGGTCCTTCTAGATCTCTCATCAGCATTTGATACTGTGGACCATGAGGTGCTGCTTGATTGCCTGAGGTTCATTTGTGGACTGTCAGGTACGGTCCTCAAGTGGTTTACATCATTCCTCACGGGAAGATCTCAGATGGTGGTGTTGGGTTTTTTTTTCGTCTGATCCGGTCCCATTATCTTGTGGAGTTCCTCAGGGATCAGTGTTGTCCCCCAAGTTGTTCGCAGTTTATATGCTGTCCCTTGGAGACATTGTAAGAAGGTATGGGCTGAGGTTTCACTGCTATTCTGATGATATCCAGCTCTACCTTTCTTTTGCCCCTGATCAGGATGGAGCTGTCTCAGTCTTTAATAACTGTCTTGCTGAAATCCAGGAGAGGATGAATACCAGCTGGCTAAAGTTGAACTCTGATAAGACCGAGGTATTGGTAGTGGATCCTGGTCACCTGATAGAGAGGCTGAAGGGGGGATCACCCTCTGGGTTATATCTTGAGTGTGAGCCACTCCTAACCTCTGAACAAGTGCAGAATCTGAGAGTAATCTTTGATGATGGGCTAACACTGCACTCTCAGTTCTCAGCTGTCATCAGTTCTTCATTCTACCATCTGAGGAATATTGCCAGGATCAAGCACTTGGTTCTGTCTGGCAACCTTCCTTTGGACTAGTGCAAGTCCTTGTACCTAGGGCTGCCTGGGGTGGAAATCTGTCGCTTGTCATATTTTGCCAGTGCTGCATGGACTGCACTGGCTGCCAGTTCAGTGGCAGATCACCTTTGAAGTCGGTCTGCTGACTTTTAAAGCCCTACATGGACTTGGCCCAGACTACCTGAAAGAGATCCTGGTTCCTCACTGCCCCAAGTGATCACTTCACTCAGCCAACGAGGGGTTGCTAGAGATTCCGAGGGTAGGATTGAAATCTTCTGAGGCCAGAACATTTATGTATGCGGCCCCTACCCTCTGGAATTCTCTACCCCATTGGTTACATGAGCACATGACCGTGGAGGGTTTTAAGAAAGCATTGAAAACTTGGTTATGGAGCCAAGCTTATGGCATTTAATGGACAGAAAGAGTTTAATGGTTGTATGATTGCATTACTGGATTTTAAGATCTGTTATGGATTATGTTGTTGTGGAATTTTTAATTATGTGATTTTATTCTTGTTAGGTGCCTTGGTTTTGAAAGGCACCATAAAAATAAAGTTATTATTATTATTATTAAGATCCTACCAGATGCCCAGTCACCAACTACAAACTCTACAATACCCACAGACCCAGCCAAAGTAACCACCGGGAAGCGCCTTTTCTCTTGGCTGTCAACAACAACATACAAACATCAAAGGTCCTGAAATGGTTTAAAAATAAGCCTGTGGGAATTAATAAGCTCTCCACAATTGTGAAAAACATGATTACCAATGTAGGCATACAAACTGATAGATGTCTAACTAACCATTTTGTATCAAAGCACCTCATACAAAAATTAGTAGACAGTGGAATTCCATCAACCAAAATCATATAGATGTCAGGACATAAACAGCTGCAAAGCCTGAAATGAATACTCAAAGCTCAATGACTCCAAATAGCACCAAATAAGCACCTTGTTAAGTGGTGATCATGTTCCATGGCCTACATCTCCCTACCAACAACAGGAACTGACCACTATCCCCCATAAACTACAAAGAGCTACTGGGAACATACATCAGCAACCCCACCACACATGCAAAGCAAGTGACCTTCAATATTATACAAGGTAATCATCATTCCACTACCTACAAGAGTCACACAAAAATACAAAAAAAAAACTCCTCCCACCCTATACCTACCTATTACAACCACTTCCACCCTTTCAAATACCACACCACATTACTACACATTACAAACCAAACTTATAATCCTCTTTGTTTCTCCCCCCTTCCCACCTGCAGGTAACAAGTATGACAGCTATGTCAAAAAGAAACCAATGGTGTTAGATACTGACAGTGACTCTGACTAAACTTGAAAACCACCATATACATAACAAAAATGTCAACAACCTGTAAAACCAAAAAGAAGATCTGATTACAGCAGGAAAAAAAAGACCTGAAAATGAAAGAATCCTTCTGGGGAAAAAAAAAACCTGCAAAAGCAGAAAAAAGATCTGTGCATACCTGAACGTTCCTTTATAAAATACTGTAAAGCAGAAAAAAAAAAACACCTGAGAATAAATGGACCCTCCAGGAAAAAAAGCCTGCCAAAGCCAAAAGGAGATCTAACAATAACTAGACCTTCCTTCTTAAAAATCTAGAAACACAAGAGAAAAAAGAAACACCTTCTGACCACCATCATCTCTAGAACACAAAGCAACTACTACCAGAAATGCGATCTGAATCTACATACAGAAAATAAACAAAAAAAAACACATTCTTCAGTGTAAAAGGACTCTGTAAAACCCTATAGACTAGAATAGAGACCTAAACTCATCCCTCACCCCACTACCCTTTCCCCACCTCAACCCCCATACCCAAGGTTCCTGAAAAGTTTTTTTCTGAAAATAAATTGTTTACTGCAAGTTTAAAAATCTTACAAACCCATACACTGCTGAAAACTATTGCACCTCTACTGTTTACAATAAGCACAAATGTTACTCTTCTCTTTTCTCTTTAATAAATGTTCCAAAAACTTCTTACCTTGTCACTGTTTATTCCTTGCAAATTACCAAACAAAATTAAGTCATACAAAAAAAAGTGCAACTGTAAAAACTGACTCTTCAAAGTCTTAATCCACAGGTAGTTCAATAAATCCAGAGAAATATGAACCAGGACCAAATAACCAGCAGCTCACCCCCCCCCAAAAAAACAACAATAAATCCACCTAGAGCAGAAAAAAAGCATCTAAAGGAGACTGCAATCCAAAATCTGATAAAACTCTAACTGTACAAAAAATAATCCTTTGAAGTCCATCGATGAAGAAAACACAACGACACCACCTTCACCACTGAAATCCACAGGCTCCTCCTCGAAGTGTTCCATAGATCCACCAACCGATGCTCGAGTACTCTGACACCAACAACACTACATTCCCCTGCAGCACAAATGACGAACTCCTGCTCTCCAGAAGGCTGCCACCTCGAGCTCTCAAAGAGGACATCATTCTCAAACTCCTTTGTACCAAAACTGGGCCACAAATCTCAGCCACACTCACCAACCAATCACAAAGCATGCACACCACACAAGCAACCAATCACAGCAACACATACACACATCAATCACTCTAACCCTCCCACTCCAAGACACACACCCTCAGCCAATCATATCTACTTTCCTATATTACCTCTGCCAATGAAATCAGTCCAGCCACCCTCCATTCACTGAACCAGCCAATCAAAACCTACAACCACACACCCATTCACAAACCAAGCAACACAGCGGAGTACCATTACAAAAACAAAATAGTCCACAATTAAAAAACAATAAAATAAAAAAAACCTCAACCACAAACACAACCAAAACCACCACAAAACCCATTACATTAATCGCACATGCAATGAGGGGACTGTGGGATAAACTAGTTATTTTCACATGTCCCTGATGACCTCGGGTTAATTACTTGTGGCTCCACTACGCTATGCCACTCGTGAGGTTACCTGAGGTCACCGGGAACTTGTGAAAATGTCTAGTTTATCCCACAGTCCCCCACTGCATATCCCCTGTTTATACTCTGTATACTCTCGTCCCCTCACTCTTTATTGTCAGCTTACTGTTTTCCACAAGTATGGTGCTGCATCACTTATATCCCACCAGTGCAGACACCCGCTGTGCATCACTGCTGTAAAGCTTTAGCTTCAATACATTACAAATTACACCATATACTTTAGTTACTTTCTTATGTCAGAGGTCTTGCCCCTTGTCAGAAAAACAAAGAAAACTTACAAATACCTGATGGCTACATGCAATGCACTTTCAGTCCGCTGCAAAACTTCAGAGTAACATACTTGTGACCCATACATCCTTCAAAAGTATACTAATCTCATTCCAGATACTTCTAATCAAAGTATTTTACTTCGAATACATGCTGTCTGTGGTTCATAACTGTATCTATTTGATGTTTCTGGAATGCTTTATCCTCAAATTCTGAGTCAGTTTGAAACAAAAACTACACCAAGTTTGTAATCATGTTTAGCAAGGAGATCAGAAATGCTCTTTTCAAGTAACTATTCTAGATAAACATGGTATGGAAATCTTTCGCTTGCTTGCAGTGCTTCTGGCAGTTAACCTAAACCATGCCAGTTTTGACCTTTAATACAGTCTTCTACTATATTGCAAACAAACAGTTCTATTCCTTTCCGAAAAGGTTCCTGTTAAAGATGCTATTTGTTGTACCTACCTAGACTGAAGTGCATGTTGGCAATGCATGTTCATAAAAATGGTGTTATTAACAAAAAAAAAAAAATTAGCATAGCTATAAGCTCCCTTACCTGATCTTGTTCCATGACATTCAAACTGCACACTGTCAGTAAACAGTACTGCATGGTGATGCCTCCTATACCTGCAGCCCCTCCAATGTGATGATGTCATGCCCACACTCCCCAGTTATTCCACTCTCAGCTGCAACTGATTGAGATATTTCTAGGGGTACCTAGTCTATACCTGCAAGGTAACCTATATAACCAGGATAGCACTTATTAACCTAGATAATATGATTTACGCACTTTTGAATTAGTGCCCCTTCACTGTATTTACTGTGTTGCATTGATCTCTTGTCTGCCATGTACTCCTTGTTTGTTGTATTTAACTGTGGATGTAGCCCAATGTTATGTTATCAGCAACTCAACTGTGTGTGACATACCTGTACTTTGGGCAAAAGACAACATAAGACAGTTTGCTCAACAGTTTGCATGGATACACAATAGATATCCCAGCAAATGAGATAACAGACATTAATATAACAGTAGATTACATCATTAAAAAAATAAATAACTTAAAAAACACACTCAGCAAGACCTGATGATATTTCAAATAGTATGATGAAGCTTTTATCACCATGCACTGCCACCTCACTTAAACTGATATTCCTGAAATTACTAAAGGAAAATGATGTACCATTAGAATGGCTACCAGCAAATGTGGTACCTATACACAAGAAGGGCAGTAGGGCTGACCACACTAAAGATCTATTAGCTTGACGTCAGTCCCTGGGAAGATGATGGAAGCAATGTTAAAAGATATAGTAAACACTCACCTGGACGGTGGTGAACAGACTGATAAAGAGAAGCATGTATTTTTGTATGACAGATCTTGTGTAGCAAATCTGCTATGTTTCTATGAAAAAATTTCATCAGCTGTAGATACGGGTGCATCAGTAGATTGCATTTATATGGATTTTGTGAAGACGTTCAATTTAATCCTGCACTGTAAGGTTATCCGAAGTTTAATGGATAAAAACATAGATTATAGGATTGTGAGATGGGTTGCTGGCTTGTTGGGGTTCAGGACACAGAAAGTGTGTATAAATGGTTATTACTCAGGTTCGGTACCTGTGACAAGTGGGGTACCTCAGAGGTCTGTCCTGGGATCGGTCTTGTTTCTAGTATTTATGTCTAGCATTGGTAAAAAAGCAGCAAATTGGGTAAGTAAATATGCAGACGATACAAAGCTAGTTGGTATAGCCATTGATAAAAATAATACATCCACTGTACAAAAGGACTTAGACAATATTCAGAAATGGGCAAGTCTTAAAGGAATGAGTTTTAATACATATAAATGCTGTGTCATACATTAAGGTAAACACAACAGTAAAATAAATTATTTCCTAAATGGACTACTGCTGAGAAAAACAGATGATAAAAAAGACCTGGGAATAACTATAAATCATAACCTAACTCATGACTCTCACAAGCTGTTAAAGCGAAAAAAGTATTATGTGCTACAAAATGATTCAGGAGTAGAAGTGAGAAGGTTGTCATGCCTCTGTATAGATCATATGAGAGGCTTTTGATTATGATAGCCCAGTGTGGGGACCTATCTCTAAGGGTGGTATAAAAAACATTGAAAAAATTCAAAGACACACCACCAAACTGATTCATAACTTAAAATCAATACCATACAATGAACAACTTCAGAAATTAAACCTAATGTCCCTCGAAACTAGAAGAATACGGGGAGACCTTTTATTATGCTATGATATAAGGAAAGATAACTACCTGCTAAATGAATTAAATTTGAAGTTCAAAAGTGATAGAATATGTACCAGAGGGCACCAGCTACAACTAAGGCAAAGGAAATTTAACACCAGTAGAAGGAAGGCCTTTACACAGAGAGTGGTGACTGCTTGGAAAAAGTTGCCAGCGGAAGTCATAAGAAGTAGGAACAAGACCCAGTTTAAGAGAAGACTAGATTCCTATATATTGGATGGAAACAGCATAGCTTATTATGGGTAAATGACAGGAGCAATCATGGACTTCCAGCCTTCTGAGCTCCTCACACCTTAGTATGAACCACCCTGTCCATTTAAAGCTGTTAAATAGACCTACCAGGGGATCAGCCAGTTCTGCTGCCAATTTCCTGAGTATCCTTAGATGCAACCCAACTGATCCTGAAGCTTTATCAATTATTAGGGCTGCCAGCCCTTTCAGGACCCTATTGCTAGTACATGTTGGCTATCTCATCTCTGGGACCCACATAATGGCTGCTTTGATGACACTCTCTGGAAAGAGCCCACCATCTTCCCTAGTGAAAACTAAACAAAATTAATAACTGAGGTCTGCAGCTTTTTGCCCGTCCACCTCGGTTACCCTATCCCGCTCTATTTGCCTCACAATTTCCTAGCCTTCCTTCCTTTTCTCACTAATATACCTAAAGAAGTGTTTTTCTTTGCTCCTTACCCCCTGTGCAATGTGCAGCTCTGTGTCTGTTTTTGCTTCCCTAACCACCCTCTTTGTCTTCCTGTTTTTCAGCAAATATTCTCCCCATTCTTCCTCCACTGCTTTTCTATAAATTTGTAAAAGGCGTTTTCTTGTTCCTCATCCCTTCCCTGACCCTTGCTGAGAACTATAGTGATCTCTTGAACCTATACTTTTTGATTACTGTTCTTGTGCATACCTTAGATGCTCAGAGAATGGCCCCCATAATTGCCTCACTTCTCTTCCATAACTTCTGTGTTGCCCACCCCTTCTAACTTATATGTGACCAGCTCATTCAACCTATTGAAGTCTGCCTTTATAAAATCAAGGATTTCGGCTCTTTATTGCAGTTTACCAGACCTGAGGACCAGTTCAAACCAAACAGAGTTATTGTCACTGTTCCTAACAGCTCCCCTACTCCCACAGCTCCTACAACCTCCAAGATGGTGAATGCCACATCAAGAATTGTGGTCTGTCTTGTGGGCTCCTTAACTAACTGTACTAGCAGACTGTCCTGGAATGCATCCAGCAAGACCTGGCTTCGGGTGCTCCTGGCCACTTGAACATCCCCACTGATGTCTGTCAGGTTCAGATCACCCACCACCACTACTTCCCCCTTAACTATCCTTCTTTCCAGTCCTTCTCTGAGCTCTCTGTCCCTCATCTCACCTTTTCAGTGGCCTATGGGTCACCCCCCCCAAATGCAGTTTCTTGCCTGAGTCAGTCATGAGTTCCACCCACAGCAACTTAGTCTACCTATTGAAACCCCTTATGCAGCCATCCTTAATCACTTCTATGTCCTCTTTAACATAAAGGGCTACTCCTCCCCCTCTGCTTGTTTCTCTAATTCTCCTGAACATCGAGTGCCTCTTGGACCATCAGTCCCCAGTCATTATTTTCCAAATCTCATGTTTTAGTTATGGCCACAATGTCCACCTTAGTGCCTATCATCAGCACCTTGAGCTCACTGATTTTATTACCTAGACTCCTGGCATTAAGGAATACTGACTTCTATCTGCCCCTGATTCTGCATTGCTACTACCTTTGTGCTTCATATGTCTTCTTGTTTTTCTTTGTGCTTGCACCCATTCCATTCTCCATTTCCAAAGTCCCTTCACCTAGTCTTTGATGGGCCACAGCTTTCTTTTTACCTGCTATTCTTCTACAGGCCCCCAATTGTGGGGGAGGACTAGCTAGGATCCCCTTCCTCTCTCCTACCCTTTGGGTTTCCGTAGATCTGATATAGGTATCAAATTCTGCACCAACACACAGGCCTCCTCCCTCATTAGGTGAAGTCCATTACCCTTGAAGAGCCTCCCAAAACATCCCCCAGTCCTCCACAAAGTGGTTCCCATTTATTCTTAAACTATCCCTTAAGCCATCCATTTAACTCCTTTATTACTTCCCTCCTTATACTATCCTGTTTCTCCTCCCTGCCCCATACAGGGAGGACTTCTGAAAAGGCCAGGGAGGCTGAGTGTGCTTCCAATCTGTCCCTAACTACATGAAAGTTCTTCTTCACCATCTCCACTGACTGGTTCACAAGATCGTTGGTACCAAAGTGTACCAGTACCCCAAGCTCCCCTGCTTCCTCTATACAATCCTCCCTATCCTGTCTATACCCCGGATGGCAGATGTAGTAGTAGTAGTAAATATTTTTTTTTATTCAGAAGAATAAAGGAATACATTCAAGTGAGCAAAGCTCATTTTCAGTGAAGTTCCAGGTCAAATAAAGTGCTTAGGATCCATATATAACATACATACAGTATAATAACAAATAACAACATTAACTACAGTAAATTACAATACAACAAATGAGAACTTCAGATCAATATTTTAAGTGATTACAGATGTTAGCATTATTAGTCCAAGTAGTACACCACTTAACAAATTCCAAAATATTAATTTTGGTCCCAAGATATCTTAAATGCAAAGTGGAATAATTCCATAAAGAATCTCATCTGAAAGGGATAGAAGATCTCTCAATATTTAAATTACAATTAAGGAGAAGAAATTGAACACCATGTGAGGTCCTCAATTCCCTTCCAAACTCCCTAAGCTCAAACAAACAAGCGATATAGTCAGGAATCCTATGACTCCAGACTGTAACCATGAAATGTAATAAATGTAGATTTCTTCTCACAGATGGTTTGTCCCAACTTAACTCTTTAAATAGGAAACACCTGTGAGTTCTATAGGGAACATTTAAGATAAAACGAGCCACTCTATGGAACATTAAGCCCACTTTATTTGACAGTGAGCCAATGGCCCCTTCATAGAGTATATCTCCATAGTCAATAACTAGAAATAGCAAGGTATTAACCACATTCTGGCCAACCTCCCTAGACATGAACCTTTTGCACCTATAAAGGCCACCTAACTTTTTATTCATTCCTCCTCTAAGTGAATCTATATGAAATGCCCAACTTAAATGGGAATCAAGTCAGATACCAAGATACGTATATTGGTCAACCTGCTTTATGACTGAACCGCCCAATGTAAAGATTTCCAATTTGGGATCACATATATTATAATGTTTATTTCTAAACAAAAGTGCCTGCATTTTACTTGAATTCAGGACCAAATGATGTATCTTAAAAAATTCCTGAACCTCATCAAAAACTTTTTGCAACTTTAAGCCAGTTATATCCAGGGAAGCCCCTTCTACATACAGTATGGTATCATCTGCATGAATCTTTTGCACCTATAAAGGCCACCTAACTTTTTATTCATTCCTCCTATAAGTGAATCTATATGAAATGCCCAACTTAAGTGGGAATCAAGTCAGATACCAAAATACGTATATTGGTCAACCTGCTTTATGACTGAACCGCCCAATGTAAAGATTTCCAATTTGGGATCACATATATTATAATGTTTATTCTAAACAAAAGTACCTGCATTTTACTTGAATTCAGGACCAAATGATGTGTCATAAAAAATTCCTGAACCTCATCAAAAACTTGTTGCAACTTTAAGCCAGTTATATCCAGGGAAGCCCCTTCTACATACAGTATGGTATCATCTGCGTACAGATGATGCCAAACATCTGGAGATTAAAACTTAAGCTCATTTATATAGATATTGAAAAGTAGAGGCCCCAAGATTGACTCCCGGGGAACTCCACTCCTCAATTCCAAAATCCCAGATTTGAAGGGACCTACTTCCACAAACTGGCTACGTCCCATCAAATATGAAGAAAACCATTTCATCGACAGAAAAGACGAGCCGATCTCCCTGAGTCTGGACAGGAGCACTCAATGGTTCACGTTGTCAAAAGCCTTTGAAAGATCAGTAAAAAGGGAACCTACCATTAGCATTCTGCCCAGACTGAGTTGGAGATCACTTACCACTTTAGTCAGGGCTGTTTGAGTGCTATGAAGGGACCTGAAGCCTGATTGAAAGTGGGGCATTTTATTATTATCCTCTATAAAAATCTTTAGTTGGTGTGAGATAATTTTCTCAAACATTTTTGAGACCTGCAGCAACAACTAAATGGGCTGGTAATTGCCCAGTCAGTCTTATTTCCTGATTTAAATACTGGTCTGACCCTAGCTATCTTCCACCCCTCTGGGAATTCACCATTCATACAAGATAAATTAAAAATATGAGACAAAAGAAATGCTAAACAGGGGGCCGCATACCTCAGAAGTTTAGAAGGTATTCTATCATGACCTATAACCTTAGAAATATTTATTTTTAAGAGTTCCGTTCAGACCTCTTCTGGGGAAATATATCCACATTTAAACCCACCCAATCCTCTGGAATCAAAATTACTATCCATCTGATCCTGCTCTATACCAATCTTATGGTCCTGACTGGGCCCATCAATGGGATCCTGGATACCCACCTTAATAAAATGGTCATTAAAGGCATTAACTAATCCAGTCCCCAGGGGCAACAGTGATCCATCCACTGAAATCTAGCTATAGAGGTACATTTATGTGTTCCCAACAAGACAGAGATAACCCTCCAAAACTTCCTCAGGTTCTATTTTTGATTGTTGTCAGGCTAAGACCATATAAAATCTTATTTAGCCACCCTTACCTTCTTAGTGTACAGGTTTCAGGCCTGCCTATAAAGGACCCAGTCAAGGTTCTTTATAGATTTTTTGGCCTTAGCCCAATTTTTATCCCTAGCTCTCCTAGCTTTATGAAGTTCTGGGGAGAACTATTTATATTTAGTTTTCCTAGATTTTAATGGGGCATGCTTATCCCATAATTGTGAAAATTAATTTAAAAAATACTCCCAGGCATCTGAGGCAGTGGGGATCAGTTCCAATCTAGTCCAACTAATATTTTCAAGATGCACCAGAAAGGCAATGGAAAATCCCCACTTCCATCCATACCCCTTTCATCACTCTCTCTACCCCCTTAATCATTGAGTCTACCACCATTAAGACTCTCCTGGCAGACTTGATCCCATTGGGTGCCATCATGTTGCCCTGCCCTTTCCCTTCTGCAGTCTCTAAGACCCTCCTAGCAGAGTAAGGCACCTGAACTTCCTCTAGGGATGCAAAGCTGTTCATCATCTGGATGGAGAAGGGCTGGACAACCTCCATGTGGGTAACCCTGCTCCCTCATACCCCTCCCCACCACTCTCCACCCCTGGACCAGTGGGTCTCTGGGGGAGGGGGGTGAGCTCCTATTGAGCTGATGAAGCAGCAGAGATATTGTGTACCTTTTCTGCCACCAGCTGATCCTGGAGCTCCGCTATGGTCCTGCAGATGGGGCAGTACCCCCCTCCTCCAGAGCCTATCCCTATGAAGAGCACCCCACAACCAGCACAACTGCCTGCCTCACCTCTAAACCCCATCCTCATAAAGACCTATGCATACTAAGCAGACATCTAATTTGAGCCATAGAGCTCATCCAGATGGGTATAGCTGTAGTCTTGGTTATAGCAGAAAAATAAAGAAACAGAAAAACAAAGCAGGAGTTAAAACTACTTTGCAGTGCTCACCCAGACATGGTGTGAATGTAGGCTTAACTACAGCACAGAAAACTGGAGTTAAGCTATCTGCTAGTGCTTAGTCAGGTAAAGTGAAGTTATATGATTTATCTATAGAACAAAACAACCCTACAATTGAAATGTCCACTAGCTGTAGCACAAACACTGTTCTGCAAATAAACTTTATAACCTACAGTATACTCCTTCAGTATATAACAGCCAGGACCCCACATGCTACTCCCAGAAACAATGATGTTAACTGTGCATATACAGTTTTCACTGGTACCCATGGGCAGGATCATAGATGAAGGCTGTCTTTCTGGTTGATTCCTGTGATGTCCTTTGCACTTGATCCTTAGCAAGGAGGGCTGCAGGACAGAGGAGCCACTCAAGCTGCTACAGTTAAGAAGTATGGCATGGCAGGAGTGGGAGATGAGCTGCTTTCATGGGTGGTGTCTTTTCAGTAGGTGGATGTTTGTTGTCTCAGAGGCTGCAAGTGGAAATTGACATACTGTAGGATGACTACAGTACTATATGTATACCTGAAACAGTTATCTTTCTAAGGGGGTTTACTCAATCCTTGTGAATTTTTGGCTAGACTAAAATAAAGGATTCTCAGATGGTGTTTACAGATGCTGTTTCCCCATCCATTTCTGAAGCCACCTTGCAACAACCATTTCCTCAACAAATCCTCTGACTTCCTTCTGTATCACTGGCGCGTGATCCCCTTGCAGAGATACATAGTTGCCAGCTACATTTAAAAGATCTGCACACATTATTCTATGTCATTCCATGTCCATGACTACTATGGCTCCTCTCTTATCCATAGGCTTTATAACTATTGACAGGTTCTCTTGCAAGAACTTCAACATCAGCTTCTGATGTCTTGTCAGGTTCCTTTGTGGGTTCTGTTAAGCCTGCCTGATTAGGTTGATGTCCTGTTCAGTAAGATCTGTATACTGTAGATTTTGAGTGCATTAGTTTTGCAGACTGAGGCATATAATGTGATAGGATCCCCAATGGCCTGCTTACTCTGCCTTTGATATTGATGTTTTTTCCACTCATGCATAGTGGGCTTTCATTCTTAATATTCTAGAAAAAAACTACTGAAGATCCACCTCTAGCTAAATTGCTGAAATGACTTTATAGGCGAATGTGAAAGACACAGGGATGACACTTCCTCTTCAGCTGGTGTTAATGGTCTGCACTAAGATGGAACACTGCTACAGTACCTGCACTTGTTTCCACTGATGTTGATCTTTCCTCTCCTGATGACTCTGCCTCCACTGGCTTCTGTGTCTCCTCCTCCTCTACTTGTGCACCTGCAATTGTAGCTGCCGGAGAAGCCTGGGTTTCTGTTTGTCCACCCTGCTTTTCCAGAGGCTGCCTGAGCTGTTGTATCACCTATAAAAAAGAGGCACTGTAATCTTGACTTATATATTGGCTTCTACAGCATAAATCCTATGTCTAAACCAGACTCATTATACCTTTGTGATGTTGTGAATTTCTGATAGGTGTAAACTTTATTGCCCTTGTAATCTATTGTGTCACTTCGAAATGTGTGTAGTTTTTATTGCCTGACGATTTGCACAAATTCTTTCAATTTTGCCCTAATATCAGCTAACCTCGTATCCTCGCCGGATATGAGGTTGCCTGACCGTCGAGAGTTTTAAATCTGAGCTAAAAACCTTTTTGTTTTTAAAAGCATTTAAAGATTGATTTTATTATTAATATTTTGTTTTATTATTTAATGTTATTATTGTACAGCGCATTGGTTTTTGAAAAGCGCTTATAAATACATTTTTACTTCCTTTACTTACTTTATGAAAGTCTGCCTCCTGGACTTAACTTTTTAAAATGTCCTATTTTTTTAACCTCTTCTGCTAGTTTCCATCATTCCTCTATAACACTGTCTATTATTGCATACATAAAAGCTAAGTGACATGTATGCAAATGCCACCCCATTTTTTATTTAACTTCTCAGTCTTTATGCTAATGTTTGACTCAATTGCTACCTGATATCTTCGAGGTTGGGGGTGGGCCTGGCTGAGACCATGCCATTCAAGTCTGAGATCCCAATATTTTAAGCTTTACATTTTTTGAATAGTGCTTTTGGTACATTCCTCTCCAGGTTCTTTGATGTCCCTATTACCGTTCACCATCTTAATGAGTCTGTCCCTTCAGTCTGGTTAAACGTGGTGAATGTAAAATGACCATCCGCACTGTTATCCACATCACTGAAGTCATTAATGTTTGTTATAAAAGAACAACAAAAACACAACAAAATAAGGGAATAAGCCAACAAATGCAGTTCAGTATTACATCTGAGTCCCTTAGTGCCAGTGGTACTCAAATTTGTAAAGGATGTGAACATCCACAAGATGCTAGACTTCTGTCCTATGCAGCAAAATTCACAGAAGAAACTGGGAGTCCTTGTGGAGAATGACATAATTTGGGCTTTCTTTTTGGAACGCACCCTGGATGAGTTGTTGCAATCCAGAGAAATAAGTGGGCTGCTCATGGCCAAAGAACAGGCCACTACACTAAAAATATTTGCAAGTTTCAGGTTTTATTCACCAGCTCCTACATTTCACCTCTAAGTCTTCATCTGGGGACACTACAACATATGCAATAAAGTCCATTAAGCAACACTGATTGAGTGCATATTTTAAATGAAACTGATCCTATAAAACAGATGAATTTCCTACCTAAAACTGCTTGTATTGTTTCTTAAACTTACTCATAAAGGTTTTGCTTGGCTGCTAATTTCTAAATCCAAATTAAAATTAAATAACTTCTAATGAAAAAATGTATCTACACTCTGCATATTCCAGTTATCTTCACCCATTCTTGTGAGTTAACTGACCTTAGTTAGTTGACTTTTACTCAACAATGGGGCAGTGTTGCAGATGTCACAGTGTATGGCCACCTGGGGACCAGTGATCACCATATGGTGTGGTTTAATATAAGAACTGTTGTGGAATTAAACCACACAAAGGCAAGGGTCCTGGATTTCAGGAGGGCCAACTTTACAAGGATGGGGAATGCCTCAGAGATGCCCTCGCAGGTTGGGAGGATTTGGGTGAAGTGGAGGAAGAGTGGGTAATGCTGAAAGGGGGCATGTTTAGGGCAACTAACCCCTGTATCAGGCAAGTTAGCAAAAGTAAGAGAAAAAAGAGACCACTATGGTTCTCAGAAGAGGTGGCTAGAAAGGTAAGGGCACAAAATTTAGCATTCAGGAGATATAAGGAGACACCGAGGGGGGAGGAGGATAAGGAGGTGCATCAGGAGAAGCAGAGGGAGGCAGGGAAAGCAGTCAAATGCACAAAAGTACAAATGGAGGAGGAAAATACACCAGACAGTAAAGAAAGGGGACAAGACATTTTTTAATATTTAAGTGAAAGGAGAAAGACCAGGGAAGGGACAGTAAGATTAAGGAGAGAAGGGGAGAGTGTTTGGAAGGAGACCAAGAAAAGGCAGAAGTCCTGAACAAATACTTTTGTTCAGTGTTTACAGTGGAAGGGGAAGGTGAGGAACCACAAATAAGGGACAGGAACATACAAGGAAGGGAGGTGGACTCCATTCCATTTACAGAGGGGAGAGTCATGAAGGAACTCACAATTCTGAACGTGGACAAGGCAATGGGGACAGACGGCATACATCCTAGGATATTGAAAAAGCTCAGGGAGGTGCTGGTTGCACCTCTGACTGTCCTGTCCAGCCACTCACTGAAGACAGGAGTGGTTCCGGAGGACTGGAGAAGGTCAGATGTAGTCCCACTTCACAAAAGTGGTAGTAGGGAGGAGGTTGGTAATAACAAGCCAGTGAGTCTGACTTCAGTATTGGGAAAATTAATAGAATCTCTGCTGAAGGAAAGGACTGTGGAATTCCTTGAAACCAGGGGTTTACAGGATCCAAGGCAACATTAATTCACAACAGGGAGGTCATGTCTAACAAATATGATAGATTTCTTTGACTGGGTGACCAGGGAATTAGGTCAGGGTGGAGCCATGGATGTGACCTACCTAGAGTTCAGTATGGCCTTCAACACCATTTCACATAGGAGACTCTTAAACAAGCTGATCAGCCTGGTATTTATTTATTTATTTTATTTATTTATTTCTAGGAAGTACCTTTTAGCCAAAGGCCCTTTTATAGAGGTTCCAAGTCATAGTAATACATGGGCATAACATAATTTACAATGGTTACAAGTATATAAGCAGATACAAGGAGGTTCCATGCCTAGAAAGACATGAGTACATCAGGTTACAGAGGTTCCATAATTACAATAACAGGGATTACATAAGTAAAAATATACATACACATAATTTAAAGCAGGCTAGGTTGACAGGTTGTTAAGTGAACAGCTTGAGAATTTACAGGCTATAGAGCAAATCAGGTAGGGAACAGAGGATGATACAGTCTGTAAAATAATTAACTAATACTAAATGCAATGAGGCAAGAACTTTATAGGCAGTAGTTCTTTTGCCTTAAATGCTAAAGAGTGTAGTCATAAAGGAGGGCTAGACTCACTGGGGGGGAGTGCTGAGGCTGGGACCTGGAGCCTACTAGGGGAGTGTTAGTTAGCAAGAAGAGAGGAGAAATCAAGGGTGCAGGACGGGTTAGAATGAGGGTAGCGGAAAAGAGGAGGGAATCGTGTGGGGGAGTTCAGGTCTCACAATCACAGTTCCTGTTTGTAGCGAGGGCCACTCAGAGTTTATCTTTAAAGGAGCCTATTTTGTCCTCTTTTGTGATGCCTAGGTCAAGCACATTAAGCCAAAGTGGTGCCCGGTATTCGTAGGACTGTTTGCCTTGTGTGGTTCTATGGAAAGGGATGCAGAGGGCTGAGTTGTTTGTATCCCTAGTGCATCTGTTAGAATTAGGTTGGCTAAGGAGGCCATAAAGATTGAGCCATTTTGTTTGAGTGTACAACTCTCAGGTGTGAGTGAATTGGAGTACATCGAGGGCTAAATGACACGCTTTGTTTAGTGTTGTTTTGATATGTTTGAAAGCAGTTTGTGAGGCAGCCCCATATACTGCTATACCATAGTCTATCACTGAGAGGACTGAGCTATTTACAGCAGTTCTGAGTGCCTCAGAAGTCAAGTCTTTTCAGTGTCTGTACAGTAATCCTAGTTTTACATTTGATGACTTTGTGACTGCGTCTATGTGTTGGTTAATGACAGAGTGTGGTCCAGTGTCAATCCTAGCTATTTAAATGTGTGAACTATCTCCAGTGAAGTGTTCTGATTGTGTGAATGCAAAGTTGGTGAGTGAGGTGTTTGTTATGTGATGATGTGAATAACATGGTCTTAGTTTTTTTTTATAATTGAGGAGCAGTTTTGATTGAAGGAACCAGTGCTCAGCTGCAATGAAATTAGCCTGCATTTGCTTTTCCAGTATGTAGGGGTCAGAGTTATATGAATATTGGACTGCATCATCTTCTTACTGTAGTCGATGGTCATTTAATGATTGAGGGAGGTTGTTTAAGAACAGACTAAACAGTAGAGGGCCAAGGATAGAGCCTTGAGGAACACCTGTGTTAACACTAAGGTTGTCGGAAAAGATGTCCAGGATTTTCACTTTTTGGACCCTCCCAGAGAGGTAGCTTCTGAACCATGCTACTGTTGCAGGGGAGAGGGGGGTATTGGAGAGCTGATCCAGGAGCAGATTGTGACTGACGATGTCTAAGGCCTTGGTGAGATCAATATATGTTGCCCCCACCAAGATCCCTCTGTCTAGTGCATTATGGCTATAGCTGATAAACTCCACTAGAGCAGTTGTGGTACTGTGTTGTTTTCGAAATCCATATTGTTGCTGACATTGTAAATGATACGTCTAGATATTCCGTCAGTTGGTCACTTACGATTCACTCCAGGGCCTTGGATAGTGGAGGAAGGATAGATATTGGGTGGTAATTTGTGGAGTTGGCCCTGTCACCACTTTTGTAAACAGGGGTACCAACACCACCTTCCAGATCCATGGGAGTTCACCTGATACCAAGGAGAGATTTAAGATTTTGGTGAGGGGTTTGAGAGTTATGTCCAGGGTGAGCCTAACTAGTTTTATGTCAAGTTGATCAGAGCTAGTTCCGGAATTACCTAGCGCTTTTAGAATGTACTTTTTTGCTTCCATAAAGGTGATAGCTCTGAAGTAGAAAGGCGGATGGGAGTTTGATTGGGCCTCTGGGTTTCTTACAGTGCAAGTATCTGATAGGTGTTGAAGGAGGCTAGGGGGCAACACTCCACTGAGGTCAAGTAAAAGCTTTGTTGAAGACATTTGCTATGCGACTGTGATCCTGCGTAGCTTGGCCCTCAATGTTCAGGAAGGTGGGGTGAGTTTATTAGGTTTACCGGTTAGGGACTTGATGTTCTCTCAGAACCATCTACTGTCACCCCATGAGTTTGTCAGCTCATTTTTAAAGTGAGTGTTTTTGGCCTTACGAATAGCCCAGGTGCATTTATTCCATGCAGCTCTATAGTTCTGGTAGTCTGTCTGGTACTGGAGTTTCTTGCTTTGTACCACAAGTCATCTCTATTTTTCATGAGGGCTAGTAGCTGTACCGTGATCCAGGAGCTGTCATAGTCACAGATCCTTCTTTTGGTGTAGGATCATAGACATTGCACACTTCATTGAATTTGCTTATAAAACATTCTAGGGCAGTGTTGACATCTGTTTTGTGGTCAATAGAGCTCCAATCTTGGAAGTTGCGGTGTACTCTTAGAGCTCCCAACTTGCCTTTCTTCAGAAGTCTAGTAGTAATAGTCCTGGCTGGTGCCTTTGGGGCCTTATTTGACCATTTACAGATTACCAGGGAGTGGCCACTGAGGGAGTTAGGGAGAAACATGATGGAGGATATTCTTTCTGGACAATTTCTGACCACCCAGTCGATCACCGACCCCGTGCCTGTTCTGCTGTTATACCAAGTGGTGGAGTCTACCAATTGCACAAGGTTGAGAGTGGCTAATGAGTCCTTGTAGTGTACAGTTTCAGTGGAGGACCAGTTGATATTAAAGTCTCCAACCATTATCAGCTCTGTGTTTGGTCCCCCTTCAGAGAGGTCGTTGATGACAGAATTGAAACCACTCACTTGTTCCTTGGGAGGGATATAGGCTGAGACTATTGTTAGGGTTTTCTCGTTCTTGCCAAGTATTACTTTTATGGCCATCAGTTGATCCCCTCATTTGGTGTCATATGGGTTAAGCATTTGGCCCTGAATGTGGTTTTTAATATGTATAATACAACCACCTCCTTTTTTCCTGAGTCTGTCTAGTCTGAATACAGTATACCCAGTAAGTTGTATAGCAGAGTCTGGCACCCTAGGTGATAGCCAGGTCTCTACTATCACAATAATGTCAGGCTGATGCTGCTGAACCCAAACTTGGAGAGTGTTCATTTTTGCTAGCAGGCTGCAGATATTTAGTGATGCTATTGTTAGTCCATTCTGTTTCTTATGAACTGTTGCGGTGTATATCATTGGGCCTGGGTTGGGATGAATATTATCTGAGATCAGTAGGAGCAGCCATGTGATCCTTATTGCTTACCATTTTAGATATGTTAGGGCCTGTGATTGTGCAATGCAACATGATTTTTTGGGAATGGTACATGGGTAGATTAGGGGTACATCACTACCAGATGGAGGGAGGGGATAGCCAGCCTGTCCACTGCTCATATAGACCCATGTAGTAGGGGGTATGATGTGCCGTGTTGCTGATGGCTGTGCTTTTGTGGTTTTTGTGTTATCCAGGTGGTGATATTGTGGCACTACAGTCTGGAGGTGGAGATTTAATGTCCTCCTCATATTCTTCAATGCGTCCTTGATGGAGTCATATTTGTATATCGGCAAGCATTTTGTGTGGTCCTGTCCTGCAGAGGGTCCAGTATCAGAACTGATAGAAATAGAAAGAAGGTTCTAAGGAGGAACATACTGTGGGTTACAGCAGGGAAAGAATTCCCTATGTGTGTTTACAGATGGTGGGAGAGGGTCTGCGTTTAACCCCTATAGGTGGATTGGGGCTAGAAGCAAGTGGTTAGAGGCGAGAGTGGATGGAAGGCTTATCTAGTTTTTAAGGAGGGAGAGAGAAAGAGGAAAAGGAGAGCCCACTGAGGAAGGAGCATTGTGATGATAAAATCTGGGGAACAGAGTGTGTGATGTGCCAGATAGGACAGGAGCTCCTAGTGGCAGCTACATATAACCTGCTAATACAGGAGTAGACACACAAAATGTTGCTGCTACCAGAGATATAGCCCTCTAGTGGTGAGAGGATATAATCTGCTAATGGAAAAGTCAACTCCGAGGAAGGGAAGGTGACCAGAGGGATGCCACAATGATCAGTACTTTGACCAATCCTCTTTAATTTCTTTATTAGCAATATTTCAGGTGGACTCGAAGGGAAGTGGGTAAAGGTCATACATGGGGTAAGAAACAGGTTGGGGATAGGAGGCAGAGGGTCATGGTAAATGGAGTTCACTCCAAGGAAGGGAAGGTGACCAGTGGGATGCCACAATGATTAGTACTTTGACCGATCCTCTTTAATGTCTTTTTTAGTGATGTTGCAGATGGACTAGAAGGGAAGGTATGCCTTTTTTCAGATGACTCAAAGATCTGTAATAGGGCAGACACTCCGGGGGGGGGGGGAACAAATGAAAAAAATCTAAGTAAGCTTGAGGAGTGGGCAAAAGTGTGGCAACTAAGATTCATTGTAAAGAAGTGCAAAATCATGCACTTAGGGTACAGAAACCCAAGGACAGAGTACAAAATTGGGGGAGTGGTACTGTCAACCACCAAGCAGGAAAGAGATCTGGGTGTAATCATTTCTGATTACCTAATGGTAGCCAAACAATGTGATAAGGCAGTGGGAAGAGCTAGTGAGATGCTAGGATGCATAGGTAGGGGTATCACCAGCAGAAAGAAGGAGGTAGTTATACCACTGTATAAAACATTGTTGAGACCTCCTCTAGAATACTGGGTTCAGTTCTGGAGATCACACCTCTGAGAGGACATAGATAGAATAGAGATGGTTTAGAGGAAGGCAACTAAAATGGTGCTGGGCCTGCATAGTAAGCCCTATGAGGATAGGCTGAAGGACCTCAATATGTTTACCCTGGAGGAAGGGAGGGAGAGGAGGGATATGATAGAAGCTTTGATATACCTTATAGGTATCAATAGGGTACAAGAAGGAAGCATTTTTTTTTTTTTAAAGGTACTCAGTAACAAGGGGTCATGCTATAAAGCTGGAGGTGGGTAGATTCAGGGGAAATATGAGGAAGTACTTCTTCACAGAAAGAGTTGTAGATGCCTGGAATAGCCTCCCAGAGGAGGTGGTAGGAGCAAAAGCTGTAATGGGTTTCAAAGGATGCAAGGGATTGGCATAATTTTTTTTATTTTTATTGTGATCTCGGATTAACACCTTTGAGAACAAGATCATTACATAGGTTTCACGTCAGAATTACATTAACAGTGATTAAGAAAGAAAACATATAGGTATACAATAGAGCTGTAAGTGCAGGCTAATAACAAGTTTGAGACTAAGTATTAATATAAACATAAACAAACAGACTAAGTCAGCAGGTTATTGTAAGTACCACAAATTTGTGTGAGGGTTAAGGCAGTTTAAGAAAGAGAGGACAATTCAGACTGGGGGGTGCCTGTAAAGCAGAGGGAAGTACTGCAGCAGACTGAGTTGTCAGGATGAAGGGCTATGTTCAGAGGTTACAGCAGCCCAGGGCGGCCAACACCCACTCAAGAAGTGGGGAAGCATCAGCCCAGGAAGCCCTTGTCAAAGCAATTTTTATTTTTATTATTTTTTTGGGGGAGGCTGAAGGCAGATGGGAGAGAATTGTAGGAGAAAAGAGGGGTGGTGGGGAAGAGGGGAGTTTGATGGAGGGAGAGAGAGGAAGGAAGGAAGGAAGGAAGGAAGGAAGGAAGGAAAGGAGGGATAGATTACGTTAAGACATATGACGAAGGGAAGTAACAAGTGTAGGATTTAAGGGGCCATGTGGTCATGAGGGAGGGCTGCTTAGAGACATGGAAAAACAGTACTGAGGGGCTAAGGCAAGCAGTCACAGATACTGTTAGCATTGAGATGTTTTCGGAGCTCACGTTTGTAGGGGCCTAATGCTGTTATCAAGGAGATGGCAGGAGAAAGATCATTAATCCGAGTGGGAGCACGGTAGGCAAAAGCTCTTTGACCAAGAGAGGTGTGACACCTAGGAATTTTAAAGACCATGCTATCTGAGCTTGAACAATGGGTGGTTACAGTCAGAGATTCGGCTGGGTCTGTGGTATTACAGTAGATAGGGAAAATGAACAAACTAGGTGGGCCAAGTGGTCCTTATCTGACGACAATTTCTATGTAATCAATTTAAACTGTTTTCCACACGCGCATTATGTTATATCACTGATACCCCATCACTACAGACACCTGCTGGGCATCACTGCTGTACAATTTTAGCTTTTATACATTACAAATTACACCATAGTGTGTACATTAGTTATTTGCTCATGCAAACTTACATATATATCGGGATTGTCTGCAAAAACAAGCAAACTTGCAAATACCCGATGGCTATATGCTATGCACATTCAGTCTGTTGCAAAAGCTCAAAATAACATACTTGTGACCTACACATCCTTAAAAGGCATACAAACATCATTCTACAATGCATCAAGATACTTCCAATCAAAGTATTTTACTCTGAATACATGGTGATTTTGGTTCATAACTGTAAATACAGGAATTGACTGCAATGCTTTATCCTCTTACTCTCAGTTTGTTTACAACAAAAACAACACCCTGGGGCTTGATCTTCAAAGATACCTCAGGCAAACTCTGGTGTGCACCAGGGACCCTGTGCCCGATTCTGTAAAAAACAGGGTCCCAGTGCCAAACTTCACAGGTTTGCTGCAACTCGCCCACTGTGCCAGACAGTTAGAGCACCTGCAGAACTTGTCACAGGGATTGCCCCCCACACCCACACCCAGTGCAACACTAAAGGGGCTGGGATGCTGTGGGGGTGAAGCTGCTGAACAGGAGAGGCAGGGTGTAGAAGGGGCACAGGAGGTGTCATGGGGTGGGGTCAGAGGGACAGCTGGATAGCAGCAGCAGTGTTGGCACCCAGCCAGGTGCATGTGTATGGGACTGCATGTACAGTCCAGAAATGGTGCCATGTGTAAAGTAGATAACATTCCTGGTAATCTAGTGGTCCCCCTGATCCCCCATCAACCTCAACATCATGCATGTCATAGTCCCTGGTGGTCAAGTGGACCTGCTAGCCCTGAAATGCCTGTGAACAAGTTAAGAAATGAATTCCCTGGTGATCTAGTTCCCCAACTCCACCTATGTAGCCTCCCCTGCCCCAGCTGCAGCTGGCACCCATTGTCCTATCCCCTCCCACTGGTGCAAGCCACTTAGACCACCTCCTGGCTAGTCTGAGTGTTGTCCTTTGCTGCATCCATGGCAGGGCTTTTAAAATCAGAAAAATGGGGATGTTGCAGTTCCACCATGGTGCACACCTCCTTGTGACCAAGCACACCACCATTTTAGGCACAAGGGTGGCGCAGGGACACTTCAGGGTAAGGGGTCCCAGGTGGGTCGCAGCCCCCGATAGAAAATCAAGATTGGCACAAACTGTCACGCAGAAAGCAACTTGCATCTATTCTGACCGATGCATGTTCCTTGTGCCACTCTGGGGGGCTTTGAAAATTAAGCCCCAGGTTTTAAATCATATTTATACAAGTTCTCATAAACGTTCTTTTCCAGGAACTAATCTAGATAAACTTAACATGGAAATATTTTGCTTTCTTGCAGTGCTTCTGGCTGTCTGTTTTAGCTTTTACAGTTTTGACCTTTAATACAATGTTATAATATATTAAACACAAATACTTTGTTCTGTTAATTTCCATCAGGTTCCTGTTTTTAGAAAGCACTGTGAATCAATGTGAAACAAGTTTAGATGTTTGACTTCAAAGGAGCCTGTTGTTTTTAATGTTTTGTACTGCACTTTTCCAATAAAGGTCCAGCACTGGTTGTGTGACTATTGTTGTCCTTGTGGTGGTGAGTGGCCTGATTTTCATTCTGCATTTAAATTGAGTGGCTCTTCAGCGGCACCCATTTTCCGGTGCAGCGTTTTGTTGTTTTGTGTTCTGATCAAAGGTACTGCAATAGGGAGCACCATGGCCCTGGTCATGCAAATGCTTATATGTTTGTGTTTGATAAATTACATATTTTGAAACCAGCAAATAATCAGTATCATACCAATATAGCAATTTGGAAATGCTTTATTGATAACATATTGTTTATATGGCAAGGGGATGAAGGCAACCTAATATAGTTCTTCAAATATTTAAATTCAAGGAACAAACACATAAAATTCTCAGCTACATATAGTAGACAGCATGTTTCATTTTAAAATATTATGATTCACAGTCAAGTGGGGAAGCTCACCATCACATTGTACAGAAAGGAAACAGATTGAAACACAATTCTCCATGTGGCCAGTTTCCATCTAGAAAAATTGCAAAATAGCATCCCCATTGATTGTTGGAAAAGTCTGTACCCAATTCCTCTGAAAATAATATTAGCAATATTAGGGTCAATGTCCCTTATTTTGGGTGACTGTGTTTCTCATTTTATTGATCCACAAAAATAGATAATTTGATACCTTTTATTGGACCAACAGAGTTGTTAAAAGAAGAAAACAGGTGCTTTGAGCTTTCAGACTACACAGAGTCTTTCATCAGAAAATCAGTTTCACTGATAAGCATTGAGAGGTAAGATTCTGCTGATCCCCAGAATGATGTTCCCACTTCTAATTGCCTCCTCTTTCCCTCATTCTTACTGGTATTAATAAATGATAGAACTGGAGAATGCAGTGATATGGATTGTGCTTATTTATTTCTTTATTTTAATTTTGTTAATTGGATCAGTATGCAGGACACAAGGACACCTATTTCAGGAAAGGGGGGGATGCTGGCTGTGGTATTGAGCCAAACATTGTGAGAGAGAGTGTGTGTGTAGGGGTACAACTCTTTACCAGATTTTGTGTGGTTGGTAGTGGGGAGAGGACACAGAAAGGAGAACAGAGTGAAACATTTTGTTCTCCCCTACCCCTTGTCAACCACAGGCAATCTAGACACAAGCTATCCCTCCCACCTCATGTCCATACTCTCATTCTCTCTGGCTCATCACCACAATCCAACCACCCCCTTTCAAGCAAAAATCACCCCATTTATTTATTTTTTGTCCCATTAATGCTGATAGAGTCTCCCCCTAACTGCACAAACAATCCAATGCATTATTTGGACCCCATCATCTTCTTCTTCTTCCTCACCCTAAAAAAATCATTTTATCGATCTCAAGTTCCACATCCCCATGCTTGGTGGTTCCTATCCTTAAGTTCTGTTCCCAGTCAAATAAATTTCATATTCAACAACTGTATCCCCACACTCAATTTCCATAACATTGACAGGGGCCACAGAGTGATGGGTTGTGATACAAAATGCGCATCTTCTGTTGCCAGTCCAAAAAAAACAAATAAAAAAAAAAAACACTTTGCAAATTGCACATTTTGTCTCTCTCGAATAACCCAAAATCTATGTGCACTTCCTTTGTAAGTTCAGTTATCCACACAATAGGAGGAAGGAGGAGGGTTAAAGACAAAAATTTGCATTTAATGTTGCCAGTCTGTCGACACCAAAGTTTACATTTTTTTCTCAACTTAGCTCTTCCATCCCTCACCCCCCCACACAATGCCTCTCCCACAAACACACACTCTTTTCAAAATGTACATATTTTTCCTTGAATCCCCCCTGGTATATGCAGTTCAAAAGTTCATCATAACTAGGAGGCAGGGGACTGCGATTACAGATTGCCCAAATTACGCAATTGACCAAAGCTACAACATTTTCATTTCAACTTTTCACTCCAATCAGCAGCCTTGGCAGGTTGGGTCCTAATTATGATGACAGCAGTCCTCGAAATAGCAGCAGAGGTCTTGTTGAGTCTGCAGAGGGGACAATAACTAAAAGGGTTCCTCAGGCAATAAAGCTGCATATTAGCAGTCTAGTAGTAAGTAGTAATTTCAGTGGTGGCAGGGCCCTGAAAGTCTACTCCTCTGTGTTTGACTGTGACTTTCCTAGCCAGACTCCTCAAAGACAGCTCAGGTGCAGCTGGCCCTGTGGTACTGAGGGTTGAGGTGCTGGACGCCACACCTCATGCCACGCTGGTGACCCTTGATCAATAATGAACATGGGTCGCTGGGGGTCGGCAGGGGTAGAGAAGGATTGAGAGTCCCAAGGACTACTCTTCTTCTCTGGTGAGGGGGGATGCCAGCAGTCAGCTAACACTTGCCCCTAGCAGAGTTTGGGGGCAGCTTGCTGATGCTGAAGATGTGGGCAGGGGATGGAGCAGATGCCTGGAGGAGCACACACAGGAGCATGCACGCTGCCACTGCTGGCGTCATTGCACTCTCCATTCCCAGAGGGAAGGGAAAAATGGGGAAACAAGGGGGTCCTCTGCCACAGAAGGATGATGACTGTCCCCCCGCCTTGCTGCCCTGGAAGATGCCACTCCAAAAAATTGGATCCGATCTGGTGGGTCAAGAGGTCTCCCCACCCCTGCCATGAAGGGTAAGTCATGAGGGTTAAAGGGGAGGGGGGCTGATACCCGGTGCTCAGCGCGGGTGCATCAGAGATAACCTAGCAGAGGTCCCTGGGGAGAAAAAGCACCAATAAAAAAAAGAGAGAGATCAGGTGTGTAGTTTTCTGAGTCAGTCCTGTCCCTAGTCCAAACTCTGTGATTTATTTTTGGCAGTTATTTTCCTTGCTGGGTGTTGCTGACAAGTGGCAATGGGTCACTTCACACATAAACTCAGTTGTGACTTGATCCAACCAGCCTCACCCCACAACCCACCAGAAGTGCAACAAGAATGTTGTCTGGGTCATGCACTGGTTCGGGGTCATCCGCCCCAATCAGCACCATCCCGACAATCCACCTAGGGTTTAATCATGACCCAGGCAGAGTCATATGCTGTGCAGTGAGTGCAGTCACTAATTGACTGACTCAGTCAAACTGACCCCTCACTCCACTAGTTTGCTTGCCAGAATCAGAAGAAATGGCTAGATTCAGAAGTCTCTCAGAGGTAATGACTGGCCACATTCACTGCTGAGTTGCATCACCTCTCCCTTTAGACTGACTGACATGATCTTGTCAGGCTGGGGCAGGCAGCAAGCAGTTGTGCTAGGAAGCTCTCAGTGTCGAGGCCAACACCTATAAAGCTTACAGGCTGACTTAGGGAAACCCAGCCATACCAGTCCCACTCCAGATAATGAATCAGATCAGGAAAAGTGGCTAGAAACAAGACATATTTGCTGATGCTGTTTAATTTTCTATTTGGACAGTACTGCATTTTGCTCGTCATGTTAATTTTTTTACAGGATCAAAGGGGAAAATATGTCACGTTTCCAGCCATCGGTATGATGTGTCCCTAATTGGATGGTGATGTTTATGACACATAACATTTTCTTTTCTTTAAATAATGCCTAACATACTTTTTTTTCAGTGTTTTTTTTCCTTGGAAGTCTGAATTGCAGACAATGTTATGCTCCGAGTGTCTCATGCACATCTTTCTGAATCCCATCATTGGAGTGCTCATTAGCATATCACTTTGTCATGAGAACAGTGAATCATATATATCCTGTGTTTACCTTATTTGTAACCATGGCAACTCTCATCATCTCTCCAGCTCCACTGCCTGCTTGGCTGTCCAGATTTATAAGGCACCTGCCAGCAGCCATCCCACACCACCCATGCTCATTCTCCTTGATCAGTTGTGTAGGTCAGGCCAGGGCAGGACAGACTGGGGGAAACTTTGCACTGGCCAAGGGTTTGGAGGATGGTTGCTGCTTTCTCCTTGTGATTCCTTCACATGGGCAGCCCAGGTCTGTCTGTACCAAGGCAGCTGGAAATTAAGTGCTGTGGGTATTTGTACTGGAGCAGAGACACAAACAATGGAAATAGGAATATGGAATGCTGAGCAGAGAGGGTAATGACTGCAGTCTGCAGTCTTCCCAGAGATCCTCCTCCTGGCTGAAGAGCTCAACAGCTCCGGGTGACAGAAAGAGCAAAGCCTTAGGTTCAGGAAAGTAGCAGGACAGAGGAGAGGATGCCGCACCCTGCATTTCCACCTGCTGCTGTCACCGATCCTAGAATTCTTTGACACTTGGCAGGCTTTTTTTTTCCCCATGATGTTTCCTGCTATCTGAAACTGGCATGTTCATTGTAAACAATGCCAAATACTGTACAGTATATGTTTCTACAGAACAGTAACTGATTGCTTTATGTCAGACAAACACCCATAGATGTAGATATTCAGCAGCTACAGCTGAGAGTACTGCATCTCATTTACAAAAAATGCACAATTTAATCCGCCTTTCACCCCAAAGAAAAAAAGAGCATTTTGTGCTGAACTGCTTCTTGTATGTCATGTGAGCCTTAGAGGACTACTGCAGCATGAGCTCAACACACACCTAGCGCATCACAAACTTATTGGGCATGCAGAGTAAGAGCACACAATAAAGATATTATAGTTTGTTGTGATGACCTTCAGTTATTTTTTTGCCTGCTGTGTATCTGTCGGAGTGGCTTGCAGTATGTGACTTGAAGCATCTATTGGGCTAATTGGGCTAGTTCTTGGTTGTACAGTGTTATAGTTTCTAAACCTGTTATTGCTTTCTGACTCCTGCCTGTAACATTTGAGAGCATTTTGAGGAAAATACCTCTAAACTAAGTCACCTCAGCCACTATGACTGTAACATCATACTCTAAAGTCAAACATTTGTTTTAACATGTTGTGCACCAGGCCCCAAGAACATAACAGTACTGTCTGTTATTTTAAAAAAAGTGTGCTGTGTAAAACTGTTAATGTCGCGCACACACACACACACACACACACACACAGTTTGCAGCTGCAGAAATGACACCGGTAAGCATTTTTGACTAAAAGGGAATGCTATGAAAAAATTGGCTTTCAATAGGCATTATCCTCACATAATCCATACTATAAATACTGTACAGTATCCACCTCCTACTGTAAATACCCTCTTCAACCAGTCACACAGAAGTACAGCAGTTGAAAGTGTTCACAGGGTAACTATGCTATAGATAGATAGATAGATAGATAGATAGATAGATAGATAGATAGATAGACAATAGTTTCAGGACCAAACAGTCATCTTGGAACATAGACAAATCTACAGTAAATGCATGTTTAATTTCAAGTGATCTGTTTGTTTTTTATACAGTATTTTGGAAAACAATAAACTGATAATGGGTCATGGCTAAGATTTATTTTGCCTTTTAAGAAGTGACATTAGAATTAATTTGACAAAGGATGTTTCATTTATTTTACTAATGCATTTTCCAGGTATTATCTGAATAGCATTATTGTGTTGTTTTTAAATTCTGCCAACCACATTTGCATACTGTAGTTAGTTCACAATCTAAAGTAATTTCTCTAAATGGAAATACAGGCTTTAAAGCTTTTGAAAGCTGTATCATTATGTTCATCTCATTATACAATCTTTCAGAATCATCAAGATTTATATTTTGGTTGACATTTTGTTCTCATTTTTGTAATGATTTTTGACATTCAAGGGTGAGCTGACATCAAGTAATCTGCTAAATGGCAATGACTAAGCCTTACTCCAAGATTTAATTACTTTTCTGAGGTGTTCCTGTATGTATAAAAATATAGGTATATTGATTATTTGTGTTTAGCATATAAACATGACCTCTGATATCCCCAACTGGAACTCTGATGTAGCTGATAAACCAATGTTTTATATGATGATTGAAAGGGCATGTTTGACTGAGGTACTAAGCTTTGAGGTGGGGCTACACAAGCCAATGGAAGTCACAGTGCAGTTTCAGATTTAAAAAAAGGCAACATGTTGCACATGAAAATGCATCTCTGCTTCTTACTAAGAAGTATGTCTTAAACAGAAGCTTATAGGCCATTAAACTAAAGATGTACCTGTTGTGTAGTTGTCCCTGAATGAATGTGTGGTCCTTGTTCTAGCAACTTTATAAAGTGACATTTTCCAGTCAGGTCATGAGTAAATAACTATGGAATGTTCAATTCCAGAGTACTATCAACTTATCTCCGGTCATCCCTTTTAGTAAATATTTTGGAGGCTAATATTCACATAGCATCAGAGATACATGAAGTACAATATATTTACATGTAAAGCCATTTCCAACCTGAAGTCAGAACCAGTACTCTAATAACTTACTGGACTGACATAGGAAGGGCAATGAATGATTTTTTTCTGTGATGACACTATGCATGACTCATACAACTTGCATAGACTGTCATCATCAAAATTATTAACATTGCACAGACAGTTACAGCTCTCTTAGAGGCACTAATAATCATGGTTTGTCAAATGTACATATGCAGGGGAGAAAAAGGGGGAGAACAATAAGCACTAAATCATCTGATTGTGATACTGAACAAAATGTAGTGTTGTATGTGTCAAATAAAACTGTTAAAATCATGAATTGAATCCATGATCATCCTTAGACATTTTTAAGTCAAATGACAGCAACTATACTGTACATTGAGGGAGGGTTTAGTTGTCTATCGGTATGGAAAATCCAAGATTTAAAAAAAATCTATTTGGATTCTGGATTGCCTGACTGACAATGTACTTCTCAGTAACTTGCATAATGTAACTTTGCAGATCTGCATAATTGTATCTATTAAAACTAATACAATAGCACAAAAACCTCTCAATCTACAACTGCAATCTCAGATTGACAAGTGAGTGTCTGTGCTGAGGTGAGGGAGAAGGGAACTGACTCTTCTGTTCACTATATTAGAATACCTTATACCTACAAGAGCCATAAAATGGACTTTGTCAACCTGGGGCAAGTGTACATATACCCTTCCCATATTGAATGACAACAGTTGTACAACTTGGCTTCGTCTGTGTGAAGTAACTGCCATCCATCTCTCTTTTTAATAAAAAAAAATGGATTTATGATCTGTGGAATGTCTCTGCAGTTGTACAAAATGATCAGATTTTGTAGTGTATGTCACCTGATATATAGAAAAACGTGACTGTTTCAGTAACACAGCTCAAGTTAATTCTACTTGCATTTTGGCCAATGGGTGTAGTGAGCTAGCTGGACAATGAATCAGCTGATCGCCGTAAAAATAAAAAAAAAAGATTACTAAAAGATAAATCAAATGAAGAAAAAAAAAATCAGATGATTGTGTCCACAGTTGCCACTATACCTTTTCCAAATGACATTATGAAAGATGTAACATAAGGATCAGTTTTTAGTATGGAAAAATCTGTAACTTATTTGTTAAATATAAGTTTATACAAATCACTAACTCATTGCAGATACTGAAGCTGGCAGTGCATCTCCACCTTTGGAACTGGAAATGAGGAAAGTCCTGGTGGTCTCATACTAAGACCAGGTTTGTTCTATAGTGCCAGTGTAAAAAATATATGAATTGAATTGAAAAAAAACTACATTAATGCAGACATTAGAGTTGAAGAAAAGAAAGTACACAAAGTAGGAAAATGAAATACAATAGGGTTTGGGTCTCTGGAGTATTAGTGAATCAGTGGTCAGTTTTCCTTGGGGTTGCCAGCTAGAGATGTTGCAAAGTTTTAATTCACTGGTGAAGATTTGGCGAAGTCATCAACTTCGCCTCCACGGAGCAATCAGTGCATTTTTGCTATTCAGCTGAAAATTTTCCAATTTGACTTTGCCAGAAATTTCACTATGAAATATGGAATTTTGCCCACAAATGGCAGAATTTTTCCTGCGAACAGTTGAATTTCACCTGTGAGTGGCACAATTCTGCCATTAAGGGAAAAATTCTGCCATTCACAGGTGAAATTCTGCACTTCTCTTGTGGAAATTGACACTTTGTGGATTGATCTGCACTCTGTGAATTGTACTAAATTTGCAGATTAATTCACAGAGTAAATTTTTCAAACTTTACCCATCTGTATTGGCAACTCTATTGCCCACCCCCTTCCCATAATCAGTAGCCTCCTATCTGAAGCACAATGTACAGCTCCAAGCCAGTGCCTCATAATGATGCACTCTTCAAAGGTAGAGAAGTATGTAGGTAAAAAAATTTATTTGATCCACATGAGTCATTACTAAGTTAACATACATATGTTTTCATACAAAAAATTACAAACATTTAGTGATTTACATACATAAACTCAAATTATTGCACATACATTATAAAAACACTAGCTAATCACATCTGTTTCACATTTAACCAATTTAGAATCCCTTTCACAGCAGTCTTGGCTAAGATTGAATGACTTCAAAAATCTATATAGTCTATCAAGTATATTCGAGTCTTTATTATTAAATAGATGCTTTATAAGTTGATCAAAAGGAAGACCAAGGGTAGCCAATATTGGAGCTAGCAATTTCCTTCTTTTTATTTCAAATTGTGTACAATGTAATACTACATGTTTAAGATCATCCACTATTACCATTTGACAAATACAGTTTGGATCAGTTATGTTTATTCTTCTTTGATCGTAAAAAGTATATCTTGCTTTATAAAGTTCAAACCTGTACCTAGCTATAACTCTTTTTTGTTCTGGATTTCTGAGAATATTTAAATATTGATCTAATTTATGATCTCCTTTGATTTTTTTATACTATTTATAATGGTGTAAATTAGCAATTCTTGCTAAATCTTGTTGAACAGTTACATCTCTTAATCTATTCTTTACCATTTGTTTAATTTCAAGAAAAGGAAGGTTGTATATTTCGTACGTAGTATTTCCCAGACCCATGGGAAGAATATATTCATGTATGATTTTAATTATATCAGCTGTAAAACCCATACTATGATACTTTATTTGTTATTCAAGACACATCCTAGGAATTTTGTTTTCTTGAAGAAGAAGAAATAATCATGATGTAAATATGATTCTTCTTTCTGTAGCCAAAGTACTTAAATGAAACTGTCCTAGTTCTCTCCTTAATATTTCTGGAGGGACTGATTGCTGGACTTTAAGAAGATACCTGTACATTTTATTTATTTCTGCTTCTAAGGGTTTGATATTAGATGGAGTCCAGATTTATGTAGCATATAAGATGCTAGACTTTTTTTTGCATTAATTACTGTTATTAATCCTTCTATGGAGGATAGGCCCAATGCCCTATGATTTTTTTTTAATTGCCATGAAAGATGTTTTTAATTTCTATGACATAGTTTTATCATGTAGAGACCATGACAGATTAATGGCAAATTTTAGCCCTGGATAATCATAATATGCTGTAATGGTAACTTTGTTTCTATCAATATATAAAGTATATTGTTTACTAGACCTATTTCCAAATACCACCATGTTCATTTTTTCCATATTTATTAAAAACTTATCTTCTTTGCTTAAGTCTGAAAAGTGGGATCCCTTTCTTTGAAGACCGAACAAAGAGGTTGAGATCAATTCCACATCATCTATGTTTGCTAATGAAGTGACTGCATAACTGCCTATTTTGGTGAATGAAAATCAGGGTTATCCAAGGACTCTAGAATTGAATTTATATAAATACTGAATAGAAATGTTGCTATCAGACAAATGGCTATGTTGAAAATGTGTTGGCAAAACACTGAACATTACAATAGTTATGAATGTACATTGAATAATTACAGCATGCCCTTATCACTTTTTTAAATACTTTGAACCCCAAATTTTCAACACAGTCCTCTTGTGACCCCACGTCATGAACCCAGTAGGTGACAATTTTCAAATCTTGGCCAAAACATCATTTTATGCCACAATTACAAAAACATGTTTTTGCCAGGGTTTGAAAAATGACAGCTGTCACGTTCATGATGTGGTGTGAAAAATAGCTTTGTTGAAAATTTGGGGTCAAAATATAGGAAATTACCAAAGTTATGAGTGAGTGTTGAAATATTTAAATGTACACTTATTGCTTTATTTTCTTTTTAATATTTTTACCCCAGATTTTCGACATTGCCTTCTTATGACCTGACCTCATGAACCTTTTCAAATCCAACACAAAACGTGATTAGAGGAGTGACTACGAAATACATTTTTGGGCTGGATTTGAATAATTTAACCTGCCTTGTTCATGAGGTGGGGGTCCCAAAAAGGCCATGTTAAAAATATTAAACAAAATGGCTATGTTATGATTAGAAGTTCAAAGCACATTAAAATACTATACATTATATGGCACTCATCTGATTTCCTCCATTCCTCCTACAGCATTGACGAGTGAAGACATTTCTCTGGTCCAGAAAGGATTACAGCAATTGACCTCTGATACCTAAGCATGGGGTAAGGGGGGAGGTATATGGTGGTGGTTGCTGTGTAGGGAGTCAGGATGGGAGTGGGGACAGCAGCAGACAATGAGGGACCAGTTTCCTCATTTCAGGCTTTATATAAAAAAGTGAAAGATGTCATGGAGTGATTTTCTTTATTTCTGGTACAATACCTCTGACACTGAGGATTGGGCACCCAGCATCTGTTTTATACTTGGGGGCAATGAGGGTGGGCACATTAGTGTCCCAGACTGCTGGTTTGGGGGTTGTACTATGCCAACACTGGTGATTGGGTACCCTGTTGTTGGCAGATTCTCTTGTCGGGGGGCTGAAAACAAAATGGAGGGGTGAGACAAACTGGCACTGGCAGTAGGCTTTCTGGTTTTGATATACTTAAATATGACAATTATTTAGCTGCCATGGGGGAATGTGCAACCCAGTGTCCAGTTTAAAGTAAGCAGGCCGCCGTTTAATCTGGCCTGCTAATGTCGACTATTGGGGGAAGAAAAAAAAACTCATTTCACAGCATGGTCAACAGAGATGGGACTATAAGGTGACACTTAGCCCCATCCCTGCTGCACAACCACACAAAAATGTCTTACACACAAATGAAAAAAAGCCCTGCTTCCTGTCACATGAATACATGTTCATAATACAACCACATGACTTTGTGTGGTCATAAACATTCAGTTATCTTTAGAATACTGAGTTTTTAAACTGTTATGAACATACGAACATACGAAATTTGCCAGCAGATAAAGGCCTAGAGGTCTATCAAGTCTGCTCGAATGTGCAGCTAGCACCTCTTATTCTGCAGCTGCCCCTCCCTTTCACCTTCCCCGTCATTGACCCTCTCCCTTGTACTGTCCCATCCACTTCTGAAGCAGTCCACTGTTCTACTGGATACCACTTCTGCAGGTAACGCATTCCACCCAGCCACCACCCTCTCTGTAAAAAAGTGTCTCATCATCTCCCTCCTGAACCTTCCTCCCTCCAGTCTCATATCATGGCCCCTGGTGTCCCTCCCCTCCCTTACATTGAACAGCCCCTCTGTACCTGTCTTGTTTATTCCTTTCATGTACTTAAAGGTTTCAATCATGTCCTCCCTGTCCCTCCTCTCCTCCAGTCAGTACATGTTCAACTCCCTCTGCCTCCTCTCATATGATAAGTCCCCCAGCCCCTTGATCATCTTTGTCACCTTGTGCTGCACCCCTCCAGTAACTTAATGTCTCTATTCAGATACGGGCACCAGTACTGCATGCAGTACTCCAGGTGCAGTCTAAATAATGACCTATACAGTGGCATAATCACCTCCTCCCTCCTCGAGGATATACCCCTTGCAATACAACCCAGCATTTTGTTGGCCTTTGCAGCTGCCTTCCTACATTGTGCTGAGTTGTTCATTGACCCTGTAATGAGCACCCCCAGATCCTTCTCCTCCTCTGCCTGGGCTAGCTGCACTCCCCCCAGCTGGTAAGTCCTCCTTGGTTCTTCATCCCAAAATGCAGCACCTTGCACTTTTTGGCATTAAACCCGAGTTGCCAGGTGTCTGACTAAGTTTCAAGCTTTGCCAGATCATTCTGCAACCCCTGCCATCCCCCTAGGTCATCCACCACTGCTCCTACCTTGGTGTCAACAGCAAACAGACTGATCTTGCTCTTGATGTCCAATGATATGTCTGCAGTGAATATCCCAAACAACACTGGTCCCAACACCGAGCCCTGTGGAACACTACTCATCACTACCCTCAGGTGTGAGAGCTCCCCACCCACCACCACCCTCTGTTGCCTTCCCTGAAGCCAGTTCCCTACCCATCTCAACAGCTTTGCAGCTGCCCCTGTGCCTACTAACTTACTTCCCAGCCTTCCATGCAGCATGAGTCGAATGCCTTACTGAAGTCCAGATACAGGACATCCACTGCATGGCCCCTGTCTAGTTGCCTAGTTACCTAGTCATAGAACTCCACCAGGTTGGTTTGGCAGGATCTGCCCCTTATGAAGCCATGCTGTCTGCTGTCCTGTAGTCCTTTGGCCTCTAGGAGTACCACCAGTCTTTCCTTCAAGATAGTCTCCATTCACTTACCCACGATGGATGTGAGGCTCACTGGTCTGTAGTTTCCCGGTTCATCCGTGGGGCCACTCTTGTGGAGGGGCACCACATGAACCATCCTCCAGTCCTGAGGTACACACCCCGAATGTAGTGAGGCATTAAATAGGTCTGTCAAAGGTCCTGCAAGGACCTCTGCCAACTCCTTCAGTACCCTGAGGTGCTTGCCATCTGGGCCTGGCGCCTTATCCACCCTCAGTGCCTTCAAACCCTCCCGAACTCTGCCCTCCATGATTTCCCCATCTGTCACCCCCTTCCCCCCTGTTTCTGCCATTTCTCCCCTGCTTGGGTGTCACCCCCCTCTTCTCTTTAGTAAATATCGAGCAGAAGTACTCATTTAGTGCTTCTGCCTTATCACACCCTGCTTCCACCCAACCCCACTCCTTCCTAATCCTTACTATGTGGTCCTTACTGCTCCTTTTCTCCCTGATGTACCTAAAGAAGTTCTTCTCCCCCTTCTTAATGCCTTGTGCCAGTCTGAGTTCCATAGATGCCTTGGCTCCCCTTACTGCCCTGTCACCTCCTTCGATTCCATCATGTACTCCTCCCTGTCCTCCCCTCCCTGTTTTCTTGTACCTCCTAAAGGCAGCTCTTTTCCTCCTTACCTTTTCCATGACCTCCTTGCTCAACCAGCTCGGTTTCTTAGCCCTAGCCTTCTTGCTCTGGGCCTTGCAGCAGGTTTTGGTTGCCTCCACTATCCCCAGCTTTATGAACTCCCACCTCTGGTTAGTGTCCATACTAGATTGAATTCTGGCCAGGTACCCTTTTACCACTTCCTCCATCCTCCCAAAGTCAGCCCTCTTGAAGTCCAGCACTCTTGTGCCGGATTCCACTCCTTCCTTACTCATATCCAATGTGAGCCATACTAAGTGGTGGTCACTTCCTGACAGCGGTTCCTCCACTGTAAGTTCTCTCACAAAGTCCCCATTTGCCAGAACAAGGTCAAGAGTATCCCCTAACCTAGGTGGTTCACTGACCATTTGCAGCAAGAAGCTGTCCTGGAAGGCATCCAGCAGTACCTGCTCCCTTCTGTTCCTGGTTGTTGGGGTACTCCAGTCCACTCCTGGCATGTTGAAGTCCCCTGCAATCACCACACAACCCTTCTCGCAGGTTCTCCTGATCTGTCCCCCTAGTTCCCTGTCTAACTCCTCCATCTGAGGTGGTGGCCTGTACACCACTCCCATTCTAAGAATACTATTCTTGGAATCCTGGATTTGCATCCAAATTGACTCTGTACTACCCTCCTCCTCTTCCTCCCTTACACACTTCACTCCTTCCTTTACATATAGTTCCACACCCCCTCCTTTCCCAATCACCCTGTCCCTACAAAATAACCTGTACCCTGATACAGACAGGTCCCAGTCATTGTATTGGGTGGCCCATGTTTCTGTGATGGCTGCAATGTCCACCTCTCCCTCTGCCATGAGTACCTGTAACTCTGCAGTTTTCCTCCCAAACCTCCTAGCATTAAGGGTAATCACCTTCCACCCTTCCCCCTCATCCTGCCATCCTTTACTAGCATCACCAATAGTACTTGCCATTTGTCCTTTGTCACTGTTATGGGGGGTAAGCTCATATGGTTTCCCAACCTGTGGTCTCTGCATGTCTCTTGCCCAATTGCCAGCCCCCCGCTCCTAGTTTAAATTCCCTACTTCCTCTATGTAGTCCTCCATCCTCTGTTTCAACACTTTCTTTCCCTCCTCACTCAAGTGTAGTCTGTCCTTGGCATAGAGACTACTGTCTCCCAGGTCCCTCCCCACCCCCCAACAGCCCATACCCTTTAGCACAACACCAGGTTCTTAGCCATCCATTAAATTCCTGTATTCTCAGCTTTCTTGTTGTGCTTGCCTTGGGCACTGGAAGTATCTCTGAAAAAGTTACTGATCTTCCTGCCCCCTCACATAATTGTCCTAGTTCCTCAAACCTCTTCTGGACTATATCTACTGTCTTGTCAGCCAGGTCATTTGTCCCAAGATGTATAATTAAATGAGGCTTGTCCCTACCCCTTCTAGCATATTTCAGAACAGATTGTCCCACCCTTTCCACTGTCATTCCTGGAATGGCCTCCACCCAAATGTGACTATGCCTTTCCCCCTTGCTACCCCACCTGACTCTTCTTAGTATTGAGTCCCCCAGCACTAAGATTCCACCACTCTTACTCCCTGCTTGCTTCCATTCATCTCCCACTCTCATTTCTGGCTCCTCTTCTTCCTCCTGCACATTATTTCCCCCTTTTGCCCCTTTTGCAATTCTCCCAGCAGAACTTCCCCCCGCTCCAGTTTGGTCCAGGCATTTATCAATTACTCCTCTAATTTCATCATTTCCCTCCTCTAGCTTCTTCCTCTCTAGCACTGAAAAACTATTTTCTAAAGACCCTTCACAGATGCCCACTCCCTCTCTCTTCATAGTAACCTGTTCTCTCCTTTCCACTCCATGACTTTTGCCACTTCTTCACCTCCCCTCACAAGTCTCTATCTTCTCTTTCCATTTGTCTTTTGTCTCCTGCCCTGGTTTCCCCAGCAATCGTTCTTCCTGGCCTGGGCCCCCTTGTCCCTGCTTCCCTTCTTCTGACCCTCTCCTCACCACTGTTGACTTAAATAGCCCTCCCTCAACTCCCATTCTTCCTCCTTCCAGTACTGGGCTAAACCCACCCCCAGTCTGCCTTGCCTGTCTTATTTCCTCCTCCAGACCCTCATTCTCCTTACTGAGTTTCTCTATATAGTTGCATAATAAACATTCTCCCACATTCCAGGCAATTTTTAGAAAGATTGGTACACCACAGTTGTTGCAGCCTACCACCCTACCCATTGCTGTCATTGCCCACCAATGACCCCCCACCCTTCCAGATGCAGGATACCAAACACTCCCCCAAGTCTCCCCTCTCCCCCCATCAGTGCAAAACTTTCTTTTCTTAATTTCCTTTACCCCCTTTATTGTACACATTTAGATAGATTGAGCAACTGCTTTTTATATTCCTAACCTTCCTATCCAAACTCAAAAAGAGACTTTAAGTAGCTATTGCACAACCTTCTTCAAACTCCTACCTCCTTCCCACAATGCAATAGCAATGCAAAGAAGTAACAATGAAAGCTCCTAGATTTGCAGTTACTTCCTTCCACTGAAATAGCAGTCACCTCTTCACCGCTGCTGTTCCTTTCCTGGATGTCTGTTCTGCATGACAGGTGCATATCCTTTGCTTGTTTGAGGAAGTGATGTCAGAACCCCTGGTATAAAGGAAATCATGGGCCTGGGGTGGGTGGGATGAGAGGTTGAGGGGTGGGACCAACCCAAGTCTTCCAGAAACAATCAGGTAGCTGAGGCCCCTGGTCAGACCATTAGCACCCTTCCCCCACTATGCACTAACCTTTGCATCTAGTGAAGCCAGCAAAAATGAATCACAATTCTACTCAAAGCCCACAAAATAGGTTTGCTACCAAAAGAAACAGGTCTCCAATTCAAACAGCTTCACCAACAACACATTAAAATAGGCTTGAAATTAGAAGATATAGGTCTCTGATTCAAAGAAACAGCCCCAGTTAAAGCACATCAAATGGGTTTTAAATCAGAAAAAATAGGCCTCTGCAAATGCAGCCTGCTACACAGTGAAACATCAAACAAATGAGCCCACTTATAGCCACCAAAACAGTTTTCAAAATTCCAACAGCCCCAAAACACTACCCTGCTAGCCCCTTAGAAGTAGTAAGAAAGAAAATAAAAAACCTTCTACCAAGTAAAACCCACATGAAACAATGTAAAAGCAACAATAAGCTACTGTACTGTAACAAATCTGATCCTTGCCCTTCTAGTTCCTTCTGAGAAGCTTCATGTTCATGCTGTTCATGCTCAAAAACTGAACTGTTTTTCTTAAATATTTTTAAAACTACTTAAGTTTGGGAGATAAAAACCACAATAGTAAACACTTTCAGTCAAACTCTATCAAACCTGCAAGTTTCAGGTTTCAAATCCTCCTACATTTTTTGTTATAGGTGAACAAAAAAAGTCTTGATGTTATTTTTGTGTTTTTTGACCCGCTGTAACTTTATCCTCCATGAACTGATTGACACAAATTTGTTAGGATCCAGAGATCCTGACACCATCTCTGCACTTTCCAAATTTCAGGTATATTGGCTTAATGGGGACAACGTTATTAAAGTAGAAATACTTCAGTGTAACATTAAAATTCTTACTCAACCCTAATATACAGGCACTACCATACCTGCAATAGATAGATAGATAGAGAGATAGATACAGAGAGAAAGAAAGAGGACAAGAAAGAAAGAAAGAAAGAAAGAAAGAAAGAAAGAAAGAAAGAAAGAAAGAAAGAAAGAAAGAAAGAAAGATTCTTTGAAAAAGAACTGCATTCATTTACCAGTAAGGGTTCAGCTTAACAACTCAAAAGTAAGGCAATGGGGCTTTAGGGTTTCCAACCCTAATTCCCAACCCCACCTACCAACAAAAGGACAAATCCACACAGTTGAATACAGTCATCAGGTAAGAAAATAATATACAACTGTTTTCACATGACACAAATGCAGTAGCAGTGATGTACTGCCTTCATTGATTTGTATCTGTGGCATGCACCGCAAGACATACAGAGTCACTTAAGACTGCAGAAAATAATCCTTGATGCTCAAATAACAGCATTACTTCAGTGTGCAGAAGCACAGGCCCCTGCAGCCACATATACAAATCCATGACACCCAAATTACAAGAGTTCTTTTGTCTGCAGAAGTGTAGGCCCAATTGGGGCCTCTGCTTCATTAGTCACAGGTACTCATTCACAGTGTAAGACATACACACAGTTCTGTCTGAAGAAGCACAGGCCCCTGAGGGACCCACACTTCTGCAGATGCTGGTGTAAGACATACATACTGACCTCTGGCTGCAGAAGCACATGCAGGATGAAATCCATGATATTAAAATTAGAACAGTACTTCTGTGTGCATAAGTGCAGGCCCCTGAGGGGCCTGCACCTCTTGAATCACATGTGTAAGACATACACACCTACTTCTGGCTTCAGAAGTGCAGACCCCTGTGGGGCCTAAACGTACTCAGCTGCATGTACAAAACCATGCACTAGCAGATCCAGTTATGTAGCAAGGTAGCACCTGTTTTAACTTAATCTGAGCCTTAAAACATTTTTACTTTTTTCAGTGAAAGTGGTACCCGTAGACAAAACTGCTATCCCCTTGAAAAATTAATTGATCACTTTAGTGAAGGAACATTTTCTTTTTTTGCACATTTCTTTAAAAAAATCATTGAAGGATAGTTTTTTTTTTTAATAGGTGAACCCTAGCCAACACTAGGGATTGAGCACCCAGTATTGGGATACTTTTTGATGGCACCGGGGTGTGGGCACCCTGGTGCCACCACTGATACATTTTGGGGCAGGTGATCTGAATGGGAGGGGTATAATTCGGCGGTACTGGAGGTGGGCACCACAGTTTGCTTACAGATCAATATATAGGAGGTAGGTATCTAGACTGAGCAATAGATAAATATATAGATAAACAAACAGAGATAGATAGATAGACAGACAGACAGACAGATGATAGATAGGAGAAGAGGAGTGTGAGGTAGACTGCTAGATCACTGCTGGAACTTAAGCCAACAACACTCAGCAGCAGCAGTGAGGAAAGTCCCACTGTTCTCATATAGAAAATGTTCCCTTACTGCGGGCTAAAGTTTTCTATTTATTTGTTTATTTAAAGTTTCAGATTACAAATACCTTTCAGAAGAGCTCTTTTACAAAGGTTCCATGGCAAGTAAAACAGGGAATCAACAAAAAGTAAGACACACACACAGTATACATTAATCCGTACAGTTTACAGACAGAAATAGTGAAAAGATTTACAGTACTCATATTAGTCATATAAGAAACAGCTCAATTGCCTTGTCCTACTTCAAGGAGTTGTGGAAAAGGAGTTAAGTGGGGATGGGTGATGTTGGGGCATTGGAAAGGTGTGTTAGGGGGTGGTGATGGGGAGATTGCTAAAGGGGGGAGAAAGGACATCTAGTAGCTTACTCTAGTCTTTGAGTCAAAACAGTCACATTTTTCCATTAGAAAGTTGCCTTTGGGGTGCCTAGAAAAGCTATTTGTGGATGTAATGTTAAAAACCAAACACCAGAATCTAGCTAAACAAGACCCATTTAGCTAGGTTCAGGTGCTTGTTTTTTAAAAACATACAGGTATTTTCTACATTTCTTTAGTTCAAAAAAACAAGATTTCAGCAATCACAAACAATATTTTGTTTACGTTGCAAAAGGTAAATGGCTTAAAAACAAACATTTATCTTTTGTATCACAGGGTTATGCAAAAACCCTACTGAGCATGTCCAGAAAAAAAAAAAACTTTTAATCATTGTAACTCTGGAACTGTTTACAAAACTTTCAAAAGGCATTACCTTGGCACAGACCACTTATCTACCCTAAAAGTTTCTGGAAAAACATTCTGCACCTAGGCTGTATGTGAGCTCCCCCCCCCCAAAAAAAAAAACATGTATTAAGTATAGGAAAACATGCTGCACTTCACTAAAAATAAACATTCTATATCTCAAACCTAACAAGCTCCCATAATGCTTGAGAACCTACTAGCCAGACCACACATGCCAAATTTTGGGCTACTTAATTAATTTTAGTCTTTGTTAACTGGGTAAGGACCACTAGGCACAAGTGCCTGTTTTCAGAGGTGACTCGGGAGCTTTGGGCTGGTCAAGTGACTTGCTTAGAGTCACACAGTATGCAAGTGGAGGTTGTGGGAATCATACCCATTTCTGCAGGTACCAAGCTCATTCACAACTTGTTATTCTAATCTCTAGGCTATGAATGCCACTAAAGTTAAGGTGCAGAAGTTGAGGTTTAACATTAAACATCTTACTGAGCATTAACTATACTGGTGCTACATGCCAATACACTATATAAATCTATATATTTATTATAGGGGCTCGGTCGCACTGCTATGTTTAAGGTAGAGTTGGGTGTTCAATGTTAAATTTCTAAATTTGCACCTTAATAGCTTTGGCAGTGTTTGGTGAAATTAGATGAAATTCTGCATGTGTTGTCTAGTAGGCAAGGTCTAGAACTGTGGAACGTTTTGTGATGGCAGCTTGTGCGGTTTCTGAGATCTACATATGTAATTTTCCAGTAGATATCTAATTTTTTTTCCTGTACTTAACATGGGACTTTTTGTTGCTCTCACCTACAGCCTACATGAAATTGAATTTTCTCCCAAAATTTTCAGGTTAGAAGCATGCTGTGGCAAGGTACTGCCTTTTGAAGGTTTCTTGAAAAAATATTAAACAGTTCCAGAGTTATTGTGCATCATAATTTGAGGGTTTAAGACTTAAATTGGTTTATTTCCATGAAATTTGATTGCACATATAGTGAAGATAACTCTTTCTTTGTATAGGGCCCTGCACGTATGCACCTGTGGGTGGCAGAGGGCCCTGTGCATTGACTGACAGATGGACTCTTTCCCCTGTGTGTCTATATCTGCAGCTACATGGAAACACAAAGAGCATACAACCCTGTGCTTCTGCAGCCAAGCTGGCAGCTTCATGAATTTTTGGCAACCATTGCTGCACAGATCTGCATGGCACACAAGTGCCGTGCACTTTCATAAGTGGACAGAGTATTCCCTTTCTCCCCTTGGGCCCTGCACATCTGCATGCCTTCATGGAGATCCTTAAAGGATTTGTGCGAATGAAGGTACTTTGTAAAAAACTTTGTTAATGCATCTGTTATGGTTTAAGTTAATGCCACAAAAGTAGGGAAATGTGGCATTAGAGTTACCAACTCTAACTCCTCACCTCCCCCCCAAGCAGCAAAAGAAAAAACATTATGGATTTGTGTCTTTGGAGTTTTGGCGAATCAGTAGTGGGGTCTTCCTTGGGGTTGTCAACCCTGATACCCACCCTGTTCTCTGTGCAAACAAGGTGAGATGTGATCTCCTGTCTTCACACAGGGCTCACAGTGAAGAAAGCTATAAGACATTGTATTGGCAATATGTGGCGAGACATACTTCTCTACCCTTCAAGAGTGTATCAGTATGAGGCACTGGCTTAGATCTGTACCTTATGCTTTGGACAGGAGGTTACAGGCTGAGGGGACAGGTGTACATTAGGGTTGACAACCCCAAGGAAGACCCCACCACTGATTGGCCATGACTCCAGAGACCCAAAGCCCTAATGTTTTTTTTTCTCTTTTGGTGCTTGGAGGGTGGGAGTGGAGATTTATGGTTGGAAACCCTTGTAGTATATGCATGGATATGAATCATAGTATTGCTTGCTTGTATCTCCGTTTGGATCACTGTTTGCTTTGGCATCACTTTGCGCCTGCATTTCCATTAATGCTTGCTTTACAATTTACGTTTGTGTCACCATGTGCGTAACTGTTGCCACTTGCATTTGCGTTGCTGTTACCATTACTATCTCACAAAAAATCACATGGTGGGAGCATTCAATTCACTATTTATAGTCCTCATTCTCAAAAAGAAGGGAAATTAGAAGCAAAAAACTCAGCCCACCCCACCAATCGGCATCGGGGTGTGAATTGGGATCATCGGTCCTAACTCTCACCCCATTCTGCTATGCCTCAGCTTGTTCACTCATGTGATGGGGTGAGAGTTAGGGCTGATGACCCCAATGCACACCCTGATGCCGGTTGGGGGGGAGGGCTGAAGGGGTGGAAGGGTGGGTTTTCAACCCTAACAACAAATTTTCTCACTTTTGTCACTGTGGAACAACCACAACTGATGCATTAAATGGAGTTTTTTTGCCTCTAATATATATATATATATATATATATATATATGTATGTATATATATATATATATATATAGTGCCACTACTGTGGCACTATAGCTAGGGTTGAGTAAGCACTTTAATGTTAAACTTCAAATTTTGCACCTTAATAACTTTGTCACCATACAAAGGATTTGCCTGAAAGTTTGCATGCATGGTCTGGTATCATAGATCTCTGGATCTAGCAAGTTGAGTTATGGTCGGATGTATGGTTGCAGAGCTACAGAATGCCAAAAAACACAAAAAAAATGACTTCTTGCAAGTTTCTTTGCTCGCACCCATAGCCCACGGGATTTATCTGTTCAGTCCACAATCTTCAGAGAAGATGCGGTCTGGGTCACTGATGTGCCTTTCAAAGATTTGGTGTAAAAATATTAAACTGTTCAAAAGTTATTCAAAAAACAAATCCCCCCTTATAGTCAATGGGGAAAAAATATATGTGTCTCATGAATGTTTCACAAATGAAGTTTTACTTTTGCAAATGGCCTTTTTACTTTTGAGCTGTGGCCATCTTGTTTTCAGTTAGTAAGAGAGAAAAATGCCTGGCATTTAAATTTGGGACCCTCTAGGTAAACACTGACTGTTGGGTTTACCTAGTCAGGTCCTGTGGATGGCAGCCATACATTCTGTCTGTGGTATTAACCCCCCAGGAATGCCATTTTAAAAACTGAAGAAAAAATACTTTCATGAATCACAAACGAAACTGCCAAAATACATTTGTAAATGCAAAAGTTTCGTGCTACATTTTGCAAAATGTTCGTGATTTGCAAAAGTATTTAAAAAACAAAGCAGATCTTTAATATCACCCTACAACTGAATGGTTAGGTGTTTTGGGCTGAAGTTTGCAGGGTGCCAAGCCCTGGTTCCACAGATGTGCCTTTTGGTGGTTTGGTGGCAAAACATTCAAGGGGATCAAAGTTACAGCATTCCAAAATTGAGACATTTCCCATAGGATAACACTTTGGCATCCGTTACGCCTTTTGGCACCCGGATCTCGAAAACAAAGCGAGATATGGAGTTTTCGCTACCCACAGTGAACTAATCTTCAGAAACAAGTTTGGAAATCATAGATTACACCAGCAGTGGAATTTTTGTCCTGCCTTCTACAGTTACGGAGATATTGGCAAAAACAAGTTCCAAGGGTTCCAAGGGTGCCTTTTCAGTGTATTTCAGTGCCCATATCTTGTAAACAATGCAAGACATGGATTCAGTTGATGTATGTCTTGTAGACATCTCACTGTCATGATTACAACAACACTTTAATTTTTTTCTAGCTGTTACGGTTGCTGAGATATTGGCACATTAGTGAAACAAGGGTTCCTTGCCCTATAAGGCAGTTGTATGGCTCTGTACTTACATGTGAGTGGGAGTGCAGGGGCCAGAGAGCCTGTGCTCCCACATACACATACCATTATGAAGAAAATGGACAATGTGAAGGGAGCGCAGGGCACGGAGGGCCTGCGCTCCCACTAACACATACCACTTACCAGTTACATTACACTTTCTCAAAAAGAAGGGAAATTCATGGCAAAAAAAACTCTGTTAATGCATCATTTAGGGTTCATAACACAGCAACCAAAGCATGAAAATATGGTATTAGGGTTACACCCCTACCACCTGCCCACCCCCCACCCTCCACACACACCAACATGCATCTGTGTGTGCATTGGGGTTGTTGTGGGTAACTCTCACCCCACTCTCCCATACAGCACCACCTCAGCTTCTTTACACATGGAATGGGTGAGAGTTAGGCTGACACCCCATCACACACCCGATGCCTGTGTGGTGTGTAGGGTGGGGTGGTGGGGGTGGTAGGGGTGGTAACCCTAACACCACATTTCCATGTTTTGTCACTGTGCTATGAACCCTAACTGATGCATTAATGGAGTTTTGACTATAAAAAAAAATATATATATATACATATGTGTGTGTGTGATATATATATATATTTATATATGTATATATGTAGCAATAATACCCAACAGGAAGGGCGGTTGTGCTATACGGACCACCCAGGGGCATAATGAGGCCCGGCGCGCAGGCGGAGGGCCTTATAGCCCTGGAAGGTCTGGTATAGCACAATACCACCCTCCCTGGAGGGTATTATTGCGCTTAGAAAATGGGATATCTGTGCCAGTTTTATGTAGATTTTAAAAAATAAAGAAATAAAAATACTATAGTATACATTAATTGAAAGTCATTTGGTTGTAAAATAGTTCCTTCTTTTCTGTGCTATTCTATGTTCTGTTGCCACCCCTAGATAAGCATTCTGTTGTACTTATTCCCCCACACACACACACACCAGCTCTGTAACAGTAGATTGGGTTTTTACGTTTTCTCTCCTGCAGTCTGCAGGAGAAAAAAAAAACAGTTTTCTGACCTACTTGGAGTGTTTCTTTTTCTTTACACTCAAAACTTGTGGCTGTTGCATGGGTGAGCACCCTGCCTCGTAAAACCAGGAAGTGCAGAGCAAGCAAAAGGATGTGGCAGGCTAGCGCTGTAATGTTTTTTATATTTCATTAACGTCTACTGTAGGGAGTAGCGTGTTAGTTCGGATGAACAGAAGCTTGTGATTTAATTAAATATGGCACTGGGGATGGCTTTAGAACTGCTTCAGGAATTTAAAATATTTATTTTTCCTCCAGTTCTCTGGTCTCCCTACTTGTCGGCTGGATTGGGACTCCATTTCTTGCTGCCTGCTTTAAAGCCGAGAAACCAGAGTCTGGAGGATTGCCATAGCGGGAAATCAGAAGCGGCGTCTGGGCAGTACTGTGGCTGCCGTTATTTTCAAAGTAACAAACAAATGAGGATTTTTCTGCTTGGGGGGGTTACCTGTTGCTGCGGGTGGTTAGAGGGATGGAGGAGGTGGCGGGCACAGTGAAAAGTGTGTTAGAAGGGGAGAAACTCGAGACTGACAGTTGTGTCGGAACAGCCGTTAGCATGCTGGCGGCTTTCACTGAAGAAACAACAAAAGAAGGATTTGTTTAGGTATAGTACTGCCAGGTGTTTTTTTGAGCAGTTCAAGTGGCAGGGACAAGTGCGACACTATCGGGGGGAGTTATGTGGTGTCTCACTTAACTGGTAACTCAGACTGGGCCTTGCATTGTGGTGATGTTTGTCAACAACCAGTTATGTTTTAAACAGATGCTACCAAAACACTGGGCAGTTTCTCTATGTCATTTAAACTGATTTTGTGCATGTTAAACAGATGGGGGTTGGCCGGCCACAATGGGTCTGCTAAGCGGCAGTAATAACATGGCGGCAGATTGAGTTTTAAAATTCTGGCACCTTGATTTATGAAATCAGGTCAGTCGGGACTGGTGCTTTTAATAGCCCAGGCTCTGTTGTCTGATAGATGCCCACCTTGCCAGGGCTATCAGCCAATCAGAACTTGGGATTTTCTTAGCCCATTTTCTAAATATACATAGTAAGCATTCTAAAGAATGCCATTAGAGTTGTAATTTATGCATATAGATATTTGTAATCCTATCGAAGGTATAAGTTCCTGTCATGCCCAGTGTGTTATTCTTTGTGTATGTGCACTGATGTGTGTCCACTATCTCTGAGAAGAATAAAGATGGCCACTGAACATATGTGCTGTAACTGACTCTATCTGTGAGGGCACCAAGAATTACTACTTTGGCGATGCAGGATGAAAGCAATACAGCTCAGATGAGTGCAGGGAATCTTACGTGAGCTAATGCATGTTTTTCCAGGCATGTTTTTTTACATGATGTAAACTCCACCTCACGTGTTGAGTTTGTTGGACTGCTTATCTTTTCCCACCAGTCAAGCTAATGTAAGCGCTATAAATCTGTCATCTGCAATCTCTTGCTTACACTAGAAAACCTGTATTAGCAAGAGTAAAAAAGCAACTTGCAACTCCAGCTAGTGTGAACTCTCTGTGTAACTTGTTGAGTTTAAAGATAAACTTATTACATAGCGGGAAACAGAGCCTTTTCTTTCTGGTATGTGAAACCTCCCAGCAGCAGTCATAAATTATGCTGACACCTATATCAGCTAAAATTTCTGACCACAGCAGTGAAAGCATCTCAACAGCAGCCTCTTGTGCCATAATAGAGAAATAGCAGCACATACTGAAAAGCCTATGCAAATAAAAGACAAGACATTGGTGTACACTGCAGCTCCAGAACAACCTGCTAAAAACATGACTGCAATTGGCACAGTAATGGTATCTGATGACTCAAGAAATAATTTTATTCTTAATTGGAATGCTCTGAATGTTGGTTAGAGGCAAATTAAGTTCCTGATGCAAAAAAAAGGCAAAGATCTTCCTGGCAGTTTTGTGACTTACAGTGTACCAACTCCTCAACAATCTGACTGCATCTGCCAAAGTGGTGACATGCCGTATGCCCAACTCACAGAGACACTTTCATTACATTTCAAGCCCAAGCCAATTCTCATTGCAGAACACTTCAGATTGTATCATCAGAACCAAGAGCAGGGGAAACTTTTGCTCACTGCATCATTGCTTTGAAGTGTCTGGTAAGCACCTGTGACTTTGGCCAGTTTCTGGAGGATGCCCTCCATGATTGTTTTGTCTGCAGTTTGAGAGGAGGAGCCTATCAAAAATGCCTGTTGTCAGAAAAGGACTTAATCTTCAAAACAGCCTGTGAGAAGGCCATTGCTATGGAGCTCATTCTGAAGGACACCAGGTAGCTAGCAGGACATGCTGAATCCCAAAGAAGCAAAGTACACAAGGTCACCCATACTCCAGCACCCAAGGAAAATTCTACACCATGAAGTGGTCCTTCATCAGTTTATCAACAACCCCAAACATTCTAGAAATCAGCACCACAGGCTACTTCTGCAAAGTGAAAACCATGTTACAGATGTGGAGGTAACCACCAGGAAAGCACATGCCGATTTCAACATGAGAAATGCCACAGCTGTGGAAAAGTGGGTCACATACTGAAAGTGTGCAAAAGTAGATCACAGACTGCTACTGCATGGTATGTCACAGATGGCACTGCAACTACTGAAACAGAAGATGAGGCATTGTGCATGTTTATGATTATGCAACATGGTCAAAAGCAGCAGAAATTTACCTCCAAATCGAGCTAGCAGGAAACCCAGTTAGAATGTAGCTAGACATCGGAGCCTCAGTATCTCTTGTGACAGAGCACATCTACAGAGAAAAACTTCAGCAAGGCCTATTGCAACCATCATATATTCAACTCTCATCTTACTCAGAAGCCCATTCCCTGCGCTAGAGGAGATTGATGTACCAGTCACCAACAAGGGAGGAATGTGGACCATAACTCTAGTGGTGGTACAAGGAGAAAGACAGGCATTAGTTGGCAGAGACTGACTCACACACATCAAATTGAACTGGGAAAGGATCTTCAGCTTAAATACTGTGACCAAATCACAGCATGATGCACTAAAGAATGTATTGCACAAATGTGGTCCTATTTTCCAGGACAGTTATGGCACAGTCTGGGATTTCAAGGCAAAGATCTGAGTGTAACTAGGAGCAGCTCCAATTTTTCACAAGCCTCAACCAGTACCTTATGCTTTAAGGGAAGCAGTAGGGAAGAAACTGGATCATCTTGAAAGCCATGGTATCATCTCATGAGTAGAGAGGAGTAACTGGGCTGCTCCTATAATTGTGGTACCAAAATGAGACAAAGCAGTGAGATTGTGTGGTGACTACAAGGTTACAGTGAATCATTGTATACAGCAAGATCCATTTCCAGTACCCAGTGCAGAGGACTTATTTGCCACATTCTCAGGGAGCAAGTTCTTTTGCAAGTTGGACTTATTTTTGCATACCAGCAGTTGGAACTAAAACCAGAGTTAGAACCACATCTAACCATCAACACTCACAAGGAACTTTACTGGTATCACCACATGGCATATGGAGTTTCCACAACACCAGCAATTTTCCAGAACACAATGGACCAGATACTGCATGGACTGGACCATGTAGTATGCATTATGGATGATAAGTTGATAACAGCACCCACAGAGGAAGAGCACCTGACAATCCAGGACTAAGTTCTGACCAGACTGCAGTGATATGGACTGAGATTAAAGCTAGCCAAATGCCAATTTCTGCAAAATTCTGTTGAGTAGCTAGGTCACCGGATCGAAGCCCAAGGCTTACATCCTACAGACAGCAAGATGGATGCTATAGTCAAGGCATCTGCACCAACAAATGTGACAGAATTATAATAATTTTTAGGACTCTTGAACTACAATGGACAGTTCCTAGCCCAATTGTCCACATTGTTGCAACCACTCCATGACTTGCCACAGAAAGAAACTCAATGGAATTCATCACCACAGTGTGATGAAGCATTCCAGGCTTTCAAGAAACATCTTCTAAACAGCAAATGATCAATGCACTATGACTATGCCAAATCTCTGAGGCTAGCATACAATGCATCACCATATAGAGTGGGGGCTGTCATTTCTCATGTGCTACCTTCTAGGGAAGAACACCAAATCACTTTTGCTTCCAGGATCTTGTCCCCAAGTCCCAAGTGAAAGAACATATGTTCAGATCAAGAAGGAAGCTTTGAGCATAATTTTTGGTGTCAAGAAGTTCCATAAGTACTTGTACAGATGAAAATTCACTTTGCTAACAGATCACAAGCCTCTACTGGCAATTCTGGGGCCAAATGGCACAATGCCAACTCTCACAACACTCAGAATGCAGCAATGTGTCCTGATTTTGTTGGCTTATGACTATGACATCGAATACAGACATTCTCACGATCATGCAAATGCAGATGTATTATCAAAACTACAAAGCAAAGATGCTACAGGGAAGGAAGATGATGGGGCAGTGTTCCATCTTTCACATCTTGAGGAATTACCAATTGCTTTACAGGATGTCACAGCAAAGACAAGGTGAGATCCTGTCCTCTCAAAAGTCCTAGATATCAGCCTAAATGGTTGGCCCAACTTCACAAGCAACCTGATTCTCCAACATTTCTAAGACAAGAAGGACCAGTTGTCCACAGAGCAAGGCTATGTTCTGTGGGGAGCTCGAGTTATGATGCCTCCAAAGTTCTGCAAGAGATTACTTTCCGACTTACATGACAGTCATTCTGGAATCTCTCTAATGAAGGCATTGGCCAGAGGATACCTCTGGTGGCCAGGACTTGACCAAGATATCCAGCATCTTGTCAACCAATGTGCAACTGTCCAAAGCCAACCATCAACCTTAACCCTGCATCCTTGGTCCTGGGCTACCACACCATGGGAGTGCATCCATGTTGACTAAGCCAAAGTTGACAAACAACATTTCCTAGTAGTGACTGATGTCCACTCCAAATGGCTGGAAGTGTTGCCCACACAAGTCAAGACTACTTTTTTTGCAATTAAGTTTATTTTCATATTTACTGACATATAACAACATCAGAGTCATCATAGATTGCAACAGTTTAAGACCCCACCATGGGGGGAACACAACATACAACAAATAGTAATAATAATAATGTAAAAGTGTACCCTCCCCTCCCTCTGCCCAATCAAAAAGCAATTCAAAAAGCAATCAAAAGGCAAAAGACCCCCCCCAGGTATGCACCCCTCTTTATAACCTAGTAGGAAAAATTAAGAGCCAGGTCCTTCTACAAAAAAAAAAAAGAAACATCAAGTCTCTTTCTGCCAGTCTGTTACACTTGGCCCATACATGCCCAGGAAGGGTAAATGATGTAGGGACACTGTTAATATCAGAATTTTTCCTTTAACTCTCTAAAAAAAGGTTTTCACATCTCTTGGAATCTAACCCAAGAACTACTAGCATTCGCCATGCTACTTTCTGCATTTACAGCAATTACAAAATCTGATTACCATTCTGTAATGGACGGGCTTCAGGGGTCCTTCCAATGTCTTAGAATTATAAGTTAGGTAACCATGCTCACCATAGCAATCTGTGTTCTAAGTGCAAGTGAGGGAATCTTGGAATAATGTCCTACTAGGCAAATTTCTTCTGTGAAGTAAGCTGATATGGGAAGATATTTCAAAATGTAATTTTTAACCAAATCCCAAAAACCATGAATCTTAGGACATGTCCATAACTTATGGTGAAGCATGGCAGGAGAAGCACCACACTCAGTACACCCTGGGGAAGGCAATTTACCCATCCTATGTACCTTATGTGGCGTATAATAAAGGTTATGTAGAACACTGAAATGAATGTTCTTTAATCTATCTTGTTTAATCATCTTAAAATTATTCAACCATATGGACTGCCACTGGGCCTCGGTTAGCTGAATTTCTAAAGCTTGTTTCCAGTAATAAGCTATTGTAGCATAGCTGTGCCACTGGCTGCTGACAAATGATTTATATGATTTAGAGACAGGCTTGACTTTTTTGACCAACTCTCACAGGGGACTTAAGAAGGGCTCTAGCCAGTCTTCCCAGGGTGTTTTCCCTAGGAAACTTCTCAGGCAGTGCTGCAGCTGTGCAAGGTAAAATATGTATTTGGAGGACAAGCCCCATCCCTTTTTGTAACTGCGATAGGGAGGGCAGAACAGTGCCTTATACAAACTGTTTTAGGCTAATCAATGATGGCAATGGTTAAGCCCTAGCCCTGATCATATTATTGCCTATGTTTAGATTAGGATTATTGAAAAGTGACTGGGAGATGTCCTTCCTAATGCTAAGATGCTAATGATTACAAAATTGGTGGATGGCCCTAATACTCCAACCAATGGGAGAATCCTGAAGCTGAGAGGGAACTGCTTTCCAGGGACAATACAGAAGGCCTCACAATGACTTCCTTTTCCTTTTGGCCTGCTCCCAATCTAATTGTAACCATATGGTGTTATGAGGGGCTTCTGGTAAGGAAGGAAACAACTGCAGAAACCTGGTTGCATGTATGGCTAAATAATATAGGAAAAAATCAGGTAGTTGCAACCCACCCTTCTGCTTTGGACTCATGAGCTTCCAATAGGCCCTAAGTGGTGATCTTCCATTCCCTATAAAATCTGAACAGAACTTATGAATCAATTTAAAGGTAGTTTGAGGGAGAAAAATACCCAGGTTATTCAGGGGATAAAATATCTTAGGTAAGATCGTCATCTTTAAGACATTGGTTCTACCCCAGAAGGACAAAGGAAGTTTCTTCCATCATGACAAATCTTCTTTAATGTCTTTCAATAGAAGGTCTAAGTTAAGGTCTTTTAACTTACTTAGCTCTGCAGATAACTTCATACCCAAGAAAGTTATAGATTGTTTTTCCCATTTCAGGCCTGTCAAATATTTTTTCCTTATTCACCAGGGCTGACAAGGGATAAACCACCATTTTGTTCTTATTTAATTTGTACCCTGATATCTCCCCAGACTCAGTGATGACCTGTAGAGTGAAAGAAAGAGAGTGTTCCCCATTAGTTAAATGCAGCAGCATTTCATCTGCGAACAGTGAAAGCTTACACTGCAAAGGGCCCACTCTAATCCCCTTAATCGAACTCCCCTGATTGATTACCCTCTCCAGAGGTTCAATATATAAATTAAACAGAAAGGGAGCTAAAGAGCCACCTTGTCTAGTACTATTTTTGAGAGAGAAGGATTCTGACAAGTGATTATTGCATAAGAGTCTAGCTGATGGACACTGATAGAGGATACTAATTCTATTACTAAAGCTTGCTGGGAGGCCTTGATGGGGAAGCAATGCAAGCAGACAGGGCCAGACCACCCAGTCAAATGCTTTTTCTGCATCCAGGGACACCGACACTGCCTGGAGGTGGGGGTCTCTCGATGCAGAAATCAGATGACCTAGTTTCTGAAAGTGATCAGAGGGAGACTGACCGGATATAAATCCAACCTGCTCCAACCTGATTAGGGATTTCCAAACTCCACCTAATTGAAAGGCTAAAATTTTAGCATACATTTTGACATCCACATTAATCAAAGATATTGGCCTATAATTACTAATCTGAGCAGGGTCCTTCCCTGGTTTGGGGAGCAACGTAATCCTAGCTTCAAACAGAGAGGGGTCCATCACTGGATGTGAGTCCCAGTACCCAAACAACTGATGGAGTAAAAGAACTAACTGATCTTTAAAGAACTAATAAAATGATCTTGTGTACACATCAGGCCCTGGGGCTTTATCTGGTTTCAGAGAGTCGATAGCCTCTTCAGTTTCCTTCCATTAAATAGGTTCAGTTAAGAACCGTTGGGCCTCACTAGGTAGCTTGGGAAGCTGTGCCTTGAGAAGGAATGCTGAGGTCAACTGGGATTGAGAATCAAAGGATTGAGGCAGGGAATACAGCTGTTGATAGCACTCTATGAAATAAAAAAGGCATCACCTGGGGGTCAGAGACCAAGGAGCCCGTATGAGGATTCCTAATGGCAGATATCCATTTGGCAGCCTCCCACTGTTTTAGCTGCCATGCTAGGTATTTACCAGCCTTACTCCCCTGTAGATAAGTAGCCTTCACATAAGAAGCTATCCTTTCAGTTTATCTAAGAGAGTTCTGGCATACTGAGATCTTAGGTGATCTAATTCAAGTGTCTTATCAGTGGAGAGATCTTCAGTCCTTTTGGACTCTAGTGCATGTATTCTTTCCAAACACTAATTAAGGTGGAGTTGTTTTATTTTCTTGGAAACTGTGGCAATTCAAATTAATTCACCTCGCCATGTGGCCTTAAGTGCAGCCCATACCTTGTCAACTTCTGGAATAGAGTTGAGATTTTCCTTAATCATGCTAGAGAGGAATGAGCCAAAATGAGTGACAATTTGGTCATCTCTCAATAGAGTGTCATTTAAGGACCACGAATATGGTCTAAATGAAGGGCCTGGAATGGTTATGTAAACCAAAATCAGTGCATGGTCCAAGATCACCCTGGCATGAATTTGTGAATCCACAATTCCTCAACTTAACTATTGACTAATTTAAAAAAAATCTATACGTGAATAACTCTTATGCATGGGAGAAAAAAAGGAGAAATCTTTAGTTGAGGGATATAATAGTCTCCATGGGTCTTTTAGACCTAGGGTTGTTTTAAACTCCTGCAATGCCTGCTGCACTAGGGATAGTCCGCAACCAGTGCAATGGGTTCTCTCTAGGTCATTTATCTGAAATGTGTTCCAATTGCCCATTTAAAAAAGGAGCATAAGGCCATATGAAGCCAAAATCGAGGCTAACCTGGTAAACAAAGAGGGAGACTCTTGATTTGGGCCATATATCGACCCCAGTAGTACTTCTGAGTTACCTAATTTTCCCTGTACCAAAATATACCTACCCTCAGAGTCACTTTCAACCTGCACAGCTATAAAGGGAACCCCTTTAGCTATCAGTACAGCCACATCCCTTTTACAAGAATTATAGCCCACCCCGAATGCCTGGCCACCAAGTTATTTTGCAAATATTTTACATGATCCAATGGTAAATGGGTCTCTTGTAAAAATACAACTGACAGACTGAATCTGCTCAGATGGTTCAGAATGATATATTTCCTGGAGTTATCCCTGCCCCCCTTAATATTCCAAGAAAATATTCTAAGCACATTCTCCATTGTTGATAACAAAACTTAACCACTAATGACTAGGACCGTTACCCTGAAGTGCGTGCATACAACCCCCCATCTCCCCCAATAAGAAAAAACAAACCTACTCCACATCCCTCCTTTACTATCAGAGTTATCAAAACCACTAACTATGTACAGCTCACTACCCCAGGTCCTAAGCCTTCTCTTACTGCTGCGTCCCATAATGCCCTTGAGATGGAGGTGAGCTTAGGTCCATCCACAATAGAAGAAAAAATATTAATTTGTAATGTATACCAGCCCCAACAGTGCTGTGGAGGTGGTAAAGGAAGAAAGGGAAAACAATGTGACTGGAAAGAATTCCCTTCATTTCCCCACTTCCCACTTGGCAGACAAAGAAAAAACCTAAACACAGCACACTCATATGCTTGTCTTGCCAAGTCAAGTATAAGTTCTGTTACCCGCTTAAAAGTCCCATTGTTCCATCTGAAAAAAAAAAAGAAAAAGAAGGTTTTCACAGACTGTTTAGAACAGTAGAAACAAACTTTTCATTTCCATCTGAACTCCTTATATGTGCTCTAATACATAACCGTCCATCCATCAGGGTTACTAGAGAACAAAAACAAAAAAAAAAGAGAAAAAACAAACAAGTTACTGTCTGCAAAGTCTTAAAGGCCTTTGTTTGCTTGTTATAATAATAATACAGCTCAAAAATGACATCTAGTGGCAGACAATCACAGTTACAATTAACCTTATGAGCCACCACCTAAACAGTTGAGCCAAGAAGAGCAGAGCCCCTGCTCCAATCAAAACATAAGCCTAGGAGGGGGAAAGCATAAGTCTTAAGGGAACACCTTCAACAATAAAATAAATGTCTTTGCAGGTAAATCACAAAGGATATTAATAACAGTCAATACAACCGCAGCACTGCATCATGGCTAAAAAGGAAACAGAATACCATATTCGAGTTACAGTCTACAACTTAACCGCAGAGAAACCTTGATGTAAGTCCTAATCACTTCGAGAATAGGACAGGGACAGCTTTCTTCAAGGCTTTAAGTGCCTACTCAGAATAATTGAACCTCTTGGCCCCTTCTGTTAGAGTTACTTCCAGCCTGGCCAGATAAAGCATTCGGTTACAGATCCCTGCAGACCATAAATAATTTCAGAGCTCCTGTTTGAATTACCGCTGCTAATACACACAGTCGGTTGCTGGCCTTGGAGGTGAGAGGTGGGCTGTGCCAGTCGCTGGCTGAGGAAGAGTGGGCAGTGTACTGGGTGGGCTGGTATGGTTGGGTGAGAGGGTGGAGGACCACTGGACTACGAGGACATGCAAAATTCAGATTAATTTTATTATGATGGGGGGGGCTGCTAGACTACCAGGGAGAGCAATATTAATGATAATGAAGTGCAGATTGGGGGTTGGGGGACACTAGACTACCAGGGATATAATAAAAATATAAAAATAAACAGAACATGCAGAAGGCCACTAGACTACCATGGATAAAAAATAAACATATTTATATGATACTCATTGGGGAGGCCACTAGACGACCAGGGATAACAGGCATCATTATGTACATTGCCATGATAGGGAGGGAGCAGCTAGACTACCAGGGATAATGAAAAGAACTATTTTTTTATTCAGATTGGGCAGAGCGAAGCCCCCTGAGCAAAACCCACCCTTATATAACTTAATAGGGCACCCCTGGGCTACACAAATACAATTTAAAGTCTGGTCATCTCATCCCTCGCTCGCGATGCACGATCGCAATCAAAGATTCGCGTGATCAAAGAATTTGCAGGCTTGCGATCAAAGATCATCAGCAAGCCATGAATAAATAATTTAAAAGCTATTAAGTATATTTTTGCACCGATTTGGATGGAACCAAAGCTTGGGCTAGATAGATTGGGGTATTCTGAGTAAAACCAATCAAAGTTTTACTTCAGAAGTGACTCCTGAGCCAAGATATTTGTGTTTTTCTGATTGGAAAACTGAAAACAAGATGACAGACCTCATGATCAGAGAATTTTTGAAATTCCTCAGGGATAAAGATTCTTGAACTATGAGGCTGCAAATTGTTTGATCACTAGGTGGGACGAGATGGCCATTACCCCCTTCTTTGTTCGCAAGATATACATATACAGTTTCCCATTGACTTACAATGCAAACTTAAAAGTGCCATAACTTTTGAATGCCTTAATAATTTTTCACCAAACAAAAAGTGACATGTCTGGCCCCCAAAGCTTTTTCAAACAAGCCATCTTGCAGAGTGGTATACCACAAGACAGCCATGCAGGACTACATTCAGAATCCCAAAAGGTGCCTCCAAAAATGGATAATTTTGCATTTTCAGCACTTTCGTACACAAAGACCGTCACTCTGACCAAGACACAATTTGGCAGAGCAAGAGATCTGCAGTGCACCAATGAGCATACCAAATTTCAGGTAAATCCATTGACCGGGTCCAAAGTTATTAACGCCCAAACTTTTGACTTTAGTATGTAACTGACAGCTGAACCCTAACTATAGTGGCGCGACCGTGCCACTATAATATATACATTTATTTATATATATATATATATATATATTATGTGATGGGGACTGTTGGCTATTCAATTTATGCAATAGGTGGCGGCTGCCTATTGAAATTATTTTTAAAATATCGGTTTGGGATGATGACTGTACTGTGTGAATAAATCACTGATGACAACAGTACTATACAGATATATTTGTGGTTCACAAGTTTATCTGTATAGTACTGACATTATCACCAGTTTATTCACATAGTTGTCCTGATAAACATGTTTATCAGGAGCTAGCAGAGTCAACAACTATTGCATAAATAGATATAATATATATGGGTGTGGAAGCACCTGTGTATTAGGGTTGAGTAAGTACTTTATTGTTAAATTCTGCTTTCTGCACTGAAATAACTCAGCCTCCATTCAGCTGATGTACATTACATTTAGTAGGTGTGGAGCTGGTGCTACTGTAACTTTATGCTAATTGGTTCAACAGGAGCAAAGTTATGGAGGTGCAAAAACTAGAGATGCAGTGAAGTTTTACTCCGCTTGCGAATTTCCAGCAATGTTGCCAAATTTGCCTCTGCAGAACAGTTAATGAAGTAGCAGCTGCAACCTGGAAATTCGCTGTTTGTAACTTCGCCTTGATTGTGGGTTTTTTAAGGGCAAATTGCACTTAAAAAAAAAACAAAGCGAGGGGAAGTTACAAATAGTGTATGTCCCCCCCTGCTGATCTCTGGCCCCAATAATAAAATAAAATACTCGAAATCCATAGTATCTAGTGGACCCTCTACCATGCTGATCACCAGCATCAATAATAAAAAAAAATACTCCAAATCCCTGGTGTCTACTGGCCCTCTACCCTGCTAATCATCAACTCCAATAATAAAAAAAAGACTCCATATCCCTGGTGTCCAGTGGACCCACCACCCCTCCAACTGCCAGCTCTAATAATAAAAATAAAGACTCCCAATCCCTGGTGTCTAGTGGACCACCTACCTCGCTGATTGCCGACCCCAATAAAAATATCCTGGTATCTAGAGGAACACCCCCCCCCACTCTGTCAGGTAGTGCCCCCCATCACCACTCCACTCCCCTGACCCAAGCAGGCCACTGGCACAGCCCTACACTCATGTCTGTGGCTGACAGCCTGATTGACCTGCTCTGAATGGGGGCTAGAGAAGAGAGGGAGGCTGCTCCGGTCTTCCGCAGGGGGTGGAATGGAGGGGTCCACAATGACATGCCCCCATCCCACCCTACTCCAAAGACCAGAGCAGTCCATTTTCCCCTTCTCTAGTCCCATGAAAAATGTCCCCCTACAATGATGAGATGTCTGACTGACTGAATGATAGCATGCTTGTATAAGCATGCTCTCATCCATTCAGAGGTCAGTCAGGCTTAAAGACGTGAAGGTGAGTAAAGGGCTGTGCTGATGGCCCGCTTGGGGTCAGGGGGAGTGAAGTGGTGGCCAGGTGGGGCACTACCTGCTGAGGTGAGGGGATCTACTTGACACCAGGGATTTATTATTATTGGGGCCAGTGATCAGAGGAGTGGGGGGTCCACTAGACACCAGGGATTTGGAGTCTTTTTTATCACTGGGGCTATGATCACTGGGGGGTCCAGTCGACACCAGGGATTTGGAGTCTTTTTTTTATCATTGGGGCTGGTGATCGTCAGGGTTGGAGGTCCACTGGATACCAGGGATTTGGAGTCTTCTTTTTTAGTATTGGGGCCAGCAATCAGTGGTGTGCGGAGGGTCCACTAGACACAAGGGATTTAGAATAGATTATTTTTTTTTATTGGGGATGGCAATCGGCGGGGTGGGGAAGGTCCACTAGTCACTATGGATTTAGATGATTTTTTTAATATTTGGGCCAGTGATCAGTGGGGGCAGACAGTAGTTTTTGCACCAAGTGTGGAATTTTGCCACACTTTCGCTTGCGATCCACACTCCACGAATTGGATAATTTCATGAATTGCACTTCACGAGTTGAGCACAATTTGTGAAATATTTCACAGAGTGAATTTTGCCAACTTCACCTACCTCTTGCAAAACACACAGATTCATATACCAAAATTAAACATTTTTTTCTTTGCTAACCTAGAAAAAAAAAAACTGATTTAATTTGAAACATGAAACTCTCAGGTTTTAAGAGTTTGGCCTGAGGTACATGCTTTGTGTGTGTGTGTGTGTGTGTGTGTGTGTGTGTTTTTAATGTTTTTAACTTAAATTATTTTTGAAATATAAGTTAAGATATTTACAATTTGTCTCGTGTGCTTAGTAACAACAATGAACATTCTAAGTATAGCTGTATGGTTACGACAGTAGTGTACATTAATGCATGAAAAATGAAAGCAGTGTGCCACAAATCACTAACACTCATCTCTAGAATATTGCCAGGGACACTGGTTTACCGCATACACGGCGATGCAGATGGAAATCCAGAATTCTGAATGGTGCATGGAAAAATGGCACGAAAATGGAAATAGCGTTGTTCTCAGGGAGGCCATGATCTACAGCCTATAAAAGTTACAGCGCCTGCTTTCTTTCCCTATTGTGTGCTGTGCTTTGTGCCTGAGACATCTTCAAACCTCTACTGTGTGCTTTACTTTGTGACTGTGACATCTTTAAACCTCCACTGCTGGAATCCAGGTGCTGAAATGTGCCAAAAACCACCATGAACTGTAAGTAATTGTATTTATTTTATATATGCCAAGTTTTTCGGTCCCTGCACACTGCAATTCAGTTTTGACCACCTGTATTTTCCCCCTAAAAGTGAGATTGTTGATTGTGCACTGCGATTTTAATTCAGTTGATGTTGGACCAACCACTGGAGGCTTGCCATTCATTTTTAATTTAAACGGAATTTAAATAGTAAAGCAAAGCATATTAAATGAGAACGTAGCTCACTGTGGCTATGAGAGAAAACAAAAAAATGCTTTCCGCATTCAGAGGGCTCAGAATCTGATCCACAACATTCAACTGGAGTATTTGTACTATTTGTGCTACAATATATTAATGAATATTGTAGCATAATACATTGTAGCACAAATACTCCTGATACGACGCTAATTGCATGATGCAAGTCCAGATTTTGAGCCCTCAGAATGCGGAAAGCATTTTCTTTTTTTTCATGTGGCATACCATCTCATCTAAAATGCTTTACATTACATTATTTATATTTTCACAGTTTTAAATTAAAAATGTACAGCCTGCCAGTAGTCACGTTAATCAAAACAAGACAACATTCGTCATGTTTGTACTGTTGACGGAAATGCCATGTTCTGTGGGTATTTTCAGTCACAGTCCATTTTAAATTAAAAATGTACAGCCTGCCAGGGTTGTATTAATCAAAACAAAACATTTATGTTGTCTGTAATGTTGGCGGAAGTGCCATGTATGTTCTGTGGGATGCAAGCTTTGGTGTGGGGAGAGGGTACAGCTTGGGAATTGAGCCGAGTACTTTTTAGGTTAAAGTACTAGCTGGTAAGTCCAGAAACTCACAAAAGAATGTTCTGTTGTCCATGGCCTAGTTTTGCCTAGCTCCTTAGAGTTCCAAGGACTCGTGGGGGTGAAAACGAGCCAGACCGAGATTAGGTAGCACTGCAGTCCATGAATGTGTATGTGGTTGTATGTGGTTGATTTAGTAAAATGTCCTTGTGGAGGGTTCTCTCTATTCTGGGACAGCCACATGTGCTACAGTCCATGTAAAAAAATAAAATAAATGCTGTTTATTTTTGGTGAATGTGATTGGAGTGGTAGAAACAGTTCTGGATGCCTGGCATTGGTGGGGAGGTTGGGCATTGAAAGTGGTTGGGTGGGGAGAGTGGACATCCTGGTTGGGGCTGGCTGAGGAGAATACAGCCATGCTGGTCATTAGGGGTGGAAAGAGGGTGGGGAGTGTGGTTGTATGGTCCATAAGGGTTGGACAAGTGGCCATCCAGCTTCTTCGGGGTGGGGAAAGTAGCCAGCTGGTCCATCAGGGTGGGGAAAATGAGTGTACAGGTTCATCGGGGTGGGGAAAGTGGCCGTGCAGGTTTGTGGGGGTGGGAAGAGTGGCCGTGTAGGTCTGTCAGAGTGGGGAGAGTGACCTTGCCAGTCCCTCGAGGTGGGAGAGTGGATGTGCAGGTTCATCGGGGTGGGAAGAGTGACCATGCAGGTTTGTGGGGGTGAAGAGAGTGGCCATGTCTGTCTGTCAGGGTGGGGAGAGTGGCCCTCCTGATCTGCTGGGATGAGGAGAATGACTGTACCAGTCCATCAGGGTATGAAGAGTGACCATGCAGAATTGTGGAGTTGGGGAGGTTGGCCATGTTGGTCTGTCAGTGTGGGAGAGTGGCTGTGCTGGTCCATTGGGGGGGAGAGTGGCTCTCCTGATCCGCCAGGGTGGGGAAAGTGGCCATGCAGATTCATCGAGGTGGGAAGGGTGACTATGCAGGTTTGTGGGGGTGAGGAGAGCAGACGTGTCAGTCTGTTGGGATGGAGACAGTGGCCTTGATGGTCCATTGGGATGAGGAGAGTGACCATACCAGTCCATCAAGGTGCACAGAGTGACCATGCAGGTTTGTGGGGTGGGGAGAGAGTGGCTGTGCTGATCCATCAGGGTGGGGAGAGTGGCTGTGTAGTTCGTCAGGGAGGAGAGAGTGGCCATGCAGGTTCATTGGGGTGGGAAGAGTGACCGTGCAGGTTTGTGGGGGTGAGGAGAGTGGGCATCCTGATCCGCCTGGTTGAGGAGAGTGACTCTACCAGTCCATTGGGGTATGAAGAGTGACCATGCAGGTTTGTGGGGTTGGGGAGGGTTGCCATGTTGGTCCGTCGGAGTGGGGAGAGTGGCCATGCAGGTTCATTGGGGTGTGAAGAGTGACCATGCTGGTTTGTGGGGTTGGGGAGAGTGGCCATTTTGGTCTGTCGGGATAGGGTGAGTGGCCACGTCAGTCTGTTGGGGTGGAGAGAGTGGCCATGCTGGTCCATCAGAGTGGGGAGAGTAACCATGCAGATTTGTGGGGTTGGGGAGGGTGGTCATGTTGTTCAGTTGGAGTGGGGAGAGTGTGCCTGCCATGGTAAGTTATTTGTGTGGGAAAGGAAGGGAGGAAGATGGAATGCGGGGGTTGGTTGGGTGCATGAGCTGGAATACGTAATGTAAAAATGAATAATGGTTTTGAAATATGATACAGATGCTGGAAAAATTATTCTGGTCATCATAGTGGAGGCGAGGAGGTGGATGGGTAGAGTGGCATAGAACCATTTTTTTCCAACATGTGTGCCTGTATGCCAAGTCTGTCGCACGCTCCATTGATTTGTTGGTTGACGGTCAGCAGATGGGCAGGCTGGGTGGACTGGCTCACATGATGGGGGAAAAAATGGTTCTGGCCTCTGAAGGAGGGGTGGAAGGGCAAATTGGCATAGAATCATTTTTTCCAACATGTGTGCCAGTCTGCCAGGTCCGTGCCATGCTCCATTGGTTTGTTGGTTGATGGTCAGCAGATCAGCAGGCTGGGTGGACTGGTTCACATGATGGGGAAAAAATGGTTTTGGCCACTGAGGGAGGGGTGGATGAGCAAAGTGGCACAGAACCATTTTTTCCAACATGTGTGACAGTCTGCCAGGTCCATGCATGCTCCATTGTTGGTTTGTTGTTTGATGGTCATCAGATCGGCAGGCTGGGTGGACTGGTTCACATGATGGGAATAAAATGGTTCTGGCATCTGAGGAAGGAGTAAACAAGCAGGGTGGCACAGAAACACTTTTTCCAACATGTGTGCCAGTCTGCCAGGTCTGTGCCATACTCAATTGTTGGTTTGTTGGTTGATGGTAACCAGATGGGCAGGCTGGATGGACTGGTTCACATGATGGGGGAAAAAATGATTCTGGCCTCTGAGGGAGGGGTAAACAAGCAGAGTGGCACAGAACCATTTTTTCCAACATGTGTGCCAGTCTGCCACGTCCATGCCATGCTCCATTGGTTTGTTGGCTGCGTCTGTGTGAGCGTGTGCATGTCTGTGTGCCTGTGTGTGCATGTAGAATAAATAATAATAGACACAGTCAGACAAAATAATTTTATTAAGCCACATCAAACTGAATAAACCATGTCTAATCTGTGCCCTTCAAAACTGTCAAAACTGCAGATTTTCCTCCTTGGTTTCCTTGATCAATTGTGGAGAATGTAAGCATAAAATTACCTAGGGGTAAACAAAGACAAGTTGATGAAACTGTCTGACTGCATGTTAAAAATAATCTTACCACCTTTAAATTGGACTTTTGCAGGAATGTCTAATGGAATATTGTTGGAGGTGTTGTGGAACTACAGAGAATTGATAAGTTCTTAAAGGTGAATTACCGGCAGAGGTGAAGTCCTAACCACTGTACAGACTGGGGCTTCACCTCTCTGGTCCCTCCTGCAGGCTCTATACTAAAAAATTATCTTTGGCCGGCACGGTGGCGCTGAGGGTTGAGACACTGGATGCCTTACCTCATGCCATGCCAGCGACCTGGGTTTGGGAGCAAGCTCAGTCTGCTGGGGGTTGGCAGTGGAGGAAGTGGATTAAGCATCCTATGGACTGCTCTCCTCTCCCAGAGTGGGTCTAGGAACAGTGTCCGGAGTAAGTCTGATGCCTAGCTGTGACTGGGTGTCAGCACAACTGGCCTGGTAGAATGGGGTGGTAGGTGGGGCAGCCAGTGGGTGCACTGCATGTGGACGCATGTGCAGGGAGCCCTTGTTGGCTTTGCACACCCTGCCTCCAACAGAACATGGAAAAAGGGGAGTGCCAAGTTGTTGCGGTTTGATGGCCATCCGCAATGTCCTGCGCCTCTCCCAGTTTTAGGTGCAAGTACAATCCCAGTGTGGGATGAGAACCCACGATCTTCTGGTCCAAAGGCAGATGTGCTACCAACTGAGCCAAGCTGACATGGTGGCTGACTCCCCCCCACACTTCTACAGCCCACTGCACACAATTAAGCTGTGCTTGTGAAATATATCCCCCTGCGAGCCTGTGCCGTGTGTGTGTGTGTGTGTGCACAGTTGTGCATTGCATTTTTTTGTTTGTTTAATGTTGTTTTGTTAATTAAACCATTGCACTTAGTGGGGCAGGCTTATCTCGCTGAGTTAACTGTACTGTATGCCATCTGTCTGTTCCTTGCTCGGTTCCATGTTTGACTAAATAGGTTGCCCTTTTCTTCCCCTTCTTAGTAGCAGTGTTTTTCTTTACTGCTATTTTTTTGTGGTGCAGTATAGCTGGAAAGGTTGGTGTATTACTGTAGTTCCACAAGCACTAAGTAAAGCATCACACACACAGGTACTACGTAGTAACAGTTTGTGTTTTATCCAGTAACCAGTAGTGACCTGATCCATCATGTCTTTGGCAATCTTGCAAACATGCTTGGTCCAGCCCAAGCAAGGATCTGCACCACTGGCCCCAAGTGGAGAGGGACAGGATGATAGCCACAAACATATACTGTAGCACATCCACACAATTACTGCTAGTTTTGTCCCTGGGCTGCCAAACCCACAAGCAATCTATGTAGAACAAAGGAAGCACTCAGCGAGGGGGAGGAGGGAGGGTCACAGTAACAAAATACAGTTAAGAGCAGTGCAGCATAAAGTTGTCAATGCATTTATTTGTGCTAAGGCTGGAGGATGCCAATAGAGCCCTGGTGCTTTGACCAGAATCTGGTCTTTGTCAGGGTGCATGTTGGGAATGGGCAAACATGCTATGAATATACAACCCTTAAAGAAACACACACTATAAATAAGTGAAGTTAAAATGAATGAGACTGAGATGCCCTTGTAACAAAACAATCCACAACTAACATACCCAAGGATGAAACACTGCATCAAGATTATAGAACATAGTTCATACTGTGGTGCCAGACAGTATGCAATGCAGTATCTTGCAAAATTGCTGTAAAATGCTGCAGTATGCTGCAAGGAGTAGTGTAATTTAATGGCAATTAAGCCCTCCAGTCATCCAATATTTTGTGGAATGTCATTTACTGCAAAGTACTGAACTGCATCTTGTCTTGCTCCACTGTAAATTATTGATACATAATACAATTCCAGAGAAGGTGGTGAGATAGACTACGTAGACAATGACATACAGGTGTCTCTCTTTATTCGATGGGCTCAAATATTGTTCTCCCCAAGCAAGCCTTTTATTTCTTGCAACATTGGTAATAGTACTACTACCCTAATACCATTAGCAGTACTACTACTGCTAGTGTCACCACCTGTCCATCTGTACATTCACTGTCACATCCTGTTGTGCAGTAGTAGGGGGGAATTAGAACATACATGCTTTGTGCAGCAAGCAGCAGACACCCCCACCAGTGTCCCCACTGCTACCACTATGGCTGCTACATCCACAGCCAGTGTGCTTCCCACCACCACAGTGCCATTCTTGCAGCAGCCACCCTTTCAGCTGTCACCTTTATGCAGCCACTGCTGCCACTATTCCTATGACTATGGCTAAAGCACCTTCTGCCCCATGTCTGTGACCATGAACACCCTCTAGTGCTGATCCAATGCAATGCTTGATATTGTTTTCAGAGTGCTATGTGTGTGTTGTGGTGGATTGAGTGTGCCACATGATGCTTGTGTTGCATTAGTGAGAGCTCAATGTTGGTGGCTGAATTGTCAATGAGGTGTATATGGTATACTAGGTTCAATAATTAATGGTGTTGCTGAAGTGCTTTTTTAAAGCTTCCTTAAAAAAACACCTTTTCTGGCCGAATACCGAATAATGAATACCATATACTTGGGACCTGAATACGAATATTTGGTAGAATATTCAGGAAAAGGTATTTGCACAGCCCTAATTTCTAGTCTGGACTGTAAACTTCAGAGGTCAGCTTGATTTCTGTAGTTGTTCCTCCTCACTCTCAACCCTGGACAGAAATTATTAGCTGAGATATATTTCAAATGCCGATCTTGTACTCTTGTTTTTGTACTGTGACATTCTGAGGTCAGCGTGATGATTTTGGTAGCTACGCCTGACTCTGAAATGGTGGACAGGAACTGGCTGAGAATGGGATAGATTTAGATATATAGCAATACTGTAGTCTGGAATTTAAGTGGCTGAGGTCAGCGTAAAGTCTGTAGCTGCTCCTCCCCATTCTCATAAACATGGCCTTACATTAGTGGCGAGATTCGGATGCGTGTATCTTACTATACATATTTCTAGCCTGGATTGTAAACTTTGGAGGGCAGAGTGATTTCTGTTGCTGCAATTTCCTTACCATCATCCTCGTCTACGGCCATGAATGACCAGTGAGATTCTAATGCTGATGTAGTCTCTTATTTTTGCCTTGATTGAGAGATTGAGTAATTAGTTGTGAAATTTTAATAGTTGTGCTGCACAATTGTAAATATATTTTCTATATCTCCCAACTCTGTTTCAATTTTAGTTTGTTGGGAGTCATCCACACTACACTTGTAGCAATGGCAACACCACCACCAAGCAAAATGGCCAAAAGATCATCTGTTACCGCTAAAGACCATGGGTTGCAATTCAAGTCCTATGGCATGTATGAAGATGGAGGAAAGATGTTCTGTTGCTTCTGCAATCACCCTGTTGACCACATCAGGAGGGACACAGTGGTGGATCACTGTAAGTGTCAGTGGCTCAGTAGGTAGCACATTCGCCTCTGAGGCTGGGAGATCAGAGGGCTGTGGGTTCAGTTCCCACATCTGGCACTTGGGTTAATATCTCAGTACTGACGCTGTAGTGCAGCATGAGAGGGGTGCTGCACTTCTGAGGTGCCGTCTTTCGGATGAGACATTAAACCGAGGTCCCATCTGCCTGGATTGGTGGTAGTTCAGGTGGATGTTAAAGATCCCATGGCACTTATTGAAAAGAGTAGGGGAATTTTTTATTGGATACATACATAACATCAGGTATGTACTGTGTATGAAAAGAAAAAAATCACCAAAATATATATACGATGAAAGAAATTTAAAATGAAATGACATCCATCATATAGAAACAAAATAAGGCAAAATACAGGATATCATATCAAGAAGAGGAAAAAACACATCCATGTGACATTCATTAAACAGGAATACCCTCCAATATTGTACATACTGAGTATTTGATAAATACTGTATTTCTTTTCTTTAAGAGTTTGAAGTGCTGTCTCTATGCATTGTATTATATCCCAGGGGCTCATTCTGATCTGTTGAAACACAAATTTGCATCTAGCCTGCCACATGTGATATTTACAAACTGCAAAGATAACTCTTAGTGTGCTAGGATGGTATGAACTCCAGCAGTTGGGAAAAATCCCTAGAACGAGAACTGAATAGGTAATTCTACTTAAAAAAGGCCATTTCCATTTGTTTGCTAAAGTCTTCCATAATAATTGGGCATCTGGACAGGCAAGCAAAAAATGCTCCATGGTTTCTTCTATATGTATACAGGATGGTTTAGAGCAATACCTATCTTGCGTAGATTTATGCTTCAAATTCCCCCGTACTTGCAATTTCCCATGACAACTTAGCCAGGAAATGTCCCACATATGTGCAGGTATCCTGTTATCTCTAAGAACATTAAGTGCATGTACTGTTTGCAGTGGACTACAGAATGGAAATTCTAGTATTGGTTCATATGCAATAGATACATATATAATTGTTTCCTGGTTAGGTTTATTACAGAACATTTATGCACTTTCCAGGATCTAAGGAATCTAATACAATCGACCACATAAAATGGAGCAGAAGAGATACGCGAAATAATAGGTGGTTGGTCTGTCCATGCTACCATGACAGGTTCTATTGTGTTTGATACCCAGATATCATTTACTATTTTTGCATTGGTATAACTTTTTCATTATATTATGTAAAAAAAATGAAAGGAAAAAAAGCAAAGGGTTTATCATCCCTAATCCTCCTCGAGTTATAGGGAAATATGTAATTTGTCTTTTGATTGGATTCAAACGATTCCCCCACAACATTTGAAAAAAAAGGCTTAAGAGTCTAGTTTCCATAGTTTTAGGCGGACAATATATATGACTGAGAAACAAAAAAATCGGAAGCAAAAACTTTTTTATTATCGATACTCGCTTTTTTTTACTTAATTTCCACGTTTTCCATACACGCACCTTATTTTCCCCTAAAGTTAGTTGTGTATCCCAGTTATAGTTAGGATCACATGTTGTATTAAACCAAATCCCTAATATTTTCTGTTGGACAGTACTTATTTTGATGCCATTTAAACGTTCCATGTTCTCATCCCTATGATGTAACGGGATGCAGACACATTTCTCTAGGTTCAAAGAACTTCCTGATATTGGCGTAAAAGACTGAAATATTTGTATGGCTAATTTACTAGAAGAAATCAGAGACTAATATCACCACATCATCTGCATATGCTGATATTTTAATAGGTTCTACACTTGGGTGTGGGGATATTCCTATAATGCGTACATCTTCCTGGATGTTACGAATAATAGGGTCCAAAGCAAACACATATAATAGGGGACTCAGAGGACAGCCTTGCCTAAGTCCAATCTTTTGTAATAAGGTTGGTCCACAAAAACCATTTATTATTGGGAAAAAGCGCACTAATGACAGTAGATATGAGATCCATGATATAAATTTCTCAGGGATGCCATATAATGACAATGTGTGTAATAAAAATCCGTGCTGTACTGAATCAAAAGCTTTAGATTGGTCTAAAGCAAAAATATAACCAGGTATCTCTTTACGTTGTCGTAAATCAAAAATGTCTCGTAATAAGTATAGGTTTGAATATATGGACCTACCTGGAATTGCACATGTTTGAGCTGTATCAATTAAGTCTGGTGCTACCATTCGTAATCTAGAGCATAGAATCTTGGAAAGGATTTTGTAATCCGTATTTAGTAAATGTAACGGTCTCCAATTTGTCAACAGAGTTTTTTCCCCTTTTTTGTAGATAAATTTTAATGCAGATATACCAATATCCACTGAGACGTCCAATGAATCTAGTAGATAATTGTATACCTGAGTTAGCATTTCTAATAAATGATCTTTAAACATTTTATAAAATTCGTGCGTCAATCCATCAGGTCCAGGGGACACCTTCAACTTCAATTCCGAGATGGCAGTAGCAACTTCTTCTTGCGAGATTCTGTTAATCAGAATGGGAGAAAAATGTTGTGGCATTTTAGGAGACTGAAACTTAGGATATATAGATGCATTGATGAGAAAGTTGGGTGTGGAACAAAACTGTTTTTGTAAATAATCCGACATGATTTCTGTCATTTCTGGAATGGATCTAAGCACTGTACCTTGATCATTTGCAAACTAATCATGACTGTAGACTGAAGTCTACTTTTGAAAGCAAAAAGAGGTCTTCATTTGGGGAAATCACGGTTCCTGTTTTCATAATGTAGTTTAAGGATTTAGCTCTATCATATTGGTATTCCAGCATATTCTGTTTTAGTTTAGAAATTTGGGCTGAATAATCCACTGATGATGTAGACTGAAGCGACACTAACTTATATAATTGATTTCGGTGCATTAAATAGTTAAAATAGTTATCTCTAGATAATCTCTTTCCTATAGTTATAAAAAATTTAGTCAAATCTTGTTTCGTATCTTTCCACCACTCCCATAAGGAGTCATAACAAACCATAGCCGATACTCTAGCCTGAAAGATATTTCGTAAGTGAGACTGCACTGATATAGAGAGAAGCAAAGAATTGTTCAGTTTCCAAAAAGTTGAATGTGCAATGGGAACAATAGATGAGTCTATAGTGAATCTACAAGACAGAAGACAATGATCTGATATTTCAGTGGGGCACACAGTAACCGAAACAGGAACTAGACTGCAGGAGACAAAAAAATAATCTATTCTGGTGCAATAAACTGATCTAAAATATGTATAACCTGTATCTGAGTGTAGCTACGGTAGGCATCAATTAATTTGCCTCCTTTACTAGTTTGGCTAATGCTATAGAGTCACAATATACTTTTTCCTGGTGTCATCTTTTGCCTAGTATCAATGGAAATATTGAAATCTCCACCCAACAAATGTGCTTACTGGTACATAAAAGGCTTAACTAAGTCCAGTAAAGCTATCCGAGCTGTTTTAAGTTGTGGTCCATAGGCGACTATCAATCTAAGTGGGAAGGTATATTTAATAATATCTAGCATAAAAGCTCGTCCTGGAAGTATATCAAGTATTTGTATCACTGAAAATTGTGTGGAATAAAACAAAATAGCTACCCCATCTGCCAAGTCTGTTCCGAAAGTCCAATAAGAGGGCCCTTTATACCATGCACTTTTTATTTGTTTGACATCATGTAAGCTAGAGAGGTGAGTTTCTTGTATCAACAAAATGTCCAAGCTGAGGGAATTTGCGTACTGTAAAAAGCTTAATCGTTTTTTATAGCTTCTGAGACTACAGACATTTAAAGATGCTATACGTAGATCCATGGTTAGGTATGACCTTTATCCGCTACCATCAGTTATTGATATGGTTTTCCTTTTTTTCCCCACCCTTTTTTGTTTTCGTCAATTTTTTCCTTGTAACATCAGGAGGCTTAGGAGCAGGGGTATCAATATCAGAAAGTAATGGGGATGCATCTGAATCACCATCTGTGGCCTCTCTATCTCCTTTTAGACAGTCAAAACTATTTGATATAGGGGTGTCAGGCAGTTTAGAGGATTTTCGGGTAGTGGCTCTGGTAATGCATTTGGCTATTTGAAATCCTTCATTATCTACAGCAGGTGTAGGAGTCATAGTAAGTGGCTCCAGGGAGGGGTTAGAGACATGATTTGTATGAGTAACCTCATCTTGAGTTTGCGAAATTGTTTGTGAGGGGTGTTCTAAAGGAGTAGTCATAGTAGGCCTATGTTCTTGGACTTTTTCCTGCGCCTTTTGTACCAAGAAATCTGAATCCCAACTTTGTGACCTGTTTTTGCTTGCCCAGGGGCACTGGTGGTAGGCGTGGCCAGCTTCATTACACAGATTACATTTAAATACATTTGTGCATGACATGCTAGGATGTCCGTAACCTCCGCATAAACCACATTTGAGCAAGTCACACGTGCTACTTAGATGTGTGGTGGCACCACATTTATAACATGCTTGTGGTTGGCCTCCATAAAAACAAACACCTCTATCTTTCCCTAGGAAAAAGCTATTTGGTAAATGTACAACTTCCGAGTTGTTTTGGAAAAGTTTAACCTTGAATCTCCAACCCCCAGTCCACAATCCTTCGTCATCTAAAATAGCTTCAGGAGGTGATAAAACATTACAGTGATTCTGCAGCCAGTGATATATATCACTTATGCTCACCCCTTCATTTCTAAACATTATTGTAACTGTTCTGTATGTAGGTTTAGATAAGGGTATTACTGAAAAAGGAGTCCAGACAGGGTCATTTTTTTGGAGGGTGTACAGGTGACAAAAATGGTCCAGACTAGTAGATGTTTTGAAACTTATGTCAAAAGTTTCTTCGCCTGATATATGTATTAAAGCGTAAATATCAGACGCTGCAAAATGTAGTTTGCCTTTTAAGAGAGTTCTAGCAACATAATATCTATCAGGGAACTCCGCAAGCCCACCTCTGTATCTGAGGCGAACAGCATTCCTACGAGGGGCTGGCTCTAATTTATTTTTAAACAAGTCAGACAATATAGGAGGGCGACCTGGAGTCTGTAACGCATGGGATGAGTCTAGGGCATTAGAGGTGTTTGGATCAGAAACGCTTACGATAACATTATTCAGTGGTGTGTTCATATTGGGCATCTGTTTTAGGCATTTTAGGTGCAAAAATAACACGGGGGTCTCTAGAGAGATAAGTGGAGCATTAATATTATCTTTTGAAACCTGTCTGTCACCTGCTTCAACTGTATCCATCAAATCTCCCCAAGATATTCTACTCTCAGTGTCACCATGAAAAACATTAATATTGTCTTTCTGCAAATGTGGTACCTCGGTGGAGCTCATGTCAGTTGCAGGCCTGTTCATGAAATCCGGAGAGATAAGCTTATCTCGCTTCCAATTTGGATCCGGGATCCATTGCCCATCCTCAGAACGCATCCATCCTGCTTTCTGAAGCACTGCTGTTACTGTCCAGAAATCACTTTGCTGTGTCGTCTCCTCATTCTTTAAGTCGGATAAGACTCGTGGTGTTGTTGAGGTGGATGGCATGTTGTCAGCATCAGTCATAGAAAGGCTTATTCACTCTCCATTTTTAAGAAATGCCTCGAAGTCCGTTGCTACAGGGCTCATTGTAGAGTGCTGTGTTGCACACTCGGTCGTGAGGGATCCAGAAGAGACTGGGGGAAGAACCGGCGTTACTCCTGCTGCAGCCCAAGAATTTCATTCCGGAGAGCGAGTCAAGGCGCTTACTGTCAGGGCATCTTCCATTTGCAAAACGTTCACAGTGTCCATAATAAGCAAATCCGAGTCGGGATATCCAGTAATCGAAACGTTATTCTCTAAAGGCGTTTTTAAAGGATCTCTCCGTGCCTCTGGAACCGTTGTGCTCTGTGACTCCGTTGCAAATGTTACAAGTGGCTCTTCTTCACGGGTAGGCACTTCTCTGTGTGAGTCTGCCATAACACTGGCCAGGTAGAAACGGAAACTCCACCCTACAGAGTAGGGGTAAATTGCTTCTTTATTGAAATAAAGCATGGAAAAAACACATCAAGAAAAACGGCAGCAAAAAGCACAAAAGCTTATACAAATCAACAAAGGTACTGAACAAAAAGCAAGTGATACACAGTTATCTTTTAACAAAAAGCATAAAGAAAAGAAAGTAATCTGTCATTTAAATTTTATCATATGCTGAAACCCTTCCACCAGATTTGAACTTTTCTAGTCCCATAAATCTGAGCATCTTTAGATATACTTTATTTAATTCACAAATAACATAGTGGCTGAAGCCTAAAAGTTGGCTTTTTGATACAAAACCCACTGGCATCTAACTTGCCATAAACAAAATCTAAGACATGCTAAGAAAATGTGTACAGTTAGTATGAAATGTAGCAAGACATGGGGGTAAAGATCCCAATACTAACAATTCATAAGAAATATGTTTCAACCATGGGAAGTGCCAGATAGTTGCCAAATACACCCATAGTTTAGAGGCAAAAGAACAATGAATAAAAAAATGTTCCATGGTTTCTTCTTGTGCCGTACACTCTAAATAAGGACAAACCTTTCTTCTTTCATTTTATACTTAGCTGTCCCTCTAACTTGTAACCGACCATACATTATCAGCCATTGCGTCTCCCACATGTAAGGGGGTAAACGGGGGTTATTTAATTGTGCTAACACCAGATGGGTCATAGTACCTGGGCAGTTTTTAAATGCGGGGGAATGAGGATAGATTTGAGAAATAATAGTGGAATATAGTTTTGTTGGAGAATTAATAATTTGTGATTTGGACAATTGCCACATATATAATTTCGAACAATTGGTTTAAAGAAAAGGGAGTAGAAAAGGAAATATTAGGTTTTGGAGCCAATCCAATCCATTTCGATGAATACTTGGATAGTAAAATTTCAACCAGCTAAGTTCTGGAATATTGGGGTTAAAGTACAGTTCCAAAAGAAAAAGCAAGAAAAGGGAAGAACAGAAAACCACAGGATCTACCATCCCGACCCCTCCCTTGACTTTATCCAGGTAAGTATAATACCTTTTAATGGGATTTAACCTATTTCCCCAAAAACTGAAAACTAATACTGTACAGTTTCACCTCCAGGTTAGTTGGGACAGGGTACAGAAATGCCAAATATTGTAGGCAAGGTAACAAGAATTGTTTAAAAATCTGAACTCTCTTCAGTTTCGAGAATTTATAATGTTTCCACCTCTGAACTTTATTATCCATTTTATTTAAAACTGCAAGCCAATTCTGCTCAGGTAAATTTTGGGAACCGAACAGAACCCCTAAAATGGAAATAGGTGTTGTAGTGAATGAAATAGTTCTGTGCACAAAGGGGTTAATGTATTCGCTCCTATTAACAACCCTTTAGATTTTGAAATTAATTTTGGCGTTTGACAATGTCGCATACCTGTGAAATAACTTAAAGAAAACTTCCAGCTGGCCTTGTTGTTTAAAAATAAACAGATGTCATCCATAAAAACTTGTACATTTCTAAAGGAGTCAGAAAAGGGAATGTTTGGACCCTCCCAACAGAAACCAACTGTAAATGTCTAATAAGGGGTTCTAAGGAGCAAATATATAATAAAGGGCTCAGCGGACAGCCCTGCCTGACACCAGCTTTTAGCGTCCAACCTTTCCCAATTTTCCCTTTAATAACTGGACAGATTATTGAATTAGAATATAAATTTTGTAAAATTGTAAGAATCTCAGGGGCATTCCTAAAAGGCAAGGTTTGGAAAAGGAATGAATGACTAACCTATCAAAGGCTTTTTCTAAGTCTAATGATAGTAGAATACCAGTTTGTTTGCTGTGATGTAATATTTCAATAAAATCTCTAATATAACAAAGTACGAATGTATTACGTCTTTGAAACACCACAGAACTGAACTGGAGAAATCACTAGAGTAGCCCAAGATTGAAGTCTGTTATTAAGCAGCATCAAAGATTTTATAGTCAGAATTTAACAATGTGATAGGTCTCCAGTTTTGATCTCACTTCTATCTCCTGTTTTTTAAAGATATAAACTTGTAACCCTTTTGTGAATGCAGGATAGATCTGTCTCCAGAAAGAAAGAAATTAAAATACCAACTAAACAGGGAACCAGCTCATTTGCAAAAGTTTTATAAAAGGCATTAGATAACCCATCTACCCCAGGAGACACATTAAGCTTAAGTTTAGAAATAACATCCACAATTTCTTGTAAAGAAAGGGTTCAGAAGAACAGCTGCCATTGAGGCATCAATGACAGGGCCTGTAACACCTTTCAGAAAATCCTGAAAGGACGTCAGTTTGTAAGTCTATATGAGGACCTAAATTTTGGAAATGTCGGAATATAATATGACTTATATCCAAAGGGTCAGTATAATACTGTGAATTACTGACTAAACAATCTAGAGTAGAATTATCTCGTGCGGTTTTACACAAACTATAAGGGTCCCCAATCACTGTTTGGACGTGTAGTTGTTAATTAAGGCTTGCAGGGATCTGGCTCTATCATATTGAAACTTCCTCATCTGTAATTTAACATGCTTAATTAAAGGAGATAAATCTTCTGAAGAAGTGTTAGCTCTAGTTAATAGAGACTGTAATTTTGAACGTAATGTGAGGTAATGAAGAAAATTATCATTCTGGGTTTTTGTCCATAAGTTCTAAACCAATCCATGCAGTCTAGTTTAGTTTCTTCCCACAGATCCCTAAGTCCGAATATAAACATTGCACCGATAGGCGGGCAGTTAAATTTGAACTATAGAATGTTTGACAAAGTCATTTTGTAATGATGAGGTATTCAGTCGCCATCTACTTTTGTAGGGCTTATAATTTACTAGGATTTCTATTGCAATTTTAAGTAGGAGATGGTCTGAAAATTCAAAAGGCTGTCTAGAAAACTGTGAAATATATATATTTTGGAGGTGAAAAGGTAATCAATACAGGTACCAGTCTTCCCTCTACAAAATGTATTTTAGGGGTTGGATTCTAAAGTATTGCAGACTCTGAGGTCTGCCTCTCTAATAACAGATTGTAAAAGTTAGCATCACAATACATTTTTTTCCACTAGATCTCCTGTCAGTAAGAGAACAGTTGAAATCCTACCCCACAGTACTGGCCTGGTAGTGAGCAGAAAAGGTTGTATAGTTTTCATACACTTTATTCTGGCTGTTTTACTTGTGGATTATAAATATTAATAAGTCTATATAGGACAGATTCAAGAAAACAGTCCACAATCAAACCCTCCCTGGAATGCAGTCTATTAATTTATGAAGTTTAAACTGGAAGGTGGAAAAAGAATACCAATGCCGTCAGCTTTATCCTGACCAAATGACCAATATGAAGGGCCCCAAGGCCAATCCTTTTAAAGGCAGTAACATGTTCTTTAGAGAACATCCAAGTTTCTTGTAAAAAGCAAACAGTAATTCTAGAATTATGCAACATATGAAAAATAGCCTTTCGTTTAGCTCCATTTAAAATGCTATGAACATTCAAAGAAGCCCAGAAAACCCATATGAGTACCAAAAAAGAAGGAATTTATTTTATTTTTCTTCTTTTCTTTTCTTTCCTTATAAGAACCTTGGGAGGGTTCCATGGGGTCTTGGGTAGAGATTTGGGAATCAATCCACAACATCCATTGCTGTATCCCCCAGAAGAAGAAGAGAGAAAGGATTAGAAGTTTCGACTGAATCTGTAACTGCATCAGGTACTGATTTCACATTCCTCATGGACCTTCTAGGAGGCAGAGAGAGAGGGTCAATTTGGGGGGTTCTATGCTCTGATCTAAAGTCTTAGCAATACCCCGATTTCACACTTGGGACAAGCAGAGGGTCCTGCAAAGCAGAACTATTAGGCTGTACAGGCCTTGACAATGATGAAGAGGAGGGGAGAACTGAATTCATTGTCACAGGAGTTACAGGTTTTCTTACAGCAGAGGGGTTCCCTAGGAAAGTGGGAGGCAGATGAGAGTAGGTCTTCCTGTGCTTTCTGTAAAACTGTTGGTACAATTCCCTGATACTTTGTTTTGCAGCCCACGGACAGGTGTTGAATGTGTGAGAACTACCCTGCATAAATCACATTTCGTTGGATTAGAACATTGAATCAGTGAATGCCCAATTTCACCACAATTGTCACATCTAGGACTATCACAAACACTAGACAAATCGTCGTGAGCCACATTTATAGCAGGCCCTTGGCTGACCACTATAAAACAAACACCTCTATCACGGCCTAGTAAGAAGGAGTTTGGGATATGCATAAAACCATGTTCATTGTGTCGTAATTTGACCTTATATTTCCATCCGCCTGTCCAAAAACCCTCTGAGTCTAAAATAGGCTCTGGATCCCCTGTACATCACATTTATTGGACAACCAATATGTAATATCATCCACTGACACCCTTCATTGCGGAACATTACTGTAACAAACTTGATGGCTGGTTGAGAGGGAATAATCACAAAAGGGACCAAAGGGAGAGAACTTTACCTGGGAATACCTAATCCAAAATAATTCTAACAAGGCAGCTGATCTAAAACTGACATCATAATTATCCTCTCCTGAAATATTGATGATGGCAAACACATCACTAGGAGAAAATGCAAGGATTCCTTAATTAAATGTCTCCCAACATAGTTTCTATTAGGCCTTTCAGCCATGCCCCTGTATATCTAATACGCGCATTCCGCCTGGAAGCGGATTCCGTTTGTTTTGCAAATAAGTCAGATAATAAAGGTCTTTTATCAGATACAGCATTATGAGACTCTACAGAAACAGGACTAACAGTATCATTAGAGCCATTAAGAACCAAATCCCTAGAGTCTGAGCCCCCTTTTTGTAGATTGAACAGGCTTTTCTGGGTTCCACTTAGGGAATGAGAGTTTATGTCAAATGAAGAATCCCAGGTTAAGTCAGCAGCCCATTCTCCTGAAGGAGTTTGTTTCCACCCTGCTGCCATTAAAGCTGAAGCAGGAGTCAGTCACTCTCATGTGTGAAGAGAAGTCAAAATATCAGAGTTAGGCATAATGGGCTGAGGAACAGAACTTTAACCTGCTGCAAAGATGTAGAAGCATTCCCCATATTTCGGTCACCAAAAGAAAAAACAGTTGCTTCCTCCTGTTCATTTGGCTGTTTTGATAAATAATCTGAGCAGTGGAAGAAGAAAAAACAAACCCTGCTTGTTTAGTCAGTGTTGGAGCAGTTCCACCACATACTTTTCCTGGTTTCAGTTTCTTTGTTTATCTTGCTGCAGTCCATTTCCCCACTTCAACAAATCCCCAAACTATTGGAAACAAGTAGTGCTTCAGTGCTAGGCAGGAGACCCCAACTGACCTGTTTTTGTGCTGGAGCAGAAAGTTTTCGATCTTTGGAACTGCCATTGCTCCTGCAAACAGCAGAAACACCATTCTCCAGCTGAATCCCTTCCGTGTTCAGTAGCATGACATCATCCACAGGCAGTGCAGGTCTTAAAGGCAACACCATCTATAGGTTTTGTACAAGAAAGTAGCTGAACAGACTTTAAAGGCAACATTTTACTTTTCAGGCTCTGTAGGGCTTACAGGAACTTTTGAATCCTCAGAAGAAGATAAGGCATCCAGAAATAATTCTGCATCTTCTAGCTCTGCTGAAGGAAAATTAACCTTTGTAGAATCCTTGTCTATGGTCTCCTTCACATCTGCAGACTGAACTTGCTGTAGCTCCTCTACAGCGTCCATCTTGGAAAGCTGACCAGCACTCCTGCTGGCGGCCATGCACCATCAGAGTAGGGGAATTTCCCCGGTGTCCTGGCCAAATTTCCTCATTCACTAAAATACCACCAACAGCTTAATCTGGTTCAAGGTCAGTTGGCATTCATCTGTATCCCCCCTCCCCCGGGTGGTGCCTGAAAATAGGCAGGATTTGTCTAGTGCACTTACCCGGTCAACAAAAGCTAAATAAATAAATAAAAGCAAAAAACACACCAAGACTACAAGCCAGAAGAGTAATAGCAGACAGGTGAACCTGCACACCAGTTTTAGTGCCACAAGCACTGCAGCTGCTGCAAAGGAAACCATTTTGGACATGTTAAGGGCTTGGTGCAGGGCCAATATGCCGATTGAAAAGCTGGATCAGCCCGGCTTGAGAGGCTGGATGGGGAAGTATATCAAAGGATTGGAGCTCTTCCGAAGGCAGACACATCACGACAGAATTACTTGCCCCAACTTAATAGGGAAATGGAGGAGGAAATTAGCCAGGTGGTAAAAGGCAAGACACTTGCACTAGTGTGCTACGAAACAACCGATGCAGACTCCCACTGTGTAATGAACATTATTTTTGTAATGGAGGGTGAACAATCTATTATAGCAGACACCATAGAGCTAACAGTAGTAAACCACTCTGCTGTTGCCTGAAGTGTTTTAAAGACCTTGCATAAATATGGTGTGGAGATGGGACAAGTGGTAGCATTTGTTAGTGACAATGCACGTTATATGACAAAGAGCTTTAATGATGTATTACGTGGCCTAATCGGTGACCATTTTAGTCCATGTGGGATGTTGGGCACATGTTTTATCATTAGTGAGCAATACCTGGATTGACCACTTTGATCAGGTGAATATGCGTGTGGGACTTTAAAATACGCCTTTCAGCAGTCGCCAAAACATAAGCAAGAGTACATAGCATTCCTGGAGAAGAGGGGTGTGAAAAAAAAATATTGCCTCCTGTTCCTGTCTTGGCCCATTGGAACACCTGGTTCGAAGCAGTAAAGTACCACTCTGTATATCTGGAACACCTGCGAGAGTTCTTCAAGGATGAAACCAGTGATGCCAACTCCATGAGGTCCTTAAAAAAAATATTTGAAGAATGGTTCACTGAGCTGCAGGTTCAAACTGCATTCATTGCTGAAAATTGCACTGACCTTATTGATGCAATCGAGCTTTTGCAAAGCAAGGAAAAGCCCTTGGCTGTTTTGCTGTATGACACCATTAGCAAAATCAAAAAGCATTTAGAAGCAGGAGTCTTGAAGATGGAACAATTTGGTGACAGAACTGACGGGTACTTGCAGGCTATGAGGCCACGGGTCAAGCAGGAAAATGTTGCCCTTTTCCAAGGCGCGTTTGGTGTCTCTTTAAACAAGCTTTCTAAGCACATGGACACAAACCTATCAGTTGAATTCTTTAATGCTTACCATATTATGGACCCCAGAAATTTATCAAAACTGAATTGGGATTTGACACGGCATGCCAGTGACATTCCTTTGTTAACACTGCACAACCAAACAGCACTGAAAAATGGCTGGGATGTACACTCTAGGCAGGATATAAGGGAACTTCCAAGCATATTGGAGTTGGATGTTGGGCAGTACTGACTTTCAAGGCAGTCACAACTAACAGTACTCTTCAGAGCTGCGCTACAAGCTATCTGGATACCCATGTAAAGTGTAGATGTGGAGAGATCTTTCTCTCTATATGGACAGATGCACACAGATCAAAGGAGGAGCCTGCTAGTACAAAATCTGAAACTGCTATCTCAGCTCATGTACAAGTAGCTGGATTATATATTTTTGCATGTTTTCCACAAGATGTCTGATACCCATTTTCATACTTCTATTAGTGTATTCAAGCCATTCACTAGTGCCACCTTCTCCATGAAATAATGGCTCCTCCCTCTAACTTCTGACTGTTGCCCTTGTTGTCCCTCCCTCTTTTTGGCCTCTTATGTACTCGAAGGTCTCGCTAATGTCCCTTTCCTTTCTATCTTCTAGGATGTACATGTTGAGCTCCCTCACTCTCCTCATGTGCCCTGTCTGTCACCCATCTACAGGATCATGTTCGTCACCCTAAGTTGGACCTCTGTCCCCACCCTCACTGGTAAACACTAAACAGAAGTACTTGTTTAGTACTTCCACCTGCTCTGACCCTTGCTGTACCCACCCTCCTTCCTAACAGTCTTCCTTTCCCCTTCCCTTCTTTGCCAAATGGAGATTCAATTGCTTCCCCTCTTTCTGCCTGTCTATTGAGAGGCTGGAGACTGATGGACCCCTTTGCAAGTGACGCTGTTTACCGCCCATGCCCACACCATCACCCTGCCTGCTTTAAGTTATACTTTTCTGTACTAAACTGTCCCAGATTTTTCTTTAGAATCCCTGAGCTCTACAAACTCTGGTGCAGCCTATCCCATGCATATATGTCTTGGTTCTCCGGGACACCATATGCTATCCTATTAATACACATGATGTGAGGTAGACCTTTTATACTATTGCACAGTTTTCCGCATTTCATATGCCTTTGCACATTTAATGTATTTATTGTATTTATAGTTGGTTAGATACCAAGTTTATATACTGTAGGTTTTAGTTCACTTGTCTTTCACTGTAGTTATATAGAGTCAGGTTTTACACATTTTCTTTGATAGAACTTTAGTTTAGTTGTTGTACTTATATGTTCCACATTTTGCACATTTTACTGTATATGGGATTCAGTTCAAATGTCTGTTCTCCACTGTTTCTACACTTTCAGTGTACCATTTTATACCAGTTTTGTATAGATCTTATGGGATTTCGTTTGTCGTATTACACCCGCACCATTTTATGCTTTTTTTCAGTACTTTTGCATATTTTACTGTATGGATGTTTTTGTATTGTTTATATTTTTACTTCTTTCTGCACATTTTTTTATAAACAATATTTTATTTATTGCAGCTGTTCTCTGTATTTTATTTCATTTTATTCATTACTGAATTAGTGATATGACAAGACATGCAGAGAAAAGGTTCCTTTACATATAGCATAGACCAAAGTACAAAGTCATGGTACCAATGTCATGGAGGGACATTAGTATGGTTGGGGGGCTTTGGGAAAACATCTCTGCCTAATAGGGAATTACCATGGCATTGCTCAGCAGAGAACCCATTGAAAATGGGTGACAGGCCAGGTGACATTCATTAAATCATGGAATTGGTTGGGTTTGGTTGTATGACTGGCTATGTTCAAGGCTGTCTGTATTGGTGCTTGGGGGAGAGCTGACTGTGCTCACTTTTGGTGATGGGATTGGCTGTATTTGTGCACAGACTGTTATATCTGAGGGGGGGGGATTACAGTGGGGAGAAGCTGTGTTGGTGCCTGGAGGAGTTGGCTGTGTTGGTGTCACCATGACATTTAAGGGATGAGGTCATGCTGCAGTCATACCTGAGGAATAAGTACATAGAGCTGTTGCTGCTGCTGTAACACCAGAGGAATGGGAGCCATAGTCCTTCTGCAGACAACACAACAGAGGGTGGGGGCTACAGTGCAGCATCCCGAGGGATAGAGTGAGGCCATAGTGCTATTGACACTGCCATTACACTTGAGGGATGGGGGTGACTGTGCTGCTGCTGCCATCACATCTTGTACATATCAAAATAACAAAACTGGTGCAAAGATGGATGTATGTACAACAGTGGAGGTCACAATTGTTAATATGCATGGTAACAGAGCAAAAATTTGTTAAATAAAGTACAAAAAACAAAACACCGGTAAAAACGGATTTTGGCTTAGCAGACATCAGTGACAATATCGTTTTTTCCAATGTGTAAAATGGAATTTGCTCTTTCTCAATCATGGTAAACCAGTGTCACTGATTATATTACAGCTCTGTCCTTAAAACAAACGCTGGTGGTGGTGGGTGCTTCATTCCACCACTGGTATCCCACCAAAACCCACATTTTTTTTCTTTCTTTTTAAAAACAGTAGGACGTGTTCTCAGTCCCACAGTCAGGTATTGCCCTCCCTCCTCCCTACCCAGTTTAATATAACCAAACAGTGGAGGTGTCCAAGCTGCCATCAACATTGCAGAATTACAGTTGCACTGCTTTAGATACTGGGGTGCTCAGTCCCTGCTGCTGATATTCTATCCAACCCCCGTTTTGGCACAGGGGCGCCCAACACACAGTGTCATTCTATAATGTGCAGCACCCCACCACAATTCTGAATCCCATATTATTTGCACCCCCTCTATACTTTTCTGACCCCTGGTGCAGGCAAAGACCACATTGACAATGGGGAGCCCAATCCCGTGTTAGTACTTGAAACACAAAAAACTGACCTTCTTAGTCTTTTTTGTTTTTTTGGTTTTTGGTGTAGCTGTAATAAAGAAAAGCACAATCAATATCTTTTATGGTCAAGAACACCTTCCCACTGCCCACCCCATCCCCCAACTCAGCACCTACCATGCAAACTCCCACTCCCCTTTCTTAGCTAGTATCAGTTGAAGGGGGGAATCCATTCACTACTTGAGAGATGTTCTACTGCTGGCAAGCAAGCCAGGAAATGACTAACTACAATGTAAGTGTGCACAATGGCTTTTTAATATGTTTTGAACTTTTATTGATAACTTGATCATTTATTAATATTTTTTCTCCAAATTATCAGCATGGACCTTTGTTGACTATGTCTCATGAACAAGGGTGGTGACATTTTTCAAATCTGTCCTGAAAGATAATTTGAATAAAATTTAATTGCAAAAAAAAAATAATAATAATGAAAGAAAACTTTTTTGAAGGAACATTGACATTTGTCAATGTTCACTCATAACGTTTGTAATTTTCAGTATTTTGCCCCCAAATTTTCAAAATAGACATTTCATCACATCACCGAAGGATTGTGACAGGTGTTGTTTTTCAACTTCTGCTTAAAACATGCTTTTGCACTTGTAGTAGAAGATGACATTTTAGCCAGCATTTTATAAATGACACCTGTCACATGTGTGTATGTGTGGGGGAGAGATAAAAAGTCTGTGTTTACAGCTTTGGGTCAAAATGTCAAAAAAGGTACAAACAAGCATTTTGTGCAGGACCATGTTGTTATGTATAGTGTTCCTATGCAGGCAATTAGAGTTTGGGTATTAGCTGAGGGAGCTGACTGAGCAGTATGAGGATGGCGTTCAGCACTGTTGCATTCCACCACTCTTAGCCTGGAAGATGGTAAAAAACTGAAATGCACACTCCAACCTCTACTTATGGTGTAACCACAATGTACAAAAACAAAATGGTACACACATACTGCCGCTAAGGGTTACTGTTCAGATATATTTACAACAATGTCTCCACAGCCAAACACCCATATGTAGCACCTTCAACAAGGCTCCAAACCTGGGAAGGGAATGCAAAGTGTTCTGTCACATAGCATACTGTACATCTTGTAGCAGGCTGGGGAGCCTTCCACCACAAGGGGTTGATATGCATGTCAAGGCTTTACAGGGCCACATACTGCATTGGGAGAAGTGGATTGACATTTTGGAATCTGAGCAAATGAATTTGTGATTCCACTATCAGAAAATGAAGGGAAATTCAGTGCAAAAAACTTCATTAATGTAGACTTTAAGGTTGAAGAACATAAACTGCACAAAATAAGGAATTGAAAAAACTAGGGTTTGGATTCTCAGGAGTCTTGGTGAATCGATGACATGGTGTTCCTTGGGGCTTTCTAACCTAATGACCATTCCCTCCCCTAAGCAAAGAAACATGATCTCTTGTAGGCTTTGCATGATGAAAGCTATGACTAATTCTATTGGCTACATGTTGTGAGTGTTCCTTCTGTAAGTCCAAAGAGTATATGCCTATGGGGCACTGATTTAGGAGCTGTACCTTGTGTTTCGTACAGGAGGCTATGTGCTGTGGAGGGTGTGGGCATTATGGCTGACAACCCCAAGCAACACCACACCAAAGATTTGTCTAAACTTCTGAGACTCAAACCCCTAATGTTTCATTTCCTTACTTTGTGCACTTCATATTCTTCAACTCCAATGTCTGCAGTAACACAGTTTTTTGCAATGAATATATATAAAATGCAAAAAAAAAATGTTGTTAATGCACTAGTTAGGATCAAAGTGACAAAAGTTGGGGAAATGTGGCATTAGGGTTTCCAACCCTAACATACCCCCCCCAGGCAGCACAGCAGGTGTGGAGTGTGCCTTGGGGTTCTCAAGCCTAACACTCACCCCATTCCATCTATAAATAAGGTCAGATGTGGACACTGTATGAGACTGAGGTAAACATTAGGCTTGAGAACCCCAAGGCACACCCCACACTGATGTTGCTTCCTTGATGGGGGGGTTAAGGTTGGAAACCCTAGTGTCAATTTCCTAACTTTTGTCACTTTGACCCAAACTAGTGCATTAATGAAGTTTGTTTGCAGTTTATTTTATTACTTTTTGAGATAGTATCTTTATTTGGCTGTAGGAGTGCGGGGTCATCTGGACCCTATGCTCCCATCCATACATACATTTTCTGATACTGTAACTGTATCCTTATTTTCCTATAAGAGCACAGTGCCCTCCAGGCTCTGTGCTGCCATCACTGCAGTATATAACTTTTTTATATGTATCCCTGGTGTCAAGTGGCACCCCCACATTCCAATTTCCAAATACATAATGTTTTTATATTTTCCCTGGTGTCCAGTGGTCCACCCCATTATCCCATGGCTATCTTTGTTCATATGTTTGCTCCCTGGTGTCTAGTGGTACCCCCCAACCACCAATTATGCCCAGGTCCCCATTAATGTATAGCAGCCCTGGTGTCCAGTGGCTCCCTCCACCCTCCAATTCCCATACTCATTTTTTATATTGCTATTGGTACCCAGTGTTATCCCCCACCCTCCAATTGTGCCCCTTTTCCTAATTAATGTACTGTTAGTAGCCTTGGTGTATAGTGGCACCCCCTACCCTTCAATTTCCATATACTGCAAATAAAAAGCATTGGTGTCCAGTGGTACCTGCCACACTTCAATTTTCATACTTTCATACAGAGCAAATACAATTCATTGGTGTGCAGTGGAACCCTCCCCCCCCCCAGACCATCACCACCACCACCATGGCCCTCTTATCCTAAAAAAAAAGAAAATTGTCACTCAATAGCTTTAATATTTTTTGATAAACCTCTCAAAAAAAAACTTCCACTGCCAAGCATACCCACACCCCCACCTGACTTCCCACTGTGCACTCATCACCCCTCATCCCCCTAGACTCTCCCACACATCGTCACTCACCTGAAGAGCTCCCACTGTGAAGATTCACTCTCTGATTGAAGACATGTCTTGCTGCTGGATCCTGCAACTGCTGCATGACAAACAAGGCAACTGCTGTCAAAAATCCCATTGAAATACATTGAACTGTAGTTACCTTATTTGTCATAGAGTACAGTAGTTGCTGGTTCCAGCAGCAAGATGTGTCTTTGATCAGTGAGTGGATCTTCATTTTTGGAGCCCTTCTGGTGAGTGAAGGTGTGTGAGAGGGTCTGGGGGGTGTGGGGTGATAGGTGCACAGTAGGACATCGGGTGTGGGTGCAATTGGCAGTGGACTTTTTTTTTACAGGTTTATAAAAAAAAAGTAAAGACATCAAGGGACCATTTTCTTTTTTTTTTCAGGATAAGAGAGCAATGGGGGTGGGGGGTGCAACTGGACACCAATGAATTGTATTTACACTGCATGAAAATCAAAGGGTGGGGGGTACCACTGGACACCAATGTATTTTTATTTGCAGTATATGGAAATCATACTGTAGGTGGTGCTACTAGACATCAAATCTATTAACAACACATTAATAGGGAACAGGGGCACAATTAGAGGGTGGGGTGGTTACCACTAGAAACCAGGGGAAAAAGTGCCAGTGATTGGGGGGTGATGGGGTGCCACTAAACACCAGGGAAACTACCAGAATAAGGATCAGAGGGTGGGGGGTGCCACTAAACACCATGGAAAGAATTTCACATCATAAAAAAGGATCATTTTTCATGACTTGTGATACAAAAAATAATATTTTTTCATATCATGAGTCAGGAAAAAATTTTTTCAATCTGAACAAAAAAAATTCAAGAGCACTTCTTCAACAGTGCAGAATCCAGCTGAGGGATCTCCAATAAGCAAGCTGCATATGTTGGTTTGTCTTCAACACGTAATTATTTTCAGTTATTTTATTTTGTTTCTCTGGTTAACTGTAAAATAAAATGGCAGCCACAAGAAAAATGATTTCCCATTTGCAACACAGGATGACCCATTTGCAAAAAAAGATTACCCATTTACAACAATGGATCCTTTTCTGAGGCTCAGAACTAACAGGAGAGTGTAATTCCCATTGAAAATAATGGGAAACTTTAACATATTATAACTCTGGAATGGATTTATATTTTTTCACCAAACCTTCAAAAGGCACATCTGTGACCCAAGACCTTTGTACCCTAAAACATTTCAGACAAAAATCCCAAGCTGTTTTTGTGCTGCAGTGTGACAAAGAAATGAAAAAAAACTGCTAATTTTCACATTTTTTCACACTCCCCATCTCTGCACCAATGCATCCTACTTAAAAGACACTTGATACATTAAAATAATTTTGGTCAATGATGATGCATACAAAATTGCATGCAAATTGGTTGAACAGTTATTAATGTTTAAAATTTTGAGTTTAACATAGAAGTGACCATTCAACCCTAACTATCTCCACCACCCCCTATAATATATTATATGGGGTGCAATGGTGCCTCTATAGTTAGGGTTGAGTAGCCTGCTTAATGTTAAACCTCAAATTTTGTACATTATTATCTTTGGCTCTCTTTGACGAAATGAGCTGAAATTTTAAATGTTATGTCTAGGAGGCAAGGCAGTTTGTGTAGTTTCAGTGATCCATATGTGTAATTTTGGAAAAAAAAAACCTTTTCCCGTACTTAAAATTGTTTGTTTTGTTTTGTTTTCCTTTCCTCTCACCTATAGACTATGTGGAAAGGAATTGTTGCCCCAAACTAGCAGGGGACATGCCTCATGTCCCATGTTAATGCCTTTAACAGGTCTGGTGAAAAAATATCAAAGGGTTCCAGAATTATAATGCTTTAAATTTTAGTGTGTTCTGACTTGCAATGTGCAGTAGGGGTTTTGAGATAACATTCTGTGGCAAAAGTAAAATTTTGATGCCACAAATGTGGGTTTTGCTTTCACACCACTTGTTTGGCATGGCACCAATCATTTTTTTGTGCTGTGCCAACTGCCATCTTGTTCACCTTTTCCACAAACCAATAAATGTGGAAAATACAAAAAAATGCTGTGATTTTAATAAACAAACACCAGAACCTAGCTAAACAGGACTGGTTTAGCTAGTTTCAGATGTTTGTTTTTTTAAGTATACTGACCAAAAACACCTTTCCTGGGCCCAAAAAAATTCTGGGTGCCCAACTAAGTGAGAAGCATGCTTCCCCACATTCTCTGTATGTGAACAGTGGGAATTTCTTCACTTCTGTAGCTGCAGCTGAACTCATACTGTGGCTGCAGAGTGAGCTGTGAGCCACCATTTTCCATGATGTCAAGTGGCACACCCCACCCATGGATGGCTGTCTGCATACATTGATAAGTTTATTCCCTGGTGTCTAGTGGCACCCTCCTGAAAGTTGTCACCACTCTCCATTTATCTGTATTCCCTGGTGTCTCATGGCACCCCCACCCTCCAGTTGCCATCCCTGTTCTCCACAGGTTGATCCATGGTACCTAGGGGCACCCCTCACCCTCCAATCACTGTCCCCATTCTTCAGACTTTGATTCCTGGTGTTTAGTGGTGCACCCTCCCCCTGTGATCACCATCCCAATTCTTCAGACATTGATCCCTGGTGTCTAGTTGCACTCCCCAACTCTGATCACTATCCCCATTCTTCAGATGTTGATCCCTGGTGTCTAGTGGCACCCCCACCCTCCCATTGCAGACATAACTCTGAAACAAAGAAACTGGTGCATCAATGATTTGATTTTTGTTAACCTGTAAAAGAAGAAAATGGTCCCTCACCAATCAGCCCCCCCAACCTGATCTCCCACTCAGCATCCACCACCCCACACCCCCAGTGCACCCTTCCACACACCCTCACTCACCTGAACAGGTCCCAGGTTTGAGATCCACTCTTTGACTGAAGACACACCTTGCTGCTGGAACTGGCAACTGTAATATGAGAACTAAGGTAAAAGTGGTTCAATGTATTTCAATGGGGGGGGTTCAACTTTTATTCATAACTCAGTCTTTTTTTGACATTTTTGCACCAAATTTTCAACAAAGCCATTTGGGATCTCACCACATGAACAATATGACCTTTGTTAGGCAACTTCAGTCTGAAAGATGATTTTGTGGTCACTTGGCTAATTCACCTTTCAGGCTGGATTTGCATAATGGTAGTCATATTGTTCATGAGGTGGGGTCATAAGAAGGCTATGTTGAAAATTTGGGGTAAAAATACATATGTAAAAATGCCACAGTTATGAACATTCAATTTTAACCTTGGAAATTTTCAGTATTTTGATCCCAGATTTTCAGCATAGCCTTCTTATGACCCCACTAGTGGTTTTTATAGGAACTAGATTTCTGTTTGTAATGTTTTATTGTGTACTATGATATGTAGTGTATTAATATGTTTTGTATTGTGTGACTATGTTTTTATGGATTACTTGCCACTTGTGA